>JAESUZ010002552.1:1200000-1915783 GCA_017311185.1 Proteles cristata cristata | reverse complement strand
CTCTCCTTTATCAGGAAGATTCAATTAAACCACAGGCTTGGTTAGTCGAGAGAGAAATACTTAGCTCTGGTGGGCTTGGGGAGGGTCAGTAGTATTCAGAAGCCCAGGAAAGGCTACCCCAAGCAGGGACCCAGAGAAAGCCACCTCCTTCCTACCCTTCCCCGAACACATTGCCTGGCAGTTCTTTTTTTCTTTTCCTTCAATGTTTTTTATTTTATTTTATTTTATTTTATTTTATTTTAACAACGTTTATTCACTTTTGAGAGACAGAGAGACAGATCCCAAGCTGGGAGGGGTAGAGAGACACACACACAGAATCTCAAGCAGGCTCCAGGCTGTCGGCACAGAGCCCAACGCAGGACTAGAACTCACAGACCACAAGATCATGACCTGAGCCGAAGTCAGACACTTAACTGAGTGAGCCACCCGGGTGCGCCCTATTTCTTTTATTTATTTATTTTTTTAAATGTTTTATTTATTTCTAGGAGAGAGACAGTGCAAGCAGGGGAGGGTCAGAGAGAGAGGGAGTCACAGACTGAAACAGGCTCCAGGCTGTGAGCTGGCAGTCAGCACAGAGCCCGACGCGGGGCTCGAACCCACGAACCGCAAGATCATGACCCAAGCGAAAGTCGGCTGCCTAACCGACTAAGCCACCCAGGCGCCCCCACAGAGCTTTTGTTCTTAAGAAAAGACTTCACAAGTAAGGAAACTGAGGCCCAGAGTGATGAAAGAATTCACCCCACACCACGTGGCTGGTGAGCAATGGCTGGAAGCGGCGCCCAGGCCTCCTGATTCCCGGTCCAGACCCTTTCCACCACCACTGTAGCGCCTGCTTCCAACTTTCCATTGGACTTCTTCCTGTGTCTGGCTCATTTCCCCGGGAGGCCACAAGGTCTGGAAAGGCAAGCTTGGCCTTCTTATCTGGACATCCCCCAGAGCCTGGTGCAGAGGGCTCTGCACACAGGGAGGGGTGCCCCGGGCCCCCAGACCCTGCCCCCCTTTGTCACTCATTGTGAATCTCTACAGGCACGTAGCTCTCTGGCCCGATGGAAAACTGGCATCCCCGGATTGTGGACAAACCCCTGAGCCAGCCGTATATCCAATCCCAGCGGGGCCGAAAACGTGCTGTGTGACTTCAGGCAAGCCGATGAACTTCCCGGGGCCTCATTTTCTCCATCTGTCAAGACCCATCGCCAGGTCTAACTGCCAGGGTATTTGGAACTTGAAGTCCCAGATGAGGGAATGTTTGTACAAGACATAACTCTGAGTAAGGGAAGAAGTTTCACGTTCCAGGCTTTTGTGCAGAATCCCGCAGCCGCGGGGACCCCGTCTCGCTCTGTCTGCCGGCACTGGGGTACCGCCACGCGGGGTGCCCCCACCCTCGCGCTGTGCTGCACCCCGCAGAAGCTGCAGGGTACGAAACCCGAATCTGTTCCGCGATCCCGCCACCCAACTGATTGCCCACAACGGAAAGCAGTTTCGAAAAGGAATCCCGGTGTTTGCTTGTATCTCTTGAGGCCGATCCGATTCGTAACCTACGACACACTTGTTCAAATCCCCTTTCCCCTGCTCTTCTGCCGCATCAGCACAGCTTTTCCGCCTCTCTGCCCTCTCGTCTCCTTATCATATGGACCGGCTTAGCCCGTCAGGCTTCATTATTTTCCTTTTCTTTCACCCAGATTCTAACACGCGAGGAAGCTGCTTGGCTCCTGCCGCCTGTGTCTCACCTGCTCTTCTTCCAGGTCTGTATCACAAAAGCCCTGGAACCGAGTGGGCCGAGGCAATACTCCAACAACACGCGAGGGATCAGATTATCTTGGGGGGAGGGGGGGAGGCTGAGAACCGTCGAAGATTCATCAGTTTCGAGCCTGTAACAGGTAACACAGGCACCTGCCCACGACGGTGGCAGTTAAAACACAATAAACGAGGGGCGCCTGGGTGGCTTAGTCGGTTAAGCGTCCGACTTGCACTTAGGTCATGATCTCGCGGTTCGTGGGTTCGAGCCCCGCGTCGGGCTCTGTGCTGACTGCCAGCTCAGAGCCTGGAGACTGTTTCAGAGTCTGTGTCTCCCTCTCTCTCTGACCCTCCCCTGCTCACGCTGTCTCTCTCTCCTAGAAATAAATAAAACATTTAAAAAAAATAAAACACAATAAATGATGATGCTAAATAATGAAAAGATGTGGGCCTGATGTGATGAGCGCAGGCCGCGATGTCAGGGAGATGTGTGGGGAAGGAGGAGATTGACCTCCTTGTCCAGGGGAGGGCAGGGGCTCAGTAAGGGGCTCAGAAAGAACGAAAGCGGCAGGAATCACAGGTCTTGGTGGGAAGGGGCCTCAACAAAGAACAGCTATGTAGTTCAGGTTCTTTCTCGCGCTCAACCAACAGCCCTGGTCAGCCGTGTATTGATCACCATTGTCTTGCATACCTCCAGGAGCGGGGAACTTACTGTCTTACTGTCTCCCAAGGTAGCCAGTTCCGTTTGTGAACATTTGTGGGTTTTAAGTTTATTTCTTCATTTTGAAAGAGAGAAAGAGAGAGAGCACCAGTGGGGGAGGGTCAGAGAGAAAGAGAGAATCCCACGCGGGCTTCATGCTGTCAGCACAGAGCCCCATGTGGGGCTCCATCTCATGAACTGTGAGATCATGACCTGAGATGAAGTGATGAGTCAGACATTCGCTTAACTGAGCCAAGCCACCGAGGTGCCCTTGGTTTGTCTTGTTTTTTTTTAATTAGTTATCTTACTTATTTAAAGTAAGCTCTAGGCTCAACATGGGGCTTGAACTTACGACCCTGAGATCAAGAGTCTTATGCTCTACTGACTGAGCCCGCCAGGCACCCCTATGAACGAGCATTTGTTTTCTTTCCTTTGAGCTGAACTCTGCCTCTCCGTGGTCTTCACTTATCAGTCTACACACTCCCTCCTGGGGTCACAAGATGTAAGACTAGTACTTTCCGTCTCATGATAGCCCTTCACTTATTTGAGCTTTAATGACTCCTACCTCTTTTCCTCCTACCCAGCCTAAACATTCCCCAGTCAATAAACCCTCACCCCCATGATGACACCTGGCCAACTTACAGTAAAGCAAGACTGTCAATCCTCTCCTTTATTCCAAATACTATATCTTTATTAATATGGCCTAAAATTGAATTTACTTTTGAAAACCATAGCATGCTGATGACTCGGGCAGAACTTATTAAACCCCTCAATTCTATGATTCTGTTTCACCTGAACTTCTTTTTCTTTGTTTCTTGTTTCTTTTTTTTTTTTTTTTTTCACCTGAACTGCTTCTAAGCCTCACCATTGTACACTGCTGAGGTCTTACATGGACTTCTGATCATTTCGTCTTGTTAAGGCTGCCTGGCATTCTACACATGGAGATGATTTGGGGACCCTTGTTCTTCAAAATGTTTACTATCCCTCCAGGGTTATATGTGTGAAATGTGCTACTCTGTTTTCATATCAGATAGTAATAAAAATATTTAACAGGACAGAGATGAAGACAAAACTCTAAAGCACACAAATGTTCTCCTGGTTGATTCCAATCTGTGCCACATTGACAAGAAGACACACGGTTTTGCAGGTGGGATGGGGTCAGAACCTAATAAGCCTCAAAAGGGTGAAGAAAGAATAAGAAGATAGATTCAGCGGGTGCCTGGGGGCCTCAGTCAGTTGAACGTCCGACTTCAGCTCAGGTCACCATCTCACGGTTCTTGAGCTCAAGTCCAATGTTGAGCTCCGTGCTGACAGCTCAGACCCTGGAGCCTGCTTTGGATTCTGTGTCTCCCTCTCTCTCTGCCCCTCCCCCACTCATGCTCTGCCTCTCAAAAATAAACATAAAAAATTTTAAAAAAGAAGAAGGGTTCATGTTTAGAGTGGCGGAAGTTGGCAGGATAGTAGAACGTTCCAGGGGGTAGGATCAACGAGCAGGTGGAGAGATTTAAGCGGAACTGTGAGCAGGAGTCAGAGGGAAAGCTAGGTGTTTGGGAAGCACCCTGGCAGCTGTAGCCATTGGGGCAGGTCTCTGAGGGGGAGGTGAGAAGCGAACCAAGGACAGTAGCCTGCAGGACGCCCCAGAGCCGTGCTGATTTCTCTCCCTTTCAGGGCTGAACAGATGAACATGACCTTACATTCACCTTTGCATCACGGGCCTCAGTCCAGAGCCCGCTGCGACCCAAACCCTGTCCCTCCAGGCCTCTCTGCTTCTCGGCCCTGATACCAGAAGGCCATGAGTTCCTGTCCAGTCAACGGACTCTAGCTTGTTGCTAGAACCATGGGCTGGAAAAGGGAGAGACGGGAGGGGAGCTGTAGAGAGACATTCGGACAGAAGCGGGTGGGGACGAGCGGGCAGCGAGCGAGAAGCCCAGAAGCTGGGACGTAAAGGGCAAGGTGGGCCCCGTGAGCTTGTAGAAATGCAGGCTGATGGAGGAGAAAGAGAGACCGGAGGAGGCGGCAGAGAAAAAGATTTGCCGAGAAACTGATGAAGTGCAACTGAGAAAACTGTTGCCATGGTGACGGGTCCAGAAGAGGGAGTAGGAATATCAATCGGATTATGAGTTGGGGGAGCGGGGAGGGGGTCGCTCAAGACACAGAGGCAGTGTCCCCCCCTCCGCTGGCCCGCCCCACCAGCCCTCCCCCAGCGTGCGGACGGCGGCCTTCGGAGAGGGCTCCCTGAGGCCAGCCCAGGGAGTACTGTGGGGACAGGAGCACACGGAAGGGGCCCGGGGTTCTGGCACTTTCTCCCCTCCTCTCCAGCCAGGGGGCTGGCACAGATCTGTACCCCCCCTCAGCGTGCCCCCCTGGCTCTGGGACAGCCCGCTCCATCCACCCTCGTTTCTGCACCCCCCACCTCTTCCTCGGAGTCCCCAAGTGAAGCCCGGGGAGGGGACTTGTTTTAAGAACCTACCGTGTGCCCAACACCGTGCTGAGCACCTCACCACAGCCCTGGGGGCGCCCCACCTCCATTTGCAGACAGGAAGCTGAGACCAAGGTCCCAAGCTGGAAAGTAGCTGTCGAGCCGGGGTGTAGCCCTGGCCCATCTGCTCCAAAGCCATTTTGGGTCTTCCTAGCCCCCTGCCTATACCCTTCACAGCCTGCTTTCCCCCCCTACCCCCTCCCGTCTTCAAGGCTCGAACTCCATTCTTAGAGAACTGGGGACACTTGAGGCAAATGTGCCACAGCCACGCAGCCCCCAGGCTAAGTGGGAGGCGCAAGAGAGCTGGGAGCTCAGGGCTAGGGGAGCGGGGAGGAAGGGCTGAGGGGAGAGGCCTGTGGGGGTGAGGGGAAGCTCTGAGGCAGGCGCGTTTCCGGCAGAGCTGAGGAGAAACTTCCAGCAAGAGTGGGGAGCACTCAGGCTTGCAGCCTCAGAGCTGGTGAGTGAGTGTGACTGGGGGCTGGCGTTTGGCTGCGGGTCCCTGCAAGTGGAAGTGGCTGTGGGGGGAGGAGGGGGGGGAACGGTCTCCCTCCCCCCTCCCTCGGGCTTCTGTACAAATAACAGTTTTGTAAAGGGCACCGGATCTGATGTGCATATCAAACAGGGCCTGAGGAGAAGAGAAGGCAGAGTTCAGGGCTGTGACCTTGGGTAGCTGTGCCAAGACTCCCCCTCCCTGCCAGAGGGTGGAGTGGGATTCCAGAGGATTCTGGCCCCTTCCCACAGCCTCGCTTTTCCTCCAAGCAGCCACCTTGAACACCTTGAAACACCTTGCTTTTCTCTCTGGGGATTGGCTTGAGCCATAGCCAAACCTGGAAGTTGGGGTGGGGAGGGGTAGTCAGAAATTGGCTGGACCCCAAGAGCAGCTAAAGGTCACGATTCTCTTGGGTCCCCCGGTTGGCTAGGCTTGAGCTCCCAGGTCTCTGCCCCTCACCCCTGTAGAGGGGGATGAGGGGATAGAGCCCCTTCCTCAGCAGGCCTGACCCAGGGAAGACTGACCCAGACCACCCTGGGAAGGGGACCCAGCCTGGGGCAAAGGAAGGTGGGGAGGGGGTCCGGGAAAGAAGACTCTCCCTACCCTCCTCCTTCACATCTGCCCTCCCCAGGCTGTCTGGTGCCTCGGCCCTTTCCCTGAGCCCTACACCCCTCTCCACCCAGAGCGCCAGTCCCTCACCACCATCTCGCCCGGCCCCTCATTCACACACCCTCACTCCCAGCCCGAAGCAGTCTCCGTGACTCCTACTTGCCACATCGAGGAGCACACTTCAGACCTCCCCGTGCCCTGGGAACCAGTCTGCGTGGGCCGCGGGGCCTGGAAGATTCTTCTTTGGGTCCCTGGGACACCACTCTCTCCCGGCTCTTTTCTTTTTCCTTCTAGGAAAGCTTCTCGGTCTCTTGGGCAGGCTCCTCTCTGCCTTTGACCCCAGTGGTGTTCCCCAGGCTCTGTCCTGGCTCCGGTCCCCTTCCTGGGCCGGCACTCCACACCCAGGCCGCAGCTGTCACCCCCGGGCCCACAGCCTTCCTGAGCTCCAGCGCCTCCCTGAAAACCTCCCCCCACCACCACCTGCACCCCAGCCAGTGAGGGTGCCCCCGTCCTCCCTCCCAGCTGCCCCAGCCACAGCCTGGGAGGCATCCTTCACCCTGCTCCCCACCCTGCCCTATAGCCCTCCCAGCCCAGCCCTCACCCCGGATTTTTCTCTTCGGTCATTTCTTGCCCAGGACTGTATCTCAACAGTGTATCAAGAGACATTTAAACCGTCTCCCAGCTATTCATCCAGCACAGTCTCTACAGCGCAGTGAAAATCATCTTTATAAGATACACATTTGATGGTGACACTCTCCAGTTTAAATCCTTTAAGGGCTTCTTTTATCCTTAGGATAAAAATTAAAATTCTTTTTTTTAATTTTTTTTGTAGTTTATTTATTTCTGAGACAGAGAGAGAGAGAGACAGAGCATGAGTGGGGGAGGGTCAGAGAGAGAGGGAGACACAGAATCTGAAGCAGGCTCCAGGCTCTGAGCTGTCAGCACAGAGCCTGATGCGGGGCTCAAACCCATGAACCGCGAGATCATGACCAGAGCCGAAGTCAGACGCTTAACTGACTGAGCCACTCAGGCGCCCAGGCAAGGTTTATTTTTAAGGTTTTATTTTTAGGTGGCTCAGTTGATTAAGTGTCCGACTTCAGCTTAGGTCATGATCTCACGGTTCGTGGGTTTGAGCCCCGCGTGGAGTCTGTGCTGACAGCTCAGAGCCTGGAGCCTGTTTCAGATTCTGTGTCTCCCTGTCTCTCTGCCCCTCCCCCACTCATGCTCTGTCTCTCTCTCTCTCTCTCTCTCTCTCTCAGAAATAAATAAAAACATTAAAAAAATTTTTTTTAATTAAAATTCTTTAAAGGGGCTAACAGAGCTCTTCATCTGGTACCTGGCTGCTTCTCCGGTGACTTCCCCAAATTCACTCTATTTTTTTTTCAAGTAGGCTTCATGCCCAGCGCAGAGCTCATGCGACCCTGAGCTGAGACCAAGAGTCAGACACTCAAGTGACTGAGCCACCCAGGTGCCCCCCCACCAAATTCCACCTTAAACCTCTAGAAACTTAATGAGCATCTGCTGCTCTCTCAGCTTAGAGCAATCTCTCCTCTCACCCCTTCCTTCCTCCACCTTCACCCTGCTAACTCCTATTTGACTTTCAGAACTTTCAGATCCTTGCTTATTTACTGCTTCCTCCAGGAAGCCTTCCAGGACTGCCCAGGCCCATGGAAGTCCCTCTTTCAGTGAGGAGCCTCTTTGGCAAGTCATTTAACGTCTCTGACTTTAGTTTCCTCATTAGTACAATGAGGATAATAACAGGACCCCCCCGACAGTTTACTATAAGGGTTAAGCAAGAAAATATAGGAAGGATTTAGTGCAGTGCCTGACGTGTGGTAAACACGCAATAAATAATGGCTGTTGGCATTACTTTCTCTACTAAAATCCTGCTGCAGTGAAGTCGTGGACTCTTCAGTATCTCCCGTTATACCATAATTTCCGGGAGAGCAATCATTTTCACCTCTGAATGCCTGGTACTTAGCACAGCAACTGGTGCAAAGGCATTTAAGAAAAATGCATTGAAATTAATTCACATTCATTCGGGCTACTATTATTTCTTGGGTGGATTAGCTCTCCTTCAGGCCTAAGGGGAGGCTTCATTACCCAGCAGTGTAAGCCTCTGCCTTTCCTACGATATTGAATTTTGCCGCTTCCCTGCTTAAACCCTGGGAGAGGCTCCTGACAGCCAGGCTGTGGAAACATGGTGGGCCAGGCCTTCCCCAGAAGCTCTGCTTCTTCGGATCTGCCCCTCCTCTCCCTCCCCTTCCACTGCAGTCCCTCCTTCTCGCCAGGCCCTGCCCCCTGGCTGTCTGACAGCCTGCAAGCTCTCTCCCTTTAGCTTCAAATGCTTTTCCTCCTTGGTCACTAGCAAAACACCTGCTCTCCTGACACCCTGTCCCAGGTGACACCATGGGGGGCTCCTAGCGGCAAAGATGGCCTCAAAGATGTATACTGTTGGGGCGCCTGGGTGGCTCCATCGGTTCAGCATCCGGCTCTTGATTTCAGCTCAGGTCATGATCTCACGGTCCGTGAGATCGATCCCAGCGTCGGGCTCCACGCTGGACGTGGAGCCGGCTTGGGATCCTCTCTCTCCCTCTCTCTCTCTGCTTCTCCTCTGCTCACGCACACTTTCTTCCAATAAATAAACATTAAAATAAAGGGGCACCTGGGTGGCTCAGTCGGTTGAGTGTCCAACTTTGGCTTAGGTCATGATCTCACGGTCGATTGGTGAGCTCAAGCCTCACATCAGGCTCTGTGCTGTCAGTGCAGAGCCTGCTTCAGGTCGTCTGTCTCTGTCTCTCTTTGCTCCTCCCCTGCTCATACTCTCTCTCAAAAAATAAATTGTAAAAAACTTAAAAAAAAAAAGAAAGCTGTATCTTGTTTGGCTCACAAAGTGCATTGTATAATACATATTAGTTTTGACTTTGTTTTTTTTTTTTAATTTCTAGGCGAGAGAGAGAGAGACAGCGTGAGCAGGGGAGGGTCAGAGAGAGAGGGAGACACAGACTCTGAAATAGGCTCCAGGCTCCGAGCTGGCAGTCAACACAGAGCCCGACACGGGGCTCAAACCCACGAACCACGAGATCATGACCTAAGTGAAAGTCGGACGCTTAACCGACTAAGCCACTCAGGCGCCCCTAGTTTTGATTTTGAAAACGAGCACTTTACCTGCAAGTTCCAATCTCTGGCCTCTAGAAAAAAGAGGAGGTGCAACTTCACGAGGTCCCCCTTTCTGCGAGGTGATGCTCCCCCTCTAACTGGAGCTCCTGCTGCTATACTCTGTCCAGTTGCCCCAGTTTCACTCACCTTGTTTTATGGATTTTATTATCTCCCTGGCCCCAGAGACACCGGGGTCCACAGCCCCTGTGTGGCCTCACAACGCCATAATTGATCCGCTGCAGTGAGGGCCTCGGCTTTCCCTCCCCGGCAGCTGCCTGGCTGGCCGCCACTCTCCGTCCTGGCCCCGTCCACACTCCCACACTTCATTCGACCTTGACCTCCCCCTCAGTGCTCCCCGTCCTGTCATCCAGCAGCCCTTTTCATAACTAGCCCACATCTTACTCTCCGTCCCTTCATGCTCCGGTGCCTGCAACTTTCCATGCCTCGAGTCAGGACATCGTGACACTTGTATCATTTCTGCACTCGAGCTGTTGTGTCATTTGAAAAACTCCCAAAATGTCAAAGTTAGTGCGACGTTTGTTGTACATAGTTTGTCAAACATTCTGGATGGCTCGGTGAAGCTGTTATTTGGGGCGAGGTGAGCATTGGAATCAGTGAATTTGGGGTAAGGCAGGTTATCCCATGGTGTGGTGGGCCTCATCCCATCAGTTGAAGGCCTGAATCCAACAAAGACTGACCTCCCCTCTCGCCTGCCGCACAAAGAAGGATTTCCGTCGGCAGATCACCTTTGGACTCCAACTGCAGCTCTTTCCTGGGTCTCCAGCCTGCCTGTCTCCCCCTTCAAGCTCAGCTGGGCCACAGCCACCAAACAGCCTTCCTCAAGGCCCCAAGTGGCTGTGTCCTCCCCTCCCCACAAATGGCTACTGAAAGTCTCACCCCTCTTCAGGCCCCAAGCCCTTCTCCCCACTGAGTTTCCTATTTCCCAGAGAAAGTAGAGGCCATCAGGAAGAAGCCTCCTTAATTTGCTTCTTCCCCCTGTCTTTCTCTCCTAACTCTCTCCATAAAAGTATTGCATTTCTCTACCTAGTTGCCCATTATTTTCATTCCTATGGCCAAATGCTAATGCTTCCACCTCTGATCTGAATCCCATTTTCCCCTCCAGAAGCTCTGTACCAGACACACCTCTCTCCTACATCTTTGCCTTTTTTTTAATGTTATTTTTGAGAGAGAGAAAGAGCAAGAGCAGGGGAGTGGCAGAGAGAGAGGGAGACGGAGGATCCCCAGCAGGCTTTGAACTAGCTGTCAGCACAGAGCCCAACACGGGGCTCGAACCCATGAACTGTGAGATCATGACCTGAGCTGAAGTCAGACGCTTAACCCACTGAGCCACCCAGGTGCCCCTTTGCCTTTAAAAACACAGCAAGTGAGCCTCTCCTGAACCCCCAGTTCCCTTCCAGTTCCTGTCTCCTTGCATCCCCAGCCAAGCTTCTTTGTTTTTCCTCTTCTTCTCCCCTTCCGGTCATTTCTAGACTCTTGCAGTCTGGCTTCTCTCTTCCTCATCTGCAGAAGCTTCTCCAAAGAATGCGTGTCCCTCAAGATACCAAGCCCAGTGGCCATTTCTCGGTCTGTCCCTTTGACTCTGACCTTCACACTGTCCAACACTTTCTTTTTGAAATTGCCCATCCACTCCCTTGTGGTTTTCCTCCTCGCGCCCCTCCCTCCTCCATCAGCTCCCCTCCCTCCTTCTGTCTTTCACCCGCTGTGTGTCCCAGGATCCGCTCCTTGGCCATCTTCTCCTTCCCTTCTACTCATCAGTCCAAAGACGGCTTTCCGTGTCATGATTTTAACCATTGCAGCCCTTCCGTCTCTTCCTCTCACACTTGTCTTCTGTCCCCCAGACACATACACTCAACTAGGAAAATGCCAGTTGCCTCTGAATTTCCAAAGATATTTGTATTAGTTATCTATTACCACATGACAACATAGCCCCAAACTTAGCAGCTTGTAAGAGCAAATACTGTTCTGAGAATCAGGAATCAGGAAAGGCTTCGCTGGGCAGTTCTGGCTCAGAGTATCTTATGAAGTTGCCGTGAAGATGTTGACCTGGACCACAGTCATCTGAAGGCTTGACTGGGGCTGGAGGATGTGCCCCAAGCTTGCTCATTCTCGTGGCTAATCGTCTAGAGGATTCGGTTGCCTGCTGGATGTTGGCAGGAGGCCTCAATCCTTGGCTGTGTGGGCCTCCCCTGGAGGTGCTCCTATGCCCTCCAGTCCAAGAGAGAGCAAGAGGGAGGTGAAGTCCTTTTATGATCTAGCCTCAGACATGACCATTGCCTCTGATGAATTTTCTCGGCCACACAGACTAACCCTGCCGCAATGTGCCAATCCATCACCTGCTGCCATTCCCCTCCCACACCTTTTCCAAAATGTTCTTTACACAGTTAGAACTCCTCAAAGGCTCTCTGTTTTCTTTTTTTTTTTTAATGTTTTATTTATTTCCGGGAGAGAGAGACAGCGTGAGCAGCGGAGGGTCAGAGAGAGAGGGAGTCACAGACTGAAACAGGCTCCAGGCTCTGAGCTGGCAGTCAGCACAGAGCCTGACGCGGGGCTCGAACCCACGAACCGCAAGATCATGACCTAAGCGAAAGTCGAAAGTCGGACGCTTAACCAACTAAGCCACCCAGGCGCCCCAGGCTCTCTGTTTTCTTTAAGGTAAAAACCAAGCTCCTTAGTGTGGGATACAATGGCACAGATGACCCAGTTGCTGACGAGAGGTATTGTCCTGCTCATCTTTGAAAACCTCTTCCTAGCCAAGGTGTATTTGTTTGCAGTTCCCAGAAGGTGTCAAGATAATTCACTTCTCTGAGCCTTTTCATATGCTGTTTCCTTTTTGGAATATCCCCTTCCACTTCTGTCTTTTTTTTTTTTTTTTTAATTAAAAGTGGGGTGTTTTTTTTTAGTTCATTTACTTATTTTTGACATAGAGAGCTCGAGCGGGGAGGTGCAGAGAGAGAGAGAGAGGGAGAGAGAGAGAGAATCCCAAGCAGGCTTCTCACTGTCAGCAGAGCCTGATGCACGACTCAAACCCATGAACCATGAGATCATGACCGGAGCCGAAACCAAGAGTCAGATGCTTAACCGACTGAGCCACCCAGGTGCCCCATCCCCTTCCTGGTCTTTTTTTTTTTTTTTTAATGTTTTTTATTTCTTTCTAGGAGAGAGAGGGAGACAGCATGAGCAGGGCAGGGTCAGAGAGAGAGGGAGTCACAGACTGAAACAGGCTCCAGGCTCTGAGCTGGCAGTCAGCACAGAGCCCGACGCGGGGCCCGAACCCACGAACCGCGAGATCATGACCTAAGCGAAAGTCGGACGCTTAACCGACTAAGCCACCCAGGCGCCCCGTCTTCCTGGTCATTTTAACCAGGCTACCTCCAGTTCATTCTCCAGAACTCAGCATCTTGAGAGCAAAAATGGTTTCTTGTCCTCGCTGTATCTCACTCATCATGGCAGCCACCACCGAGTAGTTATTTGACAAATGTTTACTGACTGAATACACGAGCGAGTGGGCAGTTCCTGGGTGCCTGGGACCTCAGTGGGATGCTTAGCATACAAGGAACAGCTGGCTCACATCTCCGTCATCTTCCTGCTCATATTACCATTCCTGCCCAACCGTTTTTCTCTGCATCAGTGACAGAATGGGGAAAGCAAATTCCGGTTTCTTTCTTTTAATTAATTAATTTTAGGTAGGCTCCATACCCAATGTGGGGCTTGAACTCATGACTCTGAGATCAAGAGTTCGTGCTCTACTGATCAAATTCTGATCAGCTCTCCTGATCAAACTCTATCCCACATCATTCCCTACTAGCTTTGTGATCTCTGAGCCTTTAGACTCATTTATTGCCTCTGAGCCTCTAGACTTCATCTGCAGTAAGGGTTAAAGGAGAAGGTAAGATGAATTACTTAAATTAATATTTATTGAACCAGATATCATGCGAGGCACGCCTAAATAAATTAGCTTGAGTAATGGTCATAATAGTTTAGTGAGACAGATTTTATGCCCTTTCTACATAAGAGGAAACTGCAACAGAGTACTCAGGTAGGTAACATGGCCAAGGTCACAAAGCTGGCAGAAGATTTGGGGTAAGTGGTTATATCATAGGGAGCATTAAAAAAAAAAAAAAAAAGGAGCATCCAGGTCTCTTCCAACCCTGAGTGACACAGATTTTCCTTTTCTCCCAGCCTTTTGCTCAGATCTCAAGGATAGAGGCTCAGCCCTTTCCCATCAGACCAGCATTTGGTAAACACTGCGTATTACTTCTCAACCCAAGTCCCCAGGGCTCCCACCGACTATGACAATGATCTCCAATATTCCTTCTGCACCTTTATTTTAAAGAATTTTTACACCTGTCATATCTTGCTAGATGATTGAGAAGGAATGAGTCTTCCCATTTTACAGGGGAGAAAACTGAGGTTCAGAATGACTCACCTAAAGTTGCATGGTATCACCTATCAACAGGAGGACAATTGTCCCCAACAGAGGCTCACACGCCCGTGGAGTCAAGCGGACATGTGGACAGAAGGGTGGCATTGTGGAACAAGAAGCATCGACATACCAGACAGACCTGGGTTCTGATCTGAGGTCCCCTGGCTGCAAATCTACCACACTTCAAGCGAAAATAAAAAGTACCATAATTCTAAAAGAGTAGGTCCGCTTTAGGAGCTAACCTTTTAGCCCAGGCAAAATAGAGAGGTTAAAAGCTCCCTGAAGGCAGAAACTAGCACAGTTCTGGTTCTTAATAGGTTTTTGTTGACTTGAGTAGGGAGCCTGGAAGGAAGGAGGCAGAAGAGGAAACTTGCATGAGTTTGGAATCAAGAATCCAAGGGGGAGACGGCCTAGAAGGGGTGGGTCCCAGAGAGAAACTCCAGACATTTGTGGCCCTGGTTCATTTACTCCGGAACATGAGGACACCCTCCAGAGGCACGGGGTGCTGTGGCTTTAAATGACTTCAGTGTGTCAATGAATCTGCTCTGCTAAAAGAGTTATCTTCTTGCT
The DNA here is from genome assembly GCA_017311185.1 of Proteles cristata cristata. Taxonomy (NCBI): domain Eukaryota; kingdom Metazoa; phylum Chordata; class Mammalia; order Carnivora; family Hyaenidae; genus Proteles; species Proteles cristata. Next base: position 1,901,598 of record JAESUZ010002552.1, on the reverse strand, counting down.
CCTGCACTCGGCCTCCCCCTCCTCGCAGCTCCCCAAACCCTTCTCGGCCGCCGCCGCTGCGATGGGATAATTAGATGCGAGAGCTCAGCACAGATGATGCTCCAGTTGCTTAGCAACTAATGGTTTCCATGGAGACCGCAAAGCACAGCCTCCAGAGCAGCCAGTGAGCAGCTCGGCAGGGCAGGGAGAAGACGCAACTCTCAGTTCCTCCAGAAACCTGGGGTGGGCCGGGGTGGGGAGGGGAGGGGGCGCAGGAGGGAGAAGGGAGAGCTTAAAGGCACAGGGCCCTCTTATCCCTTAAAAATCTGGTCAGAGCTCTGCCCTGCCCTACCGCACTCCGTCCCACTCATAACTTCAGATGGGATGGGGGCTTGGGCTGGACCCAGCACAACCCACCCCGCGAGAAACCCAACCTCTTCTTTCTGCTTCTTGGTTTGTGAGTGAAATGGGAAGAGATACCTCCCAAGCCCGAGCGTGAACATACCTTCCGGGTTAGTGATGGGATCTGAGGAGCACCAGGAAGACCCCCTTGCCCCTAGAATGCCACCACCTACTTCTTCCCTCTCTCCGAAGTTCTCCTCAATGTGCAAACAGTCCTCTCTCAGTCTGTAGAATGATGGTAGGGACTGGCGGAAAGAGGGGCAAAAGCCAAGGCACAGAAAAAACAGGATTCAGTTCCTCACCCCAAGGCAGCCTGGTTCTGCGAGACCAGGGAAAAACACCTGCCCCTGATCTCCACCAGTGTCTGCGTGTGTGCGTTTGCGCGCGTGCGTGTGTGTGTGTGTGTGTGTGTGTATCCAAGGTACAGTATGAAGCACCTGGCAATTCAAAGTTTGGGCCTCTCAGACTAGCATCAATCGCCGTTAACCTGGAAGCTCGTTCAAAATGCAGACTTTCAGGCTTCACCTCAGACCCACTGAATCAGAAACTGCATCTTAACGAGGTCCCTGGTGAGTCATAGGCACATTCAGTGTGGACAAGGGCTGGTCTGAGACCCTCCTCCCCTTGTGTGGGTCTGTGAGTTCCACCTTTACCCTCACCCCCTGCTCACACTCCAGGCTTTGAACATACCCTTCTTCCCACCGTAGGGGTAAGGACGGGGCCCCCACTGAGCCTCCCTCCCTTACAGGAGCCTGGCCCCTCTCTGGGCCTGGGGGAGACAGGATGGTTCATGGTGCAGAGACCTGTGTCAGCACCTTCTCTGTACATCTCCTGGCCTCCCTTACGGAGTATCCCACTTCCCACAGGTGACTTCCCCTCCGAGTCTCAGTTTCCATATCTGCAAAAACGGAGCCTGTGACGTCTGCAGCCCCGTGGCTTAAGGGTAAGCATGTTGGCACACGCCCAGTGTCCAGAGTGGGCACTTCCCCTCCTTGCTTTCTGCTTATAACTCCCCCTTCTGTCTAATCAAGTGCAGGGCTGGGAGATGCAATCAGAGGAGTTGTGTCTCTTTTTTATCTTCTCTTTTTTAAATAAATATATATATATATTTACATTTATTTATTATTGAGAGACAGAACGCAAATGGGGGAGGGGCAGAGAGAGAAGGAGACACAGAATCTGAAGCAGGCTCCAGGCTCTGAGCTGCCAGCACAGAGCCTGACGCGACACAGGCCCTGAGATCATGACCTGAGCTGAAGTCAGAAGCTCAGCCAACTGAGCTACCCAGGCGCCCCTCTTTTTCATTTTTCCCTACCACGTCTCTCTCTTTTTATTCTCTTTTTTTTTTAATGTTTTATTTATTTCTAGAGAGAGAGAGACAGCGTGAGCAGGGGAGGGTCAGAGAGAGAGGGAGTCACAGACTGAAACAGGCTCCAGGCTCTGAGCTGGCAGTCAGCACAGAGCCCGACGCGGGGCTCGAACCCACGAACCGCGAGATCATGACCTAAGTGAAAGTCAGACGCTTAAGCAACTAAGCCACCCAGGCGCCCCATCTCTTTTTTATTCTCAATCGGTTTAACAACGGTTGCTGAGCCAGGCTGGCTGTGCCCGCCGAGGCTGGGCCGGGTCGATGCCCACCCCTCCAGTCCCTCTGGAAGTCTTCCCTAGAGTCCCTTGCCCCTGCTCTCCGCTCTCCAGAGGAATCAAGCCCCGCACACTCCCTGGCACCCACACCCCTCCGCCTCTCCCAGGGCAGCAGTACCTGGGCCTCGGTGGACACCACTACGAAGAGGAGCCCTCTCATCTGCTGCCCCCATCCCCTCCTACCAGCCTCAGTTTCCCTCCCATCCTCGCCCAGTGGAGAGGCCCCATCAGGAGCCCCCCAGCGTCGCTCTCCCTTCCTTGCACACCAGGGCAGTCTCAGAACTCGCTGTGCTCCTGGGAAGACTCCCACCACCTGAGGGGACCAGTCTTCCACAGGCCATGCTCCAGGTGCACGCACGGGCAAGAATATTCGGGCCCTAACACATGGGAGCCCCAGAGGAAGGGGTGATTTCTGCCTCCCCCCACCTTACCCTACCCCTCCACAGCATCAAGATCCAGCCAGAACAACCCCACTTCTGACCGGGGAGCCAGCTCCCCATCCTGAAAAACCTGTCTGGGGGCCTGCCCTGAGGCTGGAGGGCCCAAAGGGCAGGTTGGACAGGATTCCCCTGCAGCCACTCCCACCCCAAGACAAAATCAGCCACCTGGGGGGCCGGGCGGCACTTGCTTCAGGAAGCCCCAGCCTGCCAGCACCTGTCCCAGCTCCCAGCTATGGCATCCCCGCTGCCGGTCAGGGCCTTGCCCTTGATCCTGATGCTGCTGACTGTCCTGGCCCTGGGGACTGCAGGTCTCTGCCTTCTCTGGCCGGGTGTGGGGAGGGGAGGCGCGGTGCCTTTCAGGGCTTGCAAAGCAGAGCTGGCCTGGCCATTTGGAGGGTTGGGGCCGGTGATGGCAGTGACCAGGCATCAGTCACTGAGCCCAGGGCACCCTCCTGGTCCTCCTCCAAACCCAAGAGGCAGAGAGGTGCTAGGGATTGGGGGAAGGTTGGCCGCTGCCCCCTACTGACACCCAGGATCTGGCCGCTCGGCGGAGGACCCAGCTTCCGCGGCTCAAGCCTGCCACCTGGCGGCCACACAGGCAAAGGCCTGTGTTCTGTGGCACCGAAGGGGCGGACTGCATCCTTAGTAATGGCCCCCAGGGGTCAGGGCCGGATCTGATGGCGGGGAAGGGGATCGGTTGCCCCCACCCCGAACTCCCTCTTGGCCCCCCCAGCAGACTTCAACATCTCAAGCGTCTCTGGTCTGCTGTCCCCTGCGCTGACGGAGAGCCTGCTGGTGGCTCTGCCCCCCTGTCACCTCACAGGGGGCAATGCCACACTGATGGTCCGGAGAGCCAATGACAGCAAAGGTTTGCTACCCCCTCCCAAGTGGCCCCCTAGGCCCTGGAGACCCCTACCCAGGCCGCCACCAGCGCCCCTTCTCCTACCGCTGCCTCCATGTAGACCCTTCTCCCGGGCCATCCATACCCTGCTGCCCCTTCTCTTTGGGGCCTCCAGAAACATGACCCCGACCTCACCCCCCTTTTCCTGCCCAGTGGTGAAGTCCAGCTTCGTGGTGCCTCCGTGCCGCGGGCGCCGGGAGCTGGTGAGTGTGGTGGACAGTGGGGCTGGCTTCACCGTCACCCGGCTCAGTGCCTACCAGGTGACAAACCTCGTGCCCGGGACCAGATACTAGTAGGTACCAGATCCAGGCCTGGGGCACCTATGAGGGGGGCGGTGGGGACAGGAAGAGAAGCTGAGTCCTAACATTTATTTGGTGGGAGGCGATAAGGTCAGTTTGGGGGAAGAAGTGAGGATACAGCCTGAGGCGTCCGGAACGGGCCTCCCGGAGGAGGGCGCGGCTGTGACGAGGGGGCCTGGGCTCCGTTGTCTCCCAAGTCCCTGATAACCACTGAGGAGTCTCTCCACCCTCTCTCCCAAACCCCACCACAAAAGCGTTTCCTACCACGTGACGAAGGGGGCGTCTGCTGAGTCCAGTAGAGAGATCCCAATGTCCACGCTTCCTCGTAAGTAACATCAGGGCCCCCAAAACCCCCCGCCCCACCCCCCGGCTGCCCCTCCCTGTGCCCCCTTAGCTTCTTGGCGTACCTGTATCCTCCTGGCATTTCAAGTGCCTGTCGACTCATCTCAGACTAAAGGTTCTCGTAAATTAAAGGCGGGTAGGGATTATGGCCACTTAATTTCTGCACCCTCGGTGACCAACGTAGGAGATGCTTCATGGATGCTTGCGTGACGGATGTGTGGATCCGTTGGCCGGCTGGATGGATGAATGGACGAAGGATGTCTGGATGAGACAGAAAGCCTCGGGTCAGGAGAGGGGCTCCTCCTGCCCACAAAGTCGCCCCCGCTCTGTCTTCTGACAGGGAGGAAGATGGAATCCATTGGGCTGGGCATGGCCCGGACGGGGGGCATGGTGGTCATCACAGTGCTGCTCTCTGTCGCCATGTTCCTGCTGGTCGTGGGCTTCATCGTCGCCCTGGCACTGGGCGCCCGAAAGTGAGGAGGCCCTCACCAGGCAGCAGGCCTCCGGAAGGTCCGGGAAGGTCTGCTCTCCGTTCCCCCAGCCCTCACTTTGCCCTCTGTGCCTGCCTTCTCTCCTGAAAAGGCTGCCTGCTCCCAGGCCTCAACCAGGAGGCTTTGGTCCTTTGGGTGCCTTCACCTCCCCTCCCTGCCCCCTCTCACTGGAGCCCTTTCCTCCCTCTGCCCCCCCCCCTTGTCCCCAGAGCCTCACCTTCTCCCCACACTCCCTATAACCCCCTCACCTCACTTGTGTCAGAATGGACGCGCCTTCCACTTCACCTCTTTAATCTCTCCCCCTCAACAATTCACCCCTCCCTCAGTGACGGAAGGCTCCACAGTAAAGTCTGATGCCACCTCTGCTGTGTTTCCTTTCATGCGCTCCACCTGGGCGGAACCGAATCCCTGCATCAGGCTCCCAGCTCCCCTCCCTGCCCCCCTAGAACAACCTAGAGTTGCTCCTCTCAGGAGGCAGGTAAGGGGGGAGCATTAGATGCCAGGAGTCAAGAGTCCTCAGAGCTCTTGAGGACTGTGGATTTTGCCCCCTCCACCGCGGGCCACCCAACCAGAGCGTGGTGCGCCGTATGGGTGAGTCTAGAGGCTGAGGGTCCTGGGGTGTTGGAGCAAAGGGAAGTGTTGGGTAAGGGAGTGCAGGCTCTGACAGGGGAGAGAAGAGAGGGCCACCAGGGTGAGACCCCAGACAGGGCGCTGGGGGGTGGGAGAAGTGGAGGGTAGTCTAAAGGGGCCCTAGGAAGACGGAGCAGAAATGGAAGAAGCCTGGGTACAGGAGGGCAAGGGTGGTGAAGTCTGGTAATGGAGGGAAAAGGGCGGGCGTGTTTCCCTTTCCAACACACCACCCTTATGAGGATCAGTGATCTTCGCATTGACTCTTTAAGGTGACCTTCAAGACCAGCTCTGATCTCTCCCCTCACTGCCCCTCAGTTGTCACCGTGTTCCCTCCAGTATCCTGTGTTCCCTCTTGCCTCAGGGCCTTTGCACAGACTATTCCACATTCCTGGCTTGCCTTTCTGACTCCTCCCATTCCCATTCCATCCTTACGTGCACAGGTAGCTCACCTTCTCCAGGAAAACCCCTGACTTCTAAGCCCCCATTAGGCTGGGTTCCCCTATCCTGTCTTTCATAGCATCACTATGGTTTATCATTAATATTTATGTGATTCTTCAGTTGTGTCTGCAACCAGACTGTGTGTTCCACGACAGCAGTCATTTTGTTCCCAAAGTACCTTTGCTCCACAATACCTGGGGCATAGTAAGTACTCGGTAAATATTTGTTGGATCAGCGAACAGATGAACGAATGAACAAGCTCCTAAGAGAAGGTGGGGACTGGGCAAGGGCTAAAAATTCTGTGAAAACAATAAAAAAAACACACAGAGCTAGAAGATGTTGGCACAATGGCCTTAATGACCCCTTCCTAAAGTAACACAAAAGCCTGGGAGAGGGAGGCCATGGAAGAGAAGAGCAACAGTGTTTATTCATCCCACAAACATTAACTGAGCATTTATTATGTGCCAGGTGCTGCTAGAAGTGCTAAGAATAAAACGCAGAAGGACCTTGTTCCTCCCTCGTGGTGTTTACGTGGAACTCAATGCAAGACTCAGATTCTCAAGAACGTGAACAAGTAAACAGACTAAAAATGTGAGAAGCGCTGGGGCGCCTGGGTTACTCAGTCGGTTGAGTGTCTGATTCTTGATTTGGGCTTAGGTCATGATCTCAGGGTCGTGGGATCGAGCCCCATGTTAGGCTCTGCATGAGTGTGGCGCCTGCTTAAGATTTTCTCTCTCTGTCCCCAGCTTGTGCGCGGGCACCATGAGCACCCCCTCTCTTTCTCTCTCTCTCTCAAAAAAAAAAAATGTTGGTAAGAGCAATAGGAAATGAGAGAGGAAATGAGCACTGGAGCCCTTCTTTGTTCGGGTGGGCCTAATGGAGCTGGGCTTAGTTAGGAGAGACAGGTAGAGAAGATGTGCCCCTCAGAGAGAATAGTTTGGCTGTGTTTTCCCACCTTCGCTGCATCAGCCAAGAGGGCTTTGGAAGCCCAACCTTCCCATGCTGGGGGAAGAGCATCAGACTGGGAGTCAAACGCCCACTGGAATCATCTAGGAGGTAGGTTTTAAAAACCCGAATGCCTAGGCCATACCCATTACCGGGATCAGCATAACAGGTATAGGAGCCAGGTATTAGTATTTTTTTTTTCTAGATCCTCAGGAGATCTTAAAAGTTTGAAATATGCAGCAAAGCTTGGAACTTACTGATATAAACATTTTCAAAATTGTGATAAAATATACATGACATGAAATTAACTATTTAAACCATATTCTTAAATGTTTATTTATTTATTTTGAGAGAGAGAGAGAGAGCGCACACGCGTGCACAAGTCAGGGAGGGGCAGAGAGGGAGAGAGAGAATCCTAAGCCGGCTCCGAGCTGTCAGCACAGAGCCTGACGCAGGGCTCGATCCCATGAACCGTGAGAGCATGACCTGAGCCAAAAGCAAGAGTCAGACGTTCAACCACCTGAGCCACCACAGTGCGCCTATATTAACCATTTCTAAGTGTTCAGTTCAGCAGCATGAAATACATTCACAGTGTTGTGCAGCCACCACCACTATGCATCCCCAGAACTTTTTCCTTACCCCAAAGAGAAATTCTGTATCCACTAAACAATAATTCCCCATCGCCTCCTCCCCCCCCTTATCAACCACCATGCTACCTTCTGTGTCTGTGAATTTGGTTGTTCTAGATATCTCATAAAAGTGGAGCCACACACAATTTGCCCTTTTGTGCCTGGTTTGTTTCACTTCGCATTGTGTTTTCAAGGTCCAGGCACATTGTAGCCTATGTCAGAGTTTTATTCATTTTTTTTTATGTTTTATTTATTTCTAGGAGAGAGAGAGAGAGAGAGAGAGAGAGAGAGACAGCGTGAACAGGGGAGGGTTAGAGAGAGAGGGAGTCACAGACTGAAACAGGCTCCAGGCTCTGAGCTGGCAGTCAGCACAGAGCCCGATGCGGGGCTCGAACCCACGAACCGTGAGATCATGACCTAAGCGAAAGTTGGACGCTTAACCGACTAAGCCACCCAGGCGCCCCTCATTTTTAAGGCTAAATAATATTCCAACGTATGTATAAGACCACATTTTGTTTATCCATTCACAGGCCGATGGGTATTTGGGTTTTCACCTGTTAGTTTTTGTGAACAATGCGGGTACATAGGTGCACAGGTATCTGTTCAAGTCCGTGCTTTCAGTTCTTTCGGAGAGATACCCAGAAGTGGGATGGCTGGGTCATATGGTGATTCATTTAATTTTTTGAGGAACTGCTATACTTTTTTCCATGGGACTGTACCATTGTACATTCTTACCAGCAATGCACAAGTGTTCTAATTTCTCCACCTCCTCATCCACACTTATTATTCTTGTTTTATTTGTTTGTTTTTAAAATAGCCACCCTAATGGATGGGAAGTAGTACTTCATTGTTTTTATTTATTTATTTTAAAATGTTTTATTTATTTGTGAGAGAGAGAGGGAGATGGCGTGAGCAGGGGAGGGGCAAAGAGAGAGGGAGACACAGAATCCGAAACAGGCTCCAGGCTCTGAGCTGTCAGCACAGAGACGGATGCGGGGCTCGAACCCATGAACTGTGAGAACATGACCTGAGCCGAAGTCAGATGCTTAACCGACTGAGCCACCCAGGTGCCCCCTGTTTTTAATTTGCATTTCCATAATGTCGAGAATCTTTTCACATGGCTATTGGAAATTTGTCTATCTTCTCTAGAGAAATGTCTGTTCAACTTCTTTGACCAGTTTTAAATTGTCTGTGTGTGTGAGTGTGGTTCTTTTTTTTTTTAAGTGTTTTTATTTTATTTTATTTTTGAGAGAGACAGACAATGTGAGCAGGGGAGGAGCAGAGAGAGGGAGACACAGAATCTAAAGCAGGCTCCAGGCTCTGAGCTATCAGCACAGAGTCTGACATGGGGCTTAACTGACTGAGCCACCCAGGCACTCCTGTAGGTTGTGATTGTTTATATATTCTGGATATTAATTCTTTATCAGATATATGATTTGTATGATATAAACATTCTTAAATGGTAGACTAAATTGAAAAGGGCTATAAGAGGGTGGATGAATTACGATAACATTTTTTTAAATAAAACAAAACTGAAACACCCATTTGGAAAATTTTTGGAAGTATATATATATATATATCAAAATGTAATCTATTATCTCTGATACAAAGAATGATTTTTTTCTCTATTGTTTTCCCCTGTGTTTTCTATACTCCCAAGTTTTCTGCATTGAACATGTATTTTTTAAATTATTTTTAAAAATTATTTATTATTTTTAATGTTTATTTGAAGGAGAGAGAGAGAGCAGGGAAGGGGCAGAGACAGAGAGGGAGACAAAAGATATGAAGTAGGCTCTGTACTGACGGCAGAGCCAATGTGAAGCTTGAACTCACAAGCCGTGAGATCATGACCTGAACTTTATTATTATTTTTTTAATCCTTATTTATTTTGAGAGACAGAGACAGAGCATGAGCAGGGAAGGGGCAGAGAGAGAGGGAGACACAGGTTCTGAAACAGGCTCCAGGCTCTGAGGTGTCAGCACAGAGCCCGATGCGGGGCTCGAACTCACAGACTGCAAGATCATGACCTGAGCCGAAGTAGGACGCTTAACTGACTGAGCCACCCAGGCGCCCCTATTATTTTATTTTATTTTTATTTTTTATAGTTTATTTATTTTTGAGACAGAGAGAGACAGAGCATGAGTGGGGAAGGGGCAGAGAGAGAGGAAGACACAGAATCCGAAAGCAGGCTCCAGGCTCTGAGCTGTTAGCACAGATCCTGATGCGGGGCTCGAACCCATGAACCATGAGATCTGACCTTAGCCAAAGTCAGACGCTTAACCAACTGAGCCACCCAGGTGCCCCTTGTTTTTTTTTTAAAGTAATCTCCAGGGGCACCAGGGTGGCTCAGTCAGTTAAGTGTCCAGCTCTTGATTTCAGCTCTGTTCATGATCTCAGAGTTCATGAGATCAAGCCCCAAATCAGGCTCCGTGCTGACAGCTCAGAGCCTGCTTGGGATTCTCTTCTTCTCTCTATGCCCCTCCCCAACTTGCGCACACACACTCTCTCTCTTCCTCTCTCTCAAAATAAATACGGGCACCAGGGTGGCTCGGTCAGTTAAGTGTCCAACTTTGGCTCAGGTCATGATCTTGCAGTTCGTGAGTTTGAGCCCTGCACCGGGCTCTGTGCTGACAGCTCAGAGCCTAGAGCCTGCATTTTTTTTTTAAATATTTTATTTATTTTTGAGAGAGACATAGAGACAGCATGAGCAGGGGAGGGTCAGAGCGAGAGGGAGACACAGAATCTGAAGCATAGAGCCTGCTTCTTAATTCTCTGTCTCCCTCTCTCTGCCCCTTCCGTGCTCACACTCTGTCTCTCTTGCTCTCTCAAAAATAAACATTTTTTAATTTTTGTTTTTTTCTGAGAGAGAGAGACAGCATAAGCAGGGAAGGGTCAGAGAGAGAGGGAGATACAGAATCTGAAGCAGGCTCCAGGCTCTGAGCTAGCTGTCAGCACAGAGCCTGATGCGGGGCTCGAACGCATGAACAATGATATGAACTGAGCCAAAGTCGGACACTTAACCGACTGAGCCACCCAGGTGCCCCTAAAATAAACCTTTTTTAAAAAATTAAATAAATAAATAGACTTTAAAAATAATTAAATAAAATATAAAAAGTAATTTCCACATCCAGTGTGGGGTTTGAACTCACAACCCCAAGGCCAATAGTCAATGTTCTACTGACTGAGCCATCCAGATACCCAGAACAGGTATTATTTGAATAATTAGGGAAATTATCATTAAAATTATTATTACTGGCATTAAAGGTAGAGTCCCCACAAATTTTTTTTTTATTTTTAACTTTTTTTTTAAATGTTTTATTTATTTCTAGGAGAGAGGGAGAGAGACACAGCGTGAGCAGGGGAGGGTCAGAGAGAGAGGGAGTCACAGACTCTTAAACAGGCTCCAGGCTCTGAGCCGGCAGTCAGCACAGAGCCCGACGCAGGGCTCGAACCCACGAACCGCGAGATCATGACCTAAGCGAAAGTCGGATGCTTAACCGACTAAGCCACTCAGGCGCCCCTCCCACAAATTTTTTAAAGGGGAGTTGTTGTTTTCAATGTAGTTAAAACAACATTTATCGAGGGTCTCCTATATGCCAGGTACTCTCAAAGTTTCAGGAACAGAGGAGACAAAGGAGGCTCTCACTGGAAAAATCTGTAACAATTTGAGGATTAAAATAAACAATGATATTAATTATAATTCCCCATAGAGAATAGCAGAATTTTATAATAATTATGTAATAAATTGCTATAATTAATAATTATAAATAATCCACTTTAAGAATCCTTTGGGTCCATACTGACCATAAACAAACAAATATGAGATAAGGGGGCACCTGGTCGGCTCAGTCAGTGGAGCATGCAGCTCCTGATCTCAGGGTTGTTAAGTTCGAGCCCGATGCTGGGTGTAGAGATTACTTAAAAAATAAAATCTTTAGGGGCACCTGGGTGGCTCAGTCAGGTGAATGTCTGACTCTTGATTTCAGCCCAGGTCATGATCCCACGGGTTGTGGGATCAAGCCCCTTGCTGGGCTTGTTGTTGAGCATGGAATGCCTGCTTAGTAGTCTCTCTCTCTCCCCCTTGTTCCTCTCCCCGCTCATGCTTTCTCTCTCCTAAAAAAAAAAAAAATTAAAATTAAATAAAATCTTTACCTGTTGGAGTTAAAAAACTCAATAAAAATTAAATCAAATTTTTAAATTTTTTAAATCTTTATTTTTTTTAATTTTTTAAAAATGTTTTAGTTATTTCTAGGAGAGAGAGAGAGAGACAGCGTGAGCAGGGGAGGGTCAGAGAGAGAGGGAGTCACAGACTGAAACAGGCTCCAGGCTCTGAGCTGGCAGTCAGCACAGAGCCCGACGCGGGCTCGAACCCACGAACCGCGAGATCATGACCCAAGCGAAAGTCGGACGCTTAACCGACTAAGCCACCCAGGCGCCCCTAATGTTTATTTTTGAGAGAGAGACAGACAGAGTGTGAGCAGGGAAAGGGCAGAGAGGGAAGTAGACACAGAATAGGAAGCAGGCTCCAGTCTCTGAGCTATCAGCACAGAGCCCAGCGCAGGGCTTGAACCCACAAACCGTGAGATCATGACCTGAGCTGAAGTTGGACACTTAACCAAATGAGCCACCCAGGTTCCCGTAAAATAAAATATTTTTAAAAAATATATGAGATATGGAAAAGCTCTTCCTTACAATAGAATGTCAACTAAATAAATGGGAAAGGAGTGATAGATTTAGAAAAATGATTTTAGGGGCTCCTGGATGGCTCATTTGGTTAAGCATCTGACTCTTGATTTCATCTCAGGTCATGATCTCATTGTTCACGAGATGGATCCCTGCATCGGGCTCTATACTGACACTGAGGAGCCTACTTGGGATTCTCTCTCTCTGCCCCTCCCCACCCAATAAATAAACATTAAAAAAAGAAAAATCATTTTACACTCATCATAGTAATAATTGATTCAGGCATGAATCATAGATACTGGACCAAACTTGATGAGGAACAGAATTTTATTCATTTTTACTTTATTTTTAATCTTTCATTTTTTTTTGAGGAACAGGATTTTAGATCAAAGTATCTCCCCACAAGTTACTTACCAATTACAAAGTAGGAAAAAAAAGGTAACTACCATAGAGAAATCTGGTGGATACCACTAAACCAAGTGATTGAAGTTAATTAACGTCAGTAATAATGAGATAAACTGACACCATGTGGCTCTTGATGTGCGGTACCGAGAGAGAAAGAAACAACATCATTCAACATCACTCGTGTGGTGTTCCTGCCAAAAATGTGCAAGTCCACTTATGAGGAAACATCAGACAAACCTAAACTAAGGGACATTCTACAAAACAAATAGCTTATACTCTTCCCAACATGTAAATGTTATGAACGATTAAAAGGCTGAGAAACGGTTCCAGATCAAAAGACAACTAAAGGGACAATGACAAAGAAATGCCCTACGTGATCCTGAATTCGATCCTAGACCAGAGAAGTAATTTATATAAAGGACATCATTGGGACAATTAGTGAAATTTGAATAGAATCTGTATGTTAAATATAGTATTGAGTCAACGTTCAATTTCCTGATTTTGATTATGTTTTCATTTCTGGTTATATATTCTAGTATCCCTGTGTTTAGGAAATACACACTGCAGTATTTCTAGGGAAAGGGGCATTATGTCTGTAAGTTACTCTTAAATAGTGTGTGGGGGAGGGCGGGGGGAATCGATGTCTTCTATCTGGAAAGAAAAAATTTTAATGTGATAAAATGTTGATAATGAGTGTCATTGGTGGACTATAGGATTTAGGTATACAGGAATTTTTTATACTATTCTTGGGGTTTTTCTGTAAATTTGAAATGATTAAAAATCAGACTTAAAAAACAAAACAAACCACCATCCAAACCTATCTCCACAGGTACTATGGATGAGATCTTAGATAAGCTATAAAATCTATCAGAATGTCAAGAAAGTAGCTATTAGATCCTACTTAAGTGGTAGAGAAACTTACTAAACACAGGAAGAGCTTTGTGCAAAGGCAGAGCGGGAAGAGGGCCTGGGATCCCTCCCTGCTGGACCCCCAGGGTCCCCAAGCCCCCCAATGAAAGCGAAGGGGGTTTAGGAGAGACGTCGCGGCGAGTACCGGGTGGAGGTCAGAGGCGATTAAAGGCGTCAAATTGGGGACTCTCCACACCTGAGCTGGCGCTAAGTAACTCGACCGGAGCCCGCCCGTGGGAATTAAGGAAGTGGTGCGAGGCCCTCAGCCTCAGTGTCTCAGACTCTCCCACCCGCTGCCGGGCGACCTCTCCTCTCCCTGAAGGTGGACCTGAAACTCCAGCACCTCGACCTCTGGGCCAGCCTCCATGGCCGGGTCCCGGGCTTGCTGGACTGGGACATGGGCAACGAGTCCTTCCTGGCCTTCACCTCGGCGCACCTGCCCCTGGCCGAGCAGAACCGTGAGTGCGTGGGGGGCGGGCGGGCGTGGGGGAGGGGTGTGGGGGGCGAACGGGCGGGGTGTTCGCAGGGCCCCCGGCCGCTTGGCCCCCAGCCCCCCCACCTTCGGCCCCGGGGGCGAGCCGGGCCCCCGAATGCGGTTTCGGGGGCCGCGCCCTCCCGCCCCCCCCTGCCCCCGAGCGGGAACCCCTCCGCGCCCCGCCCCCACCCCCACCGGGGCCTGTGGCGACACCGCCTCACTGAGAGCCCCCACCTCCACCCCACCGTCAGCCCGGTCCCAGAACCTTCTAGGCCTCGCCTCAGCCTCGCCTCAGCCCTTTTCCCATGATGCCTGTCGCCATCGGGCACACCACCAACATTTTACTCGTTCTGTTTTGAAAAGGTTATCAGTTTCGTCCGAGGCCCTACCGCCACCGCCACCCCCTTTAGTACATTGGCTGACACCTATCGGTGCTGGATATTTGCTAAACGGATGGTTGACCGTTGTGGTCTTTCAGAAAATGATTTTTTCTTTGGGCCTCAAGGGCAGAGAGTGGAGGCGATCACCTCCGACGTTCGTGGTCCATTATTGCCATCTGGTCAGACAAGGTCCTTGGATGATCCCCTTGCCCCCCCTTGAGTGCACCCACCGCCACCCCCCACCCCGCCTCCCGTCACCTCCCACACTCCCATGTATCTACCCTAAGCGATTTAATGGCCTTAGATAGGTTTATTTTGAAAACGGTTTAACGTTATTTTATGTTTATAGATGACCTTCATTTACTTACCGCTCATTGCTGTTTTCTGGGTACTCGCATTGTTTTTGAGAGCTACTCAGGTTGCTGCATGAAGGTCTGGTTCCTTAGTCCTGACCGCTGGATGGTACTCTTATCTGCATAGACTACCTTTTGCATTTTACTTCTGCCAGATTGCCTCCAGCTCTCTGCCGCCAGAGAATGCTGGTGAATTCCTATATCTTCGTTGATGAAGAAATACTTACCGAGCACCTCTCATTTGCCAGGCAGTGTTCTAGACACTCGTCATACATAATGAACAGAACAGACAAGTCTCCGTGGAGCTTTTGTTCTACGGGGGGCAGACAATCCACATAAAGACATGTCTATAGTATAAGTCATAACTGAGATGGCGAAAAGATAAGAGGGCTCAGGAATGTGGGGAGGTGGTGACAGCCACCGAGTTGGGCTTCCTTGGGAACCTGACATCGGAGCAGAGAGTTGAAGGGTATTTAAAGGAAAAATGTCCCAGGCAGAAGAAATAGCCAGGGCAAAGGTCCTAGGGAAGGAGTATGCCTGGAGTGTTTGAGGCACAGGAAAGAGGCCACTGAAGCTGGATGAAAGTAAATGCGGAGGGAGGTTCAGAGGATGTGGAGCAGAGATGGAGAAGTGCCCATCTTCCACTTTAGGCACTTCGCGGTTGACCTGGAGGTTGAAAGGTTTTGAGCAGAGGAGTGCCATGATTCGGGCTTCCCGAGTGTGTGACGAGTGTGTGACCCATGTCGTTGCCTGCTCTGCTGTCACTGTCTTGAGATAACTTTTGAACGAGGAACCCCTCATTTTCACTTTGCACTGGGCTCTGCAAATTATGTAACCCAATGCTGCATGATTTATACTCTGAAAAGATCACCGTGGCTGCTGTGTCGAGAGTACGTTGTAAATGTAGGGAGAAGAAGCCAGCAGACCAGAAGGCTACTGCTGGAATCCAGACCAGAAATGGGGGTAGGCTCGCCCATCAGGGCGGTGGCAGAGAAGGCAGAGCCAGCTGGGTTTGCTGATGGATCTGACGTGTAGTGTATGAAAGAGAAAGGACAACTCCTCCAAAGTTTTTGGCTGATCCAGTGACAGGATGGAGTACTGAGATGGGGGAAGCTTCTAGAAGGATAGGTTTAGGGAAGAAGATCAGGAATTCTGTTCAGGGCCTGCTGAGTATGAGATACTTTTTAGATTTCCAAGCAAAAACGTTGAGTGAGCAGATAGATGTTTAAGTCTGGAGTACTGGAGAGAGGTATATTTTGAGAGTCTTTGGTATGTGGGTGGCATTTAAGGGATGAGGATAGAGAAGGACCAAACATGAGCCCTGGGGACACTCCATTGTAAAGATACCAGAGAGGAGAGAGATAACCAGCCAAAACGAAGGAAATGACCATTGAGAATCAAAACTAAGAGGCCGTGGTCTCCTGGAAACAAGTGAAAAAAGTGGGTCACGGAAGGAGTGGTCAGGTGTGAGGTAGAGGGACAGTTGGGTTTAGCAAAGCAGACATCAGTGGTGACCATGATGATGATGGGGTGGTGGAGATGAAATTGGCAAAGGTTTAAGGGTGGAAGGAGGGGACGTGGAGTCAGAAGGAACAGGTAGTTCTTTTGAGGAGTTCTGCCTCACAGAAAAGCAAAAACAGAGGGCAGTGGCCTGGCACAGAAAACCAGGGCAAAAGAAGGTCTTTTCAATGAGATGAGAGAATTAACATCATATTTGAGTGCCAATAAGAGTGATCCAGTAGATATACACTCACAAATAACAGGAAATAGAGGAGGGATTGGTTGGAGCATTATCCGTGAGAAGGCTGGAGAGCCCCTGTGCTAGGGAGGGAGGGAGGGAGGGAGACAGATAGACAGAGGCACTCTCCTTTGATCTCACTGAGATCACCAACCGGCTGATGTCACCCTTTTACTGCTCTCAATTCCTGGATGTTTTCCCTTCTTTAATTTACCTGGAATCCCATGGTCAAACATGCTTTCTCTTTGCATACGCCTCAATTCCTTTGAACCTCTCTGGCTTTGGAGTACTTGATTGGCCAAACCACCACCCTGATTAAATCCAACTCTACCAAAGAGTACTCCAAAGCCATAGGTCAATGGATTGGTGATATCATGGTATCCAAGGATAGTTGGAGTGGGGAGGGAGTTATCTGGAAAGATAGGTGAAATATTTTTTTTCTTTGTTTATTAAATCGGGGCACCTGGGTGGCTCAGTCAGTTAAGCATCTGATTCTTGATTTTGGCTCAGGTCATGATCTCACGGTTTGTGAGTTCAAGCACCGCATTGGGCTCTGCACTGATAGTGCTTGGGATTCTCTCTCCCCTCTCTACCCCTATCCCACTTGCTCTCTCTTTCCCTCTCCCTCAAAATAAATAAATAAATTTAAATTTTTTAATTTGTTTATTAAATAGATTAATCAACGTCTACACCCAAGTGATTGTACCAAAGAAGATTAGCATGTAAATTCCCCCATTGACTTGGGGCGCCTGGGTGGCTTAGTCAGTTAAGCGTCCGACTTCCGCTTAGGTCATGATCTCGCGGTTCGTGGGTTCGAGCCCCGCGTCGGGCTCTGTGCTGACTGCCAGCTCAGAGCCTGGAGCCTGTTTCAGTCTGTGACTCCCTCTCTCTCTGACCCTCCCCTGCTCACGCTGTCTCTCTCTCTCTCCTAGAAATAAAAAAAAAAAAATTCCCCCATTGACTTGAATAGACACACCCACCTGTAGACCCTAATGGGTGGTAATCAGCCCTTCACTGTGATAGCACCAGCTGCTGTTGAGATCTACAGTGTGAGAAAGGATTCTAGTTCCCTGAGTCCTTGCCAACACTCGGTATTATCTGTTTTTATATTTCTTGTCAGTATGATGTAAAGTGTTATCTCATTATTTTATTGTGTTCTTATTACTAGTAAGTCCGAGAGCATCTTGTTAGTAATTCAGGTATCCCTGCCTGAATCATGAAGGTCTAGTTCATTCTTTGATGGATTAACTCCTAGATACTTTATAATTTTGGTTGCTACTGCAAATAATACCTTTTATAAAAAAAAAAAACTTATATTTTCCGGTTTCTTCATGCTGGTCTGGATTAGTGTTGATTAGTATCTGTTCTTATATCCAACAAACTTTCTGCGCTCTTATTGATTCTGATAATGTGTCTTGATTTTGTATGGTTTCTATCTTAACATTTTTTTCTATAAATAATGCTAGTTTTGCCTTTTTCTTTCCGACTTTACATCCCTTTCTTTCTGACCTTATATTCCTTTCTCTCTAGCTCTTTCTACTTTTTCCTCTTTTCAAATACTTATTGAACATTGTTAGCAATGTAATGGACATCCTTTCTAATTACTGAGCACTCTAACAAGTATATAATCATTGGGGTGCCTGGGTGGCTCAGTCAGTTAAGCGTCCGACTTTGGCTCAGGTCATGATCTCGCGGTTCGTGGGTTCGAGCCCCCACGTCAGGCTCTGTGCTGACTGGCAGCTCAGAGCCTGGAGCCTGTTTTAGATTCTGTATCTCCCTCTCTCTCTGACCCTCCCTTGCTCACACTGTCTCTCTCAGAAATAAATAAAAAGTTTTTTAAAAAATTTAAGAAGTATATAATAATTTTCCAGACAAAAACCTAGATTTGACCGCAAAATGATGACACTCAAGTGGTCCTTGGGTGGGGGAGGGAGGATGGAAATAGTTGCCAATGACCCCAAGGAGCCAGCACAGTGCCAAGCAGATAGCTCTAATATCCATTTGATTTAGTCTTTTATTTTTAATAACTGTTCCTTTTTATTATTTAGCATCCCATGGCACAGAGGCACCACAGTTTGTTTACAGTTCACCCGCTGAAGCACATTTGAGTCATTTCTAGTTTTTGGCGAATACAATTGGAGCTGCTCTGAATTTTCTCCTACAGAATTGTTTTTTAATTTTTTGCAAATGATTTTATTTATGTATACTTTTAAAAATATTTATTACCAAACTGGCTAACATACAGTGTGTACAGTATGTTCTTGGTTTTGGGGGTAGATTCCTGTGGTTCCTTGCTTACATACAACACCCAGTGCCCATCCCAACAAGTGCCCTCCTCGATGCCCATCACCCATTTTCCCCTCTCCCCTACTCTCCCAATCAACCCTCAGGTTGTTCTCTGTATTAAAGAGTCTCTTATGGTTTGTCTCCCTCCCTCTCTGTTTGTAACTAATATTTTCCCCCTTCCTTTCCCCCATGGTCTTCTGTTAAGTTTCTCAGGATCCACATGTGAGTGACAACATATGATTGACTCTTAGCCCATCCGTTATTCATTCATCCAGTTAAGCTGAGCTCCTCCCATGTGCCAGGCAGTGAAAAAGACAGTCCTGGAGACGGGCTCTAAGCAAAGTAATTAGGGTAAAATGTGTGTTAGGGAAGTGTTTGGACAGGCAGAGAAGGGCCGCTTTAGAAACATGTTTCAACAGAGACATGATGAGTGAATAGCAATTAACTAGGGCAGCAGGAAGAGGGAAGAGCGTATCTGGCAGAGACACAATAGTTTATGGGGAGGCCCAGGATCTAGACTGTGGTCTGTTGGAGATGTGGAGAGCCTGGGAGGAAGGTCCCAACACTGATGAGGAGCCAGGGCCTTGTAGACTATCCCAAGGAACATCAGTTTGGCCCAAACGTCATGGAAAGCCATCAAAACTGTTTAAGCAGAAACGTGACAAGATGAGATTAATATTTTAGGAAGATTCTCCAACTGCAATAGGATTAAGTTAGAGAAAAGCAGATAGAAAAGAGCCAGACTTTGGCTCAGGTCATGATCTCACAGTCCGTGAGTTTGAGCCCCAAGAGCCCCACATCAGGCTCTGTGCTGACAGCTTGGAGCCTGGAGCCTGCTTCGGGTTCTGTGTCTCCCTCTCTCTCTGTCTTTCCCACATTCATGCTCTGTCACTCAAAAAATGAATAAATGTTGGGGCGCCTGGGTGGCTTAGTCGGTTAAGCGTCCGACTTTCGCTTAGGTCATGATCTGGCGGTTCGTGGGTTCGAGCCCCGCGTCGGGCTCTGTGCTGACTGCCAGCTCAGAGCCTGGAGCCTGTTTCAGTCTGTGACTCCCTCTCTCTCTGACCCTCCCCTGCTCACGCTGTCTCTCTCTCTCTCTCTCTCCTAGAAATAAGTAAAAACATTAAAAAAAATGAATAAATGTTGAAAAACTTTTTTTTTAATTTTAGAGAAAAGCAGATAAACAGACTCTTCTGGGTTATGGCTGGACTTGGGGATTAACTGGCTGTGGCTGGACGGGAAAGAGAAATCAAGAATACGTCCACATTCCTGACCTAAGCCACGGGCTAGATGGTGGTGCCACTTGCTGAGACGAGGAATACAGGGGCAAGAGCAGGAAGATGGAGTTTAGTTGCAGGAATGTTAAGTCTGAAATACCTGCGGGTTATGCAAGTTAAGACTTCCCAGGGCCTGTGGTGCTTCCTGGCGAGCAGAGTCGTCCAGGCCGGAGGTAAAGATTTGGGAACCCTAAGTTGAGAGGTAGTGGCTGAGGCCACAGGCATTCATGAGATGGCTCAGGGACCCTGTATGTGGATCAAGGTCAGAGAGGTCGGATACGGTGTCATAACGCCCTGGGGAGGGCCCCCAGCCACCTGGGACAGGACCCTGGGGCCACAGTGGAAATCCTAGGACATTTTGACCCTCTGCTGTCTTTCTTTTTGCCAGTTGCCAGATACAGACTTCGAATAGTTGAGCCACCAAAAGTACCTGTGGGAAAAACACCCAACTCTGATAAGGATGGTGAGTAGGGGGGCGCGGGCTCCCTGGCACGGTCATGCGGCCGGGGCAGGACCGCAAAGCCAGGGAGCCGTGGCACACCATCCCCTCTTTCTCTGCACAGGCCCAGCTGTTGAGCCCAACCTGTGGATGTGGGTGAACCCCAACATTGTGTATCCCCCCGGAAAGCTGGGGGTCCCAGAACCTCATAAGGGGGAGGATCTCCCAGGCACACCCCCCTCCCCTGAGCCAGCCCCAAAAGAGGAAGACTCTGCCAGCTGCTCCGAGTCCACAGCAGTGGAGTCACTGCCACCGTCCTCGCCCTCCAGCGAGCAGTCGCCCCCTCAGAAGTGGTTTGCTTCTCCCCCGGGCAGCTGGGAGGTAGGAATTTCTGGGGGCGTGGGCTGGACTTGCGCTGTAGGCAGGGTGGGTGTAGGGATGATGCAGTCAGCGAGCTCTGTTTCCTTCGGGATCACCAAGGGTTAATGGGTCCAGAAATCAGCTGTGCCCTTGCTTGGGGAGAAGCCCAGATGGCAGGCAGTGGCGGCCCTAGACAATTGTCCTCCCTGCCGCCACGCCCCTGGAGTAGAGGTCGCAGAGTTAGGACCAGTTCCTACTCTGTGCTCCTCTAGCTCACAGAAGAGGAGGAGGCCGAGGACCAGGATGACAGCACCTCTATGGCTCTCCCGTCCCCTCACAAAAGGGCCCCCCTCCAAAGTCGGAGGCTTCGGCAAGCCAGCAGCCAGGAGAGGAGGCTCTGGTCCCGGCCCCCTCTCAATTACTTCCACCTAATTGCCCTGGCATTAAGAAACAGTGCCCCGTGTGGCCTCAACGTGCAGCAGATCTACAGTTTCACTCGGTATGTGCCACGGCGGGGGGGCCTGTAAGGATGGGACAGGTGGGGGTCAGGGCCTTCGGTCTGATACCTCCCAAGCTGCCCCCTGCCCTGGGCTGCTGCCTCAGTTCCCCCATCTGGGTCTGAAAGGATGAGCGTGTTCCCAGGCCTCCTTCCCCAGACACTGGTACTGCGCTGTCCCCAGCGGGGTGTCCACGTATCCTGTGTTAGGGAAGACATCCACCCCGCCCCCCTCACATCTAAAAAACGCCAACCGTTTTGTATCTTAGTCCTTTAAAACATAGATTCACCTGGGTCAGAAATTCTTCCATCTTCCCTGTCAAGATCATCCAGTAGAAAATCTGATTTCCCCAGCAGTTTCTCGCTTGCTTCCTTTCCCTTTGGCCGGACTGCCAGGCAGGGTCCCCGCTGCCCCAGGGATTTACATTTAGCTTTGACAGTCACGTACACGTGAGTGTGAGGGGGTTCTCAGACCCTTTCCCTCTAGCAGGAGAGTCTCAGAATGTTACCCCGCAAGTGGTGTCCTTCCTTGACCAGGATTCCTCTTAGGGGCATTAGTTGGCTTGATTCTGCTCCATTCATGTCACAAGTCGCAGTATTTTTTTTTTTTTATTTCTAGGAGAGAGAGAGACAGTGTGAGCAGGGGAGGGTCAGAGAGAGAGGGAGCCACAGATTGAAACAGGCTCCAGGCTTTGAGCCGGCAGTCAGCACAGAGTGCGACGTGGGGCTCGAAACCACGAACCGCGAGATCATGACCTAAGCGAAAGTCAGACGCTTAACCGACTAAGCCACCCAGGCACCCCACAAGCCACAGTCTTGAGCCCTCGGAGGGAAGCAGGACAATGAGACTCAGAATGGGAGCAATAAACTGGTTTTAAAAGACGAGGGTTAGCGGGGCATCCTGGGTGGCTCAGTTGGTTGAGCATCCGGCTCTTCGGCTCAGGTCATGATCCCAGGGTCTTGGACTCAAGCCCCACGTTAGGTTCTGTGCTCAGCATGGAATCTGCTTGGGACTCTCTCTCTCCCTCTGCCCCCATCCCTCGCTCACTCTCTCGCTCTCTCTAAAATTAAAAAAAAATAAGGGTTGGCAGAAGCCACACCCTAGGTCAGGCTTTGCTGTGTGCTCTGTCAGCAGAGCTGTTCCAGGCCAGCCTGCCCTCCTTCGCCTCTGGGGGAGGGGGGCGACTCCTGGTGCCTGGAGGAGAACGGTCTCAAGATGGGGCATCTCCCAAAGAAACCATCTCTTTCCTCACCATCTCCCACTGTCCACAGACAGCATTTCCCCTTTTTCCGGACGGCCCCTGAAGGCTGGAAGAACACCGTCCGTCACAACCTCTGTTTCCGAGACAGCTTTGAGAAAGTGCCGGTCAGCATGCAGGTTGGGGAGGGCTCACGGCCCCGCTCCTGCCTCTGGAAGCTGACGGAGGAGGGACACCGCCGCTTCACAGAGGAGGCCCGCGCCCTGGCCTCTAGCCAGCTGGAGAGCATCAGGCGGTCCATGAGCCAGCCAGGTGTGAGGCCCTGTCACACATGGGGCGGGGGGCGGCGGGGGGTAGGGAACCAGGTCACACCGTGGTGGGGGGACACCTTCCATGGGAAGGGGCGAGGATAGCAGCGGTCTGAGATCCTGGGATGGCACCTGCCTCCCGGTGGGACCCCAGCCACACAGGCATGTACGCGAGGTCTGGGGGACTGATGGAGAAACAGCTGAGGTGCAATGGGCCCCACAGCCCCGCTGCCTAGGGAAATGGTGGCCGCGCAGTGAGAGATGCATGGTATGAGCCGTGACGTGCAAAGGAGACTTTCTTCTTTTTCTGGAGACCTGGTAGCATTTGGACCTCGAGGGGAAAATAGGTCATCTGCTGCGACGTGGTCCAGGCTGAGGGAACAGCAGCTGCAAAGGGCAGATCGACCCTGTTGACTCTCTTCTTGTCTTACAGATGTGATGCCCTTCCTCTTTGACCTTTAAATCTGAGAAGCAGGAGTCAGCCCATCCCTTATTAAAGTTCCCTGCAGCAGCCTGGTGTGTGTGTGTGTGTGTGGTCTCTGAGGGTGGGGACGGGGTGGAGGTGGAGGTCAGCTCTCAGGCTGGAAATGGGCTGCCCAATAGAGCTGACGGTTGGGCCAGACGCAATAGGGCGGGAGCCCATACACCTCTTTCCTCAAAGGACGAAAATATTCAACCCCAGTCAGGAGCCTGGAGCGATTCTCATTTTTCTGGATAGTCTTGGGAGATGCCAGCGTATAGGAGCCCGCCCTGCCAAAGGCCCAAAGAAGCACCACCTGCTTACAGAGGGGACGCGATCAGCTGGGGACAGTGGAGGGAAGCCTAAGGAAACACATCACTTGTGGGGCAGTTGAAGGAAAGGCAAACCTTCCCAGGGGGCCAAGAAGGAGCAGTGAGAAGGGCGAGAGGAAAGACTTCTTCGGGAAAGGGGCTGATCAGGCTGAGCTCCCTCCCCCCTCCTTCTCCTCCCCCCCGTTTAATCGTTTTGAGTGTGGGAGAGGTGGGAGCCAGGGGTGGCAGCTTGGAGACAAGATGGGGTACCACCCCGTGCTGTTTGTCTCCACCACAGCTCAGCAGAGGCCACAGCACCAGTGGATTAGAAGCCCTTAGAAGCTTCAGGTCCCAGCCGGGCTGCTGTAGATTTCCTGGTGGCAGGAACGGTGTCCAGGGCAGGGCCAGGTGCCAGCCTCGGGTCCCAGGGGAAGACGGAGACGCCTGCGAATGAGGGAGAAAGGAATGAGGTTTAAAGCTGCATCTGGATGCCCCAGACATTCAGACCGTGCTGGAAGGCAGTACTGAATTTCCCTCAGGGCTGGAATGACCTTTCTCATTCCCTCTCCCGCTCTCCCCTCTCCCCCCAGGAGATTCACACAGAAACGGGGCTCCACCCTCAGAACCCAGGGCATCAAGCTATCCTCAGTGCAGGAGGCAGTCTTTGACCTTGAAAAACTGACCCTTCTACCCCAGACCACTGGCAATGAGATGAGCCCAGAACCTAACTGGGTGTTAGACCTAAGCAGAAAGTATTTGTGGCACCATTTTAAGTTACGCTGAACTTTCCAGGAATGCAACTGTTATGTAAAATGAAGGATGATTGTGCTTTTTTTGGTTTGGAAGTTTCCCAAGAGTTGTTTGCCATTTCAGTAAATCGCTTCACTGACAGCAAAGCTGCGCTGGTATTTAAGTCACCAATACCACATGCCCATATCAGATTGTGTTTGTGTCTGCGGCACTCACGGGGATTCTACATGTATAAACAAATATTTATTACATCCAGGCAGCCGCCATAAAGAAAACCTATTTGCCATGGTCATATGAATATCAGCCCTTAAATCTAACCTCTTCACTGTAAGTGTATATACATTTCCAACTATCTCCATATTTCCAAATATAATTTATCCATTGAAATGCAGTTTCCCTTTATTTTTCTGTTATAGTACAGTTAAAGTGTTATATTGATCTTTTTAAAACCACACGTGTATGTCAGTTATTTTATCAGTAAGATTCATTTCAAGGTGGTAAAGACGGTCCACAAAATGTTTGCTCTATTCCCAGGCTGTTAAGGCTGATGAGGGAGAGAACCACTGAGCCAAGCAACGAATAAAATATAGTCCCTGCCCAGAGGTACTTACCCACAGTGACACTGACAACCAGTGAGGACGATGGAATAAATCCTGTTTATGTCCAACCCCTCAAAGCCTAGCGTGGGGCCTGTAAGGCAGTAAGAATGCGCTATTTGTGGGGCACCTGGGTGGTTCAGTTGTTAAGCATCCAACTCTGGATTTCAGGTCAGGTCATGATCTTGTGGTTCATGAGATTGAGCCCCATATCAGGCTCTGTGCTGACAGTACAGAGCTTGCTTGGGATTCTCTCTCTCCCTCTCTCTCTTCTCCTCCCCTGCTCTCTCTCTCTAATGAACTTTAAAAAATAAACTTATGGGGTGCCTGGGTGGCTCAGTCGGTTAAGCGTCCGACTTCGGCTCAGGTCATGATCTCACGGTTCGTGGGTTTGAGCCCCGTCGGGCTCTGTGCTGACAGCTCAGAGCCTGGAGCCTGTCTTCAGATTCTGTGTCTCCCTCTCTCTCTGACCCTCCCCTGCTCACACTGTCTCTCTCTCTCAGAAATAAACATTAAAAAAATTTTTTTTAAATAAAAAATAAACTTAAAAACAATGCATAGGGCACCTGGGTGGCTCAGTCAGTTAAGTGGCCGACTTCAGCTCAGGTCATGATCTTGTGGTTCCTGAGTTTGAGCCCCACATTGGGCTCTGTGCTGACAGCTCAGAGCCTAGAGCTACTTGGGATTCTGTTTCTCTCTTTCTCTGCTCCTCCCCCACGTCAAAAAAATGAACATTAAAAAAAAAAGAATGCATGATTTGCCACAAGTGACTTCTCTAACTGGCCGACTCCATATTCTCTGGAAGCACAGGTAACAGCAATGAGCTCTGTTTAGAGGAGCTATGGAAGAATTCTCATGGGAGGAGTTAGCACTGAGTCTTTCCCCAGGTCTAGAAAACAATAGGTAGTACTTGTCCCAAAGCCAGCCGCGCTTGCTGCTCTGGGTAGCTGCTGATGCTTCTCTGAGGTGGAGGTGGAGGCTGGGAGGTGCAGAGGAGCAGGGATGCAGTGGGAAGGGAAAGTGACCTGTTCCAAGGAAAAGACAGGACAGACACGTGTAGGTGCACTGTCAGTGCAGAGCCTGATGCAGGGCTTGAACCCGCGAACTATGAGATCATGACCTGAGCCAAAATCAAGAATCAGACATTTAAGTCACTGAGCCACCCAGGTGCTCCAATCCAGAGAGTCATTTTAGAGACTTTCTTAAAACCAGAGTCCAGAGGATAAATGGAGCTGAAATTGACCAGACACTTGGAAACCAGTTCGATTTTATATGAATCCAGGTGAGAGAGCAAGGGAATTGAAACAAGGTATGCTCTAGGAGTAAAAAAATAGAGAACAGGCTTTAAACATCTCAGAAATCCAGGGGCACTTGGTTAGCTCAGTCGGTTAAGCATCCCCACTCTTGATTTTTGCTTAGGTCATGGTCTCCCACTTCATGAGACTGAGCCTAGCATTCGGGCTATTAGCATGGATCCTCTTGGGACATTCTCTCTCTCTCTCTCTCTCAAAATAAATGGATAAACTTAAAAAGAAATCTCAGAGGGGTTTCTGGGTGGCTCAGTCAGTTAAGCATCAGACTTCAGCTCAGGTTATGATCACACAGTTCATGGGTTCAAACCCCGTCTCAGGCTCTGTGCTGACGGCCTGGAGCCTGCTTCGGATTCTGTGTCTCCCTCTCTGGCCCTCCCCTACTCACACACTCTCTCTCTCTGTTTCAAAAATAAACAGTAAAAAAATAATTAAAAATTTAAAAATCTGAGAAATCCAATCAGGCAACTTGTATGGGATGGATATGGGGACCGAGTAAAAGCAAGTGTCAGGATAACCCTGCCCCAAACCCCAGGCTTTAGCTTGGCAGTATTTGGTGGAAGGATGAAAATATGGGATGTTCTGGGTCTCCTGGGTGGCTCAGCCAGTTAAGCATCCGATTTCAGCTCAGGTCATGATCTTACTGCTGTGGGTTCGAGCCCCACCTCAGGCTCTGTGCTGACAGCTCAGAGCCCTGCCTCTGAAAAATGAATAAATGCTTAAAAATTTAAAAAAAAAAAAAGGAAATAGAGGATGTTCTGAAGTGGAAGATGTAGAGTTCCATTTCACACAAGTTCAGTGGGCAACTGAATGAACACCGGTAGTGGAGAACTTTAGGGAGATGCCTTCAAAAGCAAAATTGCAGAGGGCTAAAAAGGTAGTAGAAGGCGAAACAACATCGACTACTCTAGGCAGCTTTGGAACAAATGAGGGAAACGGATGGCTGGGTTGATCTGCATTTGGGGTTTGATGAAAGGAGAGGTTTTGGAAGGTCAATAACAGGTTGCAACGAGAGTGTGGTGGAAATAGTCCTGGGATCCAGTGGGTGGAGCGAAGTCAAGAGGACCTAAGACCTAGACCAGTAATTTTTTTAAATTTTTAAAAAATGTTTATTTATTTATTTATTTATTATTTTTAATGTTTTATTTATTTCTAGGAGAGAGAGAGAGACAGTGTGAGCAGGGGAGGGTCAGAGAGAGAGGGAGTCACAGACTCTGAAACAGGCTCCAGGCTCTGAGCTGGCAGTCAGCACAGAGCCCGACGCGGGGCTCGAACCCACGAACCGCGAGATCATGACCTAAGTGAAAGTCGGACGCTTAACCGACTAAGCCACCCAGGCGCCCCAATGTTTATTTATTTTCGAGAGAGAGAGAGCAGAGGAGGGGCAGAGAGAGTGGGACACAGAATCTCAAGCAGGCTCCAGGCTCTGAAGCGTCAGCACTGAGCCCAACACGGGGCTCACACCCATGAACGGCGAGACCGTGACCTGAGCCAAAGTCAGACACTTAACCAAGTGAGCCACCCAAGTGCCCCTAGAGCAGTAATTTTCAAATTTGATTGATCATCAGAATCACCTGAAGGACTCATTAAACTGCAGCCTGCTGGGCCCCACTCCAGAGTTCCTGATTCAGTACACCTGTGATGAGTCCAAGACTTCATTTCTAACAAGCTTCTGGGATCTGCTTTTGCTGACCTGGAGGCCACACTTTGAAAACCTAGACCAAAGTAGCTGGTAGATACTGAATAGTTTCCGGAGTGAATGGATAAGAGTAATCATCTTCAAGAATGGAAGATCTTCCTGACGTTAAAGACAAGATGGAAGGTAAGGCCATGTAGGAGGAAGGAGGGTGGTGGTTGGAATATAACTACAGAGTTTGAATCCAGAGAAGGAGCAATTTTGGGCAGACAAGGTCTGGGACTGACCCTCCCAGGGAAATGATGGAAGGTCAAGGAATTGAGTATTACAGGGTCTTCAAAATGAGTCACATCTGACAGAGGCCTGAATCTAAAGGGAAGCTCAAAGAGGAAGTCAAGATCTGAAGGAGAGTCTGGTTACTTTCTGGGCCTGAATTATGTATAGTTAACTGAATATCCACCTACAGACATGGTGGCCCATCCAGGTAAATGCATCAGTACTGGTAACAAATCTAAGGGAAATTTGGGACTCTATGTTAGTTCTGTGTGGCACGTTCTTTTCCTCATCTTTTTTTAAAGTTTAAGAGAGAGCAAGTAGGGGAGGGGTAGAGAAAGAGGGAGAGAGAGAATCCTAAGTAGGCTCCATGCTGTCAGTACAGAGCCAGAAAGCGGACTTGAACTCACAAACTGTGAGATCATGACCTAAGCCAAAATCAAGGGTCGGTCACTTAAACGACTGAGCCACCCAGGTGCTCCCTGTCTGGCACAGTATAAAACTTTTTTTAAATGTTTATTTTTTCTCAAAAATTATAAAATGTTTTATTTATTTGTGAGAGAGAGACAGAGACAGTGTGAGCAGGGGAGGGTCAGAGAGAGAGGGAGACACAGAATCGGAAACAGGCTCCAGGCTCTGAACTGGCTGTCAGCACAGAGCCCGGCGTGGGGCTCGAACCCACAAACCGTGAGATCATGACCTGAGCTGAAGTTGGGCGCTTAACTGACTGAGCCCCCAGGCGCCGCAGGCACATTGTATAAGTAAGGTCTGGGCTGGGCCTCATGTTTTTGGGGGGCTGCACTTAGGTAGAGATCGCAGCCTGGGGATTTCAGCCATGTAAGAAGCAATTCACCTTAGACCCTAAGGCTTAGGAGTGCAAGACAGGAAGGCTGTTCTTTTTGGGAAAAGCAGCTTGTAAAGAATGAAAATTCCAGGGGCGCCTGGGTGGCTTAGTCGCTAAGCGTCCGACTTTCGCTTAGGTCATGATCTCGCGGTTCGTGGGTTCGAGCCCTGCATCGGGCTCTGTGCTGACTGCCAGCTCAGAGCCTGGAGCCTGTTTCAATCTGTGACTCCCTCTCTCTCTGACCCTCCCCTGCTCACGCTGTCTCTCCCTCGCCTAGAAATAAATAAAAAACATTAAAAAAAATTTTTTTAAAAAAATGAAAATTCCACTAGATGTGCATGCTTACAGACTAAAAATGTCTGTTAACCCTCAGCAATGATTCTGTACCCTTTATAGCTTCCCCTTTACAGGAACAACTGCTGTGATGAGGTCTTAGATTAAGGCCACCTCCAGCATGTATTCCTTACTGCCAGCTGGTACTGAAGAACACTGAAGCCCATGATGCCACCTTTGATGCTTAACACCTGTGCAAATTTCCACACAGTTCCTTCCTCTCCATGCCTGTTTTCCCATCTGCAAAATGCCGGGAATAATAGTGCGTCACACAAGGTTATGGTTTGGATCAGGTTAGGTAGTTAACGTAAAGCTCAGGATGTCAGTGAGCACCCTATAAATACTAGTTACGACTTGTCGCAATGTCTAATGCAGGTCCTTGCCAATGCCCCGACATGCGTGTGGTTTGTGGTCCTGCGGTGTCACTTAACTGTTGCGTGTGCCCTTTCCCGCGCATCTGCACACTGGTGCTGCCACTTTTTCTAGGTAGACAGCATCTGGGGATCTTGGGACCGGCCGGGTCTGCGCGTCCACTGGGAGCCCGGGTACGGACCCGCGCAGCCGCAGAAGGGCCTGCAGTGGCGCCTGCCCACCGCTGGGGGCCGCGGGGGCCGCGGGGGCCGCTGGGTTCGCTCCACCCCCGAGGGGTCAGGGGTCACCGGACGGCGAGAGAGCGGCAGAGCGTCGCGGATACCCAGGCTTGGGCCCATGGCGCCGGCGGAGCGTTGCCCGCTGTGCCGCCAGACCTTCTTCTGTGGTCGCGGACACGTGTACAGTCGCAAGCATCGGCGGCAGCTGAAGGAGGCTTTGGAGCGGCTCCTGCCCCAGGTGCGGACGGCAGGCGGGAGGGGGCCGCGGACGTCCTGGGGGGCGGGGCGGTGGGAGCGCGAGGGGGTGGGGTGCGGGGGACCCTTTGGGGCCTCGGGGGTCTCTTCCCGCAGACACCCTCTCCGCCGCAGGTGGAGGCCGCCCGCAAGGCCATCCGCGCCGCGCAGGTGGAGCGCTACGTGCCGGAGCACGAGCGGCGCTGCTGGTGCCTGTGCTGCGGCTGTGAGGTGCGGAAACACCTGAGCCACGGCAACCTGACCGTGCTGCACGGGGGGCTGCTGGAGCACCTGGCCAGGTGAGCTGCGGCCTGGGGACCTCCTCTAGGCCCCTCGCATGCTTGTGTGGGAGGGCGGCTTAAGGATGGGGGGAGAGGAAGAACGCTTTTATGGTCTGAAGACGGTGGATTGAGCCACCTGATAGGCATTGCATTTTTTTTTTTAATGTTTTATTTTTGAGAGAGACAGCGTGAGCAGGGGAGAGTCAGAGAGAGAGGGAGACACAGAATCTGAAACAGGCTCTAGGCTCTGAGCTGGCTGTCAGCGCAGAGCCCAACGCGGGGCTCGAACCCACGAACCAGTGAGATCATGACCTGAGCCAAAGTCGGACGCTCAACCGACTGAGCCACCCAGGCGCCCGGCATTCTTTAGGGGTAGAAGGTTTATGGCTTCCATGTCCCAGGGGTCTTGGTGGAAAAGCCAGCCGGGCAGCATTAGATGCTTTTATTTTTCTTGGAAGAGGGAGTCTGGACGTCTGGATGAGACTGTAACAGTCTTCTTTCTGTCAGCCTTGCCCAGAGGCAGAAAGCCCCATGTCAGTGTGCGTTAGGTATCTAATGTCTAGATCTCTGAGTAATATTTTGTAATATATCATTGAGATTATTCTTTCATTCTCAGCCCAGAGCACAAGAAAGCAACCAACAGATTCTGGTGGGAGAACAAGGCGGAGTTCCAGATGAAAGAGAAATTTCTGATCTCCCCCCAGGACTATGCACGGTAGGTCATTAGTGATGAAAGGTGAACTAACAGAATAGGGCTTCTCTGGGTCTGTGTCAGGTACTGGAGCTTCCTCTATTGACTGGAAAGTTCAGTATTGTTTTTATAGTACTCAAGATTCTAGGCACTATACACAGAAGTAGTATGACAGTCCTTGAAAGGTTTATATCTAGGTGGAGGGTGGGATTTACAGTGTAGTTAGCAAATGGAGAATATTATATAATAAAAGTTGACTGCAATCAACTATTTAAATGTGTGGTACAGAGAATATTCAGGTTCTTTAGAAATAGAAGAGGCTTTTTATATAAAAGGAATTTTTTTTAAATGTTTTTATTTATTTCTGAGAGAGAGACACCGTGAGCAGGGGAGGGTCAGAGAGAGAGGGAGATACAGAATCTGAAGCAAGCTTCAGGCTCTGAGCTGGCTGTCAGCACAGAGCCCAATGCGGGGCTTGAACCCACGAACCAGTGAGATGATGACCTGAGCTGAAGTCGGACGCTTAACCGACTGAGCCACTCAGGCGCCCCAGAAGAGGCTTTTTGGAGTGGGCAAGAAACTGGTACTCCCCCAGTGTCAATAGTTTTAGACTCTATTTACTGGCCTCTGGAGGACCCTGACAAACTGGAATGCAGGAAGCTGGTCAGCAGAGTGTGTGTGAGTGCCGGCTGCTGCAGGAAGAGGACACAGGCAGCCTCACACTATGTCTATTGGGAATATATTGAGATTACGGGGTATGGAATCCACGGGGATCCTGGAGCCAACGTTACAGAAAAACTCATGTCTGTTCTCTTCTCCGTGTGGAGAATAATGAGGGGCTGATAAATGCCTAAATCCTACTACCTTGCCTTCAAATCTGAGGCTCCTATGGGCAGGAGATGGGAAACTGAGGCCAAAAAGCACTACTTACATCCTGACCCAGCTCCAGATGGTTTTGGTGGGTGAATAAAGGATAGCCGAGCAGAAACGGTTATAAGTGAGAAGTATGATGGACACTTTGAACTATTTATTAAATAGTTTTGACTTCTGAATCTAATAAATTTCAAGGTCAGTGCACAAGGTCACATGCACAAGGCAAAGCCCAGCCTGACTAATTTGACCAGTAAGATACCATGAGCCCTCTTTAGATTTAGCCTGTTACTTACATAGACAGCGAATAGAATACACCTAAAGTGCCTGTTTCCCAGGTCCTTCCCGCCCCGTCCCCCCCAAAGCACCACTCTGAAACTGATAGCTAACTGCAGTGTGAGCATGAGACACCCTGGTGCGGGGGAGCCCAGACTGCCTGGGGGTGTGGGAGGAGAACAGGAGGTGAGTGGCAGATGGCCCCACAGCAGCTCCTTTCAGCTCTCCCATCCTCTCTCTCCCAGGAGCATCACACAAGCATTCGGCCAAGACTCAGATGCTGCAGTTCTAGGCTTTGCCTGCATGGATAGGCACAGGGCTGCCAGGGCACCATGGTAGAGACATGCCCTCAGCGTTTTACCCATTCAAATCAGGCCAGAAAGCAAATCCTAAAATTAATTGCAAACAGTAACAAGTTATCATAGCTGTATATCAAATTATCACAAAAAAATAAGAATTTAAGTAATTTGTGGGGCGCCTGGGTGGCTCAGTCAGTTAAGCATCCAACTTCAGCTCAGGTCATGATCTCACAGTATGTGGGTTCAAGCCCCACATCAGGCTCTGTGCTGATGGCTCAGAGCCTGTTTCAGATTCTGTGTCTTCCTCTCTCTCTGCCCCTTCCCCATTCATTCTGTCTCTCGAAACTGAATAAATGCTTAAAAAAAAAAGAATTTAAGTAATTTGAACACAAAATTCTGACTATATAGCCTCAGGTTATTTTTTTTAAGGACTTAAAAACTACAAAGAAATCCTGAGGCTGGCTTAGTAGTTTTTTTGTTGATAGTGGTGTTAGTAGTGCTGGTGTCCTGATCCCTTCACATGTGTATGTAAGGTCAAACAATTCCAAGTATGTTGGTGTTGTCCCAAATATGGGCCAATTCAAAAGAATAATGGAAAAGGATCATTGATTTTTAAAAAAAAAAAAAAGTTTGAGAGCACATGCGCACGTTGGGGGTTGGTGGGAGGCAGAGAGGGAGAGAATCCCAAGCAGGCTCCATGTTCAGCACGGAGCCCAGTGCAGGGCTCGATCTCAAAACCATGAGATCATGACCTGAGCTGAAATCAAGAGTCACACTGAGTCCCCAGCTGCCCAAATCACTGATTTTGTTTCACGGGATCCTAGACTCTCTCTGTTCTTAGGTGCATGCTGAAGTTTTCAGTTAAGTCTCATGATGTTCTAAAGCCCATTTTTGATTTGGCAAAAAAGAAGTGTTTGTATAGGAGAGAAGTGGAGCCAGTATGGCAAAATGTTAACCGTGAATCTGGGTGAAAGGTACATGGGTGTTCGTTGTTTTGTTTTTTCTGATTGAGATTATCCAAAATTTAAAGAAAAATGGGGGCGCCTGGGTGGCTTAGTCGGTTAAGCGTCCGACTTTCGCTTGGGTCATGATCTCGCGGTTCGTGGGTTCAAGCCCCGCGTCGGGCTCTGTGCTGACTGCCAGCTCAGAGCCTGGAGCCTGTTTCAGTCTGTGACTCCCTCTCTCTCTGACCCTCCCCTGCTCACGCTCTCTCTCTCTCTCCTAGAAATAAATAAAACATTAAAAAAAATTTTTAAAAAAAATAATAAAATAAAGAAAAATGATCTGAGGATCTTCTCCTAACTGTTAGGGACTGGGGTTCTTGGCTGACTTGCCCTTTTTCTTTTTAGATTCAAGAAATCCATGGTGAAAGGTTTAGATTCCTATGAGGAAAAAGAGGATGAAGTGATCAAAGAGGTGAGTTAAAAGGCCTCTGGAGGACCCAATCCCATGACCCTGCACCTAGCTAAGCAGCCTCTCTCCGGCAGATGGCAGCTCAGATCCGTGACGTGGAGCACAGCCGGCAGGAGCTGGTTCGGTCTGTCTTAGAGGTTGGTTTCCCTCGGAGGAGCCAGAGCAGTATCCAAATCCATGTGATCCCTGGTTCTCCCAGGTCCAGCATTTCACCTACCAGCTCTTCTGAGAGAACTCAGGGACTCCATGCTTCATCTGCTCGGCTTGAATTCCCTTAACGGTCCGCCAGGGGGCAGGCCTTGTCAGGGGGCAGCGTGGGGGGGGGGGAGGGAAAGGGAAGTCTGCAAGGACCGTACCCTCCATATGCTACTTTCCTTCTGGAGGGTGGGGGCATGGCCTAGACAGCCTGCTACATGTCCTAGACACATTTATTTTTCCTGAATCAAACTCAGCCTCAGGCAGTGCCAGACCCAGAAGAAGGCTCTTCAGCACTTGGAAGCTGGAAAGGAACCAACAGGTAAAATTGTTAAGGACTCTCTTGTCGCCAGTCTGACCTCCTTGAGAGCATTCTGTGATGTTCTGGCCGGGAAGTGGGAACAAAGTTCATCTGTGCCATCCGCATGGCTCAAGGACCTCATCTGCCAGCCTGGCTCCTGTCTGTCTGTTTCAGTCAAGCGGCCTCCACCTCACAGCAGCCCTCTTACTTGGACCTGCAACCAGCCCCAGAGCTTGACTGGATGGAAACAGGACAACCTTTGACATTCATTGGCCATCAGGTACAATGGATAAGGCAGCCAGGAAGGGCCAGTTCCCCCTCAGGTCTGAGGACACCCGTCTGTCCAGGGTTTTATGCTTCAGCATTCTGACCTTCTCTTCTTTGCCGTTCCATAGTATGTTCTCAGACCCATTTCCTCACCCTCCAGTAATCTCACACCTGTGCCCCCACTGCACTGAGGAGTGCCAATGCCAAATCTCCTCTGTGGAACCCCCAATTCCCAATGTAGGACATTTATAAATATCCCACAGGCACCTGAAGCTACTAACTGCTACCATTCCTATTATTTCCACTAACTGTGGATGAGTTATTTCCTCTTTCATCTACATCCTGTCAGGGATCTTATTTTAACCATCTGACTATAAATCGATGGCCTCCAATTTCTTTCTGGAAGTTTCTATTTCCCCTGCACTCCTGTCCCAGAGTCACTGCTTCACCTATCTTATATTGTATTCTACAGCCGTATCGTGCTTCCTGTTTTTGCCCATGTAGTTATCACTGCCTTAAATAGTCGGTTTACCTTCCCTCAGCCTAGTTCAAATGTTACCTTTTCATGGAATGCTTATCTGAACAGGTTGCCTGCTATAAATGTACACAGTACCATGTAAAAAGCTGCCAAAATAATGCGTAATTTATGCTTTATTCTCTTCCCCCACGATGCATATGCCCTGTAAGGATAGTGTTTTTTGCTTACCTGCATCTAGCAGGCACTCTTATTTTTGGACATCTTCATTATGGAGGCCCAGAAGTCTCTTGAGGACAAGATTGTTTTTCAGTTATTTGTGCTCTTAGGATTTAACATCAAACCAGGGCACAGAACTAGCACTTAGTGCTTCCACCCACCTCCTGTGGTTTGTCCTTTCTCTAGCTAGGGGGTGTCCTGCCCTGGTTCTCAACTGTGATTCCTCCCTCACCCCCCATTTCTTACTACAGGACGCACCAGGAATTGGTAACATCCACTCAGGTAAGGCCTAAGGCAGTATTTCTCAGATGGTAAGAGACCCATTTTTTAAATAAAGTTGATTAAGTACTACCTGGGGCCCTTGGGTGGCTCAGTTAAGCTCAGGTCATACTCTCATTTTGTGAGTTTGAGCCCCTTGTTGGGCTCTGCAGACCATGCAGAACCTACTTGGGATTTATTCACATTACCTCAAAATAAATTTAAAAAAAAATTTTAAGTATGATCTGATGGAGTCTTATCCTGAATACATAAACTCTCAACAAAAACAACAAAGGGGTGCTCAACGAGAAAAAACTGTTGGTAAGTGCAGCATAGATAAATCTCAAAACTGTTAGAAGCCAGACCAAAAACAGGCACATACTTGCAAACTAGAGTAACAGAAGCAAATCCATGGTCCCTTGGGGCTGGGAACAGGGTTATGGGGAGGGACACGGAATATTTTTAAGGGTTTTATTTTCAAATTGTACACTTCCAGTGTGTGCAGCTATGTCAACTATGCCTCAACAAAGGTTTTAAATAGGAGCACATCCTATCACATGGAAGGTATGTTGCTTTAAATTAGTCTGGAGCCCCCACTTCCCAAGGTCCAGAATTCCTGGGTTTTTGTTTATTTTTTTTTTAATATTTTTATTTATTTCTAGGAGAGAGAGCGAGAGACAGCGCGAGCAGGGGAGGGTCTGAGAGAGAGGGAGACACAGACTCTGAAACGGGCTCCAGGCTCTGAGCTGGCAGTCAGCACAGAGCCCGACGCAGGGCTCGAACCCACGAACCACGAGACCATGACCTAAGCGAAAGTCGGACACTTAACCGACTAGGCCACCCAGGCGCCCCTTGGGTTTTTGTTTTAAACATTTCTGATTGTCAATTAGTTAAGAGCTTTTACCTAGGGCAGTTTCACAAGAAGCCTGAAACTTAAGAGTGCCTTAATTTCTGCTTAACGGGTCTCTTCCAGGTGCTATACCTCCCTGGATGGTTCAAGAGGAGGAACACAGCTCTGGAAACCAACAAATAGGGCCCTCCCATGAAGAATTTCTTAAAGAAAGTAAGTAAACAGATTCCAGTATGGGAGAGCGGGTTAAGTTTTCCTACTCAAAACTGTTTACTTTTTTGTAGAAGAAAAACAGAAATTGAAGAAACTCCCTCCAGACAGAGTTGGGGCCAACTTTGATCACAACTCCAGCACCAGTGTAGGCTGGCTGCCCTCTTTTGGCCGCGTCTGGAATAATGGACGCCGCTGGCAATCCAGGTATGGGTCCAGTGCCAGGACCCCAACCCACTCACTACCCCTTTGGAGATATCTCAGCCTTCATCCTGTTAACCCTACATTTCCTTTCAGACATCAATTCAAAACGGAAGCTGCAGCGAGAAACAAACAGTCACATAAAGAAAAAAAGCCAAAAGTTTCCTGATATTTTTCCAAACACCGCGAGGCACAAAGCCAAGTCAACAAACCCATACCTGCTCTTATCCTCCGTAACTGATCTTCTTAGGAAAAAGACACACCCACTTATTTGATTTAATAAAGTTTTATTTTCCAAAATGTACAGTTGGTGGGATCTGCAAAAAAATAAAAAGAATCACAATTATGTAAAGCCTTATGTATAAGGAGGATCTGTACTTTCTATACCACGGGCCCCAGGGTTCTTGCCTACCTGTTCATGCATCTTCACCAGCAGCTGGGGCATCTCCACCCTTGGTGTTTCTGGTGTAAATTACTTGGGCTCTGTGCTTTGAAACCAGTTTAATAAGTCCTAGAGAGAAAATAGAGATAAGGTTTTCATAAAATCTTATCAAATAAATGCTTCATAGACATGACAAATACTGAATTTGAGCCTGACAGTTTAATAACAAAAGCAAGCATGCCTACATGTCTTGGTGATAATCTAATTTGATTTATTCTTTCTAAACGAGGGACCACTATCTGCTCTCGGGACGGTTACCCTTATTGTACCTTATCAGAACTTAAAAATTAGACATTCCAGAGGCTTAACATATGTACATTCCTATTAAAGTGAAGTTATAATTAGACCCACCACTCGATTTTTAAAATACAGAAGTAGAGGCACCTGGGTGACTCAGTCATCTGACTTCAGTTTAGGTAATGATCTCGTAGTTTGTGGATTCGAGCCCCGCATCAGGCTCTGTGCTAACAGTTCAGAACCTGGAGCCTGCTCTGGATTCTGTGTCTCCTTTCTCTGTCCCTCCCCTGCTCATGCTCTGTTTCTCTCTCTCAAAAAATGAACACACATTAAAAAAAAAAATTAAACACAGAAAAACTGCTTTACCATCAAAGCTTTTAATATTTTAGTAACCATATTTCAAAACAATTGGGTTGTTTTTGTAACACTAAAAAATATATTTTGAGGGGCGCCTGGGTGGCTTAGTCGGTTAAGCGTCCGACTTTCACTTAGGTCATGATCTCGCGGTTCGTGGGTTCGAGCCCCGCGCCGGCCTGCTGACTGCCAGCTCAGAGCCTGGAGCCTGTTTCAGTCTGTGATCTCTTCTGACCCTGCTCACGCTCTCTCCTAAAATTAAAAAAACATTAAAAAAAAAAATATATATATATATATTTTTTGAGAGAGACCAAGAAAGTGTGAGCAGAGGAGAATGAGGGAGAGAATCCCAAAGCATCCAATAAACTAGGAGATCACAACCTGCGCAGAAATTAAGTGTTGGATGTTTCACCAACTGAGCCACCAATGCCCCCTATTCTGTAACTCAAAGTGGATCTATTCACCTGCGAACACAAGAGATCCCTGTGCTTCACCAAAACGGCCAAGAACCTACTTTGAGGTCTACCCTACAGGTAACATGTTAGAATATTCCAGTCACTGGTTAGCCTGTGCCCATTTTAATAAATTCCAGTAAAACACACTGAAGACAGCTTAACACGGTCAGGCCAGTTTTACATGCAAAAGCAAACCAGTACAACACTCTCCTCTTACCTTTACTAAGGAGCTCCTGAAGCGCTGCCCTGGCCAGGGAACCTCGAATCTTCAGTCTCTCAGAAACAACAGCTGGAGTTATAAGCTTATAATTGGGAACTTCCTTACAGAGTTTGTCGTATGTTGCTTTGTCAAACAAGACCAGGTTATTGAGCTTGTCCCGAACTTTGCCTTTGGACCACTTCTGCTCACCAAAAGAAAAAGGAGAGTCAGTGTTTCTGGAAGAAACTGCTCTTTCCCTCCCCAGACAACCTGTGTCACAGAACTTTTCCGTGGCCGTGGGATTATACTGCAAGGATGTCTGTTCTGCCCCTGCAGCAATCTATGAAATTCAGAGTTTACAGAAACTCTGCAAACTAACATTCAAGTAACTTGAAACTAGAATACCAAGGAAAAAGAACCCTACTGCCGTTTACGTTTACAGCATCCAAAAAAAAGTTAGATTAAAAAGGAAAAAAAAACAAAA
Source organism: Proteles cristata cristata (assembly GCA_017311185.1). Lineage (NCBI taxonomy): Eukaryota > Metazoa > Chordata > Mammalia > Carnivora > Hyaenidae > Proteles > Proteles cristata. Next base: position 1,862,836 of record JAESUZ010002552.1, on the reverse strand, counting down.
CAAAACCCGAACACATCTACACGAGTTTCAGATATAGGCTAAGCTCCGTGAAACCAATTAAAAGAACACCATGTGCTGAGCATCAGAACGCTGTATTCACATTTAAGTAGCACGTATCACCCCATTCTTCCAAACACATAATGGTGAGAGCAGAATTCTAGTCATCGGACTCTAAACGCCACAACCCTAAAAGCCATGTACCAGACACGTCATTTATCACTACAGCGACATGGGCCCAGCATCCCTGTTCTCCCTCACTCTCGGGGAGAACTCCACTCCTACCTTCTTTTTGGCCTTGCCTCCAGATTTATTCACTGGATCTTTGTCCTTTTTGGCCGATTTCCCGGCATCTTTCTTCTTCTTATCGTCCTTGGGCGGCTGTGCGAAAAAGGGGGAACGCAGCAAAATTACATGACGGCCCCACTGTCCCCCTGCCACTGCGCCCCCACCCCGCCCAAACCCCACTACCGGAGCACATGGGAGAAGGAATCCCCCCGCCCGCCCAAAGCAGCAGCCAGTGGATCTGGGGCCCTGCGTCCGGTGCCGCCTCCACCCCGTCCCAGCGCTGCCCGGCTCTCAGCGCCGCACCAGCTTCCCACCCGGGAGAGCTCACCATAGCTAAGCTCAGAGAGCAGCAACCACCCCTGCAACCTCGCTAAGATGTCGGACAAAAAGGAAGCGCCGCTCACGCACGGGCCCAGAAACCTCCACCCTCAGCAAGCGCTTCCGGGGCAAGGGGCGGAACCCGCGGCGGAAGGTCGTGGGCCCAGCCCCCTCGCCCAGCGGACGCAGGGAGAGTGGTTGTCGTTCCACCGCCGCGCACCCCGAACACTGCCCGCGGCGTTTTGAAATTTTGCCGCCAGTTGTGAGGCAATCACACGTTGCTATGCCCTAGCCCTGGAAACTGATAAAAAAGAGAAAACAATCTGCCAGCCTCCGCAACTACCCCAGCGATCTTAAGTGTGGTGCTACAAGTGCGCAGGCGCCGGCTTTGCGGAGATTGGGGGGGAGAGGGCGGGGACGGGGGCGGGCCCCGCGACTGCGGTTCCGGGGCGGGGCCTCTGGAAGAAGCCAAATCCCCGCCTCTGAGGGACAGCGGCCGCAATGGCGATTTTTAGTGTGTACGTGGTGAACAAAGCTGGCGGCCTCATCTACCAGTTGGACAGCTACGCGCCACGGGCCGAGGCTGAGAAAACTTTCAGTTACCCTCTTGATCTGCTGCTCAAGCTGCACGACGAGCGCGTGCTGGTTGCCTTCGGCCAGCGCGACGGCATCCGGGGTGGGCTAGGCTTGCGTCCGAGGGGCGGGCCCGGTGCTGCGGAGTGGGCTAGTGTCTTTGCAGGGCAGGCTGGTGGGGGGAGAGGGAGTGAGGCCGGGTCGCTGGTTCCTTCGGCAGAATCCCCACGCTAGGGCTTCGTTGACCCTTAGCTTCACCTCTACAGTGGGCCACGCAGTGCTGGCCATCAACGGCGTAGACGTGAACGGCAAGTACACGGCCGATGGGAAAGAGGTGCTGGAGTACCTGGGCAACCCTGCTAATTACCCGGTGTCCATCCGGTTCGGCCGACCCCGCCTCACCTCCAATGAGAAGCTCATGCTGGCCTCCATGTTCCACTCGTAAGTCTCCCAACACTTTCTAGTGCCTTTTGGCCTGCACTTGGCCCTTAGGATAGCTTGATTAGTGTGGTTCTGTGGGAAGTCTCCTGAGCAGCAGTGCCTATCTTTCTTTGCCTTTTTTTTTTTTTAAGTTTGAAGTTTATTTATTAGAGAGGGAGCACACGCAAGCAGGGGAGGAGCAGAGAGGGAGAGAGTGAATTTCAAGCAGGCTGTACAGTATCAGCACTGAGCTGATGCAGGGCTCGAACCCAGGAACCAGGAAATGGTGACCTGAGTCGAAACCAAGAGCCAGAGGCTCAACCAACTGAGCCACCCAGGCACCCCTTTGTGCTTCCTTTTAAGTCATCAGTTCTTGTGTTATGAGAAGAAAAAGAACTAGTCCAGTAGGTCTAGGCTTTAGATAATACTGGCAGCGGTGTGACCTTGCATAGTCAACTTCCTTCAGCTTTAGTTTCTAAGTCTTTAAAGTAAGGTAGCTGAACTAATGATCTTCAAGACCTTTTCCTGCTCTCAACTAAAGTAAGAGATATGCTGGATAATCATAGTCAGGGGAGTGAGTAACCCTCGCACATACTCCTGGTGTTAATTTCACCCAAAGCTTTCAACATAAAATGTTTTATGGCAGAGCAGGAGTGTAAATGCATGCAGAGTTCAAATGAATTTTAAAGAAATTTTGGTGCTGCTGCTAGGCAATTCACCATTTTTTTTTAATGTTTATTTTTGAGAACCAGCCCATCCAAGGGAGGGAGGGCAGAGAGAGGGAGACACAGAATCCAAAGCAGGCTCCAGGCTCTGAGCTGTCAGCACAGAGCCCGACGCGGGGCTCGAACTCACAAACTGTCACACTGCCTCTTTTGACCTCTCACGGTGTAATGTGAGCACCTCAGCAGCTAGGGTTCCTTCAGTGGAAAAGTTTGAGCAGCACCCCTTCCTTAAAACAGTGGGGTGCATTCCCAACCTTACCTCCTTTGCAAATAGGCTGTTCGCAATCGGTTCCCAGCTGTCTCCAGAACAGGGGAGCTCAGGCATTGAGATGCTGGAGACCGACACGTTCAAACTGCACTGTTTCCAGACACTAACAGGTATGCGTCTCCACATAGGCCAAAGGGATGCAAGTAGGGGCAGTTTGGGGGAAGGGACTGACCAAAGACAACCCTGGCAAGCAAGGGGGTGGTCGTTATCTGTTCCTGGGACAATTGCACAGACACGTCTGTTTGTTTTGTGGCTCCAAAGCCAATATTTAATCTGATGCCAGTTTTGTCCAGACCACCCAGCACGCTCGGCCATGGTTGTCTCGTGTGCAGATAAAACTCACCTTAGTGTTGCACACGTTTTGGTAGGTGTGTTTCAGAATGAAACCTGAATGCCAAATGGAAATGACCTTTGGATCGTGTCATTCCCTCACTCCCTTAATGGGGATAATTGAAAACTGCCTGTGGAGAGACCACAAGACTAGGAATTAAGTGACAGAGCTAGAAAGCAAAGCCTGGTCTCAATCAGTTGGGTGATGTGATAAAGTCATGTCACCGCGTTGGTCTAGATCCACCGTCTTGGCTTTCCTGCTTTACAGGGCAATAGGTAAAATTAGAAATGGACTTAAGAAAATGCTATACACACAGGATGATGCTATTTGCTTTACTCTTTGGTAACCATTCCTGGCCCTCCTTCAGGGATCAAGTTTGTGGTGCTGGCAGATCCCAGGCAAGCTGGAATAGATTCTCTTCTCCGAAAGATATATGAGATTTACTCAGACTTTGCCCTCAAGAATCCATTCTACTCCCTGGAAATGCCTATCAGGTAGGTAGTCCGCCGCCCCCACCATGCTGGTCCAGGCGTCCTTGCCCCTCTCTTCATTCTTTCCCCCACAGACGTTTTTCAAAAATGTAAGAAGAGTTGTTTTTTCAAATAAAACAAGAGTGACTAGCCTTTTCTTGCTATTTTGAGAGCCCAAAGACTTTCCCTTGGGGTTCCTATCCTTCAAGAAAAGAGCTTCCACTGGCTCTACCTCGGCCCCCAAAGTGGGGAAGGGTCTGAGACCTAACACTTTGTCCTCATATGTGCCACTTGGGTCTGGCCTAGGTGTGAGCTGTTTGACCAGAACCTGAAGTTAGCCCTGGAGGTGGCAGAAAAGGCTGGAACTTTCGGACCTGGGTCATAGGCTGAGCCTGCAATGGATCCCCCACATTTTGAGAGATCCTGCAGCAGGGAGTCTCCTGTATCCTCTCCGCTGGAGATCCCCACAGCCTCCTTAGTGCACTTGACAGTGGGAGAGTGTGGAGCCTGATGACACGTACTGATCCTTGAGCCTTAATACTGCTCTCTGCCCTCCCGTGTCTATCGTGGGCCTACTTCCCAACTCTGTACAGACTTATTTATGGAGGGAGTAGGTCCGTAAATGCTAAATAAACATTCCCTTCATCTGTGTCTGCTATCCTAATTGATGGTTGGAGGGAGGGGAGGCTCTGGTGGGGAGACAGGAAGGAGAAGGGAATTCTGAGATGAAATATATTCTAATAGAAAACAACTAAGTGTTCATTAAATAAATGAACTTGGGGCTTTGAATCAGGACCTTGGGTCTAGTTCCAGAATTGCTGACTTCTAGGGTGATGGTGAAATATTTACCAAATGTTTATAGCCAGCCTTTACTGCTTTATCGAACTTAACCCTCACCCTAATCTCAGGAGGTACATTCTATTATGGACAATAGATTTAGCAAGGTACAGACTCCCTCTGCCTCAGAGTCTCAAAGCTAGTTACAAACTGCATGAGTTCGAACCCAGGCTTTCTGACCACGCTATCATAAGCCACTATTTTATTGCCTAAAACCCAGTAGCTTTGGCCCTAAAATGATCACTGAATTATACAGTGTTAAGTTGAAGGCAAAGGAGACATAAGCTAAAAAGATATGTCAGATCTCCCATCCCAAGGAAATGAAGTCTGTCCCTTTTGGGATGGAAAGAGCAGGTAGCGAGAGAATATTTTCCAAAGAAAATGGTCTCTGGCCTGTAATACCCCTTTTGAAAGAATGGCTCATTGATCACGTTTAGTATCAAATCTAGTTTTAATCTCTTTATCAAGTCTTCCTCCCTCCCACCCAGGCCCGACTTCCCAGGGTGCTGGTGAGAGTGACAGCCTCCTCTCTGCCTGGAATCTGAGGTATTGGCACAACCCGTCACCCTGTGCTGGGAGGCCTCAGAGCAGAAATCATGGCCCATTGGTGCCCTGCAGGAGGGTGAGCCAGAGGAGCCTCCCCCCTCGTGGGGATGGGGTGGGGTGGGGTGGGGTGGGGGCGGGGCCCAGGAGAGGAAGAAGGGTATAGGAGACTCCCTCACTGTAGGGGTTTCCTGTTTGAAGGCAGGAAATAGGAGCTAATGGAGTCCAAGAACAAAAGTTGCCTTTTAAATAGACCACAGGATGGGGAGCTGGGACCTCATTAGCCACTGATAACGTCCAGCGCCACCTGGGCGAGGGAGAAGGAGCAAAAAAAAGGCAATCCTAGGTTTTGTGGTAGCCGGAGCAGCCCCACTTTCTCCCCGCCCCGCACCTCTCCAGCCCCGTGCAGGGGAAGGGCCACAGGTGGGAGAGGATGCACGGGCACCTCTTCACTCAGCCTTCTTGGGCACTCGACCCATCTTGGTGCGGATGTTCCGTAGCAGAAAGAAGGCGACTGTACTGACTGCACAGATCACTTCGGCCACCCAGAAGGCTGTGCTCCAGCTATAGTGCTTGGCAATGGTGCTGAAGGGCAGCCCGGCCAGAAAGCCGCCCACTGCCAAGGAGGAGGGGAAGAGCTGGGTCATTTGTGAGGCGAGGGCCGGCTAGGCCTGCCCCAGCCTCTAGCTGGCCTGCGTGTGAGGCACAAGTGGGGGTGAGGTGGAGACTCCACAGAGCACGGCTTACCGTTAGCCATGAGCCCCACAATGGCGTGGGAGGTGCCGCACAAGTTGGGAGGAGCACTCTCGTTGGCTATAACTCCGAACAAGGCAATGGGACCGTAGGAAGAGAAACCAAACACAGCTCCCAACACCAGGATCCAGAGCTACAAAGGCAGTGCAGGGTGGCATTTAGAGTTTGAGAAAGCCTACCTACCTGTCTACCTCTGTTAGAGGAGAGAACAAAGAACTGTAGTAAGGAGACAGGAAGTGACCTCCCCCAGCCCCTTCCTGACATAATGGACAGGGTAGAACTAGAGGAGTGGGTGCCCCACTGAGCCAACCCGAGGGCCTGTGCGGGTAGGTGAAGGAGGTACAGAAGCCATCCCTCCAGGTTAGACGCGGTCTCTTCTCAGAACTCGGGCTAGCTCGACTGGCTGGGGGCAAGGCAGACCAGGAAGAAGACCAGAGATAAGGCACCTCATGCTCCGTAAAGCCTGTGAGCTCAGCGAGAGGGTGAAGAGCTGGAGTCCAGAAAGCAACATCCTAGAGGAGCACAGAGAAGAAAAGAAAACCAGGCCCCGAGTCCAGGAGGGGCACCAAAGTGCAGAGAGGTGAGACAGAACTGGAAAGGGAAATCGAGGCAGAGAAAGGCCAGGGCAGTGTGGAGCCAGGGAGAGGGAGCCTGAGAGTCCGCAGGCCTTGCTTCCCCATCCTGTGCCTGCTGCAACCAGGCCCTCCTTATTTACCTTGGGGGAGTCGCTGGTCACAGTGACCCGGAAGAGGTACATGGACACGGTCATGCCAGCCATCATGAACAGCAACAGGCCATGGCGAGGGTTCCCATAGATGGAGAGCCCTGCCTGTGGATACAGTCCCGGCAACGTCAGGGCCTCAAAGCAGCAGAGAACCTCTGCCCGAGGACTCTGGCACAGCAGGGCCTCTGCTGACAGGTCTTTGGCAATCCCACCACAGCTCTTGGCCCCAGGCAGCTCTGGGAGGCCCTAGGGCCTGCTCGTGGTGTCCTGAGGCCAAACTCCACAACATCCCTTCCTCCACCGTGGGGCAGGGTTGGGACGTGTGCTGGCAAGCTGCACCTGCTTCCTCCTCAACCCCGGTTTTCCTGGGACTGCGGAGAAGCCCGCTGCCAGGCTGAGAGACATTCCAGCTCCCCGTGACATCACTTAAAGCCCTTCCCTTACCTTCACCCCCCAGCAGATAACAGTACCCTGGAGTCATTCCAACCTCCTCCCCGACCTAAACCGGCCTATGCCAGCCTGCCCGTGCCCCTGGGCTCCCGTCCCTCTGGTGCCAGTCCTAGTCATGCTAGGAAGATTTAAAGGGACCCTCCTGCTTCCTGTCCCATCTGCCCACTCACCTTTGCCATGGCCCGGTCTGACAGGTAGCCAGCTGCGATGCTGCCTACGAGGCCGCCAACCTCCAGGGCACTCATGTAGGAGCTACCTGGAGTAGGGAGTTGCGGTGAGAAGAGGGAAAGGGTGGGTGGGTGTTACACACTGGGGTCGTCCCGGATTGGCTGAAGCCCAGAGAGGTACAGGGTCCCCAAGGGTGACCGGCTGCAGCTGTCTGAGTAGTGCCCAGGCTCGGGGAAAGAAGGAAGGGATAAAGAGAAGCTGGGCCTGAACTTCCCATCCCCGTCGCGACGCCTGCTGCCTCGGTCCGCCCACGTCCCGACACGCCTCTTACCCACGAGGACGGACTGTCCTTTCTCCTGGATAAGGAAGAACTGGCCCCAGTCTGTACAGCAGGTCTTGACTCCAAATACCACAAGGTAGCCCGTGGAGAGCACCCACAGGTAGGGGGACAGCAGCAGCTCCTGTAGGCTACTCTCCTCCTTCAGGGAGCCTGGGGGCAGGAGGCGGCCAGGCCTGAGGCTCCGCTCTTGCCGCTCTGCCCGACTGAGCCCCCACCACTCATTAACCACCCGCAGGGCCAGAGTCCATCCACACAGCCAGGGATCAGCGGGAAGCCGCCCCTTCAGCCACTGCTCTGCCCTGTCCCCTCCACTGCAGGCCTCAGCAGATGAAACGGGCCAGGACCCACGGAGGAAGGCACCCAAGCCACTTAAGCTTAGGACGCCGTCCAGGGCAGGGAAGTCTGGCTCTGCCACGAGGAAGGATCGGGACATGACAGGAGTCACACAGCGTTCGCTGGCTCTGCCGCTCGTCTGGTACCTACGTGTCTCTTGGAACGGAGTTTTATTTACTCCCCACCAACTCGCCCCCACCGTCCCTCCCCATCCCTCCATGGGCTTGCCCAGGGCCAGGCATACAGCCAGTCCTAGGTGCCAGTCTGCCAAATGAATGGGGAATGAAGGTGTCCCAATGATTTGGCTCGGGTGCATGCTCACCCTTCTTGCCCTTGGAGGGGGTGGGGTCCAGGTTCCGGAGCCCAACATCAGCAGGTTCGTTGTGGATGAGCAGGAGGCAGAGGACGGAGACAACTACACAGAGCGCCCCCGACAGGGCCAGCGTACTGCGCCAGCTGTAGCTCTGGGCGAGGACGGTTGCCAGGATGGGACCCAGCCCTCCGGCCAGGTTCATGCTGGTTGACAGAATGGCCCACCAGGTGCCAAACTGAGATGGCTCAAACCACTGCGGGGGCAGAGGGTTCAGAGCAGGTGCCCACGTTAAACACGCTGAAGGTGAGGGGCAGGCGGGGCAGTGGCAGACCTAGAAGCTCACGTTACAGGGACGAGAAAGAGGGCGCTTCTACTTGGCAGGGCCAATTCCCTCATCTGCCACCTGATCCCACCATGTTTAGCTCCTAAAATATCTTGACAAGCAACAGGAGCTGGACTGGAAGTCCCGAGGCAGCCGCTCTGGGACAGGGGTGCTGGGACTCCCACATGCTCCGCGGGGATCCCCTCGGCCAGTCTCAACAGCCTTCTCGCGGCAGACACTCACCTTCCGCAGGATCTTCCCACATGGAGGCCAGCCCAGCCCCTGTGCCAGGCCATTGAGGAACCACAGAGCAGCAAAGACAGGGACCGCGGAGCTCCAGGAGAAGACTACGTTGACCAGGCCGACCAGGAGCAGCCCAGAAGAGAAGAGCCAGCGGGCACTCATCTGGTCAGACAGCACCCCGCTCACAAACTTGCTGATGGCATAGGCTGCCGACTGGCTGCTGGTGATGAGCCCTGCGGGGGAGGGGGGCGGGAGGCAGCACACCTGGGGGGTTAGGGGCCAGGGGCAAGGGCACAGGAGGGATGGAGGAAGACATGGGGTCAGGTGTGTAGAGGTGCCTGGCAGGGTGAGAGAGCTTCCTTCTGAGGGGAAGGATGAGCCTGTGCTGGAATCCTAGTGCGCTCAGTGGGGGCCCCGCTACTCCTCACCGCCAGCACTAGCCCCACGCTGACCCTTGACTTTTCAACCTCCTAGAGAGTTCCAGCTGCAGCTGTCAGGGGGCAAGAAGGGAAGAACGGGGCAGCCCCCACCCCAGGATTTATTTACACGTGCCTGATTACATTTCCCCTCCCCTGCCCCGGGGCTCCTGTTCTGTCGCCCCATCTCTGAACATGGCACAAAGAGCTTAGAACTGGAGTTAAGGGCCTTATTCCGCCTGAAACATAGCACGGAGGGGGCCACATGAAGCTTCTGTGCCAAGTTCCCCCGTCCCATTGCTTACGATGTCAGTGGCCAGCGTGCACCCTGTGGTCTCACCCACGCGGTGTGGAAACTGTGCCCAGAAGCCCCCTAAACACACTCAGAGTAAGCCACGCCTCCAGGGGCGCATGTGGGTCACGGGCACACACAGACCCATCAAATGGGCAGCCCTCCTCAGACACGCATGGACCACACTCAGTGCTCTGCCCACAGCCAGGCGTGTGAGGTTTTCGGCGTGAGACTCTCCCTATCCTCCGCTCTGCAGACGCTCCACACACGCTACGTGCCTTTACGCACGACACTGCCACCAACGCCGACTTGTGCTCCTGGTCCTGTGTCCCGGGGCTCACCCCCCTGCCCTTCCAGGGCTCACCCAAGTCATCCTTGTCTAGAGGGATCTCCTCCACCAACGACGGCATGACAAAGGAGAAGGTCTTGCGGTTGAAGTAGTACAGGCTGTAGCCTCCAAACATGGCTGAGAAGATCACGGTGCGGTAATAGCCGTAGCCTTGGGCGGCCATGGTGGAAGGGAGCAGGCCCCGCTGGCCGGGACACAGCGCTTCCGACGACAGCTCCTGCCTGTGGCTCTCTCCGTCACCAGATCTGCTGAGTTAGGCTTTTTCTGTTCCCTCCTCCACCCAGCCTCCCAGGCTCCCTTTATAGCCACCTTCTGGACAATCATTAAGCCTGGGGCGGCTGGTAGGGAACCCAGTGTCCTGAGGGAGACAAGAAAAACAGGAGATTACTGACGGAGAAATCTGTGGGGGCTGGAGGGGGTCCCAGAGGGAGGCACTGCCCGTGAACCAGCACACTGTGTCCCTAGAATTTCTGCCTTTCTCCGCTCTGCTCTTCCTTGTCCGCCTGCCTGTGAAACCAGCTGTGATTAAAAGCTCAACCTAATTACTCTTGTCTGCGGGAGCCCAGGGGAGGCAGGGGTGGGATAAAGCAGAGCCGCGCTCTCTAGCCCTGCTCCCTCAGCCACCTACCTTCTCATTCATTCAGCCGAGGTTTACTGGCTTCCAGACACTGCACTAGGTGCTCGGTTAGTTTCTGCACGCGCTGCGTGCGCGCGCACACACCCCCAGCAACCCCACTTCCAAGTCGTCCTGGGGCGGACTCAAGCCCTGTAACTGCCAATGCCTAGCACACATCGGGGTGTAGCTGTTTATGGATAGTTGCAGAATTGGAAGCGAGGGGAACTTCCCAGTGCAGGTCCCGTTGTTGCACTGAAAGCCCCTATAAATGCCTGCGGTCGTGGTCACCCAGCTGCCTCTGGTCCCTTTACCCTGTGACGCCAGTGTAGGGTGCCCTCTGGCTGGCTGGGGGCTGCAGGGTGACAGCACGACCCGTGGGCGCGAAGGTCCACCCTCGGGCTTCAGGCGGCACTGCCGAGCCGGCTAGCGTCCCAGGGCCCCCGCGATACGCCCCCGGCCTTTCCTTTCGATTAGGAAGGCAACTGGAGCAGAAGGCGTAGGCGCGCGCGGAGCAGGCGACCGCTTATAGTCTCCCGGAGGCTCCTCGCCCGGGGCGCCTAGTGGCTCAGCCCAGCAGGACAGGGCCAGGCGCAGGCTCTCGGCACCTGCCCAGCCCCGTGTCCTCCAGCCACCTAGGACACCCGAGCCGGGCTGCGAGGCCACGGGCCTGGCAGCCGGAGAGGTGCAGAGAGGCCGGACTGGTGCGACAGAAAGAAGCAGGTACGTGCTGGTCCCGAGCAGTGCCTCGGAGGCCCCCGGACCCAGGAACTGCCCCCATCCCTGAAGGGGCAGCTGCAGGAACGCCTCCGCTTGGTATCGGAAGTTAGGGCAACCTTTGCTGGGGCTCTAACAAAGGAGCCACGAGACCCGAGACGCCCCCTCCAGCCCCGCCTTCTGCCGGCGCCCCTCCCCCGCATTCGTCCGGCTACCTGAACGCAAGCGGGAGCCGGAATAGGACAGAGCCCAGAGGTGGGACGGTGTGCGCAGGCGCGTGCGCTCGGGGCGGGGCCTCCGCCTGCGCTTGGCTGGCTGAGAGCCAAGTCCACCCGCAAGGGTGTAGTCCAAATCCTTCCGGTAGTACTCGGTCCTTGGGTGAGAACAGCGCCCCTTAGGGGCTGGACGCGTAGGTCCCTTCTTTAACTGATGGCATTCAACATACCAGTTTTTAGTGAGTGCCTCCCGCTACCAATCACTGTTCCCGCGTTGTTCAGAGTCTGGAAAAGGTCTTGTAGAGAGCACAGTCGTTTCTGTAAGAAATTAAGCCAATCTTCAATAAGCACAGTAGGAACATTTAATTTGTAATCAGACTGTTAGGGACGAAGTTAAGACAAAATGGAGTGTTTAAAGTACGTGGCTGGAGGCGCCTGGGTGGCTCAGCTGGTTGGGCGTCAGACTTCAGCTTAGGTCATGATCTCACAGTTCACAAGTTCAAGCCCCACATCAGGCTATGTGCTGATAGCTTGGAGCCTGGAGCCAGCTTTGGATTCTGAGTGTGTGTCTCTCTCTGTCCCCTTCCTCCAACTCACACTCTGTCTCTGTCTTACTCTCAAAAATAACTAAACGTTAAATAATAAAGTACATGGGCAGGAGTAAACCTCAAATTCTAATCCTAGACCCACTGCATTTTGACAATGTGACCTTGGGTAATAATTTCTATGAGCCCCAGTTTCTTACCAACCTCATAGGTTCATGTGAGGACCCAATAGAAGATTTATTATTACTTTTTTTAAGATTCTAGGGGCGCCTGGGTGGATTAGTCGGTTAAGCATCCGACTTTCGCTTAGGTCATGATCTCGCGGTTCCTGGGTTCCGGCCCCGCATCGGGCTCTGTGCTGACTGCCAGCTCTGAGCCTGGAGCCTATTTCAGAGTCTGTGACTCCCTCTCTCTCTGACCCTCCCCTGCCCACGCTGTCTCTTTCTCCTAGAAATAAATAAAATTATAAAAAAATAAAAAATAAAAAAAATAATAAAGATTCTATTTTTCTAAGTATTCTCTAAGTGGAGCTCGAACTCACAACCCCAAGATCAAGAGTCATATACTCCACCAGCTGAGTCAGCTAGGAGCCCCTCAATAGAAAATTTATATAAGAGCTTAGAAAAGTTAGATAATTGCTTTCAAAGAGACTACTGGATATTTGCTGAAAGAATTCTAAGTGGTCCAAAGTTGACAGCAAAGATCTTTTAGATTAGGAAGGTGATCAAGGAAGGGAGGAGAAAAGTGCAATCAGCCACCAGCGCCACTCCAGAATGCCTCATGAAAGATTTTATTATTTTTTTAACATTTATTCATTTTTTGAGAGACCCAGAGAGACAGAGAACAAGTGGGGGAGGGGCAGAGATAGAGGGAGACACAGAATCTGAAATAGGCTCCAGGCTCTGAGCTTTCAGCACAGACCCCAACACGAGGATCGAACTCACAAACTGTGAGATCATGACCTGAGCCAAAGTCAGATGCACAACCGACTGTACCACCCAGGTGCCCCATGACTGGATTCTGATGAGAATCATGGGTGGGTTTTGTATTTCCCTTCATTTCCCATCTGGGTACCCAAAACAATGAATGCAGCCAGGGATTCCCGTGAGCAGAGAGGTGAAGCATTCAGCCTCCCAGATGACAATCTTGGATCTAGCAATTGGGAGACAGCCGATTTAGGAGAAGATAAAATTAACGAAGAACCGGGAGTCTTAATATCAGCAAAGTGTGGATAGTAAACTATCAGGAAGATAATGAGGAGACTGTAGACTTGGCTTCAGTGAGGTAGGAGGATCATAACGCAGAAGGTAATATGGCTGCAGATGGTGATGATGATAATGATTCTGAAAGTCTAGATGACTCTGAAAGTGATTCACAGTGAAAGAAGAATCTGCTGAAGAACTCCAAGCTAACTGAGCACCCTGATGAAGTGAAGGATCCCCAACAAAACTAAAAGATAACCTACTCAATGGGAGAAGATATTTGCAAATGACACATCCAATAAAGTGTTAGTATCCAAAATATGAGGAACTTCAACTGAGCATCACAAAACAAATAATCGAAATAAAAATGGGTGGAAGAGGGGGTGCCTGGGTGGTTCAGTCTGTTGAGTGTCCAACTTCGGCTCAGGTCATGATCTCATGGTTCATGAGTTCAAACCCCGCATCAGGTTCTGTCTGACAGCTCAGAGCCTGGAACTTGCTTCGGATTCTGTGTCTCCCTCTCTCTTTGCTCCTCCCACGCTCACACTCTCTCAAAAATAAATAAACGTTAAAAAAAATTTTTTTAATAAGCGGAAGAGGGGTGCCTGGCTGGCTCAGTCAGTAGAGCATCCAACTCTTGACCTCAGGTTGTGAGTTCAAGCCCCACGTTGGGTACAGAGATTATTCAAAAATAATTAATTTTTAAAATAGGCAGAAGACATGAATATACACTTCTCCGAAGAAGACATACACATGGCCAACAGACACATGAAAAGATGCTCAACATCACTCATTATCAGTGAAATGCAAATCAAAACCACAATGAAATGAGGTGCCTGGGTGGCTCAGTCGGTTAAGCATTTGACTCTTGGTCTAGGGTCAGGTCATGATCTCACAGTTCATGAGTTCGAGCCCTGCGTCAGGCTCTGCACTGACAGCACAGAGATTCTCTCTACATGGGATTCTCTCTTTCTCTTTCTCTCTGCTCCTCCTCCACTTGCACATGCAAAATAAATAAACTTAAAAAAAAAGTGAACTATCACATCACACCTGCAGAATGGCTAAGTCAAAAGGACGAGAAACAAGTGGTGGAGAGGATATGGAGGAAAAGGAACACTTATGCACTGTTGGTGGGAATGCAAACTGGTACAGCCCCTCTGGAAAACAGTATGGAGGTTCTCCAAAAAATTAAAAATAGAATTACCATATAATCTAGTAATTCCACTGCTGAGTATTTACCCATTGAATATGAAAACACTAATTCAAAAAGATATATGTACCTCTATGTTTATTGCAGCATTAATTACCACAGGCAAATCCCAGAAGCAGCCCAAGTGTCCATCAATACATGAACGGATAAAGAAGATGTGGCAAAGTCACCTGGGTTGCTCGGTTGGTTGAGTGTCTGGCCCTTGATTTCTGCTCAGGTTGTGGTCTCATGGTCGTAGGATCAAGCCCTGTCGGGCTCCACGCTAATGTCTGGAGCCTGCTTGGGATTCTCTTTCTCTCCATCTCTGTCAAAATAAATAATAAACATTAAAAAAGAGAGAGAGAGAGATGTCATATGTGTGTCCACCTGATTTCTATACTGTAAAGTGTATCTCTTTGTAATTAGTAATCGATGGGTCCACTCTTTGATCCTCCCTCCTCAACCTTCATCTGTAGGTCTACCTTACCCCTCTCCAGGATCCAGTTTCTTCCAACATCTGATCAACGTCCATTGACAACCTTCAGAACCATCTTCACAACCACCCCCTGCTTCCAGGATCAGCCAACACCAGCTTTTGAGATTGGTCCCTTATTGCTGACCAGCTCCCCAGCTCCCAGATTTGCCAGAATTATTCCACCTGCGTGGCCAGCCGCCTATTCTACCTTCATCCGCGGGCCTCCTGCCCTACCTCTCTGAGCGTCTGTTCCCACCGCCATGGTGTGTGGCTCTGGTCAGCTGGAACCTGCCCTCCAGCAGTGGGCGGAGGACCAGGGCCAAGGCACAGAGTTCCTTGATGCAAAACCCGCACCGTGGCCGCGCCCTCTTCCAGAAGGAGCAGAAGCCTCCCAGAGCGGACGGGGCAAAACCCTGAATTCCATGGAAGGCACCCCCGCCCAGGAGAAGAACCTGAAGCAGGCGCTTCGGGATCTGCAAGCCCTGGGCTCTGCGCGCGCATTCTCGGACTTGCCCGAGAACCGTGTCCTAGAGAAGCAGGTGAAACTCATCAAGAAATGGGGTGCACCTGCCTGAGCTCCGGGGGCTCATCTTCCAACTCACTAGCAGCCTCGGAGCCCACGGCTTTGAGGGGCCCTTCTGACCCCCTGGTACGGGGGCTTCTGTCTGAGCCTCTCCCCACAGCCCCTAGGCAGCTTTTTAACCACCCTGGAGCCCTCTCCCAAGCCCTAGGCCAAACAGAAGCAATAATGCTTTTCGCAGAAAAGAAAATCATTTTCGGACAGTTCCTGGTTAGTGTATAAAAACACACTGAGGGGTCTGTGGGTGGCTCAGCAGGTTAAGCGTTGGTCTCTTGATTTCCACTCAGGTCATGATCCCACAGTTTGTGAGATCCATCCAGCAGGCTCTGCACTCTCAGCTTGGATTCTCTCCCTCTCTCTCTGTCCCTCCCGCACCCATGCCCCTTCTCCCTCTAAATAAATAAATAAACATTTTTTTAAAAAAAGGAAAACAATATGGCTTTAGAAAAATCACACAAACAAGTGATTTGGGGTCCTTGATTTTATATCTCATAAGGCTACTGAATTCCTTTATTAGTTCTAACAGTTTTGGGGTGAAGTCTTGGAGTTTTCTATATATAAAGTTATGTCATCTGTAAACAGTTTTAAGGGTAGAGGAAGATCATCTTTAAAAAAAATTTTTTTGTAGTTTATTCGTTTTTGAGACAGAGAAAGACAGAGCACGAGCGGTAATACCTGATGCAGGGCTTGAACGCACAAACTGTGAGATCATGACCTGAGCTGCAGACAGACGCTTAACCGACTGAGCCACCCAGGCACCCCGAGGAAGATCATCCTAATCCAGTATTCTCAGGATAATTTTACCTTCCTAAGAATTACTGAGGACCCCAAAGAGCTATGTGGATTATCTCTGTGGATATTGTTCACATTATTAACACTGAGAGATTTAGGGGGTGCCTAGGTGGCTCAGTTGTTTAAGACTTCGACTCTTGATTTTCAGGTCATGATCTCACGGTTGTTGAATTTGAGCCAAACATTGGGCTCTGCATTGACAGTGTGGAGCCTGCTTGGGATTCTCTCTCTCTCCCTCTCTCTGCCTCTACCCTACTCATGCTATATCTGTCTCTGTCTCTCTCTCACTCAAAATAAATAAATAAACTAACTAAATAAATAATATAAAAGAAATAAATAATAAAAGAAACAGAGGGGTGCCTGCGAGGCACGGTGGGTTACACGTCTGACTCTTGATTTGCATGTTCTCATGGTTTGGGGGTTCGAGCCCCTAATCAGGCTCTGTGCTGACAGTGCAGACCCAGCTTAGGAGCCTCTCTCCTTCTCTCTTTGCCCCTCCCTGACTCGCTCTCTCTCTCAAAATAAAAATAAACAGAAAAAACTGAAAGTTTTAAAAAATACTTATGAATACATGGATAAAAATATATGCATACATAAAGTAATGCTAATAAATTAAATAGGACATCAATGTAAATAGCTCTTTTTATGACAAATAATTGTATTTTAAGAACTTATGAGGGACACCTGTGTGGCTCAGTCGGCTAAGTATCTGAATTTGGCTCAGGTCATGATCTCACTGTTCATGACTTTGAGCCTCGCTTCGGGCTCTGTGCTGACAGCTGTGAGCCTGGAACCTGCTTTGGATTCTATGTCTCCCTCTCTGCTCCTTCCCCGCTCTCACTCTGTGCCTCTCTCTCTCTTTCTCTCTCAAAATTGAATAAATGTTTAAAAAGTGTTTTTAAAGAGCTTACGAGAACACTGAGATTGTTTTACATTTTTGCAAGTCTATCCCACGACTCTGTGATCATGACCTGGGCCGAAATCAAGAGTTGGAGGATTAATCAACTGAGTCACCCAGGAGCTCCATTATTTTTGTTTATTCTTCTATTTTAGTGAATATTCTTTTTTTTTTTTAAAGTTTATTTTTGAGACAGAGAGAGACAGAGCATGAGCAGGGGAGGGTCAGAGAGAGAGGGAGACAGACACAGAATCTGAAACAGGCTCCAGGCTCTGAGCTGCCAGCACAAAACCTGATGCGGGGCTCAAACCCACAAACCGTGAGATCATGACCTGAGCTGAAGTCGGACGCTTAACCGACTGAGCCACCCAGGCACCCCCTGAATATTCTTTTTTAAATAAGATTTTATTTTTAAGCGATCTCCACACCCAACATGGAGCTCAAACTCACAACCCAAGATCAAAAGTCACACACTCTGCCGTGAGCCAACCAAGTGCCCCATATTTCTGTGAATATTCTTTTTTGATACTACACTAAGCTAGACAAGTGGTAGTTTTTTTTTACATTTTCTAATATTTATTTTTGAGAGAGAGCGCACGAGACAAACAGAGCATGAGCAGGGGAGGGGCATAGAGAGAGAGGGAGACACAGAATCTGAAGCAGGTTCCAGGCTCTGAGCTGTCAGCACAGAGCCCACTGTGGGGCTCGAACTCACCAACCATGAGACCATGACCTGAGCCGAAGTCAGATGCTTAACTGGCTGGGCCCCCTAGACACCCCAATCAGTGGTAGTTTCTTAAAGATTAGTTGCAGTGTGGAATCTGAAACCAAGTCAATGAACTTTTCATATTCTGATAAGCTAAAATCTATTGGTCTGTCTTGCACTTAAAATGGGTATTTAACGCAAGCATGATGTTTTAACATTATGTGTTGGTCATTTGGAACTTGCTGGCTCACTGAATCATGCGGCTCTTCCCAATGTTAATGCATTTCATTACACAATACCAAAAAATGAGATTTGGTAATATCACCACTGATTTCATTGGGAAAGTATTAAGAGTAGGAAGCTGTGAAGCTCAAATTTTATTTTTGGCAACAAATACTGATGGGAGTCCGGCAATCCAGTGGGATTACCATATTCATTTTGGAGAAACCATCTGCTAAAAACCATAGCTGGTTTCTCAGGCGTTCTTTCAAGTAAAACTGGTGTTCCATGAAAGAAGAGGCTAATTTGGCTCACGGCTCAAATACCTGCAGAGGTGTATTTCCTTAGGGCGGCCGTTGTGCCTCCCACAGAAGTACTTTAGGCATACTGCACATTTTAATAAAATTAGTGATTTCCCTGGCTTTATCAAGGACAGTCCTTCTTTAAATTTTGTATTTTTGTTTATTTAAAATAATTTTTAATGTTTATTTATTTTTGAGAGAGGGAGGGAGAGAGAGACAGAGTATGAATGGGGAGGGACAGAGAGAGGGGGAGACACACAATCCGAAGCAGGCTCCAAGCTCTGAGCGGTCGGCACAGAGCTCGACGTGGGGCTCAAACTCAAAAACTGTGAGATCATGACCTGAGCCGAAGTTGGACATGTAATCGACTGAGCCACCCAGGTGCCCCTATCAGGGACAGTCTTAAGGGAACCTGCCTTCCTTTTCTAACTTCGAGTGCGTGACGGTGAAGAAAACAATGATTACTAAAGGGGCGCAATGCCACTGCTTTGATTCACTCATACCAAGGGGCCATGGTTTCATCTTCCATTGTTTTTACACCATAAGTGCAGAGGTGGGGGTGAGGGGGAGGCAAATTACATCTCAGTATTATTAGGAAGATAGTTTTGGCCTCCCTGTCTCCCTAAAAAAGTCCTCAAGAGTCCAAAGAGCCCACTTTGAGAACCACTACCTCAGTCCAACTAGGATTTGAGCTGATTTGAGTGGACTGTATAGTCCTTGAGAAGGATGTTGTCATTCACGTTTAGCTTTATTCCTAGAGTATAGTCCCTCAGGGATCCTAACTTAATGCCTGGGCTCTTTTTCCAGGATGCCTTCTCCTCAGTGTCCCTTGAATCCCAATTTTTGTCCAACCTCCCCTCTTCTCCCCTCCTCTCCTCTCCACTCCCCTCCCCTCCCCTCCCTTCCCCTCCTCCACCAGTCCTAGGAGACTTTTTTTTTTTTTAAAGCAGACTCCATTCAGGGTTTGAACTCACGACCCTGAGATCAAGAACTGAGCACTTTACCGACAGAGATATCCAGGTACCCCTAGGGGGCTTCCGAAATCTGTGCTGAGCCTCTCTTTCTCTCAGCAGCTTCTTCAGATTGGCAAAGGCCTTGGTGATGCAAACACCAGATGTTGAACTCACTTCTCTGGGGCTTGACCCCTGTGGCAGATTGATTGCAAAAAAAATCCCTGGGATTCTTCATCTATAGGAGATACATATACAATACAATATGGCTCAGCCATAAAAGAGAAGGAAATCCTATCATTTGTGACAACATGGTGGAAATGGGAGGGACATTATGCTGAGTGAAATAGGCCAGACGGAGAGAGACAAACATTGTATGGTATCACTTACATGTAGAATCTTAAAAACAACAACAAAAGGTCCAGCAGCTCATAGTGACAGAGTAGAATGGTGCTTGTCAGGGGCTGAGGGAAATGGGGAGAGGTTGGTCAAAGGGTACAAGCTTTCAGTTATGAATTCAGGTTCTGAGGACCTACCGATGTACAGCATGGTGACTATAGTTAATAATACTGTATTGTAGGGCCACTTGGGGGGCTCAGTTGGTTGAGTGTCCCACTCTTGATCTCAACTCGGGTCATGATCTCATGGTTTTGGGTTCGAGTCTCGCATCAGGCTCTGTGATGACAGCACGGAGCCTGCTTGGGATCCTCGTGCTCTCTCTCTGCCTCTTTCCCTCTCTCTCTCCCTCAAAATAAACTTCAAAAAATACTGTATTGTGTCCCCCATAGATAAGGGGGTTACATTCCAAGACCCCAGTGGACACCTGAAACTGCAGGTAGTACCAAACCCTGTGGGACGCCTGGGTGGCTCAATCGGTTAAGCATCCAACTTCAGCTCAGGTCATCATCTCTTGGTTCATGAGTTCGAGCCCCACGTTGGGCTCTGTGCTGACAGCTCAGAGCCTGGAGCTTGCTTTGCATTCTGTATCTGGCTCTCCCTGACTCTCTCTCTCTCTCAAAAATAAATAAACATAAAAAAATTTTTTTAAATAAACCCTGTGTAGTTTTTCCTATATATATGCACTTACAATAACATTTAATTTATAAGTTTGACACAGTAAGAGATTAACAACAATAAAATAAAACAATAATAACAAATTTACTATAACAAAAATTCTGTGAGTGTCATTTCTCTCCCAAAATATCTTATTGTACTGCACTCACCCTTCGCATGATGATGATGGGAGATGATGAAGGACCCCTTGTGGCTCAATCAGAGCAGGTGACTCTTGATCTTGGGGTCATGAATGCAAGACCCACACTGGGCCTAGAGTTCACTTAAAAAAAATGAGAAGGAGTCAGGCATATGATTTAGGCATCTAGAAGGATACATCTAGACCATAGTTGACTCTGGATAGCTGACACCATGAGCAACTGAAACCATGGATAAATATTTAAAATTTGCTGAGGATGAGGATACATATTTAAAAATTTTTTTGAATGTTTATTCTTGAGAGAGAGAGAGAGCAGGGAGGGGCAGAGAGAGAGGGAGACACAAAATCTGAAGCAGGCTCCAGGCTCTGAGCTGTCGGCACGGAGCCTGATATGGGGCTCAAACTCAACTGTGAGATCATAACCTTAGCCGAAGTCGGACCCTTAACAGACTGAGCCACCCAGGCGCCCCTTGCTGAGAATACATCTTAAGTGTTCTCACACACACACAAAAAAACTAACTGTGAAGTGATGTGTCTGTTAATTAACTTGATTCTGGGAATCCTTTCTCACTATATCAAATCATTGCTTTATATACATTTTTTGAGAGAGAGAGGGTGCAAGTGAGTGAGGAGCAGAGAAGGGAGAGAGAGAGAGAGAGAATCCCATGAGGGGCAGAGAGAGAGAGGAGAGAGAGAGGAGACAGAAACAAGTGGGGCTCATTGAAGCGGGGTTCGAGCTCACTCAAAGCAGGGCTCATGCTCACCTGATGTGGGGGTTCGAATCCAGGAACCATGAGATAATGACCTGAGCCACAGTCAGATACTTAACTGACTGAGCCACCCAGGCGCCCTGTACACTTTAAATATATTATAATTTTGTTCATTATACCTCAATAAAACTGGAGGGAAAATTGTTTAAATATGATCTTTCCCTGTCCTAACTGCCTACTATAAGCAAAGCAAAGTTCTCTCTAAAGGAAGCTAACATCATCTAAAGCTTCAAGCTATCTATACGATTCTTTATACACAATGTTCGGCACTCAAAACCAAACAAACAGGAATTTTTTTAAAAAAGGTAAGAATTAAGTTTAAAAAATACTAGATAGAAACATACCTGGAGAGAACCTAGGTAAAAGTTATCAAACCCAGATTTTAAAAATATATGATTAATGTGTCCAAGAAATCAGATGACCAGCAGGGGCCTAGAAACTATAAAAGATACTCACTTGAATACTCTTAAACTGAAAAATACGATAACCGGAAATAAGAATAGATCTGACACAGATGAGGAAAGAATCAGAAGATAATTAAATTCACTTTTCTCTAAGAAAGAAAAAGCCAAAACCAACAAAAAATTATATTCACAATTGTGATAGTTAATTTTATGAGTCAACTTAGAGGGTGCTTTTGGATGAGATTAACATTCAAATTGGTGAACTTTGGGGCACCTGGGTGGCTCAGTTGGTTAAGCGATAACTTCTGCTCAGGTCATGATCTCGCAGTTCGTGGGTTTGGGCCCCGTGTCGGGCTCTGTGCTGACAGCTAGCTCACAGCCTGGAGCCTGTTTCAGATTCTGTATCTCCCTCTCTCTCTCTCTCTCTGGCCCTACCCTGCTCACACTTCCTCTCTCTCTCTTCTCTCTCTCTCAGAAATAAATAAAACATTTAAAAAAAATTTTTAAACAAGTTGATGAACTTTGGGTAAAGCAGTTTGTCCTCTCCTAATGTCCACCTAATGTGGGTGGGCCTCATCTAATCAGTTGAAGGCCCGGAGGACAAAAAGACTGACCTTCCCTGAGCAAGAAGGAGTTCTCCAACAGACTGCTTTCAGATTTCATTAGCACCATCAACTTGCTTTTGGACTGAAACTGTCCCATTTGTTTTCCTAGGTCTCCACCTTGCTGGTTTTGAACTTAGCAACCCCCATAATTGTGTAAGCCAATTCCTTATAATAAATCTCTTTCTATATGTATACACACCCTATTCGTTCTATTTTCACAGAGAACTGTGACTAAAACCGTAATAATTCAGAATGAAAATTATTGATGGGGGAGCCTGAATGGCTCAATTGGTTAAACATCTGACTTCAGCTCAGGTCATGATCTCATGGTTTGTGAGTTCGAGCCCCTCATTAGGCTGTCTGCTGTAAGCAAAGAGCCTGCTTCAGATCTCAGCCCCTCCCCCGCTCATGCACATGCCCTCCCTCTTTCTGTCTCAAAAATAAATAAATATTAAGAAATAAAAGAAAATTGTCGATATCAACATGAGAGTGGTAACTACAGAAATTAAGACTAAGGAATTTACTTTGTTAAAGGGCATTAATATCAATTTTGAAAAGCTAAGGACTGATAGAAAAAAAAACAAATGTAAGTCTGGGTCTTAATAATTAAGGAACAAATACCAAAATAATCAAAAGAAAATGCATGGCTTTCAAATAGGCAATAAATTTTAAAAACTAGTCTAGCCAAGGGGCACCTGGGTGGCTCAGCTGGTTAAGCATCCAACTTCGCCTCAGGCCATGATCTCATGGTTCATGGGTTCGAGCCCCTCATCATGCTCTGTGCTGACAGCTCAGAGCCTGGAGCTGCTTCAGATTCTGTCTCCCTCTCTCTGCCCCTCCCCCACTCACACTCTGTCTCTCTTTCTCTCAAAAATAAATAGGCATTAAAAAATTAATCTAAAAAAATTAATCTATCCAATAGAAAGTAGATTGTAGTAAGGAAAAAATAAATATGGATGAAAAAACCCTAAATGCTGTAACTGTAATTATAATAAAAGTAAACGGATTAAACTTACCTATTGAAAACAGAGATTCTCAGGATATTAACAAAAATAAAATGCAATCTTATGAGTCTCAGTCAAGAAACTGTTAACATTATCACTTCAAAGAAGAAAAGTGGATTATTTGGGAGACGGGAGGAAATTATAGGAGAGAGATTTTACCTTGTACATCTGTAAGCTTCTTTTGAATTTTCAATGCATTATCTGTTTAAAAGAAATATAATCACACTGAAATAATGTGTGGATCAAGGAAGAAATCACAGTGGAAATCAGATACTATTTAGAATTGAGACCTAATAAAAATACTAGATATTAAAACTTATGGACTACAGTAACAAGATATTTGAAGGAAATTATAGACTTACGTGCTCTATTGGGAAAGTGGCTAAGTGTCTAACTTGTTTTTACTAGAGAGCGTGAGTGGGAGAGAGGGCGGGAGAGAGAGAGAGAGAGAGAGAGAGAGAGAGAGAGAACCTTCAGCAGGCTTTGCATGGTCAGCACGGAGCCTAAGACAGGGCTCGATCATGGGATCATGTCATGAGCCAAAATCAAGAGTCAGATGTTTAACCGACAGAGCCACGTAGGCCTCCCAGGAAATTTTTCAGAAAGAGAAAAACTCCAAAGAAAATGGAAGAAATCAGATATAAGGGCAGAAATTAAATGAAATAGAAAACAAACTACAATACAGTGTACCAAAGCCAGACTCTAAAAAGCTAAAACTAGCAAATACTCTGAAAATACTGATTAAGATAAAATGAAGGGCACCCGGTTGGCTCAGTCAGTAGAGCAGGTGGCTTTTGATCTTGGGATCATGAGTTCAAGCCCCACATTGGGTGCAGAAATAACGAAAAAAAACAAATAAACTTAAAAAAAAAAGTCACTACTTTTCCCTGAAAAATATTTTAGTTCCCTCACTTTATAATATTATAATAACTAAACATAGAGCAAATTTTAAAAATAAGATTACTACATATACACTTTTAAAAATTGAGACATAATTCACATTGCATAAATTTCACCATTTTATTTTTTTTTCAAAGTTTATTTAAAAAATTTTTTTTAATGTTTTATTTATTTCTGAGAGAGAGAGAGGCAGCATGAGCAGGGGAGGGGCAGAGAGAGAGGGAGACACAGAATGCGATGCAGGCTCCAGGCTCTGAGCTGTCAGCACAAAGCCGGACATGGGGCTCAAACCCACGAACCGTGAGATCATGACCCGAGCCGAAGTCGGACGCTTAACCGACTGAGCCAGCCAGGCGCCCCTCAAAGTTTATTAATTTGAGAGAGAGAGAGAGAGTGAGAGCACGCTTGCACAAGCAGGGGAAAGGGCAGAGAGAGAGAGAGAGGGAGACAGAAGATCTGAAGCTGGCTCTGCACACACAGAAGAGAGCCTGATGTGGGGCTCGAAATGACGAACCATGAGATCATGACCTGAGCTGAACTTGTTATATAATAAAGGTGGCTTTCTGTAACAGCCTAGAAAAAGCAGATTTCGATAAATGGTATTGGAATATCGGCTAACTGGATCACTACTTCATATCTCACAATACAATAAACTGTAGGTGGATCAAAATATCTAAATACAAAAAAGGAGAATCATAAGTACTAGACAAAAGCGTGGAAACATAATCTTGGAATGAGGAAGGCCTCAGTGCTACAAACCCCTAAAGCCATACAAAAATAGGGGTGCCTGGGTGGCTTAGTCGGTTAAGCGTCCGACTTTCGCTTGGGTGATGATCTCGCGGTTCGTGGGTTCGAGCCCCGCATCGGGCTCTGTGCTGACTGCCAGCTCAGAGCCTGGAGCCTGTTTCAGTCTGTGACTCCCTCTCTCTCTGACCCTCCCCTGCTCACGCTGTCTCTCCCTCTCTCTCGCCTAGAAATAAATAAAACGTTAAAAAAAATTAAAAAAAAAAGCCATACAAAAATAATAAAGTCTACTGAAAATAAATTTATGCCACACAAAATAATACAAAATAAATTTATGCTAAAGACCATATACACAGTCAAAACCTAAACTGGGTAAGATAGATTCACTAGTCATAGACTAAGGACTGATTTCCTTAATACAGAGAGGATTCTTTTTTTTGTTTGTTTGTTTGTTTTTAATTTCTGAGAGAGAGAGAGACAGCGTGAGCAGGGGAGGGTCAGAGAGAGAGGGAGATACAGAATCTGAAACAGGCTCCAGGCTCTGAGCTACCTGTCAGCACAGAGCCCGATGCAGAGCTCGAACCCACGAACCATGAGATCATGACTTGAGCCAAAAGTCGGACGCTTAACTGACTGAGCCACCCAGGCACCCCAATACAGAGAGAATTCTTCACTTTATAAAAAGGGGGCAAAGGATAGGGAACAATAGCTTACGGAGAAAGAAAATACAAGTGACTCTTAAATAAGATGTTCAACCTCAATCATAAAATTGAAGCCACTTTTTAATTTATCAGTCTGGCAAAATTACAGGATTAATACTGTGTAGGTTTTGGCAGCTATTTAGGGTTGGGTCTCATCTTGCTTTAAAAAGATAAGAAAAATCAAAGCCGGGGCGCCAGGGTGGCTTAGCTGGTTAAGCGTCTGACTTTCGCTTAGGTCATGATCTCGTGGTTCATGGGTTCGAGCCCCGCGTCGGGCTCTGTGCTGACTGCTGGCTCAGAGCCTGGAGCCTGTTTCAGTCTGTGTCTCCCTCTGTCTCTGACCCTCCCCTGCTCACGCTGTCTCTCTCTCTCTCTAAAAAAAAAAAAAAAAAAAAACACATTAAAAAAAAAAAGAAAAAAAGAAAAATCAAAGCCAAGTGATTTGTCTCAGGTGAAGGTTACTACCAGTTCCGAGTTTCTTGGACTCCAAGACCCATGTCCTTAACCGATAAATTGCGCTGCTTCCCATACACATTAGCAAAGAATCAAAAGAAGATAATACTTGAGAATTTAGATCAGGGTTTCTCAGTATCAATGTTATGGAAGTTTTGGGCGAGGTAATTTGTTGCAGTGGGGAGGGCTCTCCTGTGCATGGTAGAATGTTTAGTGGCATCCTTGACATCTGTCCATTAGATACCAGTAACCCCTATCCTCCACACCCCTTTCCCTGCCAATTTTGACAGTGCCAAATGTCTCCACGCATTGCCAAATGACCCCTGGTAAAATTGTCCCAGTTGAGAACCACTGCCTTAAATATTCCTACCATCTAACGTAACCTAAGAGATCAAGAAAACAACACTATGCCCAAACGTAGTCAAGTCACTGTTGTTTCTAATACTGAAAAGCAGAAACACCCAGGGGTGCAGTAATGGATGAAAGATTTAAAAAAACTATGGTATATCTAGTCAGTGTATTACAGAGGTGTTGATAATGCCCATCTGATGATAGAAACTAGAGAATTCAAAAATTGATCCTTTAAATATAATGGCTATAGAGGCACTTGGGTGGCTCAGTCAGTTAAGCATCTGACTTCAGCTCAGGTCACGATTTCATGATTTGTGAGTTTGAGCCTCGCATCGGCCTCTGTGCTGACAGCTCAGAGCCTGGAGCCTGCTTCAGATTCTGTGTCTCCTTCTCTCTCTCTGCCCCTCCCCCACTTGTGCTCTGTTTCTCTGTCTCTCAAAAATAAATAAATGTAAAAAAATTTTTTTAAAAATAATAATGGCTATGAGGTGCCTGGGTGGCTTAGGCGGTTAAGCGTCTGACTCTTTATTCTGGCTCAGGTTATGATCTCACGGCTTCGTGAGTTTGCTCCCCACATCAGGCTCCACGCACTGACGGTGTGGAGCCTACTTGTGATTCTCTCTCTCCCTCTCTCTCTCTCTCTGACCCTCCTGCACACACTCCGTCTCCAAAATAAACAAACTTAAAAAAAAAAAGAAAAGAAATGAGCTATTAAGCCACGAAGACATGGAGGAAATGCCAATGCATGTTGCTAAGCAAAAGTGGCTGGGCTGAAAGGCTACATTCTGTATGCCTCCAAATCCATGACATTCTAGAAAAGGCAAAAACATGGAGACAGAAGAAAGATCTGTGGTTGCCAAGAGTTAGAGGTGGCAGGAGGGATGGACCAATACCACATAGAAGATATTTTGGATGGTGAATCTACTCTGTATGACATGTAATGGCGGGCACATGTCATTATACATTTGTCCAAGTACAAAGAATGTACAATGTCAAGAGTGAACCCTAATGTAAACTATACTTCAGGTGATGACGATAATCAATATAGGGCCAACTATACTACTTTGCCAGGGGATATTGATAGTGGGGGAGGCTGTGCATGCACGGAGCCCAAGAGTATATGGGAAGCCTCTGTACTTCCTGCTCAATTTTGCCGTGAACCTGAAACTGCTCTAAGAAAGTCTATTTTATTTTTTATTAAAAATTTTTTTAATGTTTTATTTCTGAGAGAGAGAGGCAGCGTGAGTAGGGGAGGGTCAGAGAGGGAGGGAGACACAGAATCCGAAGCAAGCTCCAGCCTCTGAGCTAGCTGTCAGCACAGAGCCAGATGAAGGGCTTGAACCCACAAACCGTGAGATCATGACCTGAGCCGAAGTCGGATGCTTAACAGACTGAGCCACTCGGGCAGGCGCCCCAAGAAAGTCTATTTTAAAAAACAAAACATTTCAGGCTTTAAAAGACGTCTGACCTGTTCGACCTTTAGAGAAAAACATAATCTTCCCAGTCATTATTTATTCAGCTTCTTAAACATGAAAGTGATTAAGGACTAGAAACAATCTTCCTTTGGTAAAATGTGGTTCCATCACTGCTGATGAACTACCCAAGTCAACTGTGCTCAGTGGTGACTTTAGTAACACATTCTCATATTGGAGCAGTTAACAGCGAGGGCTAACGGGTCAGACTTAAGTTCAAACCTAGCTGAGGCACTTAACACCTCTGATTCCTCGGATCCATTACTGAGACCTGTGTAAACTGTCATTTTCTTTTTTAAGTACGTTCCACACCCGATGTGGGGCTTGAACTCACAACCCTGAGATCAGGAGTCGCACACGCTCACTGAGCCAGCCAGACATCTCCCATGAACCGTCCATTTATTTGCAAAATGGGGTTATTTTAAAAAGTGGTCACCTAAAAATGTCTGAGTCCAAATAATGTCAACGGAAAAATAAAACCACAATTTTGTTCCCATGAAAAAACAATTTATGTATATGAATTGCAGCTAAATCCAAAATGTTAGTATTTTGGTGGTGTTAGTATACATCATTTTAAGATTCAAACTCTTTTTTTTTAAATGTTTTATTTCTAGGAGAGAGAGAGACAGCATGAACAGGGGAGGGTCAGAGAGAGAGGGAGCCACAGACTGAAACAGGCTCCAGGCTCCGAGCCAGCAGCCAGCACAGAGCCCGACGCGGGGCCCGAACCCATGAACCGCGAGATCATGACCCAAGCGAAAGTCGGATGCTCAACCGACTAAGCCACCCAGGCGCCCCTTAAGATTCAAACTTCTATCGTCCAAGTTTTCTGTAATAAACATGTATTGTTTATACACAGAAGACATGGATTTTTTAGAGACAGCGAGCGAGTGCACATCTGCGTGCAAGCAGAGGAGGGCCGGGGGGGTGGGGAGCAAGAGAATCTTAAGCAGGTTCTGTGCTCAGCCAGCAGCCCGACCTGGGGATCTCCTGACGCTGGGATCATGACCTGAGCCAAAAACAAGAGTTGGATGTTTTGTTTTGTTTTTTATTTCTAGGAGAGAAAGAGACAGCGTGAGCAGGGGAGGGTCAGAGAGAGAGGGAGTCACAGACTCTGAAACAGGCTCCAGGCTCTGAGCTGGCAGTCAGCACAGAGCCCGACGCGGGGCTCGAACCCACGAACCACGAGATCATGACCTAAGCTAAAGTTGGACACTTAACCGACTAAGCCACCCAGGCGCCTCAAGAGTTGGATGCTTAACCGATGGAGCCACCCAGCTGCCCCAGGGAACAAACATTTTAAAGACAACAGCACAAAAACTGTAGAAAAGAATATTTTATTGAAACAGTTTCTCAATTAACAATGGACCAAAGTACAACTTGACTCAAACCTGTCCAACCAGCCTCAACTGCTAGTGAAAGAACTCAAACATACAGGGCGGGGTGGGACCCTTCAGTCTCTTATCTGCCAATGTGGCAAAAAAAAAAAAAAAAAAAAAAAGGAAAAAAGACAAAAGACAGACACAACCAGGTTCCCCCTTGCCCTGGGAGCCGGGTGGGAGCTGTGGCTCCCGCTCCAGACGAAGCGTGGAGGGCAGGCTCCCCAACATCGGCACGATGGGTAGAGAGCCCCCACCTCAGCAGAGCAATGTGAGAAAGGAAGGCCTGCCCACACCCTCTTCCTTTGCCCACACAGCCCGCCTCGAAGAGGGCGAGTTGTACATTCACGCCACGGTCTCTCCTCCCAGGGTCTCGGGATAGGGGCTCACAGTAGAAAGCACATTTTGGTCAGCCCAGGGGGGCCAGGGGACGCGTCAGCCCAGGGGGGCCATGTCTGGGAGGGCAGAAGACAGGAGAGCAGAGAGGGCCCGAGTCACAGGGCCACGGAGGGCCAGGAGCAGGGAGGAGGCGGACTCGGGCAGCCCCAGCGGGATGCCGGCATCCTGCACTGGCCACGCCATGCGTTTTCCCGCATCCGGGAGCCCGCAGGTGGGAGCTCTGGGGTTTTCAGTCGTCTCCTGCAGAGGTGGCTGGGTTCCCTTCTTCACGCTCTCCCTACCCACCCTGGCCACGGCAGGCTATGCCAGCGGGCGGGCACAGATCCGGCTATACTGCAGCCAGTCCAGGTGGAAAGGCTCGGACAAGAGGCGGACAGCTACCCTTACTTGCAACCGGAGGCCAAGGAAACCAGGGGAGGGGCCTTCTAGGGAAAGACAAGACCTTGGAGGAGCAAAGAGCATAGATAGGCACTCAGAAACCAGACCTGGTATCCAAGGCTCTGCAGACACTGGCCCTTGTGGGGTGAACTTGGCGGTGGAGGAGACGCAGCGGGGGGGACAGAGAAGACTGGAGACTCTCTAATAGCCCAGGGCATCCCTCCCCCGCCTGCCAGGCCCATTGACCCCCCACGGCCAATCTCTCACCTACCCACAGGCAAAGAATTAAGACATAATAGTGATTTTTCCCAAACGAGGGCCTGGATGGGTAGGGAGCCAGGGTGGGACTGGAAAAGAGAACAATTTCAGGTTTTACCACAGAACCACTGCCGAAGGATCTGGTGAGCTGTCCCTTCCTCCCCCTTCCCCACACCTCCGATGGAGGTGAGAGGAAAGGAACCGAAACCTCTGAGGGCAGGAGCAACCCCTCCCCTGACCCTCGGTGTTTAATAAATAGAGGAGGTAGGAAAAGGGGGAGGGGTGATGGGGAATGGGATGGGGGTGGGGGTGGTTATAATTCATCATTCTTCAAAGTCTGCTTCTGTCCGGTTGGCTGCTCCTTCTGTTCCGGTTCTGCCGGGAGCGGGGAAGAGCGAAGGAACACCAGCAGGTGAGACGGCGGGGACCGGCCCTGTTCTGGGCAGAGCCTCCCCGCTGGACCCCACCAGGCTTCCCGGGTACCCCCAGCCCCGTGCTCACCTGCTCCAGGACCTTCTAGCTCTAAAGGTTCGGTGTCTACTGGTTCAGATCCTGCTTTTGGGAAGAAGTTGTTAGCCTCCACAGAAGAGAGGAATGGGCTAACGAAGGGGTTGGCAGACTTTTTCTGTAAAAGCCGGATGGTAAATGTTTTGGGGGTTGTGGGGGCACCTGGGTGGCTCAGTCGGTTGAGCGTCCGACTTCGGCTCAGGTCATGATCTCACAGTTTGTGAGTTCGAACCCCGCGTCAGGCTCTGTGCTGACAGCTCAGAGCCTGGAGCCTGTTTCAGATTCTGTCTCCCTCTCTCTCAGAAATAAATAAAACATTAAAAAAAAATGTTTTGGGAGTTGTGGACTACAGCCGGCTTCTTTGCACAGACATGTTTGTGTGGATATGTAATAACCTCAAAACGAAAGGGCCACTCACAGCTTGTGGACCTTCTACAAACAGGCTGTGCCCGCAGGTCTGCCAACCCCTAGGCCTAGCAAACTCCATATTCCCAATCACTTTCCTCAACTCACCAGTCTCTTTCTCAGGTTCTGAAATGGGCTTTGCATCTTCATTCTGGCCTGGAGGGAAACCAGGGGTCAAAGGTAGTCCCAGGAGGGAAAGGAGGCCTTCTTCCTGCCCGGAACCAGGCACCCTGCCCTCACCTGGTGGAGGGATGACCTTCTCCGCTTGGTCACTGGCATTGAGAGGAGGCTCTGCTCGGGTTGCATTCTTGTCCTTGGGTCGGGGCCGGGGCTTGGTAAACTTGGCCTTGTTGAGCAGGTACTGCACCTCACGGTCCAGGGCCATCATCTTGGCCTCAATATCTTTCGAGAGTAACACTGGCTTCTCTGTGGCAGGGAGCTTGGCCTGCTCGGCCATGGTTGCGTTCTTCCAGGCCTGTGGGTGAGGCCAGGACAGGCTCGGAGCTGGCCCTGGAGAGCGCAGGCCTCTCAGGCCTGGGTGAAATAAACCCCGAACCAGCCCCAGGCTCTTCCCTCAGATGGCGAACCCTTCCGCTACCGCTGGCTGTCAGCCCAATGGTAAGCGGACTCCTCAGAATGGCATTGAGGCTCCCCCCAAAGGAGTCCCAAACTCACAGCCATGTGGCTTATGTTACTAGGGATCATCTACAGGTGAAGCTCTCATCATTTCCGGGTCTCTCCACTGGGGAGCTCTGGCTCCAAATCCCTCCCCATCCAAAAAGGAAGTTTCGGCCTCTGGAGATGGGTCATCCTCCCCTATCCGAACGCACGCTGGCCCACCTTTTGGGTGCAGCTCAAGCCCCAGCAACTCGGAGCAGCTGCTCTAACCTCACGGGGATGGGTTCTGCTGCTCCTACATCTGACAAAACTCACAGCCACCACCCTCACTTGGGGCTAATCAGACATGGTCTCAAGTATGAATGCCTTCTGCCTTGCCAATTAGCTGCCAGGCCAGGAGGCAGCAGCTGCAGAGCCCGTTTCTCGGCATCCCCTCGCTGCCCAGCACGGAACACCTTGCCAGGCGAGTATCCCGGTAAGTGTCCACACAGGGATTACCCAGGTCTCGTTGATGACTTTCTCTAACGTTGTCATCTCCACCTCAGTGAAGATCTGCTCCATCTCTGGGATGAGCCGGGCGCCCCTGGAAGCCAGGAAGGAGACGGTGAGCCCAGAGGAGAGAGGCATCTGGGGTGTGGGCAGGGGCACCGGAAGCTGATGGGGACCTCTAGGCTTGGCAGGACCAAACAAGGAAGAAAATCGAAAGGGCTGCTCACTTGAGGAACATGCTGGAATGATTGAGGAGACTGTCGAGGGCAGACAGCCGTTCGGGCCACTTCTTGCGCTCTTCCACCCGAAAAAACAACCCGTGGCACAGCTTCCGCAGCTCCGTCAGCTTCTCTTTCAGCATCTGACGGACGCAGGGTGGGGGCGTACAGAGTGGGGGTGAAGGGATGGGGGCCGGCCCTGGAGCCAGCCCCGCGTCTTTCTCCTCACCCCAGCTCCCTCACCCTCTCTGACCCTGGGAGAGCAAAGCCGGGGCTCCCATCCCACCCACCATGTCCCAGGAGGCCCCGTACCCCCGTGGTGGCTCCAAAGCCCTCGTCTTCCAGCCAGGCGGAGGCGGCGCCGAGTTTCCCGGAGATCTCCTCACGCTGCTCCTCCGTGGACACTTCCTGGTACTCGGGCTGGTACAGCTTGTCCTAGGGAAGTGCACACAGGCCCAAGCATGCACCGAACCCCAAGGGCAGGACTCACAGAGCCAGACCCTCCAGGGACACATGTCCTGGGGCAGGTGGGTCTCCCAGCCCACCCACCTGCGTCTCAAAGATAAAAGCTTCCAAGCTGTTGGCAGCCTTCTCCCGTTCCTGCTTCTCCAGGTCTCGGGATGTCAAGTCTTCAAGTCTGTGGGAAGCAAGCACGAGGGAGAGAGCACGTTGAACTCAGACCCTGGGGCAGACAGCTCTCCCTCCCAGGAATGCCACTGCTCTGCCCCCCCGCCACGCACACACACGCACACGGGCACGCACGAGCTCTACTCACTTTTGCACTGAGCGGGCCAGCTCATCCTCGGGCAAGTCAGGCAGGTCCAGAACCACCAGCTCCACCCCAATCTCCTCTACCACTCTCTGTTTCCGGGCAGGCTTCTGCTTCTTTTCTTCCTCTGGGGCCGGAGGAACAGCCTCAGACCCTGCCTCCTTTTTCTCACTTGGCTTCTAGTGGGGAAAGAGACGAGAGTGTCAGGAAAAGCTCAGGTCCTCTGACACCCCACGGGCAGGCATCTATTCCCGTAGCCTCGGGCTTGCCTGGGCCTCGGGCTTTCCCTCGTTTTCTTTTTCTGTGGCCTTTTCTTCCTCAGGAGCTGCACCCTCTTTCGGCTCAGCGGGCGGGGGCTGAGAGGTATCCTCCATCGGGGCCTCCGCCTCCTCCTTGAGCTCCGCTTGCTCCCCAGGCTCATCCTTGCTCCCCTCAGCAGGGCTCTCCTCTTCCTCCTGGGAGACAAGCACCCGCACCCCCCCCACCAAGTGACAGTCACTAGCAGAACCTATGGACAAGCCAACAGTCCGGCTCAGCGAGCAAGGCCAAGTCCCCGGGCTCTGCCGTGAAGGGGCCTGCTGCTCGCAGCACAGCCTGGGGGCAGACAGAGGACTGTAAGGGAACAGGCAGTCTGCTCGGACAGGAAGGGAATGTGGCCTCGAGCTCAAAGGAATGTGGCCTCGGGCTCGTGCATGGGGACGCTTGGGGACGGGGTCCCGAGGAGGACATGGCTCAGGGTCCCGAGGAGGACATGGCTCCCATGGCAAGGGCTCGGGGGAAGTGGGGAGGGGGCCTAGTCAATCCTGGGCAGCTGGAATGCCCGCCTGATCCCTGCCGCTGCTGCCACCACCCGGCCCCACACACCATCCTCCGAGCTGCCCTGGCTCCATGCTGGCCTTACCTGGACAGTGTCGGTACCGTTCTCTTTGGCGTCTGGTGTGCTACCGCCTCCAAACAGGCTGGAGATGGTGTTGCCAAGTTCTAGGAGGAAGAAAGCTCAGAGACTCAAAGCCACCACAGCAGCCACACCACCTCCTCGCCCAAGGGCAGGGCCTGCCTGCCTCCCCAAAATGCATACAGGTGTATCCTCCCTTGGACACACATTCACGCAGGCGCACACACTCATCTTACTGGTCAGAGTAGATTCCTCCTCTGGGCTGTCCTCCACCAATGTCTCAAACACAGACTCCACCTGGAAACGGGTTCACGGTAAAGAGACACACGTGCTAACCTACCTCATTGCCACGATCGTCCCGCCGCAGTGGGTGTCTCCTCACACACATCCGTGTGACCTACAGCAGTGCCGGTCTGTTCCTTCCCCTGCCCCTTGATTATGAGCCCTCCTGAGGACAGGGTCACAGCTCTTTCTCGCCCTCAGACCCTTGCACTTCTCCACTTGACTATGAAATGGGCCAGGATTTCCCACAGTATCTTCTAAAAGGTGTCAATCCCCAGAACTACTTTTTTTTATTTAACGTAGGCTTCGTGAGAAGCACTTGGGTGGCTCAGTCAGTTAAGTGTCCCACTTTGGCTCAGGTCATGATCTCACGGTTCAGGAGTTCAAGCCCCACATCAGGCTCTGTGCTGACAGCTCAGAGCCTGGAGCCTCCTTTGGATTTTGTGTCTCCCCCTTCTCCGTCCATCACCCACTTACACTCTCTCTCTCAAAAACATCGAAACAAGTTTTTATTTTTATTTATTTTTTTATATTTTTATTTATTTCTAGGAGAGAGAGAGACAGCATGAGCAGGGGAGGGTCAGAGAGAGGGAGTCACAGACTGAAACAGGCTCCAGGCTCTGAGCTGGCAGTCAGCACAGAGCCCGATGCGGGGCTCGAACCCACGAACCGCAAGATCATGACCTAAACTAAAGTCGGACGCTCAACCGACTAAGCCACCCAGGCGCCCCGAAACAAATTTTTAAAGTAGGCTTCATGTTCTGCATGGAGACCAGTGGGGGGCCTAAACGCACAACCACGAGATCAAGACATGAGCCGAGATCAAGACATGAGCCGAAAACAAAAGTTGGATGCCTGAGCGACCCAGGTGCCCCATCCCCCTGTCGCAAACTATTCTTCAAGAATGGATTCCTTGGCTATTCTATAGATTCTGAATTTTATAATACCAATAAGTTCTTATAGGCCCTGACACACCAGATCCCTAGTTAGCTATGTTTAGAGCCAAGACTTATCCACCTCAAAGCCCTTCTCATTTATCATGTTCTAATACCACGTGGAACTGCTCTGGAAAGGCTGGTGGGGCCCGGACCCTCGCCCTGTACCCATGGTCTCATTCTGCTCTCACCCTGATGAGGCTGAGCACGCCACTCTCATCCAGGTTGAAGTGGGCCTTGATGCCCTTGGACTCGTAATCGGGATACTTCTTGAAGCTCTCACCCACACCTTTTAGCTTCACTGTGGTCAGATTCTGGGAGCCAAACACCCTGGTTGGGGAGGAGAGAGCAATTCCAGGGAGCCCAGCCAGCCTGCCTCCAGTTTTAGACCACACAGCCTCCCAGCACCAACTGTGGGGCCCTAGTCTACAGAAGATGCTCGCCCCAATCCCCAACTGCACAGCCTGCTTCCCCTGCCAGTCCCGGGGCCCCAGATCCTCCCTCCCGGGGCTCCCTGCCCTGCCCTGCCCTCTCACCGAAGATCCTCAGGCCCCAGGAAGCCCAGGTCACCATAGTTGATGTGGAAGTTGAAGTCGTGGTTGTAGCGGTTAAAGGTGATGACTTTGCGTTGAGGGTAGGGCCCCATTCGGGAGAAGAGAACACGCTTATTGTGCTTCAGGCTGTGAACCCCAGGCTCCTCCTCCACCTCCCTCGTGAACTCCACCTACACAGCAGGCAGAGAAAAGGCAGGCTAGAGAGCCAGGGCGGCTTCTGGGGTAAGGCACGTGGAGAACATCAACTGGCAGAAAAACAAGGATACGGGCTAAGGCACACAGAGAAACCACCCTCGGTGAGGTGATCAGACAGGCCTACTCACCAGGATGGGGTAGATCACGGCGTCTCGCACGACAAACGGCTTCACCTTGAAGGCTTTGCTGAGCGCGGCTGCCTGGTACACGGCCCCCATGGCGGCGGCCTCGTCCGCGTTGATGTTCTTCCCTAGTTCCTCCCTGTGAAAGTCCTGCGCCTCAGCACGGCTACTCTGGAGCCCCCGGCCTGGCCTCCCTCTCCGCAGCCCTGGCCCCGGCGCCTCAGCACCCGTACTCACTTGCCCACAGCCTTCAACAGAACCTCCTGAACTTTGGGGACCCGAGTGGCCCCACCAACCAGGATCACCTGCTCAATTTCGTCCTATAGAGAAAGAACGTGAGGTGGAACGGCACGATCATCGTTAGCCCTCCTGCTCGGCACCGGCTCACCTCGTGACATTCCTGCCCCCTCCTCCCCACCGTCTGACCACTTTCTATTCCACTGGGCCTCCACTCCCATCTCACTGCCCCCTCACCAAATTCATCTCGGCACTCTGCAGGGCCTGCCGGACAGGCCCGGGCACCCGCTCAAATAAATCTGCACACAACTCTTCAAACTCCGCGCGGGTCACTTTTGCCTTGAAGTCCACATCATCCATCAGGCCCTCGATCTGGGGGAGACGGGGATGAGCAGGTCAGAGTGGCCACCCTGGTCTTCCTCTTCGGGTGGGCAGGTCAGAAACCGAGGGAACTGGACTTGAGGGAGATGGCAGGCGGCCTGGGGAGAAGGGATGGGCCACACGGCACACAAGGGCCTAGCTTAGGGTGGTGGGGTCGTCCACCGTCCCTGGGTGGAGAATATCTACCCTCGACCAGCTACGAGGGGGCACCTGGGCCATGTGGTCCACGTTGGCGCTCAGCACGGTTTTGAGTCGATTCGCCTCCCGCAGCAGCTTGGCCATGGCACGGGGGTTCTCCCGCACATCCTTTGCTCTCTGGCCCTTGCGCTGCTCGTTGAAAAGCCTTGCCAGGTGCTCACGCAGCCGGAGCTCCATCTCCAGGCCCCCCAGGGTGCGGTCAAATCTATGCAGGGAACAGCAACAGAGAAATGCATGAGGAACACTCGGCGTCCCTTGGTCGACCTCAGAACCTCGCTCTCCTGCCACGTGGCTAACACCTCCGTGGCAGTTCACGTGCGCCTCCACTCCACCGTACTCACTGGGCATTGACTATCTGTCTCTGGGGATGCAATTAAGAGAAGACAAGGAACCTGCCACCAAGGACTTTACAGTCTAGCATCGAATAATCACGAGAACGTGAAATGTCAACCACCTCCTCAGTTATACGGGACGGACGGACAATAGCATTAGAAGACATAAAAGGAAAGGGTTGCCTGTTTACAGACACCACAGAAAGTTCTTTGGAGACATGATGCCTGAGTTGAAACGTGCAGGATGAGTAGAGTTAATGGGTTGAAGAGGAGGGAACACAACTCTGCGTGGAGGAGACAGCATGCATCAAGACCCCGAGGTGGGAAACAGCCCAGTAAGTTCCAAACGAGGACAGGCATGGTGGATGGTGCTCAAAGAGCACAGGTCTCTGGGTAGAGACAAAAGGGGGGAGTCGGAGCCCTCCCAGGTCATGGGAAAGGTTCGGAGCCACTGAGGTTTTTTTTTCTTTGAGAGACAGAGAACAAGAAAACACACATGGGCACGTGCAACAGCAGGGGAGAGGGGCAGAGAATCTTAAACGGCTCCAAAGCCGAAATCAAGAGTCAGACACTCAACCGACTAAGCCATCCAGGCACCCTGCCACTGAAGATTTTTAAAGAAATAGATTACAAACACGTTGGTATGAAAGGAACCTTCTGGCTACAAATGGGGAGAAAGAACTAGAGGGAGACCTCACTGAAGACAGGGAGACCCTTTCGTAACCCTGCAGGTCAGAGCCGATGGAAGCCAGGACTACAGTGGTGACGGTGGAGCCGCAGAGAAAAGAACAGCTCAGGAAATCAGACCATGCCATCAGTAAGTTTGCTGAAAGTGACGAGGACAAGCAAATGACCATATCCAACCGTGCACATGGTCGGGAGCCCCATGGATTTCCTAAGCAGCAGCTCTCGGGAAGTTCCCTGCCTTTCAACCTTCCCAAACCGTCCCCCTCTCTCCATCTTTCCCCGAGATGGTACCAAGAGGTACCCTATGGTGACTGCTGCCTCAGGAGACCATTCGAGCAGGGAGCAGGAAAAGGAGGCAGCGGCCCCTCCAAGAAGAAACCCCCAACCTGAGGGTGTCTCAGCAAGTACCCACTCACCCCACGCCCCGGATCTGCAGCTGTGGCTGCATCCCCGCCTCCTTCGTCTTCACCGTCTGGTAGGTGACAATGGTGCACACGGTGCTGCCAGAGCCCATGTCGTAGAACATGACGTTCTGTGGAGACACCGAGACCGACCGTCACAAGAGCCTTCTCTAACTCCAAGGTGCCGTATCGACTCTCCACTGAAAGTCAAAAACCCCCAATGCTGGCCGAGAGGGGGCCTCGTGCTGCACTTTGTCAAGGGCCAGCCGTGCAAACAAGATGCAAAACAGAGTCAAGTGGCCTCCATGGTCACAGTCAGCCAGCCAGCCTCCGAGTTGGCTCAGAAGTTCCTCCCCGGCTCACCTGCGCGGTGGTGTTGATATCTTTCCGGCGGAAGACGCCGTAGCTGAGGGCGGTGGCGGTGTTGTCGTTGATGAGCTGCAGGACTTTGAGGCCAGCCATGCGAGCCGCCTGCAGCACAGCTCGGCGCTCGGCCTGATTGAAGAAGGCTGGCACGGTGATCACTGCATCCTTGATGGGCTGTTCTACAGAGGACAACAGACCAGGGTTCCCACCAGCTCCGCACCTCACAGGACCCTTTCCTGGTCTTGCTACTAGCGCCCTTCTGGGCCAAGTGACCCTGCTGTGTGGGGCTGTCCCGAGCGTTGTAGGATCTCGGGCGGCATCCCTGGCTTCTACTCGTTAAGATGCCAGTAGCAGCTCCCCAGTTGCGACAGCCAAAAACGTCTTCAAATATGGCTGGCTGTTCCCTGGAAGGCCAAACTGTCCCCACAGAGACCCTAGGGAACCTGGCCACCACTGGCCCCACCTTAGCCATTCACCTGCAAAATCTTCAGCCAGGGAACGGGAGTAATTCAGAACCATGCCGAGCACCTCCTCGGGTGAGAACTGTAGCTGCCTGGGGGAAGGGGAGGGTTAGAGGCAAGGACGGCCAGGAGCAGAGGAGCCCATCAGGCCCGCTGAGCCCCCACAGCACTCACGGGCTGATCTGGAAGTGCACAGTCTGCCTCTGTGCGTCGAAGCCTAGCTCATGCTCTGGAAAACGGGCTCTGTAAAGGGCCACATGGGGGTTTCCTTCCTGCTTCCCCAAGAGGTGCTGGAAGTAACGCAGTGTCACCTTTGGATTCTTGATGGCCTGGGAACAGATAAACAAGGAATACAATGTGAGATTCCAAAGTCCCCCATCACCCACCTCCCACATCAGAGGCTGGTAAGACAACAGGCTCTGGGGTCTGACATCTCTCTTCTGCCCACTGCTTCCGGGAAGGGGGTGGGCCACTAGCTCACCATGCTGGCTGCACTGTCTCCAAAAAATCTTTCATTTTCTTTCAGGGTCACAGTCACTGGGGTTTTCCTCCGGGATTCCCTGGGAAAAAAAAAAGAGAGAGAGAGACATAGGGCCCAAGTGCCTATAGCAGGATGTGGATTTAGGAGCCTCAACACCCCAAATCTGATCACTCAGACACCAGCCTGCTGTGGGCCCTAGCAAGAACATGCACTGGCTTGGAGCAAAGACCTCCTCCCTCTTTCCCCACCCCTGACACAGGGGTTGCCCTCACTTGTTCAAGACAATTTCCATGGGCACTCCAGGTTTGACAATGGCCACCTTCATGGACTCGCTGCCCAGGTCCACAGACATCACCGCTAATGTGTCTGAAAAGGAAATAGATTTGTCAATTAGCCCCTGTTCCCCCACACACCTGAGTCCCCTCTAACCAAAGCACTCTGCTCTCCAAAGAGAAGGAGAGTTAGCAAAGATAAGAGCCTGGGTTCAGCCGCTCAGAAGAGTCCAACTTCCAACTAAAAGCCTCCCCTCCCGCCATGGATCATTCATCGATTCTTCTTTTGAGCCCGTTGCTGGGGTACGTACCACTCAGTGCCAACAGGTCTGCCAAGAGCACAGTCATTAAGGCCCAACGGGCTGGCCTCCTTGGCCTCTGCCTCCTGACGGTGGCTGCCATTGTACCTCCGAGGGAGGAGAAAAACAACACTTGTAACCGGATGCCCTGAGCGAAGAAGACAAACGCATCCCAGAACAGAAAAGCTTTAAGATTCATACCCCACTGTCACGGGGGGGGGGGCAGAGGGCCCTACATCCCCCTCCTCTTCCTTCTGATAAGGGCTCAGCACTCTAATCACACAAAGGGTCCTGGGCTCCATCCACCACATCCCTCAACAAGGAAGATACCGGGACAGGAGAAAGGAGACCAGAGCCTTCTGTCCACTGCATAGGCTGTAAATGGCGCACCCTAGCACTGCCCCTACTGTCTGACACCTGGGGTGCGGCCAAGGATCCCGGCCCAGAGCTCAACTACCTCCCTACACCTGGAGCTCCCCCGCTGAGGGGAAAAGCCAGGCCGGGCCTGGACGGGAACTGAGAGGTGGTGACGTTGGAGGAGGCTGGGATGTTAGAAGGGCCTGTCTCCTCCTCGGTATCCTTTCGGGTTGGCCCGCCCGCCGCCCGTTCTCCATCCCAACCCCCGGCCCCGCTGCCTACACAGACGCCGTGCCTGGAACGGTAAGATTCCTTGTCGGACAAGTACCGAGTCCCCCGAGTTCACCTAAGCCTCACCTGGCGAAGACGGCGGCTCCCACCCCCGGAAACGAGGCCCGGCCCTCCCCTAAAGCGTGCGGGCGCCCCGGGACCGAGCTGCGGGGCCAAGCGCACCGGCGTCCGTGCGGCCCTCGCTCCCGCTACCGACCCGCCCCCGGAGCTAGCACGCTGCCTCTCCTAGGAGGGGTGGCCGGCTCCCATCGCCATTCCCATTCCCGTTACCGCTTACCTGCGCTCCTGCGGCCTCAGCTCTGGGACAAACGCGGCGGCGGACGTACCCACGAGGCCAGCAGCACGCCCCCAAGCCCGCGCCCTTCACAACTCCCCTCGGTTTGCAAACTGTTACATTAGCCACCAATCTCTCCGCGGCGCCTCGCGCACCAGCCGGCCCCGGACGCGGCGCGCGCTCATTGGAGCTTCGGCCACCCGGCCCTGCGCCGCGCGCCCGGCCCCGCCCCCGTCGCCGCGGCGCGCGCTCCCATTGGGCCACGTCCTAGGCCCACCCCCTTCTCCATCGCCGGCTTCTGCCCCAGAGGCCGCGGAGGGGCCAGTCAGTTGGGAGGGGGCGGGGGCGGGAAACCGTCGACGCCGGCCCGGGATTGGACCACGTCATAGGGCCCGGCGCCCTCCCCGGTGCGCTCGGGGACCTTTCCGGCCTCGGCGCTGGATGCCGGACTGCCAGCGTCGGGAGTGACTCGTGCCCGGTGCAGGTGGGCACACGGACAGTCCCGCACTCGGTCCCCTGACTCCTGTCACCAGGGGAGCCCCAGACGAGGAGTGGGAATGACGGGCATCCCCTCCGCAGCTACGCGGAAGAGGCGCTCGCTTGCTGGTTGGTATTGAACTGCCTTAGGTTTTGGATAGAAGTCAGGATGGCTGCGCTTCTGGCTTAGTCCACCCCCACCCTCGTCTCACCTATGACGCTAAAGACACCAAGAAAGATGTTCGCTTGTGGGAAAGAGATAACAGAAATTGGCCTGGAGCCCTTACTCTAAGACCCATTTTTCTGAGACAGACTATTCCAAAATGCAAAGTGCTGCACACAAAAGCCACTATTATCTGTGAGGCTGTGATCAACTGAGCATAAATGCATCGCCTCGTGTTTCTGTTCCTTTAGATCTTGTAGATCTTTTTTTTCCTCCTTCTGTCAGAATTAAAGAATCTCGGGCAGGTTTGGCGCTCCACCCTTCTCTGTACTTCGTAGCCCGATGGACGTGTGCACAGCCCTCGGAGAGGGCACTTTTCTTTGTGTTTTTTTTTCCCACCTACCCCCACCCCTGTTTTATTGACATGAGCGCACTTCTCTTAAATGTGGAAAATCGGTCTCCTGTTTCCTCCCTTTCCCCAAGTCTCCCTTCGCAGAAGTCTTCCTCGAAGCTGTAACAGCCAAGGCTTGTTTAAGGAGCTCCTACCTGTTCCTTTCCCTCCATTTTTCTTGATGCTTAAGGAGGCAGAGTAAAGACAAGCACATCTACTGACAGTACCAGGAAGAGGCCTATTTTTCTTCCCTTTGTGGACTGTTCAGTCGAAGTATGGAAACCTTTGTAGAAATGAGAAATAAATCCCTTTGAGACTATGCTCAATCGCACTCTTTCTGGAGCTGTTTGCTGTTATCAGTGTGGTGTGGAACCTTCCAGGCCTTTTCCTGTGCATTTACATGCATTTGTCTTGAAACATGTAGCTTTTGCTTTCTTTCTAAATGATGAAATGTTATACTATGAAGTTTGATTGCAACTTGCCCCCCCCCTTTTTTTTGTGAGTAATGAGAAATCACGGAGCATTTGCTGGATGAGCGTGTAAAGATTCCGCCTCACTGTTTACTGCTGTAGAACATTCCATAACACAGTGGTTGGTTAGCCGCAGTGATGGACATCTAAGTTGTCATTTCAGTTCCCAGGAGACAGATTTTGTTACTGTGTGACTGACTCTACTTTGGGGTAGTCATCTAGTGGGGTAGATTCCATCCATTTCAAAGAGATTATTCATTTTTAATATTTTTGGGGCCTCTATCAGTTATAAGCACTGTACTAGGTATGGGATTCCAGAGATGGGGATGACCGTGTCCTTACCTTTAGAAAAGTCAGTGATGTGGCGCCTGGGTGGCTCAGTCGGTTGAGCAGCCGACTTCAGCTCAGGTCATGATCTTATGGTTTGTGGGTTTGAGCCCCGCATCAGGCTCTGTGCTGGCAGTTCAGGGCCTGGAGCCTGTTTCAGATTCTGTGTCTCCCTCTCTCTCTCTCTCACCCTCCTCTGCTCTCTCTCAGAAATAAAGAAAGCATAAAAATTAAAAAAAAAAAAAAGAAAAGTCGGTGTTTTGAAAAACATTTGTGTTTATGGTTTCAGTGCTCTTATTTTTTTTTTTTAGGTTATTTTTTGAGAGTGAGTGTGAGCGGGGGAGGGTAGAAAGAGGGGGAGAGGATCTGAAGCAGGGTCTGAGTTGACAGCGGAGTCCGATGTGGGGCTCAAACTTATGAACCTCGAGATCATGACCTGAGATCCCAAGTCGGACACCCAACTGACTGAGCCACCCAGGCACCCGTCAGTACACTTACTAAAAACCTGTTGAATGTGTGCAAATTGGGACACTAAGAAAGTCAGTTTGCTCTGCTCCTAAATG
Source organism: Proteles cristata cristata (assembly GCA_017311185.1). Lineage (NCBI taxonomy): Eukaryota > Metazoa > Chordata > Mammalia > Carnivora > Hyaenidae > Proteles > Proteles cristata. Next base: position 1,819,512 of record JAESUZ010002552.1, on the reverse strand, counting down.
GGCTCCCATCATCAGAATATCCTTGGTGGGAGCACAGTTTTGCTGCAGCTACGGTTTTCGACCTGGGTGTCTGTCCCCTTGGGAGTGGGGCAGGTGCGGGTGCTCTGGGGAGTCACCTGTTGTGTTTTCACCAGAGAAGAGACTAGCGTTTCACAAGAACAAGTTGTAAAACGATGGGAAAATGTGAAGATAAAACACCTGATTTAGATTGAGGAAGGCAGCTGCAGTCACTAGTTCTCGCTTAGAATAACTTGTTAGTAACATTTGAGGACTACATCGCTTCCCCCACACTGAGCAGAAACCCAAAAGTTGCCATCTTGCAGGACATGTGCCAAACCTACAGAAGATTAAAACGAACACATTAGCAAGGGCACTTGCGTACGTCATAAACCGTGCACGTTATGCCATGTGCTGAGGGCAATGTTAATCAGGACAAAATCATCCTGGTTCAGAAGAATTCTAAAAATGAGCTGTCATTCAGCAACTTCCATCTTAGGTTTACCTGTGACAAGTGTTTACATATATTCACTAAGAGGCTGTAATAGCTTTATTCATAACAGTCCCAAATTGAGTATTACCCAAATGCTCATCAAGAGTTGGATGGGTAGGGGTGCCTGACTCTTGATTTCAGTCATGTCATGATCTCATGGTTCATGAGATTGAGCCTCATGTTGAGCTCTGCACTGACAGTTCAGAGCCTACTTGGGATTCTCTCTCTCTGTCTCTCTCTCTCTCAAAATAAATAAACTTAAAAAAATAGTTAGATGTGATAAATAAATTGTGGTGAATTCACACAATATAAATTACGATTACATTCTGCAACTTAACTAGTTAGAATCTCACAAAGCTAATACTGAGTGAAAGAAGCCAGAAACTAAAGAGTACACACTTTATCATTTCACTTCTATAAAGTTTAAAACCAGGCAAAACTAAGCTATGGTGGTAGAGGTGGAGATGGTGCTTCCCCTTGCGGGGTGCTAGGGTTTGGAAGAGAACACAATACAGGCTTCTTGGGGGTGCTGGCCGCGCTCTGGTTATGACGCTGGTTGTAATGCTTTTGTGAAAGTTTAATGGGCCGCAGTATGTACACTTTTGTATATATGTTATACTTTAATACAATTTTTAGAAGTTATTTTGTATGTGTCACACAAGAAACTAGAAGGTTTGATTTTGCTGGAACCCTGAGGCAGGGGAAAACTCACTTTTAGCAGGGGAAGCTGTACCAGGATACACTTTTTCTTTTCTTTTTTTTCCTATTTCTTCACCAATGGCTTTAGAGTTATGAAAGAAATGTGATTATTGGAGAAAACTGAAGAACGTAGGAAAAACGAATAAAATAAAAACCACCTACAATTCCATTTTCTAAATTAAACACTTAGCATTCTGATGTATATCTACACACAATGTTTAAACTTTAATGGAGATAATATTTTGTGACTCTTTTTCAGTTAATTTATTGAGAACATTTTCCTATGTCATTTTTCCTCTACAGAATTTTCAGTGGCTGTATCTATAGAATTGCCGTATAAGGAACTACAGTAATTTATTTACCAAGATTACTATGTGACAATTAAATCATTACCTTTATTTTCCCTCTATTATAAAATTGCAGTAGACATGTTTATTGATAGAGCTTTATGCAAATCTATCCCCTCTAATTTACTTAAATTCCTAGGGGCGCCTAGGTGGCTCAGTCAGTTGGGTGTCCGGCTTTGGCTCAGGTCATGATCTCACAGTTCGTGGGTTCGAGCCCCATGTCGGGCTCTGTGCTGACAGCTGGCTCGGAGCCTGGAGCCTGCTTCAGATTCTGTGTCTCCCACTATCTCTGACCCTCCCCTGCTCACACTGCGGCCCCCCCCCCCGTTTCTCTGTCAGAAATAAATAAAATATTTAAAAAATTTTTTAAAAAGAATAAATTCCTAGAAGTGCCTATGCAGGCTTACATTCCTCTTTAGGCATTTCATACGTATTGACAAGTGCCGTCCGGAGAGGTTTGACCGTATGCATTGCCAACAGCAGTAAATGACAGCCCCTCTATCTTTAATAATATTACAAGTAAGGATACGGGGGCGCCTGGGTGGCTCGTTGGTTAAGCATCCAACTCTTGATTTCAACTCCAATCATGATCTCACAGTTCGTTAATTCAAGCCCCCCACTGACCTCTGCATGGTCAGTGCGGAGTCTGCTTGAGATTCTCTCTCTCTCTCCCTCTCTCCAAAGTAAATAAAACAAAACTTTAAAAAATGAAAAAAAAAAAAAAAAGAATACTGATGCATTTCTTCAGTCCTGGTATTATGAATTTGAATTGGATGGGTGGGAGTGGATGAGGAGACAAAGTATTGGGGATATTTCCCAGTTTGCATTGAGATAGGGATGATTATGTGTCCAGAGAAAGCAAGGCTTTTAGTGTTCTTGTATTCTGTGATTTCATGAACACCTAGAAAATCACTCAGATTTATGAACAAATTTATGGAATTGGCTTCTAAAAAAAATCGAGCACCCAGAATATGGGGCTTTAGAGTTGGACAGACTTGGATTTCCCTGTAGGACCACTTCCTACCTGTGTGACTCTAGGCAAGTTATTCAGCTTTCCTGAGCCTCAATTGCCACATCAGTAAAAGCAACATGCTGGTGCTGGCCTCACAGGGTTGATGTAGAAGGGGGTAATGTACTTAGTCCAGTGCTTCGGATAGCCTAAGCCCCAAGTACACATTAGTTAACCACTTGTTTTTATTCTTACTCTACAACAATACAACTTAAAAGTGACTACTGCATTTGTTAAAAGCTTGGTTAAGTGCTTTGCCAAGTTCATGGGGAATTTCCTTTCCCTCTTTTTTTTTTTTTTGGCCAGATTTTCACAGTCAATAATGAGCTAATTGCTTCCTCCTGTTCCCTGTAGCTTTGGAACTTGTATGGGGAGCCCTCTGAGTTTCTTTGTTGCTAAAGTGGAAATTTCAGCTGTCCTGTTGCTAAAGTGGAAATTTTGATAGCCTTTTAGGGGCTAAGAAAAAAAAACCCAGACTTTTCAGTAGTCTAGAAAATGGTTTTATACCCAGAGAGTCAGATGGAGGGCGGAGGGGGAGGACTGGTAGAAAATTAAAGTTTGAAGCCAAAACAAGAAATGTTCCTGTTTTGCTCCAGTGAATATGACTGTTTCATACATCACAGGCAGCACTTTCTTCCCTAATGGGGAAAAGAGAGGCCACTGCTAGGCAGTCCTTGACTCTGAGATGTGATCCTTTAATTCCAAGTTAAAGACTTGAATTGCTTCTTTAGTCTCTTCAGAACTCAAGTTCTCCGAATGCAGAACTGTAACTGAATTAGTACATCATTTTCTGCTTATCTTCCTCACTATCCTGAAGTTCCTGGATTCAGACAGGTATAACTAAAAGACAAATCCTGTTACGTGTTCTGACAAGCACAGCCTGGCTTCACACTCCACTAAAGGATCTAATTAAAGGTTCGGGAACTGAAAAACTTTCATGTGTTTGCTCAAGAGGTTGCTTGAATCTCTTAGAGACTCCTGTTTCTCACCAGAGATAATGATACTTCTGCAGATGGTTGCTATGAAAAGTCCATAAAAAGTGAAAGCACTCTGTTAGGTATAATTCATTATATGAAATTCAGGGTTGGTTACTTGTGGTCATTTCTATGTCTGTCCCCCACGGTGGTGGCTGAGCCCCCTAAAGTGCAAAAACAACGTCTGGTTCACATTTATATTCTGGGCATTTGGTACAATTGCAGGAATAGTGAGTACTCGATACATGTTTCCCAAAAGGAGGAAGGGAAGGAAGACAGTGAGTCTGAACAGGTGCAGTGGGTCACCAGTCCCTGCCTTTGTACCCTCATCAATAAGAAGACCAAATGAACATAGGCCTTACCAGGTTCAAATGGAAGATTCTGGGCCTCTGTCATTAGACAGTAGGGGGAACACCTAAGTCAACAGCAAAGATGCCACTCTGCTGTTCACATCTCTCTATTTCACATTGCTTCTTCTATCTTTTCTTGAAAAATGATTTATATATAACACTGTATTTGTTTCAAGTGTACATATTTATATACATTACAAAATGGTTCCCTTATAGATCTAGTTAACCATCTGTGACCATACAAAGTTTGTACAATGTATTTTTTTTTTTAGTTTGTACAATATTCTTGACTGTATTCCCTATGTTGCACATTCCACCCCTGTGTCTTTTTCTTTTTTTTTGTAAATACCTTTTAATCCCCTTTACCTACGTGTCCTCACATCGCTGCTTTTTTTTTTTTTTTTTTTAATGTAAACTCTGTATCCAACATGGGGCTTGAACTCATTACCCCGAGATCAAGAGTCACATGCTCTATGGACTGAGCCACATTGCTTCTTTTAACATGTTATTCATCGTCTTAACAACTGACATAACACACTTCCAAAAATTCTTTTTTTTTTTTTAATTTTTTTTAACATTTTATTTATTTTTAGGAGAGAGAGAGAGACAGTGTGAGCAGGGGAGGGTCAGAGATAGAGGGAGACACAGAATCCGGAACAGGCTCCAGGCTCCGAGCTGGCAGTCAGCACAGAGCCCGACGCGGGGCTCGAACCCACGAACCGCGAGATCATGACCTAAGCGAAAGTCGGACGCTTAACCGACTAAGCCACCCAGGCGCCCCTCACACTTCCAAAAATTCTAATGAGTGGTACAAAATATACTCAGCTGTTGAAAGTGGGTCAAGTCTACTCCCTATTTATGCTTCCTCTACTCACGGGTTTACATCCTGAAACTATGACAGAGGAAAGAAGTCTGAGCTAGAAGTCAGGAAATCTGTGTGCTATACAGTTTCTTCCCCTCACTTATCTCTTTAGCAAATGGACACTACCTTTCCTGTCAACCAGATTGAGGACCAGAGGGGTAAGAGGAAAATGATCCACATTCATTCCTTCAGCCAAACAGGGAACCTCCACCAGGCTCTGTTAGGGCTGGTTCATGGTCAACAAAACACAGCCCCGCTTTCTGGGAACTCCAGCTGGTGGGAATAAAGAGAAAATGTTCTGGAAATGAAAAGTTGTGGGAGAGGGATGCAAAAACAACAAATACCACATGGTCACTTTTTCGTGTGTCCATATAATCTCAAAATGACTGTCACTCCTGTACAGAGCTCCTTGTGACACCAAACTGTATATCTACAGTTTTCCCCAGAACCGTTGGTTTGCCAGAGATGGAAATGGTGGGTGGCCATGGAATATCTTAAGCACTTGCCACTTGTTAAATCACTCAGCTCCCAGAGCTGCTGCTTCCAGGCTTTTCCCCATGTTCGACTTACGTCCCATACTCTCCCACTATGGAAAGGGAAAGAAAGACCACGTTCTTGTGAGTTCCTGCCCCATGAATACTTCCTAGCTTCGTTAAGAAACAGATTTTACATGTCAAATGCATGCCACACACTGACAGAGGGACACAAAAATGAACGTAAGACACTGATTATAGTTCGCAATCTAGTTGCACACACAAACTCCTAATTTTAGGTCTCCGCTCCCACAGCTGCAAAAACAGTTTCAGATACATTGGTTTATTCATGCCTGAAAACAGTCCTAGGAGGTCTGGTCATAATCTACTTGAGCACTGCGGGTTACAATTAACAAAGCGTGTGATATTCCTCATCTTGATCCTTCATTGCTCACAAATTTAATAAAGGAGGAAACCGATGCTCAACGAGGTGAAGGGACAAGGGTCCAGCACTTGAGAAGCATTTTAGCCAGCGAACGTACAGAGCCGGCAAGTTGGCAAACCGCGGGGAGAATGACCGCAGGGTACTCCTACCTCGCGCGGCCCCGCCCGCTCTCCCCGCCGCGGGAAGTTGTCACTTGGACGCCAGGGCGCATGTGTACTCAGGCTCCCGGAAGCTGTCGGCTCACGTGATCCGCCCGCCCCTCTCACATGACCTCTCCCCCAGAGGCGGGGACGTTCGGCCAAGATGGCGGCCTACCTGCAGTGGCGGCGTTTCGTTTTCTTCGACAAGGAGCTGGTGAAAGAGCCGCTGGGCAGTGATGGGGCTGCTCCCGCGGCTGCACCTGCCCCGGGACCCGGTGCTTCTAAGTTCCTTTGCCTTCCTCCTGGCATCACTGTCTGCGACTCAGGCCGAGGGAGCCTCGTCTTTGGAGATATCCTTCCTCCGGAGCTGTCGGTTCCCTCCCCGGATCCCTGAAGCGATCCAGCCGGGATGGAATCTGTCGGTCCGAGGGGTTCGTGTTACGTGACACTTTGCTTTAGGTGGGCGCCCAGTGGTCCTTCTGTGGCCTGAGGGAAGAAAGAAGGAAGTCCATTCTCTCACTTGTTGCCAACTGAGCAATTGTGGGCAAGTCACGTAACCTCTTTGGGCTTCTATTTACTTTTCTGTGAAAGAGGCATAAGGTATCAGTTTGGCAAGGCTATTTTTTTTTAATGTTTTATTTATTTCTAGGAGAGAGAGAGAGAGAGACAGCGTGAGCAGGGGAGGGTCAGAGAGAGAGGGAGTCATAGACTGAAACAGGCTCCAGGCTCTGAGCTGGCAGTCAGCACGGAGCCCGACGCGGGGCTCGAACCCACGAACCGCGAGATCATGACCCTAAGCGAAAGTCGGACGCTTAACCGACTAAGCCACCCAGGCGCCCCGGCAAGGCTATTTTTAAGATCAGTCTAAACATTGTATGCAGGTTGGCTTTACAAGGTGAATGTGTAAGGTGTCATGATCTCCCCTGCCCGAATTGTGGGCCAGGAGATAAATGAGACTGGAAATTTGCTGCTTTGTTCTTCATATTATTGCTACTAAACTCTGGTCTCCTTTTTCACTGTTTTTAAGATGGGGAACTTTTGGGAGATAATATGTGGGGAAGTCCTTGAATATTTTAAAGAGCTTGAATAATACACGTTAGTAGTTATCAGGGTTCTGGTCTAAATACAAGTCTCTCCCTGGAAAGGAGGTTCCTTGACTATTCTGCACATATGGAAGGCCAAATCTGGTTCTTGCCCCGCTCTCTACAGCTTACAGGCTTCCAAGCCTATAAACTACGGGTTACACACCTTTATCAACTGAAGCAGCACAATATTTTGGCGTCTGTTGGTGAAGATGAAGAAGGCATCAACCCCCTGGTGAGTCCTCGAAAGGAAGTGGGCAAGACCCAGCCCCAAGGAACAGTTGTTGGAGGGTGACCAGCATTCACACGGCTGAGGTCTGTTCACAGGTGAAGATCTGGAACCTGGAAAAGAGAGATGGTGGCAATCCACTCTGCACTCGCATCTTCCCTGCCATCCCAGGAACAGAGCCCACTGTTGTGTCTTGTTTGACTGTCCATGAAAATCTCAACTTTATGGCCATCGGTAAGCAGAAGAAGGCAAAGCTAACACTCCGTGATTTTTATGGATGTTCTTCAGAGTTGCTTCTGCAGCTCATCCTTGCTCTTTTATTGAGACTACTTTGTACCGAACTAAGTCCTTCGAGATACTGAAGTTTGGAGTAGGAAAGCATTTAGTTTTATTCTTTGAAAAAGAGACTATGCGCGGATTTTTATGTTAACTGTTGTAAAAGTCAGGTATAAGGAGAAAGGTTGTCACTCTTTTTTTTAAGTTTATTTATTTTGAGAGCCGGAGAGAACAAGTAGAGTAGAGAGACAGAGAAAGAGGGAAAGAGAGAGAATCGCAAACAGGCTCCTCCTGTCAGCACAGAGCCCGACGCAGGGCTTGTTCCCACAAACCATGAAGTTATGACCTGAGCCGAGATCAGGAATCAGATGCTTAACTGACTGAGCCACCAAAGCACCCTGAAAGCTTGTCGCTTCTAACACGTGCCTTCAGTGGTCTTTTTCCCCTTCTGTGCTTCCTGATCTTTTCAGCCTCAATGAAGTGCTGTTTCCTGCTTCCCTCCAGGTTTCACGGATGGCAGTGTTACATTGAACAAAGGAGACATCACGCGGGACAGGCATAGCAAGACCCAGATTCTGCACAAGGGCAACTATCCTGTTACCGGACTGGCCTTCCGCCAGGCAGGGAAGACCACTCATTTGTTTGTTGTGACAACTGAGAACGTTCAGGTATGATGGGGGCCTGCACTGTTAGGGGCAGGCAGGAAAGGGGCCTAGGATAAGGAAGTGACAAGAGAGGTAGCATTCTTAATCTCTTCATCATGTGGCCTTGAGTCGTTTGCCCGGCTTAACGTTTTATTTCTTCACTTAAGAGACAAGGAAGAGTCAGAGTTAGGAAGAGAACTACGGGCTTGTAGCGAAAGACCTGCTTTTTCTTCCTAACTTAAGTAACATTGGAAAAATTGTTTACTTTGCTGGTTCCTGGTGCTCTTAACTTCTAACAGCCTGCTCTTAGGAATAGTCTTCTGATTAAACAGTTCGAGATTATGGCATTTCTTGTAGTGTCAGGATTCCTGTAGTAGGTACTGACCGTACACACAGAGGAAGAAATTGTGTTTCCTGCTTATATATTGAAGAGACGGGTGACGGTGAATGGACAAAGTAAGGAGCCAGGGAAAGTGTTAGAGTGCTGAGAGTCAAAAGGAGAGCGAGCTAGTATGGAGGTGGGAATACCTTTGGGAAGGCTTAGATGCCTCCTCTGAAAGGGAGCCTGTTAACGCCTTTTTTCTTGCAGTCCTATATAGTTTCTGGAAAGGACTATCCTCGTGTGGAGTTGGACACCCATGGTTGTGGCCTGCGCTGCTCAGCTCTAAGCGACCCTTCTCAGGACCTGCAGTTCATAGTGGCTGGAGATGAATGTGTCTACTTGTACCAGCCTGATGAACGTGGTCCCTGCTTTGCCTTTGAGGGCCATAAACTCATTGCTCACTGGTTTAGAGGCTACCTTGTCATTGTCTCCCGTGACCGGAAGGTTTCTCCCAAGTAAGGACTCCAGGGACAAGGGAAAGGGAGAAGGCTGCCCTTGTTCCCCAGAATTAACATGATTTCAAAATCCTAATACCCGGACCCTGTCAAGCTCCTACTTTGGTTTTCTGTACGTTGTCCTCATGTCTAGATTCCATTGTAACTTTTTTACTGAAAAAAATGTGTTCTTGCTGCAGGTATTTGTTAATCGCACTAGAATGCTCCAGGGAATTTTGGACCCGTTTTTGGTTTTCTTACTCTTCAGTCAGAACACACTGGGTGGTGGAACAAGGAAATGAGTAGTCGAGAAGTTAGAAAGGGCTGGGGAGTTCAGGACACAGTATTTTTATTCTAAGCCACCTGAAAAGGGGTGGCAGGCTCTTCATGAAATGGTCCCTCTCAATGTTTGTTTATTTTCGGTCAGCACCGAGCACAGTGTCTCACGTATACAGGAGCTAATTATGTTATATGAGTGGGTGTTTGGATGTTCTTAATTTTTCTAATCTATCGCTAATGTTAAGGATGTGATCCAGAAGGATTAGGTTAGGTCTATGTGTTCTCTTCCTCCGGCTGCCTGTGCAGTGCTGCATTTATGGGATGTGCTGCTAGAGGGGCCAGGGGGTGATTTGTTCGGGCAGAGGGGGCAGCACCAAAGTTTTCCTGTAAGGAGGAGCTCAGGCCAAGCTGGGGCAGGTATCTGGTGCTTTTTCTTTCCCACACAGGTCAGAGTTTACCAGTAGGGACTCCCAGAGCTCCGACAAGCAGATCCTCAATGTCTACGACCTGTGCAACAAGTTCATAGCCTATAGTGCCGTCTTTGAGGACGTCGTGGACGTTCTTGCTGAGTGGGGCTCCCTGTACGTGCTGACGCGGGATGGGCGGGTCCACGCGCTACAGGAGAAGGACACACAGACCAAACTGGAGGCAAGGCCACCAGGTTCCCAGAGCTGGCCATGGACACCCAGACACAGTTGTAGGAATGGGCTCCCCTTGGAGGCCAAGTCACCTTGGCCAGGGTGTTTGTTTCCTTCCCTTTGGGGCACAGCCTTACCCAGCTCCCTTAGGGCTGAATTACAAGGTAAATGGTCTGGGATGAGGTTTTAGAGTAAAGTAGTGGCTGGGAGCCTGAGTCCACTCTCAGGGTCCACTGTCTGCAGAGAGCCTTGGGAAATGAGGCCACGTTGGTCTTCGGGGTACCTGAGAGGTCTTGCCCTATCTAGGATCCAAGCAGATCAGAACTCCAGGATTGTGTGGGTTGTGTGTTGTAGGTGCGTTCTGGGAAGGTATCTTCTCAGGACTGCTGCCAGCCATTTTCTAATCTCTCTCCCCTTGCAGATGCTGTTTAAGAAGAACCTATTTGAGATGGCCATTAACCTGGCTAAGAGCCAGCACCTGGACAGTGATGGCTTGGCTCAGATCTTCATGCAGTATGGAGACCATCTCTACAGCAAGGGCAACCACGATGGGGCTGTTCAACAGTATATCCGGTCGGTCTTGGGGTGCTTTAGGATATAGGTCTGAGTGCAGCCAGATAGACTAACACCTGGGCTTGGGTTAGGGGTGTGGACTCTACCAGGAGCCATCCTTTCTCCCTGTAGAAACTCTGATGGCCTGGGTGAGAAGTTGGTACAGTTGGTTGTAAAGGGAACATTTAGGGTCAAATATCACATGACCAGGATGCAGTGGAGCTGATGAGTATCTCTTGTTTTAAACTTTATTTTTATCTATTTATGTATCTATCTACCTATCTATTTTTTAAGTAGATTTCATGCTCAATGTGGGACTTGAATTCACAACCCTGAGATCAGGAGTTACATGCTCTACTGAGAGAGCCAGCTGGGCACCCGTTCTTATTTTAAACTTTAGCCTGGTCTTTGTTAATATTCATTTTTGGGGCACCTAGCTGGCTCAGTTGGTAGAGCACACGGCTCTTGATCTCATGGTCATGAGTTCGAGTTCCACATTGGGCTTTCATAAAGCTTACTTAGTTTAAAAAAAGTTTTTTCTGACGCGGGCTCTGCACTGACAGCAGAGAGCCGATGCTGGGCTCAGACTCATGAACCCTAAGATCATGATCTGAGCCACAGTCAGACACTTAACCGACCGAGCTACCGAGGTACCCCTTGACCTGATTCTTTAAAGGGAAAGGGCTATTCATCTCTTGGCTTCCCACAGTTTCTTCCCTTGATACTAATTCTTGAAATTTTCTGCCCTACTAAGAGGTTGTTGGAACTCACCTGGTCTTTCTCTACCTTCCTAGAATTCTTATTTTCAGCCAAGTTTGAAAACCAGTGCTTTGTTAGCCTTGTGTCTTACGTGGTATACAGTCAGTAGCATTGATATCATCTGGGACTTGTTAGAAATACAGATTCGCGGCCCCTTCCCCCCCCACACCTGCTGAGGATCTAGAAGTGATTCCTAGGCGTGTGAAAGTCTGAGAAGTATGCTGATCCAGATGCTTTTGATGCATGCATCTCTAGAACCATTGGAAAGTTGGAGCCATCCTATGTGATCCGCAAGTTTCTGGATGCCCAGCGCATCCACAACCTGACCGCCTACCTACAGACCCTGCACCGGCAGTCCCTGGCCAATGCGGACCACACCACCCTGCTGCTCAACTGCTATACCAAGCTCAAGGACAGCTCGAAGCTAGAGGAGTTCATCAAGGTGCAGGGTGGTGGTGGTGTGGATTCCCCAAGGGCCCCGCCGAGCAGGTGGTGGCTTCACCAGGGCTTGCCCGTTTTCAGCAGATGCAGGGAGAGGAAAGGGCTCACCTTATTTGGGGACCAGGACCCTCTGGTCTATAACCTGGGAAGAAGAATAGTCTTTCCTGTTAGTTCTCTCCTGTCTCCCTTCTCGTTTATGATGCTTGAACTTCTGAGGGTATTTAAGCCCAGGGAATTAACAATGGGGGGCTCTTGAGTCCCCAGAGGAGTCCCTGTAATAGGGGAAGAGGAAGACTTTAGCTTTTAAAAACTTACTGAGAAGCAAGAGGACATAGTACTTTAAAACCAGGGACTTCCTTAACATTTTTTTTTTTTTTGTCCCCAGCCTTCCTGGCCTTGACTTTATGATCTTAAGAATTTGTCGGGGGGCACCTGGCTGACTCAGCCAGTAGAGCATGCAACTCTAGATCTCAGGGTTGTGAGTTCCAGCCCCACATTAGGCCTAGAGTTCACATTGAAAAAAAAAACAAAAAATCTGGCCTTAGCTGCATGTTTCCTCTCCCTTCCCCAACCACAACCTTTGTGTGAATGATTTTGTCTGCCGTCTCCCTGGCAGACCAAGAGTGAGAGCGAAGTCCACTTTGATGTGGAGACAGCCATCAAGGTCCTCCGGCAAGCTGGCTACTACTCCCATGCCCTCTACTTGGCTGAGAACCATGCACACCACGAGTGGTACTTAAAGATCCAGCTAGAGGACATCAAGGTAAGTGAGACTCTTGACCCAGACAGAGACCCGTTCTTTTTCTAGGACATGCCCGGAATGACGAAAGTGCTTCCTGGTGGGAAGGCAGGAGCACATGCTTACTCTGCCCTTTATCTCTCCACAGAATTATCAGGAAGCCCTCCGGTACATCGGCAAGCTGCCTTTCGAGCAGGCAGAGAGCAACATGAAACGCTATGGCAAGATCCTCATGCACCACATACCAGAGCAGACGACCCAGTTGCTAAAAGGACTGTGTACCGACTATCAGCCTAGCCTTGAAGGCCGAGGTGACAGGGAAACTCCCAGCTGCAGGGTGAGACGTCAAGGAGATTGGCTTTTGGACAACAGGGATCACTTCTGGGGCCCTGTGGGTACCACACCCGCTCACTCGCCTCCTCTCTCCTCCCTTGCCACCCTAGGCCAACTCAGAGGAGTTCATCCCCATCTTTGCCAACAACCCCCGAGAGTTGAAAGCTTTCCTGGAACACATGAGCGAAGTCCAGCCCGACTCCCCGCAGGGCATCTATGACACCCTCCTTGAGCTGCGGCTGCAGAACTGGGCCCATGAGAAAGATCCGCAGGTGAGGCCTGGCAGAAGCTGCAGGAGGTGGCGGAGAAAAGACCGCCCTTCCGTCTTTTGTGGTTGCCTTTTGCTGCATTCTTTAGACCAGTGACACCTCACCCTTGGGGGCTAAGTGGTCCTCCGTGAAGAGGCAGTCGAAGAGGTAGTTTACTTGCCTCGTCACAAGAGACCTTTGTGATTTTTTTTCCCTAAGCCCAGCAACTCTGCCCTCCTTCCCTAGATCAAAGAGAAGCTTCACGCAGAGGCCATCTCCCTGCTGAAGAGTGGCCGCTTCTGCGACGTCTTTGACAAGGCTCTGGTCCTCTGCCAGATGCACGACTTCCAGGACGGGGTCCTTTACCTCTATGAGCAGGGGAAGCTGTAAGATTCCGGGCAACTTCGGGGAAGGGGGAGGATCTGGTTTTCCGGGACAGCCACTGAGGCGTGCCTTGCCCCGACCCCAGGTTCCAGCAGATCATGCACTACCACATGCAGCACGAGCAGTACCGGCAGGTGATTGCCGTGTGCGAGCGCCACGGGGACCAGGAGCCGTCCCTGTGGGAGCAGGCGCTCAGCTACTTTGCGCGCAAGGAGGAGGACTGCAAGGAGTATGTGGCGGCCGTGCTCAAGCACATCGAGAACAAGAACCTCATGCCCCCGCTTCTCGGTACTTGAGAGGGCGGTGGGGCGGGGTGCCGGCTGCCGAGATCTGGGGCAGGGCTCTTCCATTCTGTCGAGGGTGCTGCCCCATTCACTGTCCTGTTTCCTTCTGGACCCACTCTCAGTGGTGCAGACTCTGGCCCACAACTCCACAGCCACCCTGTCGGTCATCCGGGATTACCTGGTCCAAAAACTACAGAAACAGAGCCAGCAGATTGCACAGGATGAGCTGCGGGTGCGGCGGTACCGAGAGGAGACCACCCGCATCCGTCAGGAGATCCAGGAGCTCAAGGCAAGGTACTTGGTAACCAGATGTTGGGAGGAGTCCGGGCGGGATAACCTTGTTCTTCACAGGGTGTGTCATTAAATACCTGTCAGAGAGGAGTGTACGAAAAAATATGTTCACGGGGCACCTGGGGGCTCAGTCGGTTAAGCATCCAACTTCAGCTCAGGTCATGATTTCACAGTTCGTGAGTTCGAGCCCCACGTCAGGGCTCTGTGCTGACAGCTCAGAGCCTGGAACCTTCTTCCGATACTCTGTCTCCCTCTCTCCGGCCTTCTCCCACTCATGATCTCTCTGTCTTAAAAATAAATTTAAAAAAACAAAAAATGAAAATATGTTCAAACTTTGCATTTTTGAAGATCTGTTTTAATAGGGAATTTCCAAAGAATGGTTTATTTCAGAGTTTGTTATTTATTGGGTTTTTGGAGGATGTTAACAGCAGGTATTTTTCTTTTTATGACTCTATGGCTTACGTTTTCTAAAAATACTTTTTTTTTAAGAGAGGGGGCGAGAGCAGGGGAGGGCAGAGAGAGAGGAAGAGAATCTTAAGCAGGCGCCTCGCTGAGCATGGAGCCCCTCGAAGGGCTCGATCTCACAGCTGTGAGATCATGACCTGAGCCAAAATCAAGAGTCAGACGGCAAGCACTGCTCTTAACAGAGACAAAAAAGCCCTGCCATGTGGAGCTTACAGTGTAGAGGTAGGCAGGTGTTAAATACTCTAAATAAAATATTAACAGTGTGTTAGATGGTTATAAGTTCTAAGGAGAAAACTAGTTTAGTAAGGAGAGTAGGGTGCTGTGTGTGTGTGTGTGCACACGGGTTCTTGTTTATATGGAGACTAGAAGGGTCACATCTGAGTAAAGATCTGAAAGACAGGTAAAGGTTCCCCGACTGCAGAATGAATGTCACAGGGATGAAAGCTACTGCACAGGGAATGTAGTCAGTGTGGTAATAGCACTGCGTGGTGACAGATGGTAGCTACACTTGTGATGATCGTAGTACAACTTCAATTGTACTTCAATTTAAAAACGAAGCGGGGGGTGGGGTGGGGGTTGCCTGGGTAGCTCGGTTGAGTTAAGTGTCCGACTTCAGCTCTGGTCATGACCTCAGGGTTTGTGAGTTTGAGCCCTGTGTCGGGCTCGCTGCTGTCAGCTCAGAGTCTGCTTTGGATTCTGTCCCCTTCTCTCCCTGCCCCTCCCCCACTTGTGTGTGTGCCCTCCTCCCCACTCAAAAATAAATAAACAAAAAAAATGTTTAAAAACTGTGAAGGACAACTTAGTAGTGGTTGTGAAAACGAAATGGGTTAGTCGGACTTGCCGGGAGCACATGGAGACTCTGCGGGCCCGGACTGGCGTCCTCATTTCACTCCCTTATGGAGGTTAAGACCAGGACTTTGTAGTCCCTCAGCAGGGACCCTTCCTCGTCAGCTTCAGCTGCCTTCTCTCTACACCTGGCTCTTGGCTCTGCCCTCACTCTTGGCCACTCCTTTCTGGTCTCCCTTGCCTGCAGTCCGAAGATTTTCCAGAAGACCAAGTGTAGCATCTGTAACAGTGCCTTGGAGTTGCCCTCGGTCCATTTTCTCTGCGGTCACTCCTTCCACCAGCACTGCTTTGAGAGTTACTCGGAAAGTGACGCTGACTGCCCCACCTGCCTCCCTGAAAACCGGAAGGTCATGGATATGATCCGTGCCCAGGAACAGAAACGCGATCTCCACGATCAGTTCCAGCACCAGGTGGGCACGAGTGGGTAGATGCCTGCCCCCCTCACGGAGTCTTGGGAGCATTCGCGTCTTTTCTCTCCTCACTCAGGATGGGGCCCCTGCAGTTCTGATTCTTCTCTCCTCTCTCCCTGCAGCTCAAGTGCTCCAACGATAGCTTCTCTGTGATTGCTGACTACTTCGGCAGAGGGGTTTTCAACAAATTGACTCTGCTGACCGACCCTCCCACGGCCAGGCTGACTGCAAGCCTGGAGGCTGGGCTGCAGCGGGACTTGCTCATGCACTCCAGGAGGGGCACTTGAGCAGCTAAGGGGAAGGGGTGTGATAGTGGGGGCACAGTAGCGGGGATATGGGGGACAGAGGCCGGGCCAATGCACAGGGGTCAGGCAGACATGCCCAGGACCCACCTTGATCTGACGCCATAGCCCTCAGGACTAAAGAGGACTTTTTCTCCCTCTTTCGGCCAGCCCGCCGTTCCTCCTGTTGACTTTTTGAGCAGTGTGGATCATTCCAGACCAGCGGGGGAGGGTACCTCAGCAACCTCCGAGTGTGGACAATAGCTGCTTTATTCTCTATCCAAGAGCACCAGGCTGTGCTTGGGTCCTTGCTCCCAGAGTCTATAAATAAAAGAATATAATGGTTTGGGGAGTTGAAGGTTTTATTCTGGGGACTTCCTGGTGATTCTTAGTTGTGTGAAATGTACTTTCCCTCTGTTTTTGTAGAACTCTCCTTGTATGGTTCCTTGAAAGTTATGTTGACAAGACCTCATTCCATTAATGGGTGGGGCCAGCGGCCTCCAGAAGACCAGTTTCCTGAAGGGCCTCAGTGATGAAAGGCCTGGTACCTGAGCTCTGGGAGCAACCTGGACCGAGGCTCCCCCAGACCAGCGCCTGCTCTGTAGTCTGGCTGGTCTCAGTGGCTGTTGTTTGCGCAAAGTATTCAGGCAGGAGGCAGATTCTGGTGCGAATCCTTGAGTTTAAGCCTGCCTTCATTATGGATAGGTTGGTGTCTTGCCAGATTTAGGACCAGATGATAAGCAGGACGTGCTCGCTTCGGCAGCACATATGCAGATGATAAGCAGGATAAAAGGGCCTTTATTGAAACACTTTTTTCTCTCTCTCTCTTTCGGAAGTTGCCAGCTGAAGTTTGTGTGGCTAGGTGTCTGCCTGTAAATGTGTTGGAAAACTGCTCCATGTGTCTTGCTCAACTGAAGAAGGTAGCTCGGACATCGTGCTTTAAAGGTTAGGTAGTGTGTACAACAGGCAGAATACGCTATACTTGCAGTGGCTAAAAGTACAGACTTCGGGGCAGCTGACCTGAGTTTGAATCCTAGTTTGATTTAGGTCATCTCTTACCTCCTCTGAACCTCAGTGTCTTCATCAGTACGTTAGGAATGACAACACCTTGTACAGACGTTATGAAGGCCTAAGGAGCAAGCGAATGGGTGTCCAATTCCTTGATAGTGGTTAGCATGTGGGCACTCAGTGCATGGTTATTAAGATAGTTGGTGAAGGAAGCACTTTCTCTAAGACACCTTTGCCACTAACAATGTGCCATTAATGATGGTGCTCCCACTTGGGTTGTCTTTTTTTTTTTTTTTTTTAATGCTTGTTTATTTCTTGAGAGAGACACACACACAGAGTGCCAGCAGGGGAGGGGCAGAGAGAGGTAGATACAGAATCCAAAGCAGACCTCAGGCTCTGCGCCGTCAGCACAGAGTCCAATATGGGACTCAAACCTGCCAACTGTGAGATCATGACCCAAGCTGAGAGCTGAAGTGGGACACTTAACCAACTGAGCCACCCGGGCGCCCGGCACTTGGGTTGTCTTTAGGCATGACCTTTGATTTCTGCACCAGTCTCCTCAGTTAATAGGAATGTTGACTACTTCAGGGTTGTGGCAGAGCGAAATTTTAACAGAACAAAGGAAGCATTGCATCAGCTCCACTAATTGCTTGTGCCAGAGCTAAGGAGAGAGAGCTGTAGGATTCTGGGTGACCAGCCTTCAAGAGCATCCTCTTATCTGAAGGTGTTGAATCCAGCAGACGGGTCATGGAAGTTGCCCAAGGACGCTCTCCTTCAAACGCAGCATTTTAGAGTGAATACTCTTTTTCTCTGAGCCCTGCTAACTTCGGCTTGACCCTCTGGGCGGCGGTAGGAGGGGGGCTGCTCTGTGGGTAAATGTGGGGAGCATCTCTTAGTCACCATCAGTACTCCCCGCTCAGAACGAGGTATACGTAAAAGTAGAAATGAATGGTTAATAGGCCCGGGTTACCAGCGAGGAAGACTGGGGCGGACAGGGTCCCCAGCGTCCCCACCAGCCTGCCAGATTAGGGCCGGTAACAGAAGGGTAAGGTCAGGTCTGTCGCAATCCTTCTAATTCCCGCCCCGAGGGTGGTCCTCCCCGCCGGGGGCGGGCGCCGGAAGTGACGGAGAGCCCGGAGTCTGAGGCTGCAGGAGGAGTTCGCACCCCGCGTGCAGCCGGTCCCCGTTGGCCGGACTCCCCGGACTCCCAGGGGCCCTGGCGGCGCCTCCCGGACCTACCTCCTGAGCACAGTCATGTCCGGCAACGGCAACGCCGCCGCCACGGCGGTGAGTACTGAGCGGGTGACCCTCGCACCTTTGGCGTTCCTGACTAGCTGCGCTGCGATTGGCCCCAGGTTGCCATCCTCCGTCGTCTATTGGTCGGATCGACTATCCGTCATCTTTTTTTTTTGTTGTCGAAATAGTTTTTAAAGGGCAAGTAGCTGGATTGACTTTAGGAAGGTTGGGAGATCAGTGGGCGATGGGGGCGGGATTAAGAGTGGAGGGATAGTCTGGAACGAAACCCGCATCCCTGCGAGGATCTGGGCGGGGTGGGGCCAGGGGGAGGGGGTTCCTCCGGCCCCGGCATCCACGGCTCTAGACTTAAGTGACCAGCCCGGATAAGTTCGTCTACACAAGATCGGGATCCTTTTACACGAGACAGGGCGGAGGCAGCGTTCGGCCACCTTGGGAATATGCCCCACTTCGGATCCTTAGAGGAGAGTGTACCCCCACGTCTCCCGATTGCACACAAACATTTTGGAAGTGCGCCTTCTCTCCTTTTTCCGTTTTAGCGGTCATTCAGCCCTGGCCTGTTCTCAAAGTCCCCAGCTGAGACACACCTTTGGGTTACGATGGTGGGTGGGGCGTCACCCTTGCGCCTTCCTCTCCCGAGCTCCGTTGTGTAGATGCAAACTACAGCCAGTGGATGCCACTGCCAGCCAGAGATAAGAGACTGGCAGGGGCGCCTGGGTGGCTCAGTCGGTTAGAGCGTCTGACTTCAGCTGGTTTGTGGGTTCGAGGCCCTCATTGGGCTCTCTGCTCTCATCACAGAGCCCGCTTCCTATCCTCTGCGCCTCTCTCTCTCTCTCTCTCTCTGCCCTTACCCCGCTTGCCCGCGGGCTCTGTCTCTCTGTCTCAAACATTAAAAAAAGAAAGGAAAGAAAGGAAGAGAGAGAGAGAGAAAGAGAAGGAGAGGAAGGAAGGAAGGAAGGCAGGCAGGCAGACAGGCAGCTGCTGATCTGTTGTCCAGGCTGCTGGTGAGGAGAGGAATTTTTTGCCATTGCACACATTCTTGAGCACTAGACTAGGAGTAGGAAAATTCTAGCTCCAGCTTTTTGCCCATTGTTAGCTGTGTGACTCCAGGCAAGTCATTTCACTCCTCAGTTGCTTCTGTAACAGGGTGCTAGAGATACCTGTCCTGTCTACCTGATAGGTTGTCATGAAGATTAAGAGCAATAGTGTACATGGTCAATAAATAACTTTTTTTTATTTTTAAAAAATGTTTATTTATTTTTGAGAGGGGGAAACAGTGTGAGCAGGGGAGGGCAGCAAGAGGGAGACAGAATCCAAAGCAGGCTCCAGGCTCCGAGCTGTCAGCACAGAGCCCGATGCGGGGCTCAAACTCACGAACCGTGGGATCATGACCTGAGCCAAAGTCAGATGCTTAACCAACAGAGCCACCCAGGTGCTCCCCAAAAAATATCTTTTTAATGGAATAAAGTGTGCTGTGCAGAATCGATGCAATTCAGGGATTGCTTGAACCCAGTAGTTTCTGGGACCTTAGATTCCTTTCTCTGGGCTCCTAGTGGCCCAGAATTTTAGGGGCCGTGTTTAGCATTTCAGGCCTAGCCTAATTTGCTCGGGGTCCCTCGGGTTTATTTATGGGAGAAGTGATAGCAATGCAATAGACTAGTGTCCAGGTGCAGTCAGCTATCACATCCCCAACAACAGAGGCCCCAGAGTCCTGCCTGTAAAACAACTCCACAGGTTGAAGATCTCACAGTAGGGAAAGTTGACATTATCTGCAGTGACTACTCTTTGGTCTAGAAAGAAATAGGACCTAAGACTGTGGAACACAATTCTACCTGCTAGGCACTGAACACCTTTGTCCAGGGTGCCCTGTCAGGAGGAAGAGCCATGTCCCGTTGTGTTCCTAGCTTGGTCACTGACGTCCTGATGTCTCTGGTTGGTGAACCTAGAGGCAGCACTCTAGATGAATGGACAGTAGGCAGCTCAGCCTTTCAGTCTCCTGGAATATCAGCGGCAGAAAATACTGGAGTCCAAACTCCTTCATTTTATAGATGAACAGACTGATACTAATGGGATGGTGTGCCCCAGGTCACCTGGCCAAGAGGCTGAGCAGGACGCTACATAGGATCTGTTTGACCCCAGTCCTTTATGTATGCATTCCAGCCAGATTAGGGGATCCATGGTGTGGCATCTGTGGGGTAGCTCTCGGTTTCTAAGTGGCACTGGAGCTTTCTCCAGCGCCTGATGTCTTGTGGATACTGAACTTGTCCTCAGTGACTCAGCGCAAGTTCCCTCGAGGCCCCAGCTGCCCTGCCCCCGCCTGCTGCAGGGCCCACCCTCCCTGTGGCCAGGCTGATGGGTCTTATCTCTCTGCCCACCTGGCTGTGTGCAGCACTCCCACCACTGTCTTAGCCGGGATGGGCTTTGGGACTCAGTGTCTGGTTATTTCAGCAACAGTGGGTCCTGCTATTGCTTCCCTCAGGGCTCTGTTTCTCTGGATCTGGGAGGAGGGCGCCAGGTGCTGAGGCAGGTAAAGGGACCAGTCTCGGAGAACTTTCCCACTCCAAGGTCCGCTGGCCACAGGCCAGGGGCTGGCAGAGGTTCTTTTCCTCCAAGCCAGAGATTCTAGTTCTTGGACACGGTGTTGAGACACGTGAGGAACAGACGGGGACTGTGACTTGGGGACTTTTTCTGCAGGAAGAAAACAGCCCAAAGATGAGAGTGATTCGTGTGGGTACCCGAAAGAGCCAGGTGAGTACAGTTCGTCTCAAGAGTTCTAGGCCCCACAGTATTACGAGTTGGGGGCCCCAGAGAGTTAGGAATGGAGGAAATGGGTGGCTGGGTGTTAAATCCGGTGAAGAATAGTATATTGCAGTGTGTGGAGAGACAGTCGCTGGGCTGAGCAGACCACGCCAGGCCCCTCTCCTTCCTCCGTGGGCATTCAGCCGCCTCTCTGAATTCCAGCTCCTTCCAGGTCTCCCTAACCCTGGGAGGGGGTGAGCTCAGGGCAGTGCCAGGGAAGGACAGGACTAATCTGCGTGTTTGTCCCCAGCTGGCTCGCATACAGACAGACAGTGTGGTGGCAGTGCTGAAATCCTTATACCCAGGCCTGCAGTTTGAAATCGGTGAGTTTTCTGGACAGGAATGGAAGCTATCTGGAAGCCCTTCCTCCCTGGAGGGAAAAACACAACATTTCTGCCTTCCCTTAGGCCCAAAGCTCGGTCCCAATGCATCTAAGAATTCTTAGCTTTTTGGAGGGCCATTTACTCCTCTGGATACCTCTAGCTTTGACTCCCTGGGCTAGCCTGGCATTTAACATCTGCTCTGGGTCTTTTGATGAATGTGTCTGGTCTCCCTGCTAGATCATAGATTCCCGGAGGGCAACATTTGGTGTGTGTGTGGGGGGGTGCCTCTGTATACATTAGGAGTTATACAGTGCAGCGCTTAGTAGAGGCTCAGTAAATGCCGATCAATGAGCGCCTGACTGATTCTCTCCTCAGTTGCTATGTCCACCACAGGGGACAAGATTCTTGATACTGCGCTCTCTAAGGTAACGTATTTCCCCCAATCCCTTTCCCTCCCTCCTCTTTCCTTCCCCCAAGAGGTTCACTCTGAGGCTTTTTCTTGACTGGCAGATTGGCGAGAAGAGCCTGTTTACCAAGGAGCTGGAACACGCGCTGGAAAAGAATGAGTACGTGAAAGACAGGAGAGCGTGGCTCCCTCCCAGTGTCTGGCTAGGACCCCGGTGCACATCAGACCTGGAGATCAGCTAGACCGTGAGGGTTCAACCCTTGGCTAGAGGGAGGCTCATATGTGGGTTTTTCAGGCCTCAGAAAAGGAGAGGGTCCTGATTCCTAGCCATCTGGCTGCCTGGAGGGCAGGATTGGCTGGGGGGTGGGGGCAGGAGGGAGGGTGGGGAGGAGCGGGTCTCAGGGTCCTGCGGTCTTAGACATGCCTGCTTCCTGATGTGCTCTAAGCGAGCCGCTGAGTAGAGGCAGGTGTAGGTAGAGGAGGGGTGAAGGCGCGCTGCTGGGATCCTTTCTCCTTGCCGCCTTCTCTCTCTGTCTCTAGAGTGGACCTGGTTGTTCACTCCCTGAAGGACCTGCCCACGGTGCTTCCTCCTGGCTTCACCATTGGTGCCATCTGCAAGTAAGAGCTCTGCGAGTCAGGGGGGCTGGGCAGGGGGTAGGCATCATGTTGGCCTTTGCTTTTCCCTTTGGGACTCTGCCCTCTGCCTCTAGAGCTCTTCCCTTTGCCCTGAGGGGTGTCAGGCATGGCAGAAAAGAGAAAATGCCAGTTAATTGGCTAAGGAGAGACCCTGGAGGTGACCTTAACTGAGATTTCTTCCTCATTCTGTGACTTTTCCTCCATCCCCAGGCGGGAGAGCCCATATGATGCTGTTGTGTTTCACCCCAAATTTGTTGGGAAGACCCTAGAAACCTTGCCGGAAAAGAGGTGAGTGGGGTCCGGATAGGCA
The DNA here is from genome assembly GCA_017311185.1 of Proteles cristata cristata. NCBI lineage: Eukaryota > Metazoa > Chordata > Mammalia > Carnivora > Hyaenidae > Proteles > Proteles cristata. The sequence continues at coordinate 1,796,990 of JAESUZ010002552.1, read as the reverse complement.
TCCTGGTGGGACACGCACAGAAAATGGAGGGCCAAGTAGAAGAGGAATGGAACCATGCCTGCCTCGGGTTAAATCTCATTTTAAACCCTCTCTCTGACCAGTGTGGTGGGAACCAGCTCCCTGCGGAGAGCGGCCCAGCTGCAGAGAAAGTTCCCACACCTGGAGTTCAAGAGCATTGTATCCTTTCAGAGGAGGCAGGGGGCAGTAGCCAGGGAGGAAGATGGGGTCCATAGGGCCAATTTCAGAGGAAAAGGACCATGGGCCAGCAGACTATCTGTCCTTGACTGTCTGCCCTATTCGTCCATCCACCCACCCATCCATCCATCCATCCATCCATCCATCCATCCCTAATCCTTTTATGTTTTCTTAGGCCCAGGCCAGTGCCTGGCACTGGGGATAGTGGTGAGACCAAATGTCCTTGCTTATAGAATTTTAGATTTTTGCCTGGAGACAAATAGGCATTGATAATACAGAGTGATACTGAACAGTGATTACTGGGAAACAGGGGAGGTGGAGGATGCTTCCTTTTTTGTTTCATATTCCATTATATTTTGAGGTTCCAAATATATCGAATGTTTCGTAAAGCTAATTTTCAAAATAGTACATGTTGAGTGCACCAGTACACAAAGTAGGGAATTCTCTGGAAGCTTCTAGCTGGAACCTCTATAAACGCAGACTTGGGGGTCAGGGAATGCTTCCCAGGTATCTTGTTATCTCGGGCAAGTTATTCAACCTCTCTGTATCATTTTTCTCACATGTAAAATGGAAATCCTACCTCATAGGATTGTGAAAATTAAATAGACGTATGTAAAGCACTTTAGATCAGCATCTGGTATGTAGCAATTAAGTGTTAGTAATTACCTAAATGTTAGCTGTTATCAGTAAGCTGAAAACTAAGGGTGAGATGTTAGTCAGAGACAGAAGGACTCAGGCAGAGAAGCAGCATGAGGCTCCAAATGGCCCAGTGCTTGTCGTCCTTAGCATCTCCCCGCAGCGGGGAAACCTCAACACACGGCTTCAGAAGCTGGATGAACTTCAGGAGTTCAGTGCCATCATCCTGGCCGCAGCTGGCCTGCAGCGCATGGGCTGGCAGCACCGGGTGGGGCAGGTAAGGGGCTGTCCCTGTTCTGTCCCCAGTGAATCTTCACTCCTGTTCCTGCCTGTATGCTTTCTCAACACCCTGCCTCTAAGGCTCGAGCTGGAAGTGAGTCCAGAAGATTGGGGATCAGAGGCCAGACCCCCACTTTTGCCTACCTAGGCTTTCTATGTGATAGGGAAGCCCCATCTCACTACTGTCTGGTTTTAGCACCCCCCAGTACCACCCTCTTGAGTGCCTTTTCTGCCCTTGCAGATACTACACCCGGAGGAGTGCATGTATGCTGTGGGTCAGGTATGTCAGCGCCCGGAAGCCATGCATCGATGTGCACTTTTGTTCTCAATCAAAAAGCTCACAACCTTCTGCATAAACATTTCGGGGGGGGGGAGGCCTCGGGAGGCTTCTGGGCTTAAAGAGACCCCGGGGAACAGGTGGAGGTGAGCTGGTTCCCATCCTCAGCTCCACTGGTGGGGGAGAGATTTAGGCCTGACGTCTTAGGCTGTCTTTCCATCAGGGTGCCCTGGGCGTGGAAGTCCGAGCCAAGGACCAGGACATCCTGGATCTGGTGGGTGTGTTGCATGATCCTGAGACCCTGCTTCGCTGCATTGCCGAGCGAGCCTTCCTGAGGCACCTGGTAGGACCTGTGTTCCACCGGCGGAGGGGTGGGGACTTGGGGGGTTGGGAATAACCATGGGGGAGAATTCTCAAATGAATGCTCTTTATTTAATGTTAACTTCATTCTTGAATGTATGGGCGGGACCGGGCCCCTGCCTGTTTCAGGTATGTCTTCAGAGGTCTCTCTGTCTCTGAGGGCTCTGGTGACGACAGAGTGCTATCAAGAGTCCTTGGAGTTCACAGGGCAACTTCTCATTGCAGGAAGGAGGCTGCAGCGTGCCAGTGGCAGTGCACACCGCTATGAAGGATGGGCAAGTAAGCACTGTGACATTTGTCCCTGGGCATCTCGAATTGTCCAAGAGAGCATAGGTTTCTAACCAGTTCTCTCAGAATATGCTGAGATAACCGTTGCCTTTCCCAGCTGTACCTGACTGGAGGAGTCTGGAGTCTAGACGGCTCAGATAGCATGCAAGAGACCATGCAGGCCACCATTTGTGTCACTGCCCAGGTGCCAAAGCTGGAGGGTGAGGGAGGGGGCGAGAGACAAACCTGCATGTTTCCTCCTCTTTCACGCTCACCAAATCCCCTTTCCCTTCCCTCACCTAGCATGAAGATGGCCCAGAGGACGATCCACAGCTGGTGGGGATCACTGCCCGGAACATTCCACGACAGGCACAGCTGGCTGCTGAGAACCTGGGCATCAGCCTGGCCAGTTTGTTGCTGAACAAAGGAGCCAAGAACATTCTGGATGTTGCGCGACAGCTTAACGATGCCCACTAACTGGTCTGCGGGGCACAGGTGTCTGGGCTGCTATAATTCAGTGCCTGCGTCCCAGCCCACAGTTCGCCGTTCTCACTGCTAACTGGGGAGTGATTACCCCAGGGGACTGAACTGCAAGGTCAGAGACCTCCAGGGACTTGTCTCCCCTTGGGGCTGTGGTGAGTGCCTTGCCTCCTCAGTAGGTGGGGGTTTCATCTCTTTAGAGAAAAAGTTCAAGCTACAGCCTTTGAATGTAACCAAGTCAACTAATAAACCGGCTGACTTTGTTTTTGGTGAGGTTGCAGTAAAGGACGAACGCAAAACCTTTTACTCTTGGGGACCTGTGTCCAAAGTTCTTCCGGGACATTTTTGGTGTCTGCCAGTTATTTCAAATGGTCTCCCAGGGAACACCAAGACCCGTGATGGACAAACCTAGGACCTGCCCCTCTCCGGCTAACCCGTGTGTCTTATCAGATGAGCCACGTGTCACATAGTCCCCCAACCTCAGGAAGAAAGTCAACCCCACAACTCTTTACAAAACGATCACACACGTTGCGTTTTTGTTTTTTTATAAAAGTCCTTTAATAAATAAAATTAGTCTATCTGAAACTCCCCAATACGTAAGGTACTCGTCTTGGATGGGTTATAGCTGCAAAATCCCAGTTCCGAAGCTATCGGAGGCTCAGTGCAGACGGGGACGCACGGGTGGTGCTGGTACGAGGCGCGTGGCCCCGCAGAGTAGTCGCCGGAAGCAAAGTGGGGCGAGCGGCGGGGCCCAAGGGCCCGGCTGCGGGTCACCGCGGGCGCGCGCGCACCGCCTGCGGGCCCCACGGCCCGCAAGCCCGGGCCCCCCCCCCGCCGAGGCCCGGCCCACCCCCGAGCGAAGGCGGCGGGAGCCCGGGGGCCGCCAGGGGGGACGGCGATCGGTCCTTTCCGCACCGCGTCCGGAAGAGTCCCGGCCCCGGCGCGCGCCTCGGCCCTGCGTCAGAACGGCGAGCGCCTCTTCCAGAAGGCACCGCGGCCTCACCGCAGCCCACCGGCGGTTCCGGGGCCGGCGCGGCTGAGTCACGGGCGCCGCGGAGGGCAGGTGCGCGCCCCTAGCCCCCTCCCGGCCGCGGCCCTCTGGTCTCTGGCCTGGCGAGCGGGGCCGCCCCTCGGCCCGGAGGCATCGAGAGCGAGGACCCGCGAGCCCGCGCGGGGGAGGGGCGGGCCGGGCGGCGACGACTACGCGGGAGGGGGAGCCGAGAGCTGCGGCCGCCCGCCCCGAGTCCGACGTGGCTCAGCTCTTTCTGTGAGGGCTGTGGTGGCCCTTAAAAGGGCCTTTGTGGTGGGCATGGGGGGCCGGCTGCGGCGCGGGCGCCCCTCAGTACTCCTGGGAGGCCTGGGTGGCCTTCTTGCCGCCCGCGGGCGCCTTCGGCCCCACGGTGGCGCTGGTCTTCTTGGGTAGCAGCACGGCCTGGATGTTGGGCAGGACGCCTCCCTGGGCGATCGTCACGCCGCCCAGCAGCTTGTTGAGCTCCTCGTCGTTGCGGATGGCCAGCTGCAGGTGGCGGGGGATGATCCGCGTCTTCTTGTTGTCGCGGGCCGCGTTGCCCGCCAGCTCCAGGATCTCGGCGGTGAGGTATTCGAGCACGGCCGCCAGGTACACCGGCGCGCCGGCGCCGACCCGCTCGGCGTAGTGGCCCTTTCGCAGCAGCCGGTGCACGCGGCCCACTGGAAACTGGAGGCCGGCGCGCGACGAGCGCGACTTGGCCTTGGCTCGGGCCTTGCCGCCCGTCTTGCCGCGGCCCGACATGCTGCGCGAGGTAGAGGAGCGGTGAAGAGGGACGCGTACCAAGGGGCCGAGGAACCACCGCCCGCCGCAGTCCAACTGCTGCCGCGCGCGCCCAGAGGCCGCCCTTATAAGCCCCCAGGGCACACCTCCGCGCCCTCCTGATTGGCCCTTTTCTCTAATACCCGCCTCCAGTTGGTTGCAGTTAACCCTTCAGTGACGTGCCACGGCTGAGGGAGCGCGCCCGCCGATTGGTCCAATTTGAAAACCTTTTGCCCGGGGAAAAAGGCGAGGAGGAGTGGTAGCACGCAGCCGGCCACGCACTCCCTGATGTAGCCAATCCGGGCGAAGGGCGCCAGATTTAAATGCTCCAGCTGGAGCCCAGAACCGGAAGACAAAGAGGGTGGAGTCTGAGCCGTCTCAAGAGCCTCTGGGAAATCTGTGCGGGCCTAGGGTTTTTTAAAGGAAAGGGATCATCAACACCACTGCCTCCCCTTCCAGGTCTGGTCACCCTCTTCTCTTTTCTCCCTCCTCCCATCCTGCAAAGGGAAAGCAGAAGAGGGAATAAATAGGACGGCCCCCCGTTCGATCCCACGCCAGAGAACAAGTAAGTCCAATCTTATGGCCCTCCCTGCCACCTGAAGTAGCAGGATTTCAGTATTTATTCAACACAGGCGCTCCAGGTCTCTGTTTTTTGTTCACTTCCTGCTACACTCAAAAGAAAAAGGGTGGGACGGAGACAGAGGCATCCTCTTGAGGGAGGTGCCTCCACCCACCCTCCCAATCTACCCTAAAACGCCCGTGTGGGAAATAACACCTACAGGAACAAGAAAAAGACAACACTTTATTGTCACCCCTGCGAGCACCTGGCCTCACCAGTCTGCTCTTCCCAATCAGAATACTTAATTTATAGTCAAATATCAAGTGATCTTCAAGCTCGTGTCCCTCGCCCCAGCCGGGGTTCTCTTCCCAGGCCCAACGTATTCCTTCAGAGTCAGAGTTGTGGATAACTGCATGGAAGCTGCAGTATCCCACCTTAGGAGGCTGCAAGGATGGGATGGAGAGGGAGCGTGGCAAGTTGAAGGAAGCCATGGCCAAGACCCAATCCACAGTCATTACATGGCAATCATCACAGCAGAAAGAAAAAGCTAAGTACAAAATCTGGAGAAGAAAGAAAGGTGGGAGAGGCATTACTGGTCCAGAAAGAGGTCGGCCTGAGTCAAGAAGCCTGCAGACTGTGCAGTCGGGGGACTCAGACATCGTAGAAGAGCCGGACAAGCTGGTACCGGATGGAGAAGGTGACAGCGCTGCCAAGGATCTGGGAAGCGAAACACACTAGAGTCAGAACCATGGAGAAAGGGAGACGAGGTAGTGGAGAGCCCTTCCCCACTCACACCTGGAGCAGCAGCAGCAGCAGGGTCAAGTTCCTCTCGTGCATGGGCCCAAAGACCTTAAGCACCAAGTTGATGAGGGTCATGTTGTTACACTCTGTGAAGGCACCGTCCTCATTCTCATTCTGGTGCACTGTCACTAGCTGGAGGCTCTCTGCTGCCTGGAGGGGTCAGAGGTGGAGAGAAGAGCAAGCGCGCTTCAGCAATGGAGACCTGCTTCACGCTTCTGAACTCCCCTCGGATCTGCTGTAGGCCTAGGGTCCCCACTCCCTGAATTCCAGATGGCGGCCTAGAGCCTTACCTCCTTGTTACCCTGTTACCTTTAGAATAAAGGTGCCCAAGAAAGAGAGGCTCTTGGTCTTGAACTTGGAATAGCTCATCTCCAGTTTGCCTGTTTTGGTATTGAGTCTGCAGGGGGAAGAGAATTTTATGTGACCAGGCCACTACAAGAACTCTCCTCACTGTGGCCGGTTAATAGGAAGAGCGCCGGATGAGGAAATCAAACAACCTAAGCTCCACTTCTGGCTCTGCTTACTGATACGTGATCAGAGCTGATCAGATTACGTAGGTAAACGTGCTCTGTCATAAGAGCTAACCACATGGCAAGAGTTAGCCCTTCTTTGGGCCCACTCCCTTTGCACAGCCAATGTGCAAGGCTGGCTTTCTGCATCCCGAGTGAAAAAGCCAGGATGTCCCTTTCAAGCCCCAAAGTGGCTACCTGGGCACACGGTGGCGAGGGCAGGGTATGATATGCAGGAGCTGAGGCAGTGAGTAGAGGAAGTTGAACACCTGGGGCATGAAGAAGAGTAGCATGGTCTTGCTGAAGTGTCCCAGGATGCCCACCACGGCAAAGGTCATGCCAGCAAAGTAACAGAAGGTATCTCCCACAAACACCCGTGATGGGTACCTGTGTGGGGGAGAGGATCTGAGCCAGGGGCAGGAGGCACTACCAATCTTTTCTCTCACATCAGGTACCCTGGGCCCTGGGCTAGCCCTAACTCTAGTTCTGGCCCAGCCGAGGGGGCTCCAGCTCTCCCAGCAACTGTCCAGGACCCAAAGCCCTGAATTCATCTCTTCCTGGGGGCTCCACAGCACTTGTCCCTGACTACAATTGGGTAGAGAGTCACTGAGGAATATTTCCGACTAAAGACCCAGAAAACACTCAGTACGGGTGTGCACAGGTGTAGCCGCTCTGGCCGGAGCTGGGTCATGATCTGGACCATACTTGCTACATAGTCAAATAGCCATTCCCCTAGCCACAGGCCTACTTACCAGTTATAGTAGAGCAATCCCAAGGTGGTGAAAAAAAAGGGTATCATGAAGTAGAGGGAAAAGACATGATCATCCCGATAATCACCTTTGGAAGCAGGGGAAAAAGAAAGGACAAGTTGATCGGAACTTCCCCTGCATTATCTTGGTCCTATTTTTGTCTGTCTCTAAGTTCTGTTCCAAGCTGTCTTCTCCACCTCTTCCAAGTCATAGTCGAAAACTCACTACCCCTCTTATGTTACCCAGGCAACTCCTAATATTCCACCTTGTTCATGAACCCCTCCTAAACTGAGTTACTGTCTTCAGTTTGGTTTAGATCATTCAGACCTAGGTTTGGTTGATCAACTTTACTTCCTAACTGGGTGACTTTGATCAGGACACATTTAAATTCTCTAACCCTCAGTTTCCTCAAATGTAAAATATGGTTGATGAGAACACCTACCACATGTTACAAAGCTTAAATGAGATACTGTTTGAAAAGTGGTTAGTTTTGGGGCACCTGGGTGGCTCAGTCAGTTGAGCATCGACTTTGGCCCAGTTTATGATCCTGTGGTTCACAAGTTCGAGTCCTGCATTGGGGTCTGGGCTGACTGCTCAGAGCCTGGAGCCTGCTTCAGATTCTGTGTCTCCCTCTCCCTCTGCCCCTCCCCAGCTCACATACTCTCTCTCTCAAAAATAAATAAAAACATTAAAAAATTTTTTTGTAAGTGGTTAGTTGTTTGTTTGTTTTTTTTTTTTGAAGTTTATTTATCTTGAGAGAGAGAACAAAAGGGAAGCAGCAGAGAGAAAGGGGGAGAGAGAATCCCAAGTAGGCTCTGCACTGTCAGCACAGAGCCTGATGTTAGGCTCGATCCCAAGAACTGTGAGATCATGACCTGAGCCAAAACTGAGTCGGACGCTTAACCTAGTGAGCTACCCAGACACTCTTACAAGTCGTTGGTTTTAAAAAGCACTTACTAAAGAAAAAATAAAAAATAAATAAAAAATAAAAAAATAAAAAGCACTTACTGATATCCATCAGCCAAAGACCACCAGAAACACCTACAGTCAAAGCCGGATTTACTGACTCATGATAAGGGAGACATGGGAGGCCACACATCATAGGCAACCAGGGCATGCCTTGGTAAGCGGCGCATACTCTAGGATTTAAGTAATTCTGGGGTGAAGCAAGGAGGCAGAGTTTTGCCCTAGACTGGGTGCTGTCAGTAGAAGTGAATCTAGGATTGGGTATCTTAATTTTATCTAAGAATTAGCTGGAACGGAGTTATCAGAAAGAAGCAGCAATTGCTCATGTTGGCCAGAAGAGGAAGCTCTTATCCGTTTTTTTGTTAATGCACTGTTCTTGCAGTTTGTCTATACTCAGACATGGTTAGGGGGGAATCTGGTTTTTGTTTTACTCTGTCATGGTCACAGAGTGACCTTGATTCTGAGGTTCTGTGAAATTATTTATGTTCAATAGGAGATGGCCATAGCCTACCTATTAGTGCCAATGCAGTTATAAATGACAGGGCGGCTATTTTTTTCTCACATTTACTAAATCAGAATATGTTGCTTTTCCCCCTAAACTCTCCAAAGCTAGATATCAAGCAAGTTCCTCAACACGCAGACTTCTCTCCCTATCCCCAATCCCACCTACCTTCCAGCTCCACCAGATTGAAGACGATGATGGAGGCAGAAATGACTAGCGACTGGCCAGCCTCTAGGCCATTAATTCCTGCTAGGATATTGATGGCGTTGGTACAGAACACAGCCAGCAGCCCCATGTAGACGTAGTACAGGATCCCTGGGGGAAGCAGACAGGAGTGTGCCACTCAGAAAGGAGGATTTAAGGATGTTCTGCGGAGGCGAGTGGTGAGGAAAAAGTACAGGTCCAACAGAAAGGATCTGAGACGACACAGCGCCAAGACAGGGCCGCTTGCGGAGAAGGTGGAGCACCAGGAAGATGCGCTGCTGGAGATCTCCCGGCATAAGGTGCCCTAAAGTAGAGGCCACAGGGGCAGCAGCGGCGGGGTTACTCACCCAAGTCCAGATGCAGGCCAAGAATCGGACGGAAGGGCTTGGGTACCACAATGGTCGTGTTGCCAAAGTTGGTGAAATAGACCATGAGAAGAGGTAGTGAGGCAGCTGTAGGCAGCAGCAGCTTGTGGCGCCAGCGCAGGTTAAGGACATCGTCCGCGAAGCCCAGGAAGATCATGCAGCAGATGGCAAGGAGCGCACCTATCAGGGCCACAAACTGGGGGAGGCTCGGGCAGGTCACAGCTCAAGCCTACTCCCCCCTCACCTTGCAAAAATCCCTGTCTTTGCGCTCGTTCCACGGCTCCTCAACCCAAACCCAAATAACGGCGACTCCGCCGGCCGCAAGCAACCGCCCCCACTCACCCACTTACTTCATGGTGCGGGAAAGCTTTACACTGCTCCTCCACAAAGCAGTTCAGGAACGGGAAAGGGATGAAGCAGAAGAGAATGATGAGGAATACAGCGCCGCTGATCACGCCCTGGGACTCCGGGCTGTGGCCCAGCAGCAAAAGGGGTGGGGGTGGGAGGAGGAAAGGGGGCGTGGTCACTCACTAGTGCAGGTATCACAGCCATCTAATGGGGAAGGGGGTAAGGGCGCCAGTGCTGGAGTGCCCGATACACACGAGGGTCCCCCAAACCGCTACGTCCCTTCCCGATGTTAAGCAGCTCTGCCCTTGACCTCCCAGAGCTCGGAGCTCTCTGCGGAGTTAGCGTTGCGTCTCAGCGCTCGGTCAGGCACCCCAGTTCCCGCCGTTGCCCTGCCCAGCCTTTTTCCTCTGCCCCTGCCTCTCCCCGCCCCTCCCCGCCCCACCCGGGGCCAGGGTGCCCGCCGCTCACATTTGCTGCTGGCCGATTTTGTTGAGGTCCTGGCCACAGAGGCGCGCGGCCATGAAGTGGCCACGGAAGGCGGGGATGAGGGTGACTGTGGCCACAAATCCCAGCAGCGAGCCGATCAGGTTCACCAGCAGCGGCAGCGGCAGCTCCGGGAAGGCCCACATGACGACCGGCCAGGGGGCCCGCTCCGCCGCCGCCTCAGCTAAAGGGCAAGCCGGGCGGGAGCCCCGAGCCCTCCGCAGGGAGGAGTGGCCGCGCCTTCCCACAGCCGCCTGAGCGAAACCCGGCAACTGTGACTCGAGCCGCCCTCAAGACTCCCGCGAGCCTCTAGAGAGCAACCTCGCCTCTGCCCTCGCTGCATTTGCCTTCCCACGGTTTCCTCCCGGATCTTGCTCGCGGAGCAACCTGCCTTGTGGAAGGCGGCGGCGGCCATTTTTAATGCGGGCAGGAGAGCGGGGACGGGAGAGTCACTTTAAACTCCATCCTTTTACTAGAGACTTGAGTCGCCACGACGGAGTTGGGAAAGTAATCAGAGAGACACAAACGAAGGCGGATACTTTCCTAAAGTCATATTAAAGGGGTACAGCCCAAAGCGGAGAAATTCCTTGCCCGCTTCCAAAATGAACACCTTTTCCCACGTGTCGGACGCCGCCTTCTCTGGGTTCCACGTCAGTCTTCGGTCGGCCGGCCGCCGCAGGTCACATTTAAAGGGCCAGTACCCCCTCTTTCCTCTGGGGTGCCGCTGGAGCCTGGAAGATGGCTTCTGCAGGCAAGGGGAAGGGCGGGAGGGACGAGGATGAGGGGCACCCCTGCTCCTGGTAGAAAACTTGTTGCCAGCGTAGTCGGAAGCCAAGGTGAACGCAGCTTGGTTCCTGGAAACGCAGCCACAGTTTGGAAGATGATGTGAATTCTAAAACCTAGACACTTGAAAACTCCCTCCAACTCCATGTTTTTCTTGTCCTTGATTCAGGAACTTTCTTTTCATTGTCCTGCCCGCCGTGTGCCCCTGCCGCAGCTGTTAGTTGCTGGGCAACCCAGCGGGACACTTAACCACCGCAGGGGCCGAGAGTGCCCTCAGGTCTTGGATTCAACCCGATTGACTTTCCTCGGTCCTACCTGGATGCTCCCAAGCCTAGGGGGCGAGGCTGGAGGAAGGTGGCGTTGGAAAGAGCTAAGGAAACAGGAGAATCAGCCCACACGTGGCTTCCTGTGGGCCCAAGGAACTCCCAGTCAGGTTTCTTCCTCCAGGTTAAGGTGCCTTTTTCTTGGCACCTGTTTCCTTGCAGATAACAGTTCAGCGGTTTCTTCCCTTTCATTCACTAGCAGGCTCTCCGTGGAAAATGATTTACATCCCGCGGAGAGGAAACCACCGCCAGGGAGTACAGACACAACCCAAGCACCCCCTCACTTTGTCCACCCTCCAAAATGCTGTGCTCTGGGAGTCAGGGGCAGCTTGACTCGTGTTGGGCCAGAGACTGGCTTTCCGGTGTCTCAAAACCAGATGTGAAATGTCCCTTCGACTCGAAGGCAGCTGTAATTAGCAACAAAACAACCATATATGTATAAAATATACTTTATATATACATAAGGTAATCCCAATAATGTACTTGATAGTATTCCACCAGATTGTCAGTACTTGTCAGACCACTTTGTCTTTCTGTGTGTGTGTGTCTGTGTACGTGTGTGCACGGACGAGTACTTTTGCATCTGTGCCGCTTAGACTGGAAACTCCCTAGAGGTGAGTGTTTTCTGTTCCACAGGGTATCCTCATGGGGCTAAGGACACACAGATAATCTGTATATGAGGCATCATCACACACAGTGAGTCTGGGTCTTAAAGAGGGTCAAATGGTAATAGCACACAGAGAGAGCAATTAGGGGGAGGTGAAAGGGTGTTGAAGAGTAGAATCTCCAAAGATTTCTGTAGGTGGCCAGAGTGGAAGGGCCTCCCAAATGGGGAAAGGGAGACTCCAGGAGCAGGTGGGAAGGAGGAGCTTGTGGGAGCCTCAGAGGAGGCAGTGCTCAGTTATCTTGTTGATCAGGAGCAGGTTGAGACTCCCTGGAGGTTTGAGGGACAGTGTATCTATTTCCTTTTTTATTAGGAGCTGAGTCCTAATAAATCTTCCTTCCCAACCTGGCATTGGGAACATTTGCCTCTTTCTTCTCCAGAGATCATCTCACATCCTTCATCCCCTGCGACCCCTTGTTCAAAATCAAGACACTAGGGATTCTTCATCCAATATACATGCTTACCATCAGAAAATGGTTACTTGGGCACTTACATTATAGTCTCAATATTTTTGTTCCCATGATGCTCAGTTGACTATCAGACTGGTTAGGAGAACAAACACAGGACTTGGCCACACTTGAAATTTTGTGCCTTTCCTGGTTAAAGTTCAAAGCATTTGCCTGAACACTGAAGCTGGTCCTAGAACTCACAGATGAAGTCATACAGTTTCTGAGTCTGAATCCCACTTTGGGCTCTGCGCTGGTGGTGCGGAGCCTGCTTGGGATTCTCTATCTCCCACTACCCCACCTCTTCTGCAAATGTGCTCTCTCTCACTCTTTCTCGCTCTCTCTTAAAAATAATACACTTTAAAAATTGTTAATTAAAAATAATTTACTGATTCCTACTATGTTCATGGGAAAATCAAGTACAGTGAGGACACAAGGTGATATAAATGCGCTCCCCCTCCCCCACACACAAAGTGTCTAGTTCAGCATATCCAAGCACCTTGGTTGAGTACGAAGGAAAACAGATGAGTATGACAGGGTCCCTACTCTTTTTTATTTTATTTTTCAGAGAAAGAAAACAGGAGAGAGAAGCAGGGGGAAAGAAAAAGAGAGGGAGTGAGGGAGAATCTCAAGCAGACTCCATGCTCAGTTCAAAGCCCAGCACTGGTCTCAGTCCCACGCCCCTGGGATCATGATCTGAGCCAAAATCAAGAGTCAGATGGTCAACTGATGCCCCTGGGTCCCCACTCTTTAGTAGTTTCTTGGTGAGTCAGAAAAGCAAACATAGAAACAACCAGCTAAACTATAAGGCAGAATTGTAAGACTGACTTGTGACGCTATGTCTGACAGCAGAAGACCGAGTCATCAGTGGAGGAGCTGAGGGAGTAAATCCAAGAACTCAGAGAACTCCGATTCCTGGGAGATCGGCGGGTTCCTAAAGAAGAGTTTTCAGGGGGGAAAGGGTCTTCATAGTAGAACTTTGTGCCTAGGCAACTTCCCACATAACTTGCTTCCCTAGCCCTAAATGCTTTGCCCTGTGACAGCTCCTCCTGGGGTCTGGTCTTGAGTTCTTTCCTCCCTTCGTTTCATGTCTTTGCCTCACCTAATGATTAGAAACCCACATTCTAAGGGCACCTGGCTGGCTTGGCAGAAGAGCATGCGACTCTTATCTTCAGGACGTGAGTTTGAGCCCCATGTTGAGTGATTACTAAAAAAAATTTTTTTTAAACCCACATTCTAGGAATCTTTCATTATTTTCGGTGTCCAGTGATGATGCATGCATGGGCAGGGCGACAGCAAGGTTCGTCCATTACCGACCATGCCCCTGTCATCTCTTACAGTGAATTCCCAGCATCCCAGGCTACCCCACCACCTCCTCTGGTTCAGGACCCCTGTTGCTGACCTGCCAGATTCTGCCTGACTCTGCAGCCCCGCACTTTACGAGGCATTGCTTCTTCCCGGATACCCCTCCTTTGGACTACTGACTGCATTTGGGAGGGAGATTAATACCTTCCCTGCTACCCTATCTGTGTGCGGAATACTTTGCTGTATGTACGTGGAGAAGGGCCTCTTAGGGAATGGGGGTTCCTTTTCATTCTGTTGCAAGTTTCCTTTCTCTCCCTCCAGAAGGAAATGTCAAGTTCCTGTCTCATAGGGATGGAATCTACTCCCTTAAATCCAGGAAAAGGGATGGATCCTGAGGCCAAAGTGTACCTATAGCATCATTGTGTGTGTGTGTGTGTGTGTGTGTGTGTGTGTGTGCACTTGTTGAGGTATCACATACTTGGATGGCATCACATATTTTGGCTGAATCTATTGATAGTCCAGTGCTACGCTGCCAGCTCCCTTCTCATTACCACCTCTTCTACACGTGCTCCATGGGCAGGAGCTGTTACTATGGAAATATATTCTTTTTAAAAACAGAAGCAGCCCCAGTCTTGGGAAATATCTCCAGAACAAACCCACGCGAGCAAGGAGGTTAAGAGGGTGTTCCTGGGTCCTAGCTCCTAGGGGAAGGGAGGTGGTGGTGGAGGTGGGAGTTTAATATTCCATGTTCTGTTCTCAGATTCGACTAGGTTCAAGTTCTTTCTGGTCGGTATCTCCTGGACCTCCGCCAGGCACTTCTATGTTGGAGGGATGCTCGGCACCTACTTACACATCTAGGGCCTAGCTCAGGCCAAGAAATGGGAACCAAAGAATCTGCTGCGCCTAGGGGTGTTGGGAGAAGGGGGCGACGCCATCCACGAGGGTCATGTCCATCTTAACCCCACATGCGTCCAAACTATAGAAATCTAAGCTGCGTAAGGAAAATCTGAGGAGACATCTCAAATGAGTGAAGTTACTCTTGCTGTGAGCTCAGGGGAAGGGGGGTGCCCCTTTTTCAGTATGGGGCGGGGTGGCCAAAGATCCCGCCTATTTTCAACCCCGGAACCTCCTCCCCTCGGTGTAATCCTCCCGCCCTCCTCTAAGCGCTCGGGCGCCGGACTCGCCAAGCCCCGCCCAGCGCGGGTGCGGCTCCTTTAAGGGCGGGTGGGGGCGGGGCGCCGGCCGTGTTGTCAGTGTCAGCTTTGCGCACGCAGCCCTTCCGGAGCCGGTGCCGGTCCCGGAGGCCCCACGTCTCTGCAGACGAGTCCCCTCCCGGGTCCAGTAGGGCCCACGCCGTGGGAGGAGTCGGGCGCTGGCAGGCGACTAGCCCAGGTCGAATTGCCGAACCAACCGAGGAAGGACCCGGACCACGCAGAGAGGGACCCCGGCGCCGCCACCCACGCCCAGGACTCCTCTCATCGATCCGTGGCATCCACTAGTTCCGGACACCCATCCCCGCAGAGCCCCCAAGCGCGCGCGCTCAGCCCCGGGGGAGCCCGCCCCCGCCCCGCGGTCCGCCCGGGCCATGCTCCCCCGGGGCAGCGGCTGAGCCCGAGCCGGGGCCCGGACCGGAGCCCGCGGGGAGCATGGATCCGGGCTGGGGGCAGCAGGACGTGGGCTGGGCGGCCCTGCTGATCCTCTTCGCCGCCTCGCTGCTCACGGTGTTCGGCTGGCTGCTACAGTATGCCCGGGGCTTGTGGCTGGCGCGGGCCCGTGGGGGCCGGGGGCCGGGACCCGCCTTAGCAGCGGAACCCGCGGGCTCCCTTCGGGAGCTGGGCGTGTGGCGCTCGCTGCTGCGGCTGCGGCCGACTCGGGCTGGTGCCCCCGAGGAGCCAGGTGTCCGGGGCCTCCTGGCGTCGCTCTTCGCCTTCAAGTCTTTCCGAGAGAACTGGCAACGGGCTTGGGTGCGAGCGCTGAACGAGCAGGCCTGCAGGGACGGGGTGAGTTGGACAGGAGCACCTAGGCGGTCCCCTCGCTCAGCCTTTCCTTCCAGGGGAGGGAGGGAGGGACTGCTCTTGCCTAGGGGACCAGATGGGGGCAGGGATCAACTGGAGATCCCTGTGGCTTCTCTTCCCCTCTGGGATCAGAGAAAAGGGTGCAGGTGAGGCTGGACGTTGTAGAAATCTAGCTATGTCCCAGATCCTCTGTTCTGTGGTCAAGGTACTCTCTAGCTGCAAACCCAAGCACAAGTTGCTGTTTTCATAGCAACGCTAATCCCTGGGCCCGAGGGCACTTCCGTGTAGCCTGGGTGCTGGTTGCGTTGGGGCAGCGGGGATAGAAGGAAACAGGTGCACCTGCAGAAGAAATTTGCCTGGTCCTCATGCCACCACACCCAGGTAACATTTCATGCCCCAAATCCCTGGTTTGATCATGCAGATAGATCCCCAAGGAGGCTGAAATACCCCCCTTCCCCCTGCCAGGCCCTTAGTAATTTCACTGGTACAGTCTAACACACCCTTCTTTTTGCTGACCTGCAGCATATATATTGAGGAAAAGGTGTTAAGGTGGAGAGCAGATTGATAGTCCATGCCCTTCTCAGTAGATGAGCCTGGAGCTGCCTCTTGAGGGTCAGTCACAAACCGGCCCAGCCTACTTCCTCCCATTGCACCATGGGCATCTGGTCTCCCAGGAAGTAGGGCAGGAAGCGTGGTCATAAGACTGAGGTGGGGTGGGAGGTAGAGGCCTCCCTGTCATGGGGCTCTCTCCCATCCTGGTCCAGTATTCTGTCTTCATCCTCACAGTCCATCAGCCCCCTGCCCAGAAGATTGTCAATTTCCAGCTCCCACTAGGGCTTTGCTCCACTAGCTCCCCAGACACCTGGAAACAGAAGTGGCCATATAAGAAGTTGCTTGGTCTCCTCTGTCCAGCTAGCCAGCAGAAAGCCAGATAGTATCTGTTAGTCTACATCTTGAACTCATGCCTCCACCCAGTTCTCCCTGTACCTTGTCCCTGGATCAGGAGCGACTCCCCAAGACAGCTGACTCAGCTGGACATTGGCCTGCCTCGCAGGGGGTGGGGAGATTGGGGTTCCAAGCATCCATCTCCCCATCTCCCTGGGCCTGGCCTTTAAACCAGCCAGCTACAGGAGCAGAGAAGTTGGTGTCCTCTGGTTGGCCAGGCACGTGGGCCCTGTGAATCTGTTTTCTCCCATCCCAAGGCCCAAGGAAGGGCTGCCAGTTCAGTGGGTCCCCCCTCCTCAATTCTTCCCATCCTGCTTTCTGGGTTGGACTGCAGTAGGCTGTTTCCAGTACTATGTCAGAATTAGGAAGCTCTTTCAAGGCTCAAGCTAAGCAGCTTTCTGCTGCCTAATACCACTCTGCTGTCTGCCTTGGGGAATTAGCCAGGCCTCTGGAACCTAGAGCCCTCTGAGCTTGCTTTTCTTGCCAGTGCCTCTGGTAAAGTTTCCCAAGGCCATATGAAGCTAGTCTTCAACCCCAAGAACATAGATAGGGTCATACTCTTGAGTGTCTGCATCCTGTGTCTGTGGAAGTAGGCTTAGCCTCATTTCTTCAGCTCTTGTCTTGAACAAGCGGTCCTATGTCTTTTACCTTCAGCTCAGTTGTGTGGCTCTCTCCCCAATTATATGTAGATAGCAACCAACACCTTTATTATTATCTTTTTTTTTTCTATTCACACCTTTCTTTGGGGGTAGGTTGAGGAATGAAGAGGAAGGTGGGAGGAGAAAAAGATTTCAGGAGAAATCTAGGGTCTTCAGCTCAAGGTGATCTGGTTTTGAGGGGGTCTAGCCCCTCTGTCCTTCTTAGCAACTGCAGGCCCCAGAGAGGTGTGGTTCAAGGGGAACACTTCCTGTCCTAAAACCCTGAGCCAAGAAGGGGCCAGAAGCCAGCCTGCAGTTGAGGACTCCGCAGTGCCAGGACCCAGCCAGCAACCCAGCAGGCCAGCCCTGCGGGGGGCAGCTCCAGAGACCTGACCCTATGTCCACGTTATTCCCTCAGAGTTCCATCCAGATCGCCTTTGAGGAGGTGCCCCAACTCCCACCCAGAGCCAGCATTAGTCACGTGACCTGCGTAGACCAATCAGAGCGCACCATGGTAAGGGGCTGATGGGCACTGCATTCTCTAGGCCCCGAGGGGAGCTGATCCCATGAGTTCCCTTTCCTCTGAGGATTCTAGGCCTGAAGTCTGTGAACACCTTAGGAATCCTAGGACTGGCTTCAGGAGCTCTGGGAATCCCCTTAAAGTTGCATGCAAAATATAGCACATGTGTGTATATCTGCATTTTTCAGGAGAGGGGAGTCTTTGACTTTAATTCTTCTACGGGCTTGTGACCCCAGAAGGGTGAAGTCCCAAGGGAAGCGAGTTGGGAGGGTCCCTAAAGGGCAGCGCGAAACACGGTTAAGCACCTTCCTCCACGCCTGACCCTCGTCGCCTCCGTGCCTTGCTTGTCTCAGGTGCTGCATTGCCAGCTCTCTGCTGAGGAGGTGATGTTCCCAGTCTCTGTGACCCAGCAGTCCCCCGCTGCCGTCTCCATGGAGACCTACCACGTCACTCTGACACTGCCAGCAACACAGGTGGAAGGGAACGTGGGAAACTGAGTTGGGCAGGGGGCGGTTCAAGGCCTCGGCCTTTCCGTTTGGTTCCCTCTGGGACAGAACTTGGGAAGGGAGGGTCCTGGCCAGGAGGAGTAGTTGGAGGCATGAGGCGGGTCTCAACCCTGCCCCTTTGACTCTCATCCACAGTTGGAAGTCAGCCTGGAGGAAATTCCAGAAGAGGGGCTGCTCGTTTCCTGGGCCTTCACTGATCGTCCAGATCTCAGCCTGACGGTGCTTCCCAAGCTGCAGGCCAGGGAGGTAAGGGGGCAGGGCTGGGGGGAAGAGGCAGAGCAGGGAGGTGGTGCAGAGCTGGGAGCCCCATCTCTTTATTCTCCTCTTCTCCGTACAGAGAGGCGAGGAGCAAGTAGAGCTCTCCACCATTGAGGAATTGATTGAGGACGCCATCATCAGCACCCAGCCAGCCATGATGGTCAACCTCAGGGCTTGCTCTGCGCCCGGAGGCCAGGTTAGTAGGCACTCAAAGCAAATGGCTTGTATGCATGCCATCCCCAGGGTGCTTTGTTGGGATCCTTGTTCTTTTTACCTCCTTCTGCTCTTAGGTACCCAGTGAGAAGCCCCCCATGGTGCCCCAGGCGCAGCCAGCCATCTCCAAACCTATCCGGTTATTCCTACGGCAACTTCGAGCATCTCATCTGGGAAGTGAGTTGGAAGGTGAGAGTTAGAAGCAGCTGAGGACCTGCCAGGGCTCTGGGTGTGGGTGGCCCCTGCCCTTCTTCCGAGGGGGTGGCTTCATGATTCCTCAGTGGCTTCCCATCTGTAAGCATCTTCTCATTTCTCGTTCCTCCCAGGCACTGCGGAACTGTGCTGTGTAGCTGAGCTCGACAACCCTGCACAACAGAAGTGGACCAAGCCCACGAGTGCTGGTCCTGACGTGGAATGGCCTGAGGACCTGGCACTGTAAGGAGTGACTCCTCCATCCCCACCCCTGCTCCTATGGGCAGACTGAAGATCTGATCCTTCCAGCATAGCCCTGGCACAAATCTGCCTTGTTTTCACTAAACTTTGGTGTGAGCTCCGATTGTATGCCAGGCCCTGGCCTAGGTCCTGGGGATACAGACGGGACCAAGATACACTCCCTCCCCCTGAGTCGACCGACCGCAGTCTCCAGGCAGATGCGGATACATGTAAAGAGGATGGTATAAGGGCTCCAGTCAAGATTTACACATAATGGTGTGGGCGTGCTTAGGTGTGGGGAGATTAATTCCCACGGGGAATAAAGATCAGAGTAGGCTTCACGGAGAAGGTGGCATTTAAACCACACCTTAGAGCAAGAATAGGGTTTCAACAGTGTGAGAGAAAAGTGTTTTTGGCAAGGAAACAGCTCGAGCAAAGGGAAGGGGGTGGTTTGACATAGAGAGACACGGAGGCCAAATGGGGCAGGCCCAGGGAGGACCCGAAGGCCTGGCGTACTGAGCAAGTTCTATCCCATTCGCTTGGGAAGAGAGAGTATTTGTTTCTGTTTTTAATGTTTTTAAGATTTATTGTTTTGTAAGTTTTATTTACTTAAGTCCTCTGTACATTCAAAGTGGGGTTCAAACTCATGACCCCGAGATCAGGAGTCACGTGTTCTCTTCTGACTGAGCCAGCCAGGTGCCCCAGGGAAGAGACAGTATTTGGAGGGCAGGCTCCGCTGGAGCCTCTGACCGGTGATCAGTTCGAGGGTGGATTCAGTTTACTAATCTTCCCCTTCCCTGCTCCATCTCCTCTTGGCCACAGGGATCTGGGCCCCCATAGCCGGGAGCTGACCCTCAAAGTGCTGAGGAACAGCAGCTCTGGAGACGGTAAGTATGGGGCAGGAAGGAGCGCCGCTCTGGGTGGGTGCTCAGTGGGGCCTGGTCCATGGGACCCCCCTTTCAAAGTGCTCCCCCTTTCCCCAGCTGAACCGTTGGGCCAGGTCACACTGCCTGTGGGCTCCCCTTCCAGACCACTGTCCCGAAGACAGGTGTGCCCGCTCACCCCAGGGCCGGGGAAAGCCCTGGGGCCTGCAGCCACCATCGCGGTGGAGGTGAGAAGCTGAGCCTGGGGAGGAGATGGGAGGCCACTATGGAAGGGCAGCGTCTTTTGAGGCGCTGCCTCTTTGCTCTTCCTCCCCTCGGCAGCTTCAGTACGAGGAGGGTCCCCCCCGGAACCTGGGTACACCTGCTCCCTCCACCCCACGCCCCAGCCTCACTCCTACCAAGAAGATTGAGCTGGACCGGACCATCATGCCGGATGGCACCATCGTGACCACAGTCACGACCGTCCAGTCCCGGCCTCGTGTAGAAGGGAAACTAGGTAAAGAGAAGGGAGCCCGGCTTGAGGCAGGGGCCCCTGGCTGCAGGATCTGTGTGGGACAGGGCAGGGCAAGGGAAGCCCTGAGTCCAGCTCCTGCTTTCCAGCCACATTGTCCTCATCATCTTTATCTCTCAAACCCTCTCCTCCCTTCCACCCCTCCTTTTCCCTGGCTCTTCCTATCCTGCTTCAATCCTGGGTCGGCCAGGCCCTCCTTTGCAGGACTCTTGTACTTTGTTCTCTTGCGCTCCCTACCCCGGGCCCCAGCTGCCTACGTGTCCCTCCCTCTACCTTTGACCTTCTAGCACCCTTGGGATCCTCCAACAAAGCCAGTGGCCTCTGTGGTACTTCTCCCACTCCCAGTGACCCTCCAGGACATTTCTCCCAGCTCCAGAGGTCCCTTGGGGTTCCCCCCACCCCCAGGGGACCCCTGTGCCATCTCTGTGCATTCTGCATTTTCAAGGCAGCTCCCCAATGCCCTCAGGGGGCCCCCTAGCACTTTCCCCACACTCCCCTTACTTCCCATGCTATCTTTTTGCCCCCATGACATCTTATTAATCAACCATGTGACTAATTGTCCCTTAGTCACCCCTGCCCTCTGAGTCAGCTGAAGTGTGCATTTCAATAAAGGCAGTAGGGGGGCGGGGGCCACTTTAAGGCACCTCCCGGCTCACTGACCCTCCCCCACCCACCAGACTCCCCCTCCCGCTCCCCGTCCAAGGTGGAGGTGACCGAGAAGACTACGACTGTGCTGAGTGAAAGCAGCGGCCCCAGCAGTGCCTCCCACAGCAGCAGCCGTGAGTGGGGGATCGGGAAGTGTGAGTGGCGGTTGGCACTGGAGCGCCAGGGTCAGAAACCATTTTGGGTGGGGCACAGGAGTCCAAGTCCAAGAAGGAGCCGTGGAGGAGTCACGTTATCCATCCCCTGTACCCCCAGCAGGGGAGAGCCGCCTTTCCAATGGCTTGGACCCTGTAGCAGAGACAGCGATTCGCCAGCTGACGGAGCCCAGCGGGCGGGCAGCCAAAAAGACACCCACCAAGCGTAGCACTCTCATCATCTCTGGCGTTTCCAAGGTAACAGGGCTCCGAGGAGCGGAGCTGGAATGGGAGAAAGCCCTAATGGGTCACTCCTGCCTATTAAAATGTGTCCCTCTTGCCAGGTGCCCATTGCCCAGGACGAGTTGGCTCTGTCTCTGGGCTATGCGGCATCCCTGGAGGCCTCAATGCAGGATGACGCAGGAACCAGTGGAGGCCCCTCCTCACCTCCCCCAGACCCACCAGCCATGTCTCCGGGACCCCTAGATGCCCTCTCCAGCCCCACGAGCGTCCAGGAAGCAGATGAGACAACGCGGTCGGACATTTCTGAGAGGCCATCCGTGGACGATGTTGAGTCAGAAACAGGGTCCACTGGTGCGCTGGAGACCCGCAGCCTCAAGGATCACAAAGGTGGGGGAGATGTTGGCATGTACCTCTCCCCTTCTTCTTCTTCTTCTTCTTTTTTTTTTTAATATTTATTTTTGAGAGAGAGAGAGGGAGAGGGAGCAGGGGAGGGGCAGAGAGAGGGGGAAACAGAGGATCCAAAGCTGACCCAGCAGTGAGCCCAATGCAGGGCTTGAACTCATGAACCGTGGGATCATGACCTGAGCCAAAGTTGGATGCTTCACCGCCTCAGCCACCCAGCACCCCCCCTTTAATTTTTTGTTTAATGCTTAAAATTTATTTTTTTAATGTTTATTTACCCCCTCTCCTTTTATGCCCAGTATCATGACCTGGGTCCTACTGGACACTTAGGGGAATGGTTTTCTCAACCCAGTTTGCCTTCTCCTTCCTCCGCTAAGGGATTGCTAGAGTTCCTAGCCTGATTCAGCCAAGCCAGAGGAGAGAAGGGGCACTTACTGCCTTGGGTCCTGGCCTGGATCTGACAGGCACAGGTGACTTGGAGGAATGCCAAAGGATTTCCCTTTACCTCTATTTTTCTTGCGTCCTAAGTCTAAGTACATACCTCCTTTCCTTTCTTCTTGTTTCCCCCCCCACCTTCCATTCTGTACTCTCTTTCCCGTAAGTATAAGGAATCCCACCCCCAGTCAACTCTAGGAGTTTCCTTCTAGCAGTGACACAGCCCATGGATAGTTGTGGTGCGTTTCTAACTTCTAAGGGTGAGAGGCTTGCTCTCAAACATCTTTATCCCTCTGCCAACGAGTCTATCAACCACGCATGTATTTAACTATGATGTAAGCCTGCATCACTTCTTGGGATAATGAGATTCCTAAGCCCAAAACCTGCTGTGTAAACATTTGTGTCATTATATTGGTCCTGAGTTTACCCCCTTGAAGTTTCCCCGATGCACAGCATCCTGCCCACATCCTGGAATTTGGTCAACAAGTCAGGGCCCACCCGCCTTATCCTTTTATGATTTTTATGGGCTTTTAGGACTACCCTCTGCTCAGCCTTTGTCTTTCCAGAGTAAAGAGATCCGTCTGTCCTTACAGAGAAGCAGCCCTGTGACATTCCTCCTCAGCGGCAATAGTTAGATGCGTCCACAGAATCCCATGAGCGCCGCCATTTTTTCCTCGGGAAAGATGAAAGGCATTGTTTTGCCTCCACTTTCTTTCCTAAGGAAGCCTGGCTTCTAGGCAAAGGAAAGGTTCTGTTCTGTATCTTTTTTTTTTTTTAATGTTTTATTTATTTCTAGGAGAAAGAGAGAGACAGCGTGAACAGGGGAGGGTCAGAGAGAGGGAGTCACAGACTGAAACAGGCTCCAGGCTCTGAGCTGGCAGTCAGCACAGAGCCCGACACGGGGCTCGAACCCAGGAACCGCGAAATCATGACCTAAGCGAAAGTCAGACGCTTAACCGACTAAGCCACCCAGGCGCCCCTCTGTTCTGTATCTTTGACCCCTCCGTGCTCGGGCCTTTCTCTGCCCCCCACCTCACCCCACGCCTGTCGTACCCCTCCGTCTGCCTCAGCCTCCCCCTTCCCCCCCACAGTGAGTTTCCTGCGCAGCGGCACGAAGCTTATCTTCCGCCGGAGGCCTCGACAGAAGGAAGCTGGTCTGAGCCAATCACACGACGACCTCTCCAATGCGACGGCCACACCCAGTGTCCGAAAGAAGGCTGGCAGCTTTTCTCGCCGCCTTATCAAGCGCTTCTCCTTCAAATCCAAACCCAAGGCCAATGGCAATCCCAGCCCCCAGCTCTGAGGGCGCTCCTCTCCTTTTGAGCTAGGAGAGGGCAGGAGTCCTCTCAGCTGACCCCCCACGTCCTCTGCCACTCCCCTTCCTGGATTCCCGACGACAGCCTGGGCCAGGGAAGCCCTCTGGGCTCCAGGAAGCCCTGCCCACCCTGGGCTGGGGGGCTAGCTGGAAGCGTGCTTACAACGGGAAGCATGAGAGAGGTGGGCGCCCGTTGCTGAGAACACAGAAAAGGGAGCCGGTGGCCGGTGGCCGGGAGCAGGAGGAAGGCTCTGCCCCCGGCACTTGTGGCCGTTCCTCAGACCTGGGTGTGCTGTCGACATTGGCCCCTCAAGGGACTCCCAGGGTGCTCAGCTCCTCAGCTGGTCCTTCCTCCCCTATTTATTCTCTTTTCTATTTATACGTGTGGTCCAGGACCCTCAGTGCACAGATGAGAGAGGGCATCTCTCCCAGGTGACCCTTCTTTCCTGTCCCAGGAAGGTAGGCAGTTCCCTTTGGGACAGGACTCCCGTGTCTCCCTCAGGTCCCCACTCTGACCAGCACCAGTGTCTGCCTCTGAGGACATTGGCAGCTCACAGAAAGCCGGGCCGGCGCCCGGGATGGGGGGCAGGTACTCCCCACCTCCCTGCCTCCCCTCTGCTCCTCGTCCCTCCCTCCCTTTATTACCGTTTTTTGTACTTGATGCCTTCTCTGTGAGCAGTGGCTCTGTTGGAAGGAGGGAGCCCCGAGCTGGGTGGAAGCCTTCCCCAGAACAGTGGCTTCCAGGGCTTTATTAAAGACTGGTGACGATGGAGCAAGAGCAGGGCTGCACCTCCGTGTGTCGGGAGACGATGATGTCCATTGCTGTGTGATGGCTTGGAATTTAATTTATTAAATTAAAGTCAAATTGGAGTTTATAAACTGGACAACTGGTGATCCTTTGAAAGGCGAGTGGACGGCAAAGCTGTGGGATGGGTGGGGTGAGAGGGTCAGAGACAGGGGCCCAGGCAGTGAAGTAGAGTAGGCGAC
The DNA here is from genome assembly GCA_017311185.1 of Proteles cristata cristata. NCBI lineage: Eukaryota > Metazoa > Chordata > Mammalia > Carnivora > Hyaenidae > Proteles > Proteles cristata. The sequence goes on along the minus strand of JAESUZ010002552.1, from coordinate 1,772,599 downwards.
ACATGCGTTGGGTCTGCTAAGGAGTGCCTTAGTAGGGGAAGAAGGGACAGACAGAGAGAGGATGGGAGAACAGGTCTTCGAAGGGTGATGATGTAGCAAAAGAAATCAATCAGAAAAAAAAAAATCTGTCAATTAGTTCAAGCATCTTCATTCCCCTTTCTTGAAGAGGCTGCTCCTTTCCTGATAGAACAGAATCCGAGGCATGGATTCTGGATCTAGACTGCCTGGCTTTGAGCCTCAGCTCCTGTAATTTCCTGTGCATCCCTGGCCACGTTATGGTGCCTCAGAATGCCTTAAGTGTTTTCATCTGTAAAATGGGAACCATGAGAGTCGCTACGGCTTGGTTGTGGCCGAGAAGCAAATGCATTGAGTGCTCACAGGTCTGTTGGCGTCTGGCCGGTGTTGAATAAGTAGTAGCTGTTGCCTCAGAAGAGACAGATTGGGAGGGGGAGACTTATAAAGGCTTCATCATAATGAAAAGTCTTTTCATTCCTAAATGTGGGCAAGGTTCGGGGAGCCAGGAATACTCGCAAAATCTACACCCCTGGTTCCTGTTCTCTGGGAACTTCCACAGGACTTGAACCGAGTAAGCCGCTGCAGGGGGTCAGACAGAGCCCTGGACCAGGGACAGAAAGCCTGAGTGTGCCACAGACACACCAAGTGACCTTGGGACCGGCCACTTCTCCCTTCTGGAACTCCACTTCCTAATCTCTAAAATGAAGAGTGGCCTACATAACCATTCAGGAACCTTCAGCCTCACCATTCCGACTTACATCACAGGGCGTCAGGTCACAGGCCTTTGGGTAGGCAGCATGGACCTGTGGATACCCTCCGTGTTCCTCTCCATACTAGTCACAGAATATGGGATATTTAGAAGGAGTGGCAGAGTTGGGGCGCCTGGGTGGCTTAGTCGGTTAAGCGTCCGACTTTCGCTTAGGTCATGATCTCGCGGTTCGTGGGTTCGAGCCCCGCGTCGGACTCTGTGCTGACTGCCAGCTCAGAGCCTGGAGCCTATTTCAGAGTCTGTGTCTTCCTCTCTCTCTAACCCTCCCCTGCTCATGCTGTCTTTCTCTCTCCTAGAAATAAATAAAAAACATTAAAAAAAATTAAAAAAAAAAAAAAAAGGAGTGACAGAGTATGGATAGTTAGCTAATTTGTATACAGTGATATGCTCAACTCTAGGTCATGAAAACTCAGAGATCTATCCAGCTATTTCCCCTGATCTAAGAAGTGCAACACTTAGTGGTCCACACAGGAGCAGCTTGTTTACCAAGATGCCAAGATAGCCAGACACCTTGACCTTGAAACTTTACAAGAAGTATTTGTCAACGGGGAGGGCAAGTTTTCAGATTCCCATGGACCTGTGGATTGAGTGCATGGTAACTGGAAGTTGTACTCAGCTTCTAGTGTTGACATGCTGGAAGCTCAACAGAATCACCAAGTTTCTGGTAAAGAACCTGATCCCATCTCAAAAACACAGGGGTTTTTAAATGAACACAAAAGAAATACAAAACGGTACTCAATAACTTGATCCATTTTACACTTTCAGAAGAGAGCTACAGCTTTTGAGGAGTATGAATTATGCCCTAAGTTTTTGTGGTAGCTTTTAAAGAACAAATCCGAGGATGTGCCTGAATTATCCGGCCAAAATTGTAGCTTGTTTTCAAGAGAAGCAGATTGAGATGGAAGTAAACTATGCTAGACAGCAAGACACAGTCTCAAATTTTGGAGACATATGTGTGGATCCCAGAGCTATCCTGAGATTTTTGCTCTGTAAAAATGGTTTTGAGGCTACATAGCTTTGTGAATGAACTTTTTCTTCATGCGATTGCTAAATTAAAGCGAGGAATCATCTTCAGTGGTGTAAATTTGAATTAAAGTGAGGTTGGCATTTTGTGAAGTATTACTATAACTATTCTTTTGACACAATGAAGTTGATAAAAATATTTTTGTTACTTCTGGATTGTATTTTATTTCATTTTTTAAATGTTTATTTATTTTTGAGAGACAGACAGAGTATGAGCAGGAGAGGAGCAGAGAAAGAGACAAACACAGAATCCGAAGCAGGCTCCAGGCTCTGGGCTGTCAGCACAGAGCCCAGTGCGGGGCTGGAACCCATGAACTGTGAGATCATGATGTGAGCCAAAGTCGGATGCTTAACCGACTGAGCCACCCAGGTGCCCCACAGATTGTATTTTAAAAGCCCAATTTTAAAATAGGGACAACAATATAATTCACTGTTGTTAGTAACAAACCTGAAGCACAATTTTCTGATTTTACTACGACTGTTTTTAACAGTATCTTCTAAGTTTTTTTATATTGAACATGTAACGTGTTTCCTGATTATATGAATTATATAGGCTTATTTTTAGGTTAGAAAATACAGAAAACTGTAACAAAAAAAATAACCCCAATGAACTTTACTAAAGTACATTGTTTAACAAATATGTCTTGAACCCTTAATGCTTCAGCCACTAGACTAAGTGATGGAGTGTGAAGGTGAAGAACACATACAATCCCTGCCATCCCTTACTGGAAGACTCCTTGGAAAAAGAAGCATCTTCACTGAGACCAAAATGAGTAGGCGGCAGTTAAATACACGCCAGAGTGTAGATGAGGGGAAGCTGGTACCAGGCAGAGAAAACAGCAAGTACATGGCAGGAAAAGTAAAAGGCAGCTAGCTAGGTAGCGAAACCGAAAGTACTCGGGGCTGGAGAACAGAAATAGAGGACTAGGACTCAAGACACCGTTGAAATATATAGGACTTAGGTGCTGAAGGGTCTAGAAAGCCTCAGCATGGTTTGGGGGGTTTGCCTGGAGGCCACAGAATGCCTTTCAGCGCTTAAAGCAGGTTGTGTGTGTGTGTGTGTGTGTGTGTGTGTGTGTGTGTGTGTGTTTAAAATTTTAATGTATTTTTTTTATTTCTGAGAGAAAGAGACAACAGTGTGAGTAGGGGAGGATCAGAGAGAGAGGGAGGCAGAATCCAAAGCAGGCTCCAGGCTCTGAGCTGTCAGCACAGAGCCCGACGCGGGGCTCGAACCCACGAAACGTGAGATCGTGACCTGAGTCGACATTGGAGGCTTACCAGCTGAGCCACCCAGGCGCCCCTAAAGCAGGGTGGTTTGATTAGGTCTCCGTGGGGAATGGCTCAGAGGGAAGCAAGAGTGCACGCAATGGAACCAGTAAGTGTAGACACCCGGGCTAGACGTCGTTAACAGACTTTGAGAGCGGGCTGCAAAGGACCCGGGGTGGGACGGGGGTGTCTGAATTCGAGAGCTCCGGTGTGTTTGAGAACGTAGAATTCACAGGACTTTGCGGGGAGAGTCGGATGTGATACACGACAGAGGAATCAGGGATGACTACCGGGTTTCTGACTTAAGAGTGGTTGCTCACTGAGAAGACGGCTCAGGGAGGCCGGTATTTAAGAAATCAGGGCAAGAGAACGAAGGACAGAGGCACGACCCCAATTTGGGCCGAGCGCGGGGCTTATAGTCGCGCGCATCCAGCCTCAGGCGCCGCCACCTCCGCCTCCTGCTACTCCTCCCAGCGCTCGCGGGCAGCTAACACGTGACTAAGGAGACCCAGCTCGGCGCGCACCTGGAGCCCCGCGCAGGCCCAGTGGGTGCGAGCACGGAGCCTGCGCAGTTGAGGGAATTCGGGGCCTCTGGATTCTAGCCGGCGCCTCGCCTGGACCCCCGCGGCGCCAGCAAAGCTGCCTTCCTCTGAGCCCGCCGCTCCTTGCTCCCGCCCCTTCCGTATTTTGGTCGCGCACGGGTTCCGTCAGTCGTAGCGGCCATTGGCTGTTAGAGGGATCCGAGAACGGTGATTGGCTCTCGCTGGCCGTCGCTCAAGCGAGCTTCCGGAGATGGTCGGAGGTGGGAAGAGCCGAAGAGAGCCGGGAGCAGGAGGGACGGTAAGTTGGGCTCCGGGCTTGCCTGAGCGACGTTGGGGACGCTCTGAGTAGGTTGCCCAGACCCGGCTATGCCCTAGTCACCTTGGCGAGAGGCTTCCTCTTGCAGCCTAGCCACGCCGGTCGGCCTGGCGCCTGCAGCGCCCCTGGCCCCTAACCCCGACTCGAACCTCACTGCTTTCTCATATGGGGTTTGGCTGCTGCTGAGACGTGGTCACCGCCATGCCTCAGTGCGGGAAGGACTACGGGAAACCTGCGGGGCTACCAGGAAGACCTCCTTTTTTTTCCCTCGAATTCTCCCGGCGTTTCAGGGCCCCGGTCCCCGCCTCTTAGGGCAAGTCTTCCCCCGCTTCGCCTGTGCACTGGGATTTCTTTTTGTCCTGACCTCCTTCGTCGGGGCGCTTTGTTTTGGCAGTTGTCGTCACACGTCAGAGTCCTCTCTTTGGCCAAATTGTGAGTTTTCAGGGTTAATTCGGTGCCTCGCGTTAAAATTTATACTCAAGTATTTGCTGATTGTTGCTTACTGTGATCCCTGATGAAAAGAAGTGTTAGGAATCTCTGGGGTTGTCCTTTTGTTGACCTTTTCGTAGATTTCTACTTAGATCATCTCACCCTCAGAAGCAAGGATACAAATAGCTGATGCTTGTTGAGTTCTAGGGGTGTATTATGCTAAGCATTTTAATCTACATTATCTAGTCCATAAGCCTATGCAGCGAGACAAGTTGAATGATTCATCTGCTACGTGGGAAACTGAGGCTTAAGTAACTTGCCTAGAGTCACACAGCTAGTAGATGTTGGAGCTTTCTAACCAGGTTTGTTGACTCCGGTCACCAGCTGTGATATTAGTATCCCGTTTTGTTTATTTTTAATTTTTTTTAATTTTTGAGAGACTGCAAGTGGAGGAAGGGCAGAGAGAGACACAGAATCTGAAGCAGGCTCCAGGCTCTGAGCTGTCAGCAAAGAGCCCGACACAGGGCTCGAACCCACAGACCATGAGATCATGACCTGAGCTGAAGTCGGATTCTTAACGGACTGAACCCCCCAGGCGCCCCATAAATATTTATTTATTTTTGAGACAGAGACAGTGAGAGCAGGGGAGGAAGCACAGAGAGAGGGAGACACAGAATCCAAAGCAGGCTCCAGGCTCTGAGCTGTCAGCATAGAGCCCGACGTAGGGCTCAAACCCACGGACCGCGAGATGATGACTTGAGCTGAAGTCAGCCGCCCAACCAACTGAGCCACACAGGCTCCCCACCAGTGTCCTGTTCTAAAGAAACAGGTTCACAGAAGCCAGGTGATTTATCCAAAATAAGGTAATAAGTTATCGATTCACTTGAACATTAAAAGAGCTTATATTAGGATGTGCTGGCTCTGAGGTTAGAACTGAACAGGGCACAGGTCAGGCTTTCTAGGAGCTCACAGTTGATTGGAGGAAATTGACAAAGTAAGTACTTAATAAAACAAGTTTGGGGTATTGTGTATACAGATAATGAGGTCTGTGGGTAGGAAGGAGTCAGACAAGAAGAGATGAGATGGCAGATATAGAAGGAAAATGGAGCCAAATTCCCTGGCGTTGAATTCTGTCTCCAGCACTTCCTGGCTTGTGGCCTTGGGTAAATTACTTAACCTATGAGGGCCCATCTCGTCATTTGTGAAGTGGGATAATAATGGTACTTCCCTCAATAGGTGGGTGGTTGTATTAATGAGTTTTTGTACACATAAGATACTTAGAACAGTGCTTTATCTATAGTAGGTGCTTAATGTTACATTATTCTAGGCGGAGTAAAACCATTGAGACAGGGAACTTGAACCCAGGTTTTCTGACAGTTTGTCCTTTCCCTCGCCAGTATACACGTTGCCTCACTTTGCCCACAGATAGCCATTGTCCCACTGCTCCCCAGGGTAGAAACCAGCAGGGTACAGACAGAGAAAGTAAAGAAGGCTAGGGGGACAGCGAAAGAGGGATTCAGGGAGCTTTGCCTAACTTTCAGGTCATTCTGGATATCTAGATAACCCATCTCCTCAGTCTCGCCCGCCAGTCAACAGATGTGTATTTAGAGTATGTGTGCTCAGCACTGTACTGGACATGGCATAAGGACACAGATGGGCGTGATATGCTTTCTAACTAGAAGCAGCTAAGATTGTCCAGTTGGGTAAATGAGAATAGAACACATCAAATGACCATGAGCGACCACGGGCAGCATACAAATAGGGTCGAGATTTTCTAGTGTTACCTATGCCAGCTATAGAACCAAGACGCAAGAGTAATCTGAGGGGCAGGTAGTTTTGGAAAGCTTCCTGGAATGTGATCAGATCCTGACATTTATTGAGTGTCTGGAGAGTACAGAGCTCTGTGCTCATGCTGGGAACAGGCAGTGGAGGGTGATGGGCCCCGCCCTGAGGAGCTCCTAGCCTTGGGGGGACAGACCTTCCATGCCACTGGAGCAGCACCATAATGAAGGTGTGCAGTGTAGGGGAGGAGGGCATGATCTTTGGGTTAGAGTGTGGGTGCTCTCACTTTGAAATGAACTTTGGAAGAGGACTCACCACAGGGCTGACTCATGGTAGGCCCTCCGTAAGGGTTAGTTTTCTTTCTTTCTTTTTTTTTTTTTTTTAAGGGTTAGTTTTCTTACCCAGTTCCTGGAGAGGTAAGTTGAGGCCAGTTGAAGAGTCTTGCATGCAGTACTAAGTGAACTTGAATCCCAGGCAGAGAGAGGAGGTTTGGGGTGTTGTGTCTGCCTGAGGAAGATGTTTCCTACTTTTCCTACCTCGATGTTATAAAAACAGTCAACATTTTCTCCTGTTAAGTTTCCCTCTTAAGTCTCGAGCAGCCTCATGGACATCCCAGAGTGTCCAAGCTGACTGGCTTCTTCTCGGAGGAGGGGCAAAACCTTGGAATAAAAAGGGGTTCCTCTGATAAGCAATTAGGTATAGGAGGTTCTTGAACTTGTAGGCATGAAGGAGTTCATGTGTTTTGTCCCCCCCTCCCCCCCACAGTGTGTAGTAAGGAAAAGCCTTTTCGGGAATTCCTGGCTCTGTCGGGTAGACCAGTGCTCTGCTCCCTTCCGGGGCAACAGTGAACATCCTTCTGGAGGTGACACTCCCCGGGCAGAGTCAAGGCCTCTTAGTGTCCTCTCTTGCCCTGAACTTTTCCTTTCACTGTTGTCCTCTGTCATTCTGTTTCATTTTAATGAGGGAAACTATTCTTTTATTGTTCCACAAATTGTGCTTCTGGAACTGCCTGCATCAGACCTGGGGTGCTGACATAAAAGGGCAGATATCTAAGCTTAACCCCAGCCTACCTGAGTCTGAATCTTCGTGGGGGTCGGGGAGTGTGTGGCTAGACAGCCCTGCATTTGTATTCACCAAATATACCCAAGGTACGATATCAGCTAGACAGATACGGCCTTTTATGTTCAAATGGATCGATACTTGACCCTTGAACAGTGTGGGGTTTGGCATGCCATCGCCGTGCAGTCAAAAACCCATGTATAACTTTTGACTCCCCCAAAGCTTAACTACTAATAGCTCTACTGTTGGTTAAGTGTCCAACTCTTTTTTTTTTTTTTAATGTTTTATTTATTTCTAGGAGAGAGAGAGAGAGAGAGGCAGCGTGAGCAGGGTAGGGTCAGAGAGAGAGGGAGATACAGACTCTGAAATAGGCTCCAGGCTCTGAGCTGGCAGTCAGCACAGAGCCCTACATGGGGCTCGAACCCATGAACTGAGAGATCATAACCTAAGTGAAAGTTGGACGCTCAATCGACTAAGCCACCCAGGCACCCCGGTTAAGTGTCCAACTCTTGGTTTTGGCTTAGGTCATGGTCTCACAGTTTGTGAGTTGGAGCCCCACGTCGGGCTCTGTGCTGACAGTGTGGAGCCTGCTTGGGATTCTCTCTCTAAATAAACTTTAAAAAATATTGTCATATGTAAAAAAAAAAAACAAACACAAAACACTGCAGATGTTACATGTATTACTAACACTAGATGTCAAAAATGAAAAGATGACAGTCTGTAAGTGTGTGTAAGTTTTGATAAATTTTAACTTAATAAGAAAAAGTGTTTTTTTAATAATTTATTTATTTTTGAGACAGAGCATGAATGGGAGAGGGGGCAGAGAAAGAGGGAGACACAGAATCCAAAACAGGCCCCAGGCTCAGAGCCTGATGCGGGGCTTGAACCTATGAACCGTGAGGTCTGACCTGAGCAGAAGTCGGATGCTTAACCCACTGAGCCACCCAGGCGTCCCTATAAAAAAAAAGTTTAAAGTAATCTCTGTACCCATTATGGGGCTCAAACTCACGACCCTGAGATCAAGAATTACATGCTTCAGTGACTGAGCTAGCCAGGTGCTCCGATAACATTTTAACTTTTTATAGTAGATTTATATATATATTATGGTAGTAAACAATAAAATAGTCCGGTATCTACATATATTTTATGCATTTGTGACATAGCTAACTTTTTCTTATTTAAAAAAAAATTTTTTTTAGAGACAGTGTGAGCAGAGGAGGGGCAGAGAGAGAGGGAGACACAGAATCTGAAGCAGTCTCCAGGCTTGAGCTGTCAGCACAGAACCCAGTGTGGGGCTTCAACTCACAAGTCATGAGATCATGACCTGAGCTGAAGTTGGACATTTCACCTGAGTCACCCAGGCACCCCTAATTTTTAAAAAATATTTCTAGGTTTCACAGTTCATTTGCAATTTTTTTCAAATTGTTGCAAACATCCCAAAATTTTCCAATGTATTTGAAAGGCATTGGAAAAATCTGCGTATAAATGGACCCTCACAGTTCAGATCTCATCCTTCAAGGGTCAAATGGCCATTTTAGGTCGGAGGATGTTAGGGCAGTGGTGAGTAAGCACTGGACGGATTAGGCAAAGGCAAACAGTATGGCACTTTGAAAGTCTGGTGAGGATTTACGACATGATGCAATAAGAAATAAAGAGCTTCTGGGCTCGGCTGCAAGCCGTGTTGGTTAGAAAGAAGATGGACTTTGGACGGGCACCTGGGTCGCTCAGTCGGTTAAGCGTCCGACTTTGGCCCAGGTCATGGTCTCTTGGTTTGTGGGTTCGAGCCCCGCGTCAGGCTCTGTGCTGACAGCTCAGAGCCTGGAGTCTGCTTCGGATTCTGTGTCTCCCTCTCTGACCCTCCCCTGCTCACGCTTGTCTCTCTCTCTCTCTCAGAAATAAAGAAAACATTAAAAGAAAGAAAGAAAGAATATGGACCTTGGAGTCCATCTGACCTGACCCTACCACACCAGTAGTGTGTGGTCTTGAGCAAACCCGTTAACCTCCCTGAGTCTGAGGTTCCTATCTGTAAATAAAGTTAAAAATAGTACTTCCCTCATAGGATGGTGTTGGTAATTCAATATGTCACTGAATTATATTATGTCAATATAGTATGCTTAGTATGATGCTTGACATATAGTTACGTGTGAAATTAAAAACAAAGGTTTTGTTATCCCCATTTTGAAGATGAAGATGTTCAGGAGTAGAAGGGTTAAGTTACTTGGCCGGGGTCACACAGCTAGTAGGTGGTGGACACAGGGGTCTAGATTTGAAGTCTGTTCCTTGTCCAGAGCCATCTCTTTGAACCTGTGCATTATTCTGCATCCCATCGGAATAATTAATTCTTTCTTGGCCCATTGCTCTGAAGCTTCAAGAGAAATCGGCCTTTAAAGTTCTTAGCTCAGTGCCTGACACACGCTCAATAATGTTAGCGTGTGTTTTCCCTTCCCAGGAACGCCAGATGGCTTCCAGGGTTGTAGGAACTGCCACTCCATCTCTCAGCCCAGCCCTGCGCCCTCCTTCCCCCTCCCCCGCTGCCAACACTTGGGTGGGATCCTTGCAGCTGTGGATTTCTTCCTCCTCTAGGGCGAAGGCCATGCCGCCCCCTGGGAAAGTTCCCCGAAAGGAGAATCTGGGGCTACAGTGTGAGTGGGGGTCCTGCTCCTTTGTGTGCTCAGCCATGGAGGAGTTCTGCGAGCACGTCACTCAGCACCTCCAGCAGCACCTGCACGGCTCCGGGGAGGAGGAGGAGGAGGAGGAGGATGAGGACGAGGACCCGCTCGGTAAGGGGGCAGGACAGGGTGGGGAAGGAGCTCAAGGAAGGTGGACCGCCTGACTTTCCTAATTGTGCTTGTTTTGCTTATGAAAGCGTTGTAGACTCAGCATAGAAACTCATTCAACAAGGAAATGCGGGAGGAATCGGCCATCCCGCCATCAAAAGGCAATTAGTGACAGTAGTGAATGTTCTTTTTTTTTTTTGATGTCTCTCTGCATTCAGTAAATTAGATAAAGATGATTTTCTTTTTTAAAAAGGATCATATCATACAGGGTGTCGACAACCTGCTTTTCTGCTTCTCTGGTAATACTTCTCAATTTTTTTTCACTGCAACTACCAGATAGGCATGCATTTTACTTCCCAACCCTAGATGCAAAAGTTAAAAAATATTTGAAACAATACTTGCCTTTATTAAATGTTCTCTCAAGTGTTCTTATTCTTTTCCATTTAAAAAAAAATTGGGGGGTGCGCCTGACCTGTTCAGTGGGTACAGCATGTGACTCTTGATCTCAGGGTCGTGAATTCAAGCCCCACGTTGGGCATGGAGCCTACTTAAGGGGAAAAAAATGGTTTGCAATCCCCTAAATTAATAATTCGGTCCCTAATAGATCACAACACAGGTTGTTGTTTTTTTTTTTTTAATGTTTTATTTATTTCTAGGAGAGAGAGAGACAGCGTGAGCAGGGGAGGGTCAGAGAGAGAGGGAGTCACAGACTGAAACAGGCTCCAGGCTCTGAGCTGGCAGTCAGCACAGAGCCCGACGCGGGGCTCGAACCCACGAACCGCGAGATCATGACCTAAGCGAAAGTTGGACGCTTAACCGACTAAGCCACCCAGGCGCCCCAGATCACAACACAGTTTTAAGAGTTCTGTTCCACAGAAAGTACAGAGGCAGCTCTCCTTTCCCAGCCTCAAGTTCTGTTCTAAGTCTAGTGACTACGAAGTATAAGTAACAGTTTCAGAAGTCAAATAATATACACACAAAAGAGTAATTAGGGGATTATCATATATCTTAAAGTACCTACTTTTTAAAACAAGTAAACTCCTAGAAAGCATTGAAAGTGTGCTTCGAGAGAGCTGCTTGAAAGCTAGACATTGGACTGCAGCAGCCGATGGCTTTCCCGGAGAGGATGGATCTCAGGGCAGAACATGGGGGAAAGAAGGATCTGTGGTCTGGCAGGAAGGAGTGAGGAGTGTCCCAGCTTGGGAGCCAGCAGCGCATGCCAGCCACACTGTGAGTTTGTGGCTTGGGCCTTGCTGACACTCTTCCCTCCGCCTTGACTGCACTTCACTGTCTCGTTCACAAGCACTTGCCTTTCGGATATCAATGCGGGGATGCTTCCAGGTCATCCATGCTTACATCAAATTAGCTCTGTTTAATTATGTTACAGTAACCCGCACCCCCTGCCCCCTTTATAGAACTCATGACTAGCTGCAGTTCTATATTTATATGTGGGATTGCTTAATGTTTCTTCTCCCTTGACCAAAAGCTATCGTGAGGGTGAGGACTGAGACTCTTTACTCATTATACCCTCCGAGTGCCTAAAGCACGACTGGTAGTTGTTAAACGCTGGTAATTTGCCGAATGAACTGCGGTAATTTGGTTAGAGTTCAGCCTCCTCGCTCATTGCTGAGTGCTACAGGTAGAAGGAGAGCTGAGCTTTGGAACGTATCAGACTTTTCCCTCCAAACCCCTTTCTGCAGAAGAAGAATTCTCCTGCTTGTGGCAGGAGTGTGGCTTTTGCTCTATGGATAGTTCTGCTGACCTCATCCGCCACGTCTACTTCCACTGCTACCACACCAAGCTGAAGCAGTGGGGGCTGCAGGCCCTGCAGAGCCAGGCCAACCTCAGCCCCTGCATCCTGGACTTCCAGAGCCGCAATATCATCCCTGACATCCCTGACCACTTCCTGTGTCTGTGGGAGCACTGTGAGGTCAGCGGGCAGTGCTGGGAGTAGGGGTGGAAGGAGGGTGGGGATCTTAGCCCAAGATGCCTTGACCCTCTTAGGGATTCCCTACGTCTGCCAGGTGCCTGCTGCTGTCTCATGTCATTTCTGTTGAGCCACCATGCACAAGCATTCTCATCCCCACCGCATTAATTTGGGAGACAGCCAAGAAACCCCCTTGGGACATGTGGAGCTAAAAGGCCCTCCACCCTCCCTCTGTCCTTACCTTGAGTTGCTCCTGGCACAGAGTTCCTTCGACAACCCCGAGTGGTTCTATCGGCACGTGGAAGCGCACAGTCTGTGCTGTGAATACCAAGCAGTAGGCAAAGACAGCCATGTGGTGCTGTGTGGCTGGAAAGGTAGGGCCACTCCTTAACTTCCAGTCTTGAAAGAACCCCTGGGGGTGTTAAGGGGTTGGGGCAGCTAGGTATGGGACCAGTCCCCCAGGGTCTGGTTTGCTGCTGGCTGGAGACTTGGTGCCAGAGCCCCCTCAGGGGGTTGGAGCCTGACTGGGCCTTCCTTCCCAGGCTGTACCTGCACCTTCAAGGATTGCCGTAAGCTTCGAGAGCACCTCCGCAGCCACACCCAGGAGAAGGTGGTGGCCTGCCCCACCTGCGGGGGCATGTTCGCCAACAACACCAAATTCTTAGATCACATCCGTCGCCAGACCGCATTGGATCGTAAGCAGTCAGAGAAGAAGGGGAGTGGGTGTGGGCCGTCCTTGCGGTGGGCGTCAGGGCCATGTTCCTGGTAGAGGGGGCCAGTGAAGGCATCTGCAGCTTGGCTACATCTACCTTTAGGGCTCAGTCACCTACCACAGTGTGATGGGAGAGTCATCAGGTGCTCTTATTCAGTGTCATATCTCTTCCCAGTACATACAATGTGCCATGTCTCTTCCCGATGAATCCTCGCAACCCCGTGAGGTATGCCACTCCTCCCCCTTTCTGCAGGTTAAGAAACCGAGGGTCAGTTTAACTCACTTCCCTGAGATCGCACAGCTAGTTAGGGGTCAAACAGGGATTGTAATTCAGGTTCGCGACTGCAGTTGCCATGCTCTTTCTGTGGTACAGTGTCCTCCCCTGATTCCTGAGCTCCCCCATTCTCGGGTGGTTCCCTTCCCCGGGCTTGCCCTCCTGTCTGGGCCTGTCTGCCGTCCCCTGCAGCCCATCCTCTCTTCTGCCTGCCCTGCCGCAGAGCAACGCTTCCAGTGCTCTCACTGTTCCAAGAGATTTGCCACTGAGCGGCTATTGCGAGACCATATGCGGAACCATGGTGAGCGGCCAGCGCCCCCAACCTCCTAGCCCACCCTCCAGGTATCCGCTAGGCCTCCGATCACAGCCTCCTCTCTGCTCCTCTCAGTGAATCACTATAAGTGTCCTCTGTGTGATATGACCTGCCCGCTGCCATCGTCCCTCCGGAACCACATGCGCTTTCGCCACAGCGAGGACCGGCCCTTTAAATGTGACTGTTGTGACTACAGGTAAGGGGAACCAGGGGCCAGAAATCAGAGAACTCGAGGTCCAGGGTTCCCCGTGCCCTCCCACCGCTCCTGACCTCTCCTGGCAGCTGCAAGAATCTGATTGACCTGCGGAAGCACCTGGACACCCATAGCAAGGAGCCAGCCTACAGGTGTGACTTTGAGAGCTGCACCTTCAGCGCGCGATCCCTCTGCTCCATCAAGTCCCATTACCGAAAGGTGCATGAGGTGAGTGGGGCTGTTGGTGGGAGAGGGCAAGCACAGGTGTGGGGGAGCCCAGGATGAAGAGCTGACCTCACTCTCCCTCCCCTCCTCTCCCCATCAGGGAGACTCAGAGCCGAGGTACAAATGTCACGTGTGTGACAAATGCTTCACGAGGGGAAACAACCTCACCGTGCACCTTCGAGAGAAGCACCAGTTCAAGTGGCCCTCAGGGCACCCTCGTTTTCGGTATGTCTCTGAACCCTGCCCCGTAGATTCACAAACCTCTTCCCCCCACCATGCGTTTTCAACAAGTTAAAAACCTTGAGTTTGATAATGATTGGATGTCCACCATCTCCACTGAGGCTTGGGGAATCCTGAAAATCAGTGGTGGAGCAAAGATGATTTTTCTGATTTTGGATGGGAGGCATGGTGGGTGCCACAGCCCTGCGGCCGGAACTGGGGCCTACGGGCCCTCATCCGTAGCCCCACGGCCATCTCCTGGGTCCTGTGACACCCCAGTCCTTTTCTTTTCCCCCTCCACACTCCCCTCCCTTGCTCCCTCTGAAGTTTCTACATAATTTTCCATTTCGAGCCTTCTGCATATTCCAGTAAAGACCTTTTTGGTCTCACACTCCTATCACTTAAAATCCCAGGACATCTCCCATCCTTTGTTTGTCCCGTACCTCGCTGGTCTCTGGACGTTTCTGCGTCCCCCTGCACGTGTTAGCTGCCCTTCGTGCTCCTGCTTCCCCAGGTACAAGGAGCATGAAGATGGCTACATGCGGCTGCAGTTGGTTCGCTACGAGAGCGTGGAGCTGACACAGCAGCTGCTGCGGCAGCCACAGGACGGCTTGGGCCTGGGAGCGTCGCTGAATGAGAGCAGCCTGCAGGGCATCATTCTGGAAGCAGTGCCAGGGGAGCCAGGACCCCAGGAAGAGGAAGAGGAGGGTGGGAGCGGTGAGGGCACGGCCCTCTCCGCCCCTCAGGACATTCCCAGCCCCGTCATCCATGTGGTGAACCAGACTAATGCCCAAGGAGAGCAGGAGATCGTCTACTATGTGCTGTCCGAGGCCCCGGGAGAGCCTCCCCCAGCCCCTGAGCCCCGCTCCGGGGACGTCATGGAAAAGCTTCAGGGAATAGCTGAAGAGCCGGAAGTCCAGATGGTGTGAAGGCTGCAGAGCCTCACCCTTTCTACCCCAGGCTTGGGTTTGAGCCAGGCTGGTGGCTTTGCCCCTGGTGGGCTGCCCCTGCCAGTGGAGGCCTTTAAGGGCGGTGTCAAGAGCGGCGTGGTGCACTCTGGACCCGGCTTAGGTCATTCAGCGGACTCTAAGGACTTCCTTTTCTGCCAGACCGCATTTTGTGGGGACCTGAGGAGTTTGGATTCCTTGAGGGGGATACCCTAGTCGTGTGTGGTTTTGTAGAGGGACTAGTATCAGGCTTATCCATAATCCCCTAGTCACACGGAAACAGTGATCAAAATCCCCTGCCACTCGCATCCATTCCCATCTTTAGGGGTCTTTAGGTCCCGGGATGACCTGTAACTGGTCCCTGCTAGGGCCTTTTCCTTACAGCCAGCGAAGCGGGCGTGAGCTGGGCAGCCGCTTTCCTCTGAAGGGCTCCTGCAACCGTAAGGACTTCCGTGGATGTCCTCAGGCATGGGATCGCAGGCGCTGAGTGTGTGTATAACGGTTGTTTCAGTAATAAAAGAAACACTCGGGCTCTTATTCATTTCTTCCTTACGCTTGGTGGCTGGTGACCAGATAGGAGACGCAGTTGCCCAGAAGAGGAGTTGACTAATTAAGCTTGTTCTCCTTTTCGTGACTGGGGTTTGTTTTTGTTTTTACCTTTACTCTTGCTCCCCTCCCTCTCCCCCCCTTGGTGAAAGTTCTCCATTTCTTCTCAGAGCCTCTGCCATCTCCACGGAGGTCTCGGGCATAGGCTGTGAGGGGCAGCGGTAGCACTCCCTCCAGAATGCACGATCGGTTGGGAGACAGGAAGGTGGGCACCCGGCCACGGCTCTACCGTCCCAGTCCCGGGTAGAATCCAGTGTCTCTGGGGCAGGGTCTCTTTCCCTCTGGGGCTGAGAGGGAAGCTGGAATGGATGGTGGATTTGGAGGCCCTAGGGAATGGCAGGTACCGTAGGCTTAAGAGCCAAGTTAGAAAATTGATCTGAATGTACAGTTTCCTGAGGAAAGTATCTGTTTTTCACTAGATTTTTAAAGAAATTGAAACTCTTAAAAATAAGAACCATTTCTTGTGACCTGTTTAGCCACTTCTTGGCACCCTGTGTCCGTTCTTAAGGTCGCCGCCATTCTGGAGGTCGAAGGAATAAATATTCCCAGGGGTGTTCGTGGGCAGAAAGCTGTCCACAAAGGATTTTTGCACCTTTTTGAGAGGACCGAGCTTAATTCTTATTACAAAAACAGCGTGTGCCTCTTACAGGAAGAATTTAGAAAAGAACAGTCTCTTCATTAATTCCAGCAGGCATTTACCCAGTTTCTTCTATAGTCTGGGTGCTGTGGCAGGTGGTAAAGATACAGAGAAGAGGACAATCCAGGACCTGCCTTCAAGAGACTTGCAGTCCAGAGACCAGGAAAGACCTAAGTAAGTGGAGTCATGGAAGCCTCCAGACTTCCCTGAGGAGGCTTGGAGGAGGAGGAGGCGGCATTCCATGGGTGAGGGATCAGGAAAGGCTTCTTCAAGGAAGTGTTGAGAGCTACAGGGTACAGAGAGGTGGACACATTGTTCCAGGTAGAGGAAACTAAGTCTGTACACCTGACTCTGGCCTGCAGCACAGAGAGCAGTACGCTGTGGGGAGAGACGCGACCCGGAAAGAAGGCCAGGCCGCCCAAAAGGACCTGTGTGAGGTTTGGGGATGGCAATTCTGCCAGTGATGAGGAAAATAAATTGGAGCAGTGAGAAGTTAGGGGGCTGCCGGCAAGAGTTCAGGCAAGATTCGATGCGGGCTTTAAGCTTCTGTCTGTGTGGGTGTTCACGTTGCCTCTACGGGAGCGCCGTCCGGGAAATGGCGGTGTGGGGAAGACAGGAAGCAGGAATGAGAGCTTTGCACAAGCAAGGCCATCTCATTTCCAGGCTCTGTACTGGAAGGGCCCTGTACTGATTTTGCCACTCACGCCCTGTCCCTCCACTAAACAAGTATAATCTGCTCCCCCCAGCAGGCCTTCAGTTTGTTGAAGACAACTGAGGCTTCTTTGGGCCAAGTACCCTCAGTTTTTTCTGGGTCTCCTCACGTCATGGAATTTGGGGCCCCTTCCACCCCCACCTCCTATGGGCCTGTGTTTTTGGTGGTTACACATTGTGAAGCCACTGCCATCTAGAACCCCTGTCGTTACATACTTACTGCCCAAACCACGCTCCTCTTCTTCAGAGGTAATAGCATTGTTACCTTGGACTTAACAGTAGGCCCTCGTGTTCGTCCTTATTAAATTTTGTCTTGATAGGTTGACACCTGTCCCTAAGAGGTGGATTAAAAGGTTGACTAGAACAGGGCCAAAGACAAACCCCAAAGGCAAGTCGTTAGAGATCTTTCTCCTAATCAGGATCAGATGGAGACTTTACAGACTCCAGACCTTGAGAACATGGCGGTACCCCATTTTCCATACACAATTCAAAATGGAAATATGGGGGCGCCTGGGTGGCTTAGTCGGTTAAGCGTCCGACTTTCGCTTAGGTCATGATCTCGCGGTTCGTGGGTTCGAGCCCCGCATCGGGCTCTGTGCTGACTGCCAGCTCAGAGCCTGGAGCCTGTTTCAGTCTGTGACTCCCTCTCTCTCTGACCCTCCCCTGCTCACGCTGTCTCTCTCTCTCCTAGAAATAAATAAAAAAAATATTTAAAAAAAAAAAATGGAAATATGAAGCCATGAAGCATATATAGGTATGTCCAACTAATTATACTTTCAAAAACATATAGTTGATCGTTGAAAATCCATGTCTAACTTTTGACTCCCCTAAAACTTAACTGGTGATAGCCTGCTGTTGATCAGAAGCCTCATCAATAACATAAGTTGATTAACACGTGTTTTGTATGTTATATATATTATATGCTGCATATTCTTACAATAAAATAAGCTTACAAAATGCTTTAAGAAAAATCAGAAGAGAGAATACATTTACTGTATTGTTCTGTATTTATGGGAAAAAATCCACTTATAATTGGACCCATGGAGTTCAAACCTGTGTTGTTGAGGGGTTAGCTGTATGTATTAATTACCAAATTCTGGTTTCAATTTTTGTCTTTTTTTTTTGGATGGTGCTCTTTTTTTGCTGGTGTTCTTTTTTTAATTTTTAAAAAAATGTTTTAGAGAACACAAGCACGGAAGAGGAGCCGAGAGAGAGAGTCCCAAGCAAGCACCACATTCAGTGCAGAGCCCAACGTGGGACTAGATCCCACGACCCTGGGATCATGACCTGAGCTGAAATCAAGAGTCAGACACAACCGAGTCACCCAGGCGCCCCCTGGCGGGTGTTCTAAGCAGTGGCTCAGACTGCCCCCTCCAGCATTACTGATGCCATCCTTTCCTCAGTTGAGCAGTGTCTTGAGGAGCAAGCCAATGCCTTATGTAAAGTACCTTCCTTGCCAGTCTTAGTAGTTACGTCCACACCATGTCCTGTGCCCTGTATCATGGGGACAGCGAAAGAGATTCTGGCTTGCTACCATGTGAATCCACTTCTTCAGGGAGAGGGGATTCTGGGGCTCAGCATGCATAGGTTAGAAAGCACTGGACCTAGCATGAGGGGTTATTGAGTCAAAGCAGCTCGAGGCCCGTGGAAGGATATCAGAGGCTGGGGCTGGGTCAGAGCAGAACTTGGGAGCTAGGGGGGTGACCATGCTAATTTGATTGTCTTAAGGTTTCATTCACGTGCATCAGATACGGTGTCTGAACATTGAGGAGACAACCCATCTTACTCTCCCTTAAAGAGTGGGGGTAGAGAGGGGCGCCTGGGTGGCTTAGTCGGTTGAGCGTCCGACTTTCGCTCAGGTCATGATCTCGTGGTTCGTGGGTTCGAGCCCCGCGTCGGGCTCTGTGCTGACTGCCAGCTCAGAGCCTGGAGCCTGTTTCGGTCTGTGACTCCTCTCTCTGACCCTCCCCTGCTCACGCTGTCTCTCTCTCTCCCTCTCTCCTAGAAATAAATAAAACATTAAAAAAAAAAAAAAAAAGAGTGGGGATAGAGAGAAGGCAGGTAGCCCAGGAGTGTGGAGGCAAATGCTTTTCTCTTACTAGCGGCAAGTCCACAGGCACAGAAGAGCTGAATAAGGTATAGAAGGGAAATGATTCCCCATGATGAGGAGAGGGAGGAATGGTCATGAGGAATCAGGTCACTTCTGTAAGAATATGACCTATCGAATATAGGTATAGTGAATAGTAGATGAATGAATGAACTTTGCTCAAGAGCAGGAATCCCACGGTGCCCTTTGGGAATAAGGAGCACACCCATCACGTTCAACAGCAGGAGTTGAGGCTGAGAGGGAAGGTTGGTGGAGGCTGGGAGCTTTTCATACCACGTTAAATAGCTTGAATTTCTTGACTGGGCAAGGAATATAGAGAACAAGTAGATAGATAGATGACACTTGGGGAAGGAAGGGAGACGCCCCTTCCTTTTGAGTAGAGGGCCAGAGGGATGAATGGGATAGGTGAGAAGGTTTTTGCATCTGGTTGTCTCTATTTCCCGGAGAAAGTGGGAATTAAAGTTTTGAGGAGATTTATAAGAACTGACATTAATAGATAAAGGAGTGAGATCACCTGATGGCATAGCTGAGGTCAAAGGTCAAGATCAGGCACTTGCAAATTTCACCACAACCAGATACTTTCTTGTAGCAAATACCAGCACCTCTGGAGCAAAAGCAGAAGGTGGACCGCTGGGTTGACCCGCAGCCAGGACAAGGATTATGTGGGGCCAGGGAGCAGGGTAATTAGCGCAGCGGGAGAAGACTGAGCAAGGAGCCCCTGGGAGAGGAGGAGGTAGTGCTTAGGATCAAAGCACTGGAAGTTTCAGGGCGCCTGGCTGGCTCAGTCGATAAAGCATGCAACTCTTGATCTCAGGGTCATGAGTTCAAGCCCCATGTTGGGCGTAGAGCTTACTTAAAAAAAAAATAAAAACTCAAAGAGCAAAGCATTAGAGGTTCCAATGAGGCTTCTGAAGATTAGAGGGCAGAAGGGAATGCTTGTGGTCAGAAAGGGGACTTTTTATGGAGCTATTCAGAGGCCACTGTACATCTAAAAGAAGCAGGCTGCTGAGTGGAGGCAAGTCACTGGGGTGGAAGAATCCAAGGGAAACACCAACCTGCAGAGGCCTTTGTGCCCCCTGCGGTGGAGTGGGGCCCTGGCTCACAAGGGGAACTGACCCCAGAGAACCACGGGGCGGACACCCGCACTAAGGCTGATTCCATGCAAAGGACACACACAGCCACGAGGTGTGGTGGGAGTTCAAGTTATAGGGGAAGAAATACGACAAGCCGAGATGAGGAGGAGGAGGGTGTGTGGGATTGGAAGGAAAGAGAGGCAGAGACTCGGGTAGTGAACCTTGACACTGCAGCTTTGGAGAGTCTCTCATATTCTTCTTAGCAAAAGGAAGTGGCGCTATATAGCAGGGGAGAGATAGAGTGGTACATATTACACTTAAAAAAAAAAACATTCATTTTTGAGACAGCGAGGGGCTTGCAGAGAGAGGGGGACAGAGGATCTGAAGCAGGCTGCATGCTGACCCAAGAGCCTGATGCAGGGCTCAAGGCTTGAATGATGGGGGGGGCGGGTCTCAAGGGGTCTTCGGGCTTGAACTCGAGAACCCGGAGATCATGACCTGAGCCAAAGTGCGACGCTCAACTGACAGACCCCATACTTATTTTTTTTAAGTTTATTATTTATTTTGAGAGAGAAACAGACCACATGAGTGGAGGCGAGGCAGAAAAAGAGGGAGAGAGCGAGAATCCCAAGCAGGCCCATGCTGTCAGTACAGAACCCCACACAGGGCTTGAACTCAGAACTAGTATGATCGTGACCTGATCGGAAGTCAGATGCTTAGCCAACTCAGCCACCCCTGTCACCCTGTATTTTTTTTTTAATGTTTTTTATTTAATTCTAGGAGAGAGAGAGTGAGCAGGGGAGGATCAGAGAGAGAGGGAGTCACAGACTGAAACAGACTCCAGGCTCTGAGCTAGCAGTCAGCACAGAGCCCGACGCGGGGCTCGAACCCACGAACCCCGAGATCATGACCTAAGCAAAAGTCAGACGCTTAACCGACTAAGCCACCCAGGCGCCCCAACACCCTGTATTTTTATAATTAAAAATAATAAAGTCCTGTTGCTTTTAGAAGGCAACAGCAGGAGCTCTGCCTAGTAGGTACCCCCCTCCACTGCCCTGATTTGAGCCTATGGCCATCTTCACTTCCTGTCTTGAGTGGGGGAGGGCTCCCTCAGCCTCCTCCTTTATCCACCGTCATTCCTGGTCCTGGGCTGCATTTCCCCCAGTGACCAGCAGAGGGTCCTTCTGTTGACAAATACACTTTAAAACCATTCTTTCCAAAGATGAGACTAGGGCAGTGGTCAAGGGAGGCCCTGTGGTTGAGTGGCCTGGGGTGGGGGAAGCAGACCTGGGTTGGTTCCAGAGTCTGCAGTCCAGTTCCTTCCCAGCTCCCTTAGGACATTGCTATCCGCCCTCCTCCCCCCCTTCCCATCGGTCCATAAAGCTCCTTACCAACTGCTTCTCCCACAAATCCCTGACCAGAGCACCCGTCTGCTAGATTAACTCCTGGCTCTAAGCTGAGACAGGAATTTGCTACTTCTACCTTGTTCCTCGTAAGCCAATTAACATCAACCCTTACTTTCCTGGGTCTACGGAACCTGCCCTTCTTGGAGGCTCCCTCTTAGGAAGGGGGAAAGGGTCTGGGATGGGAATTGGGAAGGTCCTAGAGAAAGAAAAGGATCAATCTCAGGGAATGGAGGAGGACTATTTGAGGAAGAGAGGGTGGGTCTATCGGAGGGAAGGTCCATAGTAGAAGATAGAGGGGTTGTTCTGGGAATGATGAGGTCGGGTCTGAGGGATGAAGGTTCTCTTGATCAATGGTTCTCAAAGTGTGGTCCCTAGACTAGCAGTATCAGCATCGCCTAGCGACTTACCAGAGATGCCAATTCTCTGGCCCCACCACAGATGCTGAATCAGAAACTCTGGGGGGGTAGGGCTAACAGTTTGTTTTAGCAAGCCTGCCCTCTGATTCTGACATGCATCCCTGGAGCCATCACATCAACTTGTACTTGACCTGTCTGAGCATCAGTTTCCTTATCTGAAACATGGGTGGATAATAGTGACCTCATCAAGTTGTCATGAAGACTGGTTAGACCATTCAGTCAGCGGATAGTTATTATTTTCTGTGTCCATGTTCTAGAAATTCAGGGAAGAAAGATACAGACCTAGCTCTTTTCAGAGATCACGTCATTATGCCAGGTGCCTAGAACATAATAGACATTCAATAAATGTAGTTTCCCCTTCTTTGCCAAGAAAATGGGAGACTCTTCTGGGGGAAATAAAATGACCCATGTAAGTCTGGCCTGGGGAGTAAGGATGTATGATCTGTTCTTGAGAATAAGCACTAAGCTCTTGAACACTTGAACCTCATGAGAATCTTTTGAGGCTGATCTGCAGGATTTTTATCATCTCTATTTCATGGATGAAGCTCAGAGAGGTGGAGAAAGTTGCTTAAGAACACAGAATGAATAAAAGCATCAAGGTCGGGGTACAGATAATTGACCTCAGATTCAGGACATGGAAGATGTGTTCACACAACGAGCAGAGGGTGTCCTAGAGAACAGAAGGTCTGTTCTAGGGAAGAGAGAGGACTTTCATGGGTACATGGCAAGTGTTCAAGCCCAGGGAATGGAAGGTTCAATTAGGGTAGGGGCTCTCGACTTCCTACCCAGTGGAGTCAGCTGGGGAGCTTTTAAAAAGACGAACACCTGAGGTGCCTGGGTGGCTCAGTCGGTTGAGCATCTGACTTTGGCTCCAGTCATGATCTCGTGGTTCATGGGTTCGAGCCCCGCATCGGGCTCTGTGCTGACAGCTAGCTCAGAGCCTGGAGCCTGTTTCAGAGTCTGTGTCTCCCTCTCTCTCTGACCCTGCCCTGCTCATGCTGTCTCTCTCAGAAATAAATAAAACATTAAAAAATTAAAAAAAAAAGGGGGGGGGGCGCCTGGGTGGCTCAGTCGGTTAAGCGTCCGACTTTGGCTCAGGTCAGATCTCACTCTTCGTGGGTTCGAGCCCCTCATCGGGCTCTGTGCTGACAGCTAACTCAGAGCCTGGAGCCTGTTTCGGATTCTGTGTTTCCCTCTCTCTCTAACCCTCCCCCACTCAGGCTCTGTCTCTCTGTCTCAAAAATAAATAAACTATTAAAAAAAAACAACACTAACACCTGAGTCCTGAGATCAGGACTCACTGGTTTGCAGTATTATCTAAACATATTTTCTAGATATCACCCAAGTGATGCTAAACTCATAGCCGAGGCTGAGGACCATGGCTCTGGGGCATGGGGTGTAAATCCCATGGTGTGGAAAGCTGATCGAAGGCGTGGAAATGATGGTCTCTGAAGCTGGGGAAGCCTGTCCCAAGGAAAATGGCACATGGTGTTCCTAAAAGGGGAGGAAATTTTCCTGAGAATTGGAAAGTTGTATGCCAGGGAAAGGAGTGGAGTGTCATTAAGACGTGGTGGTTATCTTGTGAGAATGGAAGCGCCCGTCTAGAAAACAGGAGGGAGACAGTCCATTTAGGAATAGAGTTCTGAGAGGCCACATAGCAGGGTGGGTAAAAGCAAAAATTTCAGGGTTCAAGCCCTGTTCTGCTGCTGACTAGATGTGTCCTCTTGGGCACATTGCTTAACCAACCTCCTTATGCCTCCATTTCTTTCTTTCAAATTTGTTATTTTTTAAAATTTACATCCAAGTTAGTTAGCATATAGTGCAATAATGATTTCAGGAGTAAAATCCAGTGATTCACTCCCTACATATAACACCCAGTGCTCATCCCAACAAGCGTCCTCCTTAATGCCTCTTGCCCAATTAGCCCATCCTCCCACCCACGACCCCTCCAGCAACTCTCAGTTTCTTCTCTGTATTTAAGGGTCTCTCTCTTTTTTTTTTTTTAATGTTTTATTTATTTCTAGGAGAGAGGGAGACAGACAGCGTGAACAGGGGAGGGTCAGAGAGAGAGGGAGTCACAGACTGAAACAGGCTCCAGGCTCCGAGCTGGCAGTCAGCACAGAGCCCGACAAGGGGCTCGAACCCACGAAACGTGAGATCATGACCTAAGCGAAAGTCGGACGCTTAACTGACTAAGCCACCCAGGCACCCCTGTATTTAAGGGTCTCTTATGGTTTGCCCCCCTCCCTGTTTCTATATTATTTTTGCTTCCCTTCCCTTATGTTCATCTGATTTGTATCTTAGATTCCACGTATGCATAAAGTCACATATTTGTTTTTCTCTGACTAATTTCACTTAGTATAATACACTATAGTTCCATCCACATTGTTGCATGTTTCTTTATTTCTAAAAAGAAGTTTAATGCCCGTCTCATAAGGATATTGCGGGAATTAAGTCAGATAATGCGAGATCCATAATGATTGCTCAATGCAACCATTGGCGACAGGGAGTTTATACTAGAGCATTGCAGTTAACTTGGAGAATGGAGGGTCCATCTGGAGAATGAGCCGTGGGTCCTGAGGAGTGGCGGTAATGTGGGGCGTGGGGGTGGGGGTGGGGAAGGTAAGGAGGGCTGGATCCAAAATCCACTGAACCTTACAGTTACAGGGCGGAGCCTGCTGAAGTCCTGCAGGGGCCGCCAGCCTCCAGGCACTGGAGAGGCTGGAGGAGGGGCTGATGAGCAGGGGAGAGGTTTGACTGCTAGTAACCTCTCAACTGCTGCAGTAAGAAGGTGGCAGCGCCAGTAGCCTCCCCTCCCGTCCGTCTTTGCCCTGTGACAGGTGGGAACTTAAAAGCTCAGGTCACGTGTCTCAACTGGCTAACCGACTTACCCCTAGAAGACTGGGTCTGGGGCAAGCAGGGGCCAAGAGGAGCAAGAGAAAGGAGCAAAGCAGGAGAGAGCCCCGGAGTGTCCTGGGGACCTGCACTTGAAGGCTTGTGGGGTGAGGGAGAGGATGCACATGGGTGCTAGGAGATGCCAAAAGTAGTGTCAGTGAGGCCTGTGCATGCCCTGGCACATATGTGTCTCTAGTATCAGGCGTGTGCCTGTCTTAAAGGCCTGAATTTGCCTGGGAGAAGAAAAATTTCTACAGTCAAAGCAGGCTGAGTTCTAAGTACCACCTTAACCTTGGAGATGCTTGCAAGCTCTCCCAAAGCGTCCACCCTCCTACCCTTCTTAACAAGTTTCCTCCCTGCTTAGAGAGGGAAAGTGGGGGGTGGGGTAGGGAAAGGGGAGGGGGTTATCCTAAGACTAGCTTTCAAAGCCTTTTTATCTAGTTTGGGGAATCCCTGGGGGAAGCCTGAGCTCAAGAGCCGGAACTGAGGGAAACTGTTGGCGTGTGTATGTGTGCAGATAGTCTGACAGCTTCACAAGCCCTTGAGAGTAACGGCATCTGAACTCCAATGCCCACCTCCACCCCATGTTCACGCCGCCATCTAGTATGTAATCCAGGGACCTGTCCCCACTGAACGACTTCAGCTCTTTTCCTGTCTTCAAGTCGGCCTTTCGTCGCCAACCCCCAGTCCCGGGGCCACACTTGCGCCGACTCCGACCTCCGCGTCGCCGACACTGCCGTCCCCTTCGCGGTGCTCGCCCCCCGCCTGCTGCGGGGCGTCGCGGGCCCTTTAAGAACAGCGGGACCGGCGAGCAGCAGCTCGGAGCAGAGCGCAGTCGCCCGGCAGGCTCGGGAGGACACAGCGCCCGGGACCGGGCTCCGGGAGCCGGGTGTGCGCAGCCCAGCCGAGTCGGGCCGCGCCCCCCCCGCCCCTCCCCATCCTTGTCATCTCGCGGCGGACTGGGGCCTCGGCCCTCCCCAGTCGCCCGCCCCGCCCCGGCCCCGCCCCGGCCCGCGCCGCCGGGACCGGGAGCCGGGCCGCGGGTGCCGCAGCCGGAGGCAGGTGAGAAGGGCCCGGAGTCTCCATCCCCGGCCCGCGGCAGCGCCGAGCTTCTCGGTCCGCACCGGCCCGGGGGCGCGTCAAGGTGACTAGGCACGCGGGAGATGGGGAGCGGGGAGCCCTCCACGGGGGGCTAGGTGGCGCGGTGGCGGAGGGGGGAGGTCTTGGGTCCGGGTGGTGCGGCCGCGGGAGCCCCGGGGCGCCGGCGGGAGGGGCGGGCCGGGTGTCCCGCCCGGGCACGGGGAGGGGGATGCTGCGGGAGGCCCGGAGCCTCCTCTTCCTCCGCCTTCCCCCCGTCCGCCCTGCGAGCAGCCGGCTACCCTGACCCGCTAGCGGGCAGCATCCGCGGGCCGCCCCTTCCCTCCTCCGCGCTCCCCAACCCTCCAGTCCCCAGGGGCTGCTGGCCTGCGGGGTAAGGAGATTAGAGCCGCCGCGGGGAGGGGGGAGCGGGTGAGGGCTTGTAGGGGTTGGGCTGGGGCCAGGCCGGAGCTGGGGCTGCCCGGAGCGAGGAGAGGTCGGAACCGAGCGTTGCTGCGCCGGGAGTGGGGTTGGGGGGCCAGGAGAGGGCAGATGCTCCGGCGGTGGGAAGTGGGGTGCTCTCAGTAGCAGATCTGCCCTGAGAAGGAGGCGGGGAGTGGGGGTGGGGGAGCATTAGAAGGCGAGGGAGGTTTGAGCCAAGGCTTGGGGGTCTCCCGCGAACCGAGCAGGCCCTCTCCCTGCAGGCCGGCGGCGTGATGGCGGAGAAGGCGCTGGAGGCCGTGGGCTGTGGACTAGGACCCGGGGCCGTGGCCATGGCCGTGGCGCTGGAGGACGGGGCGGAGCCCCCGATGCTGACCACGCACCTGAAGAAGGTGGAGAACCACATCACCGAAGCCCAGCGCTTCTCCCACCTCCCCAAGCGCTCAGCGGTGGACATCGAGTTCGTGGAGCTGTCCTATTCCGTGCGGGAGGGGCCCTGCTGGCGCAAACGGGGTAAGGGAGCAGTCTGGTGGGGAGCTGTGGAGCCCCCAGGAGTTGCCTCCTGGACAGCAGGAGGTCTGGGTGTCCCCCGTTCTGCACCAACGGGCCCTGCACACAATGGAGGTGGCAGGTCTGTGCCCCCCTCGCACCTGTGAGCACCGTATGGGACACTAGGTCCCAGTGGCTACTGAAGCTGTCTTCCTCTAAGTTGACTTTATAATCCCTGGGGTTTCAGTGACTCTTGAGGAGTGTTTGTCTTCATTCTTAGGTAGAATTCCTGCCTTTGAGGGCTGGCCTGAGGCTCGGGTTCTCCCCAGTGGTTAACAATATCCCTGCGCCCACAGAACCCTGCTAATCCTAAAAGATGTTCTCATTCCTGTCCTCTTACTCCGTTCTTGCTGAAGTCCTCCCAGGCAGGGAGGGTGAAGCTTTAGCAAGATAGATGACATCCTCACGTCACTAATAAGGAAACTGAGGTCCAGGGAAGTTGAGTAACTTGTCCAGTGCCACACAGCTAACACATGGCAAAACCGAAACCAGAAGCCAGGTTTTCCAGCTCTCAGTGTACTGTTTTTTCCTCTCTCTTAACTTCCCTGGCACACCATTCCCATCCGCTCCTCTTTTCTCTCATCAGCACAGGTGGGGTAGGGCTGGGGCTCTGAGTGCCTTGGAACCCTGGCCATCCCCAGGATCCCTTGCTTCCCCCTGCCCTCAGTGGCTTGAGCTGGGAATAGAGAAGCCGAGGGTTTCCCCCCCTACCCCCACCCAGAGCTGGGTGTGAGTGAGGGGTGGGGCTGGGACATTGTTCTCTGAGATTTAAGAATAGGTTTGGGGTGCTTCCGAGCAGGACCGAGCATGAGCTGTCTCTGCATTCCCCACCCTCACTTCCATGAGCAACCAAAAGGTCACAGGGCCTGGGCCAATGGCAGCTGAGGCCTCTGGGGCCCCTGCCCGGTGCCCTGTCCCTGGTAGACTCTCTGCCCTGAGACCAGCTCTGGGCAAAACGAGGAGGTAGCCATTATGTCCTTAGCCCTCTCGTTTCCTCAGTTTCAAGATGTATGGGTAAGAGGGGCGCCTGGGTGGCTCAGTCGGTTAAGCGTCCGACTTTCGCTTAGGTCATGATCTCGCGGTTCGTGGGTTCGAGCCCCGCGTCGGGCTCTGTGCTGACTGCCAGCTGAGAGCCTGGAGCCTGTTTCAGTCTGTGACTCCCTCTCTCTCTGACCCTCCCCTGCTCACGCTGTCTCTCTTTCTCTCTCTGCTAGAAATAAATAAAACATTAAAAAAAAAAAAAAAGATGTGTGGGTAAGAAAGAAATGTGGTGAGATGGACTGGTTACTTCAACACACCAGTCATAAATTGGCACTTCTGACCAGGTCCTTCCCTCCTTTGACCTTGCCAGCCCGCTGCTCTCCACTGTCCATTTTGCTGTCTCCTCTGTCCCTTGCCCTTTTCTTTGTCTTCTGTCCTCCTCTCTTTGACTTATCTTTTCTCTGGAGTCCCCCTCCCCTTGTCTGGAGGACAGAAAGCAATTAGAAGTGGGCAGAGGGGGAAAAGAGCAAAGGATGTGGAGAGAAGGCAGGCTCTGCCTTTCCCAGGTAAGGATGTGCTACCCGAATCCCCTAATTATATACGATGTTTCTTGTTTTCAAAAGCCCTTTCCTATTAGTTATTATTAAATACTTCACTTAACATTCACAATGACCCTGTTATGCCTTGGGAGGAGATGTTACCGTCCTGATTTTGATGGGACTTAACAGAATTGCAAGAGTTACCGACTGAGGCAGGCCTAGAACTCTGGTGTGTCTTTATGTCAAGGCCTGGCAGGCCTCTCCCATGATGAGCAGCTGTGGAAGAGCGGGGGTTCAAAGACTGGGTTCCTAGCCACCTGTCTGCTGGATGATGACCTTGGGCCATCTGCTTACCCTCTCTTGGCCTCACTCTCCTCATCTGTAAACAGGGGCGGTGAGAACTGTCATTGCACAGGTTCAGCTGAGGCATTATCTGTGAAACGGCTTTGGAAAAGGCAAGTGTAAGATGATATTTGTATTAGGCATCAGTGCTCAATCCAGTGCTTGGCTGTGATTAAATGAGAGGAAGGTTCATCATTGCCAGCTTCTTCCCCTGCAAAAGAAATCACTTCCTGTGGGTGTTCTGAAAGGCGTTTTGCTGGCGTACACAACCACACGTCTTTCTGACTGATGGTCATAATGACTGAGGCAGAGGGACAGAACCTATGACTTGCCCTCTCCCAGTGAAGAACTTGCTATGTGACCTTGGGTGAGTCACTGGATGTCCCTGGGCCCTGGTTGGCTCATCCCTGTTGCTATAGAAACAACTGGAGTAATGAGTTTATAAACTGTAAAGCACTATCCAGGCAGGTGGTGTGATCAGGACCCCAGAGTGGACAGCCACTGAGCCTCCTTCTGAATGGATGCATCCAGAGGGACAGCTGGGTGGTGTGGAGGGAGAGGGGAAGGTCACACCCCTTTACTATCTCTGCTGAGGAGGTATTGTGGAGAGGGTCGGGGGAGGGTGGTAATGAACAAAATTGCCTGTAGGGGATCAGTGTTTCTGCCTCACTGAGGCAGGTCTGCAGGCAGAGGAGGCAAGGGGGGGTCTCATGGGCTTCCTCCTTCCTCTCTACCTTGTTTCCCTGGGCGGCTCCCCATAGTCTCTGACCTCTGCTTCCTGGATTGTGCTCCATATGTGCTCTCATATGGCAGAGCTCCTCCTTCCAAGGATTGGAGAGCCTCTGGCTTTCCTCTCCAGTTTTGAGTCCTTCAAGACTTTGCTCAATTGCCACTTCTTCCAGGAAGCCGTTCTTGATTTTTCCCTTGCCCCTCCACCCTCATCAGTTCTGTTTGCTGCATTCTCATTGTGCATTATTTGTGCTTCTATTATAACCCTTATTTTATCCTTCCTCAGATCCACAGACGTTTCCCACCATTTTTAACTAGACTATGAGTTTCTTGAATGCAGGAAATGTGTCTTCTTCATTTTCTGTCCAGTGTCTGGTACAGAGCTTGGAATGTAGTCGATATCAATAAACATTTGTCAACTAGAATTAATAATAAAATGTCACTTTTTAAGTGTACTCTATGTGCCAAGCACTGTGTCATATGCTTTACATATATTATCTCATTGACTCTTTACAACAACCCTATGAGATAGGTACTATCATCCTCATTTTACAGATGAGGGACCTGGAGCTCAGAGAGGTTAAGCAACTTGCCTGAGGTCACACAGCTGGTAAGTGTGGAGCCAGTATTTGAACCTAGATCCACCTGACTCCAAATTGGTACTCTTAATGCCTATGCTGCCTCCCAATGAGTGAATGAATGACGAGATGTTACTGGGGCATATTAGGGGCTGCAGAGACAAGCCTAGGGGGCCAACGGAGCACAAAGAAGAAGGCTTTTTCCAGAATGAAGCAAAAGCTCTGAGAACACACGCTCCTGAAACACTGACTGAGCACCTAGTACATGCCAGACAGTCTGCTGAGGTTACAAAGATGAACAAGACACAGACTCTGCCCCCAAGCAGCTCACAGACTAAGAGGTTGGGGGACGGGGGTGAGAGACAGGCATGTCACATGCTGGCGTGTGCAAAGCACCATGGGAACACCAAGGACATTCGACCCCCTCACTCAGGCTGATCATTGGGAAAATCTTCCTGGAGGCAGTGAGGGTGACTGCTGTGTTTGTAGAAGGGGAGCAGGGTCGTCTATGAACTTGACCTGGCTCTCCACAAACCCCCCATGAGGGTGTGGAGGTTTTTCATAGCCTACCGAAGAGGATGGTCACCTCTGGTACTCTGACATTACTAGTGGCCATTTCTAGGGGTGTGAATATGGGGTTGTTTCTCCATCCTAATCCATTTACCCTGAGTAGAGACTGCCTCTTTCTATCACAGCCATGGCTGCTGCTAAGAGTTTGGGGTTCCTCTGTTCACTGACACCCTGATCTGAAGTTCCTCCCTCCCTCACTGCAGGTTATAAGACCCTCCTCAAGTGCCTGTCGGGTAAATTCTGCCGCCGGGAGCTGATTGGCATCATGGGCCCCTCGGGGGCTGGCAAGTCCACATTCATGAACATACTGGCCGGGTACAGGTGAGGATGAGGCTGAGGAGGAAGGGGGGAAGGGGCCAGGAAGGAGGATCCCCGGGAGAGCCCAGAAAGTGTTCTGAGGTGCCCTTGACCCCCATCCATGACCAATATTCCTGCAGGGAGTCTGGAATGAAGGGGCAGATCTTGGTCAACGGGCGGCCGCGGGACCTGAGGACCTTCCGCAAGATGTCCTGTTACATCATGCAGGATGACATGCTGCTGCCACACCTCACGGTGCTGGAAGCCATGATGGTGAGGGCCGGATGGCCGCTGCCTCCTCCCAACCCCCCTCCCCACGCGTCTGTCCACTGCCCCCATCCTCAAGGGGTCAAGGCAGGGCCCTCCTCCCATACGTATCTTGACCTGCCTACTCTCTGGGCCTCAGGTCTCTGCCAACCTGAAGCTGAGTGAGAAGCAGGAGGTGAAGAAGGAACTGGTGAGTGGGGAAGAGAAAGGGGTGCGAACAGGACAGCTGCCCTGTGTGTGCTTCTGGGTCCTAGAGCCCCGAGTTGGGGGGCTAAGGCTGGGACAGTGGACTTAAGGACTTAAGTGGACTTCTTTAAATTGGGGTGGTGTGGGGGTGGGGAGGAGCGGAGAACTTGAAGCTGACCTGGGACGGCGGTGGGGGCTGGGCCAGGTGACAGAGATCCTGACAGCACTGGGCCTGATGTCCTGCTCGCACACGAGGACAGCTCTGCTCTCCGGTGGGCAGAGGAAGCGCCTGGCCATCGCCCTGGAGCTCGTCAACAACCCGCCGGTCATGTTCTTTGACGAACCCACCAGGTAGGTCTCTCCCTCCTCCCCCACCAGGATGCCCTCTCCTCTCAGCCCTGAGCCCGGGCATCTGCTCCACTGCTGGAGACCAGAGTCCACGTTTGCAGCCTCTTGGGGCCATGATAAGGGCTTACCCCTCATCCGTCCTTGTCCCTGCCAATCCCGTTGCCGGAGCAGCCCCATCCTTCACGCAGGCAGAAACCCCACACCCTCCTTGACTGATGCCTCCCTCTCCTTCTCTTCCCCACAGCCAGTCAGTCACCAAATCCTGCTGATTCGACCTGCTTTCTCCATCTTTCTCCATGTCTCAGATCTGCCCCGCCCCCACCTCTAGTGCTCCTGCTTCAGTTCAGGACATCAGCAGCTCTTGCCCGTTTGTCTGCAACAGACTCCTAGCTCTTTGCCTTCAGTCTCTCCCAGCCAGTCCTTCCTCCAAAGCGCAGCCAGAGACAGCTTTCTAAAAGACAAGTCTGGCAATACTCACCCCCCTGCTTGAAAACACACACAACGATTCCCATTTGCCCTCCGAGTAAAATCAGAGGACTTCCAAGGTCCTGGTCTGAACCTACTTCTCCAGCCTCACATCTTGCTTCCTGCTGTCTTGTATTTTATGCTCTAATAACACTGAATTGCTTATAATTCCCTGGGCCAGACATGTGTTTCCTGCCTCTAAGCTTTGCACATGCTGTGTCTTCTGCTTGGAAGGCCCTTCGGCTCCACACCTGCCCTTCCACCTTCACTGGCTTAGTTCCTTCTTCTTCCACATGCACTCGGGAAACTTCTCTGACTACCCTCCAAGCCCTGTATGGCAGATCTGAATCCTCCCCCTCTCTGTCACCCCATGTTTCTAAGGCATGTTCCACATTATCTCAAGTGATGTGTGCACCTCTCCCTCCCTCCGGACCAGATCTATGTCTTAGTTATCCATCACTGTAATCCCAGCGCCTGGCATTCAACAGGTGCTTGCTCGATAGGTTTGCTTGTTGAACTGAATGGTACTCCTGGCTTCCTGGTAACTCCAAATGCCTGAATCATCTAGTATGTACAGGCTACGGGGATGGCCAGAGTGACTCCCTTCCCGCCAGCTCCATCCCCTTCATAGCAGCTGCCCCACCCGAAACACTCCCTTCTCTTGGCTCTGCCCACCTCACCCCACCCCCTGGTGGTCTTTCTCTGCACAGTGGTCTGGACAGCGCCTCCTGTTTCCAAGTGGTGTCCCTCATGAAGTCCCTGGCCCAGGGGGGCCGGACCATCATCTGCACCATCCACCAGCCCAGTGCCAAGCTCTTTGAGATGTTTGACAAGGTGAGCATCTCTGGGCCTCACAGGTGACTGGCCTGCAGCGGGGAGAGGGAAGGGCATTGGTAGAGGTACCAGTGGAGCCTGGCCGGTCCACTGGCTGTGTTTTCCTCACCCTTCTCTTTCTGCCTCAGCTCTACATCCTGAGCCAGGGTCAGTGCATCTTCAAGGGCGTGGTCACCAACCTGATCCCCTACCTGAAGGGGCTTGGCTTGCACTGCCCCACTTACCACAACCCGGCTGATTTCAGTGAGTGATGACGCTGGGCCAGACCTGGGGGATCAGGTCCTGCACCCGGGCCTCCTTGGGGCAGGGGCCTCACTGTCACTCGCCTTCCCCACACACCCATGGAGGGGCTGGCTTGCCCTTGGGAACCAAGGACAGATCTTAGCTAAGCGCTCCCCTCTGTGCCTCCTAGTCATCGAAGTGGCCTCTGGAGAGTACGGAGACCTCAACCCCATGCTCTTCAGGGCTGTGCAGAATGGGCTCTGTACCATGGCCGAGAAGAAGAGCAGCCCAGAGAAGAACGAGGTCCCCACCCCTTGCCCCCCTTGCCCTCAGGTGAGTAGGGGTGGAGAAGGCAGAGAAGGAAAAGTGGGGGAGGGGAGATGGGACAATGGACGACGGCCCTGTCAAAGAGGCTTTCCCCAGAGGCATCCCAACCATTGGGTACTAGGAGGAACCCAGAACTTGGAGTAGACCTGCTATTAACAGCTGTGTGACCTTGGGCACGTTGCTCAAGCTCTGAGCTTTGGTGTTCTCGTTCATTTATTTGTTCAGCAAACTCTTACTAAGCATCTGTGTGTCGTCCCCGGTGCCGGCACAGTGCCACCTGGTAAGCAAAACCGATGCTGTCGCTTGCCTCATGGCCAAAACGTGGCTTAGTGTCATCTGCAGCCTGGGGGTGATGATGCTTAACCTCCAGGGTTATTGGAGGGACTAACTAGATCATTGCATAAATCTCTCTGCACTGTAGCTGGTACAGCTGGTGTTCGTTCAGCGCCTGTTCCCCTCCTTAAATGAGGTAGCATTTTAACCCTTTGAAAACGAAACAGAGCCAAAGGAGAGTCTGTGCAGCAAGCCAGTAAAAATGGACACCAAGCTTCTAATTTTTTTTTTTTAATGTTTTTTATTTATTTCAAGGAGAGAGAGAGAGAGACAGCGTGAGCAGGGGAGGGTCAGAGAGAGAGGGAGTCACAGACTGAAACAGGCTCCAGGCTCTGAGCTGGCAGTCAGCACAGAGCCCGACGCGGGGCTCGAACCCACGAACCGCGAGATCATGACCCAAGCGAAAGTCGGATGCTTAACCGATTAAGCCACCCAGGCGCCCCTGGACACCAAGCTTCTGTGGTGAAGGAAGATAGGCGAGTTATTGGCGAAGGCCCACCCGGGAGAATGGGCTAATGCTCAAAAGTCCCAAAGTCCCCAGTGGCTTGCCAGTGAGGGTTTTTAAGGCCAAAATTTGGGGCAGGGGTCTCTTGAGAAGGTGGATGGCGTTGACTGGAGACTCATAAGATCACACCAGCAGGTGCTCTTGGTGCTGTTTTGTCTCGAGCAAATGAAGGTCTTTCCCATGTCAAGAGATGTGGAATCTGAAAAATCTTTGTTCTTTGTATTAGAGATTTCATTCAGTCCCTCTGGTGCTTATATCTTTAGGGCGGTGCTGATTCACCACTTGTGAGCTAGTGGGGTTGCACTACAATCCCTTGGTTGGTCCAGCTGTGCCTGGAAGGCCGTATGACCTCTAGTTAATTCTTTCATCTGAACTGATAAGATGGATGCTGGCCTCAAAAACCAGAAGGGTTAGTTACTGTTGTTACCAGTCATTATTATCATTGCTAAATATGATTGTCACACTGGTGGCCTAAAGGTATTATGCCCTGGGGGTAAATGTTTCCTGATGGAGTACAGGCAGGAAGAGGGGTGACTGGTCTTCTGTTAGCCCCCACAGGTGTCCTTGACTTCCTCGCTCTCTCCTGCCTCCCAAGTTTTTACTTGCTCCTTGTATCTCTCCCTCTCTCTCTCTCTCTCTCTCTCTCGGAATCTCGCTCCAGTTCATGACCCTGAGGCCAGCTTCCAGGCACGCACCTCCATGGTGGAGAATTTCCCATCAGGACACCTGGAGAACCCCTGGCCTGGGGAAGGACACAGAGGCTGTCCCATCACTGAGCTGGATGCACAGTGGGTGGGTGGGACAGCCTCACCTGATCCAATGTCCTCTCCCCAGGAAGTGGATCCCATTGAAAGCCACACCTTTGCCACCAGCACCCTCACACAGTTCTGCATTCTCTTCAAGAGGACCTTCTTGTCCATCCTCAGGGACATGGTGAGGCATCAAGTTGGGGGAGAAGAGGCTGGTAGAGGCCTGGTTTTTGGGGGCATAGGATCTAGGCAGCTGGGATGGGAATGTCCCCCCACCCCCACCCCCCCCACCAACCCAGCAGTCTCCCAGCGCACCTGGGGGTCTGTGTGTCCGTGAGGGTGGCTCTGAGCTCCTACCCCAGTGTGGCTGCCCATCCCTGGCCTGTGGCCCATCCCCTCTCCTCACTCAGGTCCTGACCCACCTGCGGTTTGTGTCCCACGTGGTAATCGGCGTGCTCATTGGTCTCCTTTACCTGCACATCGGTAACGATGCCAGCAAGGTCTTCAACAACACCGGCTGCCTCTTCTTCTCCATGCTGTTCCTCATGTTTGCTGCCCTTATGCCAACTGTGCTCACCTGTGAGCTGAGCTGCGCTGGGTGGGGGCTGGGGGCACAGGGGGTCAGGGTCAGGGTATCAGACAGCTGTGCCTAATCTGCCTGTGTCCTTAGTCCCGTTAGAGATGGCGGTCTTCATGAGGGAGCATCTCAACTACTGGTACAGCCTCAAAGCATATTACCTGGCCAAGACCATGGCCGATGTGCCCTTTCAGGTAAGCCTCTGCCTCTCTCCTATCTGGCTCCTTCCACGCTTGCTCG
This sequence comes from Proteles cristata cristata, assembly GCA_017311185.1. Taxonomy (NCBI): domain Eukaryota; kingdom Metazoa; phylum Chordata; class Mammalia; order Carnivora; family Hyaenidae; genus Proteles; species Proteles cristata. The sequence continues at coordinate 1,736,804 of JAESUZ010002552.1, read as the reverse complement.
CTTGCCTCCGTCAACCCTGTCTCCTGCCAGCCTTTCTTCTCCTTCTCACTTAGCAAAGAGGCAGAGAGTACCTACTGTGCACCAGGCTCTGTGCCAGGCACTGGGACTCGGCAATGAATGAGACAGATGTAATCTTGACCTTGCGGGACTTACGTTCTTGTGGGAACAACCGATGACAAACAGACAAAGAGAAGAAGAATAACCCCGTGAATGACTCTGTAAATCTTATCCATGGCAGTGGGGGCTGGTGGAGGCCCTGGAGCCTTACTGCTACTTGGTAGCTGTGGGACGTTGAGCCAGCCGCCGTCCCTCTCTGCTTTCCCATCCCCGTCTACAAAGTGGGGTGATGAGAGTATCCACCTCAGGATTGTTTGTGAGGATTAAATGAGTTAATACATGTGAAGTACTTAGTATAGTGCTTGGCAGGGGCGCCTGGGTGGCTCAGTCGGTTAGATGCCCAACTTCAGCTTGGGTCATGATCTCACAATTCGAGGGTTTGAGCCCCATGTTGGACTCTGTGCTGACAGCTCAGAGCCTGGAGCCTGCTTCTGCTTCTGTGTCTCCCTCTCTCTCTGCCCCTCCCCTGCTCACACACTCTGTCTCAAAAATAAACATTAAAATACATTTAAAACAAATAAAAAAAGAACAGTGTTAAAGTGCCCCATAAATGTTAGCCAGTTTGGGTTGTTTTTTTTGCCACTACCACTCTGTTGCAAGCTCCAGGGCCACCCATAATCCCCAGGACAGCTTTGTGCAGATTGGAAGAAGATGGCCCTTCCTCAGCGGATGCTGCCCTGCGCCAGGGTGCATGGCTTCGTGGGGAGAGCACAGCTGGATCTCGGCCTCCTCTGGTGGCCTCGTGATTGGGCACCGGGAGCAGGCTGCCATATTGTACTCGCTGCAGGGCTTAGACTCCGCCCTCCAGGAGCTGATCACTCAGAGGGGGACCAAGTGTGCTCCCGATGGAGAATTCATTAATTAATACAAAGAATAAGCTGGTCCGCTTTCTTTCGGAGCTCAGATATGGAGAAGTCACTGTGCCTGAACTGGTCAGAGTGGATCTAAGGGAAATGGTGACACTAGAGGATGATAACAGGTTCCTAGAGCTGGGAAGGAAGGGTCCTGTGTCAGCCTTGGCGGGGGCGGGGGGACAGCACAGACAGAGCATGGGGCCAGGACTAAGCGTGGATGCTGGGAGAAGAGATGTTCTAGGGGCTCCCGCCCAGGTGGAAGGGAGGCCCTTGGCCCCTGTGCCCCCGGCTCGTGGCCCACTGCCCAGGCCTGTGCCCCCACCCCCCGCAGGTGGTGTGCCCGGTGGTGTACTGCGGCATCATGTACTGGATGACGGGCCAGCCAGCTGAAACCAGCCGCTTCCTGCTCTTCTCAGCCCTGGCCACCGCCACCGCCTTGGTGGCCCAGTCTCTGGGGCTGCTGATTGGAGCCGCCTCCAATTCCCTACAGGTGGGAGGGCTTCCCTACACTTGGGGATCCTGACGGGGTGGGGGGTGGGGTGGATAGGGGGCTGGTGGGAGGAGGCGGGGGCTGGCATAGGAATGGATCTGTGGGAAACCCCAGGGCCTATCCTGGTCACTCCTGTGATGGCCCGGTCCCCTTCCCTCCGCTCCAGGTGGCCACCTTTGTGGGCCCAGTTACTGCCATCCCTGTCCTATTGTTCTCCGGCTTCTTTGTCAGCTTCAAGACCATCCCCACTTACCTGCAATGGAGCTCCTACCTCTCCTATGTCAGGTCAGTGCCCCTGCCCTCACCTGCTGTCCCTGCCCCCGCCCCCCGCCCCTGCAGGAGCCCAGGCCCCAGGGCTGAGAGAGTTGCAGCTGGGCCCTGGCGGTATGCTCAGGGAACAGGTGACCCTATGCTCTGTATCCTGCTCTGATGCCCCGACGTGCCTAGGTATGGCTTTGAGGGTGTGATTCTGACCATCTATGGCATGGATCGAGGAGACCTGACTTGCCTGGAGAAACACTGCCCTTTCCAGAATCCGCAGAGTATCCTCCGAGCGCTGGATGTGGAGGACGCCAAGCTCTACATGGACTTCCTGGTCTTGGGCATCTTCTTCCTGGCCCTGCGGCTGCTGGCGTACCTTGTGCTCCGTTACCGGGTCAAGTCCGAGAGATAGAGCCTTGCCCTGGCCTGCGCCCCAGCCCCCGCAGTGGAAGGCCCAGCCCCAGCCCTCTGGGACTGTTTTAACCTGGTAGACTTTGGCACTGGCTGCTGGTGCAGCCATCCTCTCCCATCCCAGCCCCTCCACAGGTTGGCTGCCGGACTGTGGCTGTGGCAACGGGGGCTCCAGCCCTCCCCGTGCCCAGGAGCCTTCCCCAGTTGATGCAGTTTGTAGCTTCCCCCCTACTCTCTCCAACATCTGCATGCAAAGACCACTAGGAGGCTGCCCCCCTCCTTCCTGCCCTCCGCACCCTCCTCTGTTGTCTGCCTGGGACCCCCAGGTTCTCCAGGCCCCCACTCACAACTGACCAAAGTGGCCTCCTCCGGGGGTCCCCACCACACAAGTGTTTGTAAACTGGACTGTTCTGAGGTACAGGCTCCAGGGCTGGGCCCTGGTGGGGTCCCCTGGAAGTCCCGTTTGGACGGACATTGGAACGGAGCAGGGAAGGCTCTGGAAGTCTCTTCCTCCTCCTCACCTTCCCCCCACCCCCAGACCTGGCCGACTTGGACAATCTGCTGGGACAGAAGCTGGGTTTTCTGTCTGGGCCACCCCTCCCAATCCTGGGGATTGGAGAGGCCTGGGGCCATGGGACGCCCCGTTTACCCTGCCTCGTCCCCTTTGGTGGGGGCAGGGTCTGGTGGCACCTCTGCAATAATGTTTGTGTTTCTCTCTCACCTGCCGCTGGAACTGGGGAATGCACTTTATTCTGGGGCATGAGTAGGAGAAGACCAAGCCTACTTTCTCGCTTCTCCTGCCCGGTCCTGCGAAACTCCCTACCCTCTCCAGACTGGTGGGCGCATACATGCGAACAGGCAATCTCATACCTACACACTCGCTGTCCGCTGTGGCTCCGAGGAGTGATGGTGGCAGGGTGGTGGTGGCGGCAGCGGTGGCGGCGGCGGTGGTGGCGATCGGTGCTGCAGGAAGGGCAGTGCCGGCCTCCTCCTGGGCATGGCGCTTTGACTGTGAGGACGAGGCCGATGCTGCCCGGGGTGTCTCCGGGATCTGCAGGTGTCTACCCCCGAGTCTTCCTTCCCCTCCAAGCCAGGGGTGGCACCGGGCACCATCTCCCTGGAGTTCAGTAGCCAACACAAGCACAAGCACGGGCATCCGTTGGCCTTGGCTGCCTGCCACCCCATGCCCCCACTTTTGTGCATCAGGCTGGTATTCTCACTCTCTTACCCCTTCCCCGGCTGCTTGCTGCTCATTCAAACTCCCGTCTGGGTCTCTCCACGCCCTTCCCAGCAGCCACGGTGGCCCCTGGGCACCAGAGCGACAGACACAGAGCGTGTCTGGCTGTTGTGGTAGGTCCAGGCTCATGCTACTTCTGATCTCCCCTTCCCCCAGGCCTCTCTCCACCCCCCAAGTCTTGTACACATACCTTCTCTTGTCCTGCCACGGATTCTCCCATCACCCAGAGATGCCAGTTGTATTTGTGAGATTTCACCCCATTATTAATAAAACCTATATTTATACAGTATGTGGTGTTTAAGCGTGTATGGGCGTGGCACCCAGTCCCGTGGGCTGGGAGGGGTCTTCGAAGCATCTAAAAGAAGTCTGCGTGTTTTGGGGAGTTCGTGGCAGTGGGTGGTAAGTCAAGCTAGTATATGTCAGCCTATGAAGTACGTGTATTATGCTTTATATATTACAAATGCTTCATGTTCATTATCTCAAGGAAGTCCCGTGCTCACTCTGCATCATCCCTCATGATAACCCATTTTGCAGATGTGGAAACTGAGACCTGGGCTAAGGAACTTGCCCAAGGACCCTTAGCTAATGGAGGTGAAACCAGGTCCGGGAACCAGGTCTTCTGCTGCCAGACTCCTCATTCTTGGCACTGGCCAAGGATGCTGATTAGGGTGGGTTTTTGTGCTATGTGTGGGTGCCCTGTGTCTGTTGCATGGGTGTGTTCTCACCAAGTGATACATGTCTCTTTCTCCAGAAGTCACTGAACCCAGTTGTGCCTATGGGGGGGCGGGGGGGCATGTGTTAGTGGTCACGAAGGGCAACGAACAGCAGGAAAGACCCCGGAGCCTAAGCTCTAGGATGAGAACAACAGGGACCTCACTGAGCTTACCCCAGATTTCTCTTTTTCTTCCTCTCTTCTTTCCTGACCCCCACCCCCCTGCCCCGTTCCCGGGCCACACTTATCAGGGCTAAGCCATCAGCCACCAGGCCTGGACGTGGGTTGCTGGTCTGAGGCTTGGAGTAGGAAATTGCCCAGAAGTCCTTGAAGGCTGGTGGCAAGATGACCCAAGAAGCAGCGCATTGTCTCACCCTCTTCCTTCCTGATCTTGAAGCTCGGAAAGGACTGGCATCTACCCTACCAGCTGCCAGGACCACCCTGCTCGTGCTACCTGCAGAGCTAAATTGTCCTGGGCTAAATGAGGGTCTATTCTATACCTGGTTGGGTGCCTGCCTGGAGATGGACTTTTTTTTTTTAATTTTTAAAAATATTTGGGGCACCTGGGTGGCTCAGTCGGTTAAGCGTCTGACTTCGGCTCAGGTCATGATCTCATGGTTCGTGGGTTCAAGCCCCACATTGGGCTCTGTGCTGACAGCTAGCTCAGGGTCTGGTAGCTGTTTCAGATTCTATGTCTCCCTCTGTCTCTGACCCTCCCCTGCTCACGCTGTCTCCCTCCCTCTCTCTCTCTCTCTCACTGTCTCAGAAATAAATAAAACATTAAAAAAATTTTTTTAAATTATTTATTTTTGAGAGAGAGAGGTAGAGCACGAGTGGGGGAGGGGCAGAGAGAGAGAGGGAGACAGACTCCCAAGCAGGCTCCAGGCACTGAGCTGTCAGCACAGAACCTGATGCAGGGCTCAAACCCATGAACCGTGAGATCATGATCTGAGCTGAAATCAAGAGTTGGACGCTTAAGTGACTGAGCCACCCAGGTACCTCTGGAGATATACTTTCTCACGGGAGGTTCAGAGTGGTGGTGGGAAGTGGGAAGAAGTCAGAATCCTAGCTTCTGGAACCCTAGCTAGCTTTAGGGGCTATTCTGGGTGCTGCCCTTTACCCCAGGAGTAATGCCTGCAGGTGGCTTTTTAAATGTTTTTATTTTTATTTATTTTATTTTATTTCTTTCTAGGAGAGAGAGAGAGAGACAGCGTGAGCAGGGGAGAGTCAGAGAGAGAGGGAGACACAGACTGAAAGAGGCTCCAGGCTCTGAGCTGGCAGTCAGCACAGAGCCCGACGCGGGGCTCGAACCCACGAATCGCGAGATCATGACCTAAACGAAAGTCGGAGCTTAACCGACTAAGCCACCCAGGCGCCCTTGCAGGTGGCTTTTTAAAATCAGAGGGTACGAAGTCCCACCATGAAGCCTTCTAAAGATTCTTCATCTTTATTTTCTCTTTCAAAATGTAAACACTCCTAAAAGAGTAAAACACTTATAAATTCACACGCTGGTAAGAGCCCTTGGGAGCTAAAGGAGACGAACGGCCATTCCAGAGCTGGCAAGGGGCATTTAGTCACAGAGAACATTTTGTAGAGTGGCTTGTGTGTTTGCAAAGAAAGCTCTTTCGATGCTTACAGTAACCCCACGAGGCTGCTGGGATGAGTATTATCATTTCCTCCTTTCCCAGAGAAGAAAACCGAGGCTTGGAGAAGCGACCTGAGCAAGCTCTTTAGATACTGTGCGCTTGCCATCGTGAGCCACCTATGATTTCTCCCACTGGTCCCATTAACTGCAGGAGTGTGGCAGGAATGCCCTCTGCCTGTCCAAGCATGCTTAGGAAGGGGCCTGCTCTCCCTGAGTGCCAGCCTCCCTGGGCTCAGAGATCATTTCCTTCAACGCAGCCGCCTTCTGTGCCAGGGCCTGTGCAGGGGGCTGGAGGGCAGAGATGATTAAGGCAGTTCTCCACGCTATGGGGTCTACAGCACCTGGTGCCCTATCCTGAGGTCAGACGACAGAGCACATGCCCACAGCATGACTCATGGTACTTCTGTTTGCAAGAGGCCAGGCAAATTATATGTTATTAATAAAGCCGACGTGGCTGTCATACCCACTGGGGGTGGGGGAGGGGAGTGGTTTGCTCTGAGCTGTGTCCAGTAACTGCAGCGGGGGCCTGTCTGCCTCGCACGAGGCTGGGTAGGGGGAGTGAAGCTGGAAGAGTCCCCCGGGTCTGAAATGTCACCCCTGAGACCACATTCATAGCGTTGCTCTACCTCCCCTTCCCTCCCCCCCATTCCACTCCCCTTTCGGAGCTTCTCTTAAAATGAAAATGTCCCATTTCCCCTGCTGTCTGGAATGCCCTTCCCTTCCCAGACTTATTCAAGATCCAATTCAAATGTCACCTTCTCTGCCAGGGGCAGTTAGCAACTTCCTCCCCTAGCCTTTCCAAAGGCTTCTGTCTGCTTCTGAACGCGCATCATTTTGGCTACCTGGAGGGGAGCTGCTGTGGTCTGGACCCTGCAGGCCTTGTTCTGGTTGCTCACTACCAACCCGGTACTATGTATTCGGTGAACGAACATAGGTCTATGCGAGTTAATGAAATATCAACGCTGTCTTCTTCTGGATGGAGGGTAGAGAACATGAAGCCGCCTTTCCAACCTTGCCTCCAGGTGCCTGTCTATGGCTTTCCTCTTGCTTTTCCTGTTCAGTGTACATTGCACACCTGTTTGCATGTGGAGGCATGCCCTGGCTGTGGGCGGTGGGTGGCTGCTCCATCAGCTGCTAGGGCCCTGGGTGTTCCCGTGTGGAGCCACAGGGATGACAGTGAGGGCTCTGAGGACCAGGAAGCCCCAGGGCTAGGCCATGACTGGGTGCCAGACAAGCAGAGCAAGTTGGGGTGGGAGCCCTCATTCTTACTCCTTTCTTGATCAAAGTGACCAGAAGCCATTCACAGAGCTTTGGGGTCTGAAGAGGGCCAGGTATGGGGGGAGGGCCCACCAAGGCCTCGACTCTGATCTCTACTCGGAGGTAGGCTGCGAGGTGAAGAGGCACAGAGGGAAGGCCCCCGGGGGCGGGTAAGTGCCTCAGGAGTGCCTAGGGGTGAGACCGGAAGATCGAGGCCTGGAACTCTCATCCTGGCCCTTCCACTTCCTAACTGGGTCAACCTGCGCGAGTCATTCCACCCTCTGCACGGCAGCTCCTCGGTCTGTATAATGGGCACAACAGCAAGCCCCGCCTGCTGAGGGGAGAGGTAGCTGGACGGCACTGGCGCATGGTGACCTGCAGAGGGCAGTGCGGGCGGCGGCGGCGGTGCGCGCCTGGATGGAGGCCCGGAGCGGCGGGGGGCGGGCACGAAGGAGGGGGGGGACGCGCCGGGACTCCCCCCCTTCCCCCCTCCCGGCCTGCTCTCCGCGGCGCGGGGCTCCGGTCACCGTCCCCTTCCTCCGCGGGCCGCCGGCGTCCGGGCGGTCCTCCCCGCTGCCCGCGGCCGGGGCCCGCTGCCCGGGCCGCGCAGGCCGGCGGGGCGGGGCGGGCGGGCCGCGCCGAGCGGGGGCCTCTGGGAGGAAGCGGGAGACGCCGGTCGCCGCGGGGGGAAGGCCCGGTCGGCTGCGACGCCCCTCGCCCCCGACCCCGGCTGGGCCGCTGCTTCGGTGAAGTCAAGCCCCGGACCCGGAGGAGCGAGCGGGTGCGCTGAGCGGCCGGCTTGCCGGCAGCCTCTCCCCTTGGGCTCCGAAGCCAGCGGGAGCGGGGAGAGCTGTTGGCGACCCAGTTTGGGGGGAGGAGCCCTGAGCACAGCCCCGTACTGTCCCCGCTGTGCCCGCTACTTGGCAATGATCTTTGGAGAGTGCCCTCACCTCTAGGCCCGCGCGGTGATCCCCGTCTTGAGGCAGTGGCCCTGGATCTGACTTTGTCCCACGGAGTTAGTTTCCCCGAGCTTCCTATGCTTTCCGGGGCCCTCTCTTAACCCTTCTCCAGCCCCTTGACCTCTGCTCTGGCCCCGGCCGCTCCACTGGTGGGCCCTGCTGGTGGGTGGGCCCCAGGCAGCCGATTTTCCCCAGAACGCGCCCCGCCCTTAAGGAGCCACTTTGCAGGGCGGACCAGGTGCCAAATGACAGCGCGCTCCATTTAAGGGGCGTCAGGGGAGACTTCCGGGGAGAGGGGACCTTGGAGCAGGGTCTTAAACAATTGGGTAGGATTCTGACAGGGGAGAAAGGCCATTCTAAGCCCGAGAAAGTGTATGAACAGTTCAGGAAAGTGCTAGCAGAAATTTGGTGAACTTGGCTACTGAGGTAGGGGCTGGGAATACCCTGAAAAATAGCTTGCGTGGGTGTTTGGACTCTGTATATAACCTAGGATTTTAAGGAGGTGATTGGTGGCTGAGATGAGGGATCAGAATGGAGGGGGGTGAGCCTGAAGGCAGAGGCTGGGAAGGAGGAGAAGGGGGTCCGCAGAAGTCTCCAGAGGGTCCGAGGGAGCACAGAAAATGCCACAGAAGCAGGCTGGCAAAAACAGTTTGAGGAGGAGTCCGTAGGACTGTTTCAAGTGTACGAAGGAAGGGAGAAAGTGTTTGAAGACTGGAGAGGTCAGGTGTCTAGTATAAAGGTGTGATTGGGAAGACAAAGCAATAAAGTAACTAAAAGGGGTGGGGGGTGAGGGGTGCATGGGTGAAGCCATGAAGCCCGGGCAGGATAGCCATACGGAGATGTCAAGTAGGAAGTTCATCCATTCATTTATTATTTATGCCAGCCTCAAAGGCGGCTTACATAAAAGTCACAGAGAAGATAAAACGATAAAATCATTAAAACTCAGCTAACAGGGCGAGAGAGCTGGGGAGAAAACACAGGAGAGACTGGATAATTGTTACTTGGAAACATAGGCTCAGAAAAGCCATTGAAGATGAACACAGGACTCATCGGAGCTTGCTGGCAGCCAAGCGAAAAAAAGAAAAAAAAAAAAAAGACACCTAAATAAAGCGGTTCGCCAGGCTGGAACTTGGGAGAAAGGCACTCGTGAGGGCTCAGAGGAGAAGCAGGTGTAGAGATGAAATGAGATCCCTCAAGTAGGGGGTATAGGAGAGGGAGTCGGTCCAAGCCAGGTCAGGGCTTCGGCAGTGCTGACATTTAAGGGACGGCTGATGTTCCCTGAGGAGAAGGGCCTTTCTGTGGCCTGCACAGGGGGACGGGGGTGGGTAGGTGGGTGTGTGTGTACGGTCCGTTCACCTAAATCTCCTTGCAGGGGCACTGGGCTCTGACCTTTCCTACCATGAGGTGGGTTTGCCATTTCCCCAAGGCCCCTTGGGGCCCTGGTCTGGGAGGAGTCCGCCAGTCAGCAGGTGAGCAGGAAGCAGCGGTTTGTTTCTCCATTGTCTTCAAGGTCCAGGTGGTGTCTCTAAGAGGGAGACACCGGGGGTAGCCCTAACTCTGTGATTCGGGAGCCCTTGGCCTTGGGCAAGCCACCTCACCTCCCTGAGCTTCTGTTTTCCCCATCCTAAGAAAAGGGAGTCCAGCTAGATGACCTTTGAGGGTCCCTGTAGCTATAGGAGTCTCGGATCACTTGTCTGATTTCGTTCTGCATGCAGCAGATATGTCCTAAGTGTGGGCCAGGGGCCAGACCCTGTGCTGAGTTTTAAGTATGTAATTGTGAACCAAAACAGATATGGTCCCTGCTCTCATGGAGGGGGCGGGGTGGAAAGGACTGTTCATCAAATATTCTTATACAATAAGATATAAACTTAGATAGTAACTGCTACAAAGGGTCAGTGTGTGATGTTATATAAACAAATAATGGGAGATTTAACGTAGACACGGAGTCTGTGTATTGGTGGGAAAATGCGGATGGGCTCTGGATGCTATTTCTTCCTTCCCCTTTCTCTCTGCAGATGGCCGAATCCCTTTCCTGAGCCACTGGAATTGGCCCCATCGAGGGGTGCGTTCCCTTGGGCTCTCTAGGTGAGGCCTTCATGTCTTGCCTTAGAACACATCTGGGCAGAGCCGAGTAGCCTGGGAAGGGTCAGGACTCTGAGAGATCTTGATCCCTTGTGGGCGAGATTGGTTTTCTGGGGGTAGGGAGGGTACAGAGTCAGCCACCAGGCCTGACATGAAGTTGCTTTACATCATCTACAAGCAACGGTGGGCGGCCAGAGGGAGGAAGGTCTTTGAGGAAGTGGGTGGAGTCTGGCAGTGGCCAGCCTGAGCTCCAGGCCAGCAGTCAGCAGAGCGGGGGTGGGGTGGGGCAGGGCCTCAGCCCCTAGGAAGAATGTGAGAGTCTGATAATGCTCTCTACTTGGGTGTCCAGGGTCAGGCCTGGATCTCACGAAGCTCGAAGTCCAGCAGTTCAGACAGGCCTGGGCTCTGAACCTGTGCAGAGGCTGAGCCCAGCAGCCAAGCCCCAGCTCACCCCTTCTTGCTCTCAGGGTCTTTATACGTCACCATGGAAGCTCAGCAGGCAGTGGTCCTCCACCCAGAAGGCATGGACAGGTGTCCCAAGTCATCTCTACATCTGGTAAAGAGACTGACTGCTCAGTCAGCCTGAGGAGAGGGGCTGAATGGGGTCTTGATGGGGATTATGGGGGAGGGGTCTGGAGGGAGGAGCAGGCAGGAAGAAGGAGGCAGAGAGGATCCATCAGTGGGCCAACACCCCCCCCCCCAGACTATCATCCACCTGTCCGTGTATCCCTCCCTGCGACACCTGTGCGGTACGCCCCACACTTCCATGTACAAAGCACTGGGAGGGATAGGCCACATCTCCCGTCAACAAACCGGGTCTGACAATCAGGTGGAGATTGCACACAGACAACCACGCAACCCGTCAACCCAGGTTTTGGCGTCACTTGTCTTACGGCTTGTCACTTTCTGTAAAGGGCGTTCCAAACTTTCTGGGCAGTCTATTGTCTGAGGGAGTCCTATACATACAGCACCATGCTGAGACTCGGTATCCTGGCCCTGTGATTTAAAACAATTTTTTTTTAATGTTTTATTTCTGAGTGAGAGAGAGAGAGAGATAGAGACAGTGTGAGCAGGGGAGGGTCAGAGAAAGAGGTAGATACAGAATCTGAAACAGGCTCCGGGCTCTGAGCTAGCTGTCAGCACAGAGCCTGACGTGGGGCTCGAACCCACGAACCGCCAGATCATGACCCGAGCCAAAGTCGGATGCATAACCAACTGAGCCACCTAGGCACCCCCTGGTCCTGTGATTTGACTCTAAGCTCCTGCATCTTCCAGTCCCTTTCCTTGACACATCCCCCTTGCCTTCCCATTCAGAAGCTGTCCAGCAGTACCGCCGGAATCTGGCCGAGTGGTTCAGCCGGCTGCCCAGAGAGGAGCGCCAGTTCGGCCCGACCTTTGCACTTGACACGGTCCATGTAGACCCTGTGATCCGCGAGAGCGCCCCAGATGAGCTGCTTCGCCCAACGGCAGAGCTGGCCCTGGAGCACCAGCCCCCTCTAGCGGGTCTCCCCCCGCTGGCCCTGCCCCACCTCTTTGACCCAGATGCCTGTGGGCGCCAGGTGCAGACGGTGGTGCTCTACGGGACGGTGGGCACGGGGAAGAGCACGCTGGTGCGCAAGATGGTCTTGGACTGGTGTTACGGGCGGTTGCCAGCCTTCGAGCTGCTCATCCCCTTTTCCTGCGAGGATCTGTCGTCTCTGGGCCCCGCCCCCGCCTCCTTGTGCCAACTTGTGGCTCAGCGCTACACGCCCCTGAAGGAGATTCTGCCTCTGCTGGCTGCTGTTGGGTCCCGCCTGCTCTTTGTGCTCCATGGCTTGGAGCACCTCAACCTCGACTTCCGGTTAGCTGGGACAGGGCTTTGCAGTGACCCCGAAAAGCCGGAGGCGCCCGCTGCCATCATCGTCAACCTGCTGCGGAAATACATGCTGCCGGAGGTAAGCAGCCCCCTGCCTTGCCACCGCTGCCCGTAACTTGCCCCCAAAGGGTTTTGTGTCCTGAGCCCTCGTGTTTATTGGTGTGGGGGTGTAGGTTCTTGGTGAATTCAAACCTGTACCTCCACTTCCCAGCTGTGTGTCTTTAAGCCCAGCCACTAACTTCCCCAAGTTCTGTTCCTCCTCTCCCTGAGCTATACTCATCAACGGAGACGCTTCATAGGAAGTACTTTAGCACAGTGCCCTGGGTCCTCGGGGGCGGGGGGGCGGGGGGGGGCTCAGTAATTGTTAGTTATAATTATTACGGTCATCGTTTTCTTTTTTTTAATTTTTATTTATTTATTTTGAGAAGCAGGGGAGAGGAAGAAAGGGAGAGAGAATCTCAAGCAGGCTCTGTGCTGTCAGTGCGGAGCCCGACTTGGGGCTTGAACTTACGAACCATAAGATCGTGACCTGAGCCAAAGTTGGGTGCTTAACTGACTGAGCCCCCCAGGTGCCCCACAGTCACCATCATTTTCATCTTTGGACACTCAATCTTCAGGGGCTCTCTGAGGAGTGAGGCAATCAGGGCACAAAAATCTTTCTTAACCCCCAACTGTGCCATTCCCAGGCCAGCATTCTGGCGACCACCCGGCCCTCCGCCATCGGCCGAATCCCCAGCAAGTATGTGGGCCGCTATGGCGAGATCTGTGGCTTCTCTGATACCAACCTGCAGAAGCTCTACTTCCAGCTCCGCCTCAACCAGCCAGACTGCGGGTACGGTGCCGGCGGCACAGGGATCTCGGCCACGGCGGCTCAGCGTGACAACCTGGTGCAGATGCTCTCCCGGAACCTGGAGGGGCACCACCAGATCGCCGCCGCCTGCTTCCTGCCCTCCTATTGCTGGCTCGTCTGTGCCACCTTGCACTTCCTGCACGCCCCCACGCCGGCCGGGCAGACCCTCACGAGCATCTACACCAGCTTCCTGCGTCTGAACTTCAGTGGGGAGATGCTGGACAGCACTGACCCCTCCAAGCTGTCCCTGATGGCCTATGCAGCCCGAACCATGGGCAAGCTGGCCTACGAGGGGGTGTCCTGCCGCAAGACCTACTTCTCCGAAGAGGACGTCCGTGGCTGCCTGGAAGCCGGCATCAAGACTGAGGAAGAGTTCCAGCTGCTCCATGTCTTCCGCCGGGACGCGCTGAGGTTTTTTCTGGCCCCGTGCGTGGAACCGGGGCGCCGGGGCACCTTCGTGTTCACCGTGCCTGCCATGCAGGAGTACCTGGCCGCCCTCTACATCGTGCTGGGCCTGCGGAAGACGACCCTGCAGCGCGTGGGCAAGGAAGTGGTCGAGCTTGCGGGCCGTGTCGGGGAGGACGTCAGTCTGGTCCTGGGCATTGTGGCCAAGCTTCTGCCCCTGCGAGCCCTGCCTCTGCTCTTCAACCTGCTCAAGGTAACAGCCTAGCACCCCGGGCCCTCAGCCCCCATAGTCCCCGTTCGCCCCCCGCTCCTCTCCCAGAAGGAAACCGCTACTTCCTGCGTAACCGCGAATCTTCTTCTTGACTCTGGTTTCAGATTGAGGCAATCTGGCTTTTAGTGGGATTGAGACATAAGGGAAGGGGGAGAGGGAAACCACCGGCTGGGGAAGGCTTGATGGCTGGGAGGAGGACGTGAGGACACAGGCACCTTAGTCACAATCCTATGACCCTAATGACAGTTTTCTTTTTGCCTCTCTTCTGGTCTTTGTCGGTGGGGAGCCGGAATCGCGCTATAGTCCAGGGTCTGGCCTCTTTGCAGGCCCAGAAACTCCAATGTATCTTGTTCCCCCGGAGGTGGTTAGACTCCGGGAACGATGACTCATCCTAACTAAATCACTAGAGACAAGTTTATAAAGCAGATGCCATTTTATGCATTTATACCAGGAGGATAAATGGCATTGATCATTGGCTTAGGATAGTGCAGGCCTGCTCCAGAATCCAAATGACAGGCCCAAGCACTGTGTCGTGAGCAGGGCAGACATGCTGAGTTTTCGAGGGGAGGAAGGACCCGCCCTCTGGTGATGTCTACCAGGTGCCTTGTGAATGAAATATTATTATGATCCATTTTTAGAATCGTAAGAAAATCGTAGGAAACTGAGGCCCACAGAGGCTAGTAACTTGCCCAAGGTCACTCAAATAGTAAGTGGAATAGCTGGGATCTGGGTCCAGGTTTTGTGATTCTGAACCCTGTGCTTTCTCTGCCAAACTTTACCGCTGTATGATGGATATTTCTGTTAAGCTTTGGTGCCCTGCTAGGTAACCCTGGTCCTCTCTAGGAATGCTTCAATAACCCATCTTCGGGAGGTAGACCCCTGATGGTCAGTGCTGGCAGAATTTTAACACATTTTCCTCTTTATAGAGAACAAAGCATAAAGTTTAGAAACAGGGATTCAGTAGTAATTCAGCTATCTGGGATTAAATCCAGGCTCTGCCATTTGCTAGCTGTGTGATCTTGGACAAGTTCCTTAACTTCTCTGTGCCCCCAAGTCTTACCTGTTAAATGCGGCTAACAGAATCTATATCATTTGGCCGAATATGAGGATTAAATGTATTCATCCTCAGGACCTGGCACACAGCCAGTGTTATTTAATTGTTTGTTAGACACAAAACCAGGCTCAGGCAGCCCACCCCTTCTCACACTGTTGCCTCCGATGGGAAGGTAATGGCCATTGCTCAGGCCAGGCCAGCCCAGCCCTATGAGGGTGTGTTTGCCTGATCCGGGTTACAGTGAGAGGCTGTGACCTACTGACGGGATTCTGGAAGCCTGTCGGTGCACCAAACTGTTAGCATCGCAGTAGTCCTATTTGTTTCTTCATGAACCTATCGATTCAGCTTCACAGGTGACATTTTCTGAGGTCGTCACCCGGTGACTGTTGAGGGAGGACACTATACCCTCCATGGTGGGAAACTCACCTATAAAGAAAGGGGAAGAGAACCCCCTAAACCAGCCGTTAGAGGAGGTTCCTCAAAACTTCCTCGTGGCTCCTTGCCAGAGCCATGGGCCCTGTTGTCTGTTTCAGCACCAAGGCAGGGACAGGAGATGATGTCCTCAGCCTCCCATACGTTAATTTCCCCACCAAACATTTGAGTGCCTGCTGTGTACCAGGCAATGCGTTAGGTTCTGAGGAAGAAACCATGAACAAAACCCCAGGGTTCTGCCCTTTCTGGTTCTCCGGGGGGAACACGAACGTGTCCCTGGGACTGTGTGATTTAAAATTTTGGTTTGACGCCTGGGTGGGTCAGTTGGTTGAGCGCCCGACATCAGCTCCGGTCATGATCTCACGGTTGGTGAGTTTGAGCCCCGCATCAAGCTTGCCACGCTCTGCACAGAGCCTGCTTCAGCTCTTCTATTCCCCTCTCTCTCTGTCCCTCCCCTACTTGCGTGCTCTCTCTCAAAAATAAATAAAGCATTAGAAAAAATGAAAAATAAATAAAAAATAAATAAAATCATGGTAAGTGCCTAGAAAGCAAAGTCCCAGGTACTGTGAAAACGTGTAAGTGGGGTACCTGATGGGGGGATGTGAAAAACCTCTCTGCAGGAAGGGCATTTAACCTGACCCTGGGGGATTAGCCAAGGAGGAGAATTGGTGAGGGGAGTCACCCCAGAAAGAGAATACAGCTTTGAAGGAATAGAACTGTGGTAGTATCAAATAATAATCATGAGAGAAGCCAAAAGGACAGAAGGAGAGTGCGTGAGTGTGAGAGGTCTGTGGACGAGAGCAGTGAGGCTGGAAGGGCCTTGAATAAGCAGGAGTGACGTCAGTCTTTGTTGCTGGGGTGACCGTGATGATGTGGAAGGTGAGGATATCTTCATAGCACCTTGCCTGGCACCAAACAAAATGCAAAACAGATAAGAATTCCTTCCCACCACGGGGCTCGCAAACGTATGGGGTGTCTGTGGAAAAGAATCCCCTGATGTCAGGAGTGTGTGACACAGGTGTCGAGAGGTGACTCTGGAAAGGTCAAATTGGGGCCAAACTATGACAAGTTTCCATTCCGCATGGGCAGTGGGGAGCCACGGTGGGTGCTGCAGTGGGGGAGTAGGATGGCCAGACAAATCGTGCTGGGGGGTTACGAGAGAAGGTGAGGCCGAATGAGCTTTGAAGGCTGAGTGGGCCCGCGGGAGGCTGCAGCCCTGTCCCTGCGTCCCCTCCCAGGTGGTCCCACGGGTGTTCGGGCGCGTGGTGGGTAAGAGCCGCGAGGCGGTCGCCCAGGCCATGGTGCTGGAGATGTTCCGAGAAGAAGATTACTACAACGATGACGTCCTGGACCAGATGGGCGCCAGCATCCTGGGCGTGGAGGGCCCCCGGCGCCACCCCGATGAGCCTCCCGACGATGAGGTCTTCGAGCTCTTCCCCATGTTCATGGGCGGGCTCCTGTCTGCGCACAACCGGGCCGTGCTGGCTCAGCTCGGCTGCCCCATCAGGAACCTGGATGCCCTGGAGAACGCCCAGGCCATCAAGAAGAAGCTGGGCAAGCTGGGCCGTCAGGTGCTGCCCCCGTCGGAGCTCCTGGACCACCTGTTCTTCCACTACGAGTTCCAGAATCAGCGCTTCTCTGCCGAGGTGCTCGGCTCCCTGCGCCAGCTCAACCTGGCCGGTGTGCGCATGACGCCCCTCAAGTGCACGGTGGTGGCAGCTGTGCTGGGCAGTGGAAGGCACGCCCTGGATGAGGTGAACTTGGCCTCCTGTCAGCTGGATCCTGCCGGGCTGCACACGCTCAGGCCTGTCTTCCTGCGTGCCCGGAAGCTGGGGTGAGGACCTGCCTTTGAGCGCCAGGCCAGAAGACACGGGAGGGCTGGGGAAGAGGTGGGAAGAGAAGGTGCTGGGGAGACCAAAGGGAGTGAGGAAGGACTGGGAGGGGGGAGATGAAGAAGTCTGGGGGGCGTGCAGGTGACCAGCAATAGAAGGGAGGGCAGCGTGGGCTGAGAGGCACGATGGTGAGAAAAGGGCGCGGTGGGTGGGCAGGCTCCGTGCCGGACTCCTTGCTTCTCACGTCCCTCTGGCCACCTTCCGCCCCAGCTTGCAACTCAACAGCCTGGGCCCCGAGGCCTGCAGGGTCCTCCGAGAACTGCTGCTGCATGACCAGTGCCAGATCGCCACCCTGCGGTGAGTGTTTCGGGAGGGGGTGAAGGGACATTCTGGCCATCCTGCTGGCAGCTGAGGCCAAGGGTGAGCTTCCTGCCTCACAACATACCCGGCACTGGCCCACCCATGGTGTGGCGAAGGGGGTGGGGGCCTAGACCCCGTCCTCCACCCAGGTCCAGCGGGGTGGAGGAAAGCTGCCACCAGGAATGGGTGCTAAGAGAGCCTCTCTGGTGGCTAAAATCACCTTGGGTGGGGGTGGGGGGGGGATAATAGCCAGGCCAGTTGCCCGGCAACAGTGTCGCTGATGCTCTCCCAGGACTTCCCCCGTCGCCTTGCGAGGATGACCCTAATGATGGGCACTCAACAGATGCTTCCAAAGCACTGACTGCTTTATTAGGAACCCAGAAGCCTGGTTGGAATAAGGGGAGGGGTGAATGAGGAGGGGGAGTGCAAGGGGCAGGGCCGTCTGGGGAGGAGGTGAAGAAAGGAAGGAGAGAAGTGGTAAGGGTGAAGAGAGGGGAGTCAGCAGAAGAGAATAGAAGGAAGGAGAAGCCAGCCTCTGCCCTGCTCTGCCTTCCTGTGCGCTCTTCCACACCCCTGTTTCTTCCTGCTCTTCTCCTGGGCCTGCACACCTTTGTGTCCAGACTCCCCTTTCGGTCCAAGACCCGCCGCCCAGTGCAGGGCATCTGCCGCCGGCCCTCATAACCTTGGGGTGCTTGCGGCTGTAGGCTGTCCAACAACCCGCTGACGGCGGCCGGTGTGGCCCTGCTGCTGGAGGGACTGGCTGGAAACACCTCGCTGACACACCTGTCCCTGCTGCACACGGGCCTTGGGGACGAGGGCCTGGAGCTGCTGGCCACCCAGCTGGACTGTAACCGACAGCTGCAGGAGCTGAACGTGGCCTACAATGGTGCTGGCGACACAGCGGCCCTGGCCTTGGCCCACGCGGCCCGGGACCACCCCTCCCTGGAGCTGCTGCAGTAAGTCTTGTCCCCGGTGTCCCCCCGCCCCCGGACCCTGTCCCAGCCCCAGTCTCCCTCCTGTTTTCACTGCGTTCTTCCTACGCTAGGGCCTGGGCTCTACCCCCGCCTTCTCCCTGGTCCTCACAGACCCGCTTCGGAACCCACCGCGCCTTACCCCACCCCGGTTCCCTACCGCCATTTCTCTTAGGGTCCTCATGGCCCCATCCCTCCTGTCCCCGGTTCAGATGTCATCCCCGCCTCCTGTTGGCCACCCCCTCCAGCTCTGGCTCGGGGCACACACCCCATCACATTCCACAGCTAGGGGAGGAGTCGTGAGGATCCCCCAGTCTCTGTCCCGTCCACCCTCTGCCCTCCTTCTGAGAGCCCCGCAGATGACATCTTCTCTTCTCTCTCCTCCCAGCCTCTACTTCAATGAGCTGAGCTCAGAGGGCCGCCAGGCTCTGCGGGACGTGCAGGGCACTGCTAAAGGTGGTGCCCGTGTCGTGGTGTCGCTGACAGAGGGGACAGCGGTGTCTGAGTACTGGTCGGTGATCCTTAGTGAAGTCCAGCGGAACCTCAACAGCTGGGATCGCGGCCGCGTCCGGCGCCACCTTGAGCTGCTGCTTCGGGATCTGGAAGACAGCCGAGGGGACACCCTTAACCCCTGGCGCAAGGCCCAGCTGCTGCGAGTGGAGGGTGAGGTCAGGGCCCTCCTGGAGCAGCTGGGAGGCCCTGGAAGCTGAGGCAGGAGCAGCAGTCACCGAGCCGGGTGACCCCCAGCCCCAAGACCCTTCCCTCTGTGGTCTCCTGGTTTGCACTACTACTTCCAGGAGGATCCCTGTGGGGCTGGAGGTGAAGGATTGGGCACAGCTGTGCCAGTCTCTCCTGGGGGCACATCCAACCATTGCTCCTGAGTCTGAAATTGCCAGAGTCATGGAACGTGCCTCCTCTCCACTCAGCCAAGCAGACTGAGAAACACTCCGATGTGGCATTTTGGCAGCCAGTTGTCCTGTGGCACCACCAGCCTCGTCTCTGTCCACGCAAGGAGCTTCCAGTTGTGCCACCAGGGGGCGCACTTCTTGTGTCTGCCCCCCCAGAGATGTTGCCAAGGGATGCATCGGAGGGCCTCCACCTTCTGCATGTTTCTACCCGTCAGAGGACACGGAGGATGCCCGGAGCCCCTTTCCTCTCTCATTGGTGCCTTCTCCTCACCTTCATGCCCCCTTTCTCACAGTCGTACTTATGCTAGGTGGCTCCGAGGGGCCTGCACACTGCCTTGCTTCCATTAAAAAGCTGTGTCTTCCACCCATGATGGCCTCCTTCTTGCCTGGTGCTTTCACGAAAGGGCACTGTTTGGGGACCACTTTCTGTTGCAGGTGGTTCTTGGACGCTAGGTTCAGAGGCAGTGAGGGCCAGGGGGTGGCCCGGGAACAAGATCCTGGGGTCGGAGGAGGTCACACTGGGCTATGGGACTTCTATCGCCTTTCCAAAGTTATGTATCCTGGGCTTTGAATCCTAGTGATCAGCAACCCACCTTCGTCTGCCCAGAGCAGAAGCTGGGACCGCTGCGGGGTCTCTAGAGAGAGCTGGGGCCCAGGAATGGGGGCAGGAGGAACAGGCATACTTCCCCAGAGGATAAGACTGTCCTGCCGTTAACCATTACCCCACTGCTTCTAAGGCAGTGTCTTTAAGGAGGCGGGCCGTGGCAGGTTGGGTGGGAGGGTCAGCTGGTTTTGATGGACCTTGTCCCTACCTGGAGCGCTGGGCCGCTGATCCAACTATGGAAGCAGCTGCAGGTAGGAGACGGAGAAATCCTCTGGTGGGGACTTGAGGGCAGCGAGAGAGGGTAGATTGGGAGGCCAAAGCTTTGGGACCAGGGTGTACCTGATGTTGGGGCTTGGAGCCCTGAGGCAAATAGACTGGGAATGAGAGGAGAAGAGGTGAGTGGGTGGGTCTGTCTTCCTGGTCCACGCCCTGTCCTGATATGCTCACATTTCTGTGCCCGGGGGGAGGCGAAGGGAAGAGTGGAGAAGGGAAGGTCCTTTTGGAGCAGGATGGAGGGGGCAAGTCCTGAGTTTGGGGGTTCCCCCAAGTCCTTTCAGTTAATGACAGTTAATGACCGTGAAAGAGGAGTCCGATGGGGAGGGAATGCGCCCCTCCTCTCCTCATCCCTTCTTTGCACAGCAGATCTTCAGGACTCAGCCTCCTTAACTCTGTAAGTGCCCTTCTGGGAAGGATTGGGGCAAGGGGTGGAGTGGATCCAGGGTGGGGAAGGCCTTCATTAGCACCTCAAACAGATTGGGACCAGAGTCCAGGATGTCAGCTTGCTCCTATCTGTGTCCCTTGCCTCCTTGCAGGAAGTTTGAGTTTAACGCAAAGCAGGGCATTGACAATCCTGCCCTCTCTCTGGCTGAAGACCACGACCCCTCCGGTAACCCCCTTGCCCTGGCCAACCATTCCCTTTCCCCAGCGATACCACAGCTCCTCATCCCCTCCCGTCTCCTTGGTAACCACTCCACCGGCCTCCCTCTGATAGCAGTGGGGAGTAACTGCGCGGAGGAAGGAGGGGGTTGGGTGTTTTCTTTTGTCCAAACCACTCTTCCCACTTTTGGGTATTTGGCCCCCCTGCCCAATACTTAACTGGGAGGCTGCCCGGCGCCCCATCACAAGGGTAGGGCCTGCCAGGCACGAGGTGACTTGTGTTGGGGCCACGTCCCCTCTCCCCCTTTTCTGTTGCCCACCTCCCCTTCCAGATCTCTGGAGCCTGGAGCGGCCTCGCTTCTGTCTGCTGAGCAAAGAGAAGGGCGGGAGTTTTGGCTTCCACCTGACACAGGAGCTGGCCAAGGCTGTGCCTGTGGTGTGCAGGGTGGATCCGGGCACCTCTGCCCAGCGCCAGGGTCTTCGGGAAGGGGACCGGATCCTAGGGGTGAACGACCACGTTGTGGAACGTGAAGACTATGGTGCGGTGAGGTTGGCCTGGCGCTTCCCTGGGGCCTTAGCACCTCGAGGGGATATACGGGGGCAGTCCCTAAGCCTCGGCCTCCCCCATCTCCCAGGATTTAGGGCTGCCCAGGTCGGGATGGTTGGGTGAAGGCATCTAGAGAGCTGGTTCCAGGGAGGGGGCATTGGCAAGAGGGGCCAGCCCCAACCTCTCCCCCCTGCATGCCCTCTCTTTAGGTGGTGCGCCGCATCCGGGCCAGCGGTCCGCGGGTGTTGCTGACGGTTTTGGCGCAGCACGTGTATGACGCGGTTCAAGCCCTGCAGGGAAACAGTGCCCACGTCTCTCCTACTCTCGGCCCAGGGGTCCGGCCCCGACTGTGTCACATAGTGAAAGATGAGGGCGGTTTTGGCTTCAGTGTCACCTACAGTGAGCCCTGAGGCTAGGGAGGGAGGTTAAGAGCGGGGATCTCAGCCCAGAGCTGGGCAGGCGGCAGACTGAAGCTTGCTGGTTTGGTTTTTTTTTTTTTTTTTTTGGCTTCCAGGTTATCAGGGTCCTTTCTGGTTGGTGCTGGGTACTGGAGGAGCAGCTGAGCGGGCAGGGGTGCCCCCTGGGGCCCGGCTGCTGGAAGTGAACGGGGTCAGCGTGGAGAAGCTCACTTATAACCAACTCCGCAGGAAGGTATGGCAGCCTGTTTCCCCCACCCGGTCTCACCCATCTGGGCCCCGGGGGCCATGCCTCAGGCGGCAGGTCCCTCCCCCTGGCATTCCTCTTCTAATCTGACCTCATACCTTCTGCTACCCTTCCCTTCCCAGTCCCTGCTAGGCTCTTCTCTCCCCCACCCTCAGGGTCACCTTCCTGGGGCTTTGAGGAGGGCCTGCCTCTGCCCTCCCTGCGTAGCTGGTTGATGCCTTGATGCTGACGCCCTGCTGGGTCCCCTACAGCTTTCGCAGAGTGGAGAGCAAGTGACCCTGCTGGTGGCCGGGCCAGAGGTGGAGGAGCAGTGTCGCCGGCTGGGAGTGCCCCTGGCTGCGCCCCTGGCGGAGGGCTGGGCACTGCCCGCCAAGCCACGCCGTCTGCACCTACAGAAGGGGCCCAAGGGCTTTGGGTTCCTGCTTCGGGAAGAGAAAGGTCTGGACGGCCAACCAGGTGAGTGGTAGCCCCGGGGGTGGGTAGGGTGAGTGGTAGACCCGGGGGCGGGTAGGGAAGGTGTGTCTTGGGGTGGACACGCAGGTGTTCACACAGGGCTTTCCGTGCACAGTAAGTGGTATCTGCAGCCCTGAGCCTCCTCGTACTGTGTGGCCCACGCCCCCACCCCCCGTCAGTGCCTCAGTGTGCCCACAGTGGCCTGGGCTGGCACTGGGGTCAGCGGGGGAGGAGCCATGAGGATGTTTATGCCCTAGGACAGTTCCTGTGGGAGGTGGACCCTGGACTGCCAGCTGAGAAGGCCGGGATGCAGGCTGGGGACCGGCTGGTGGCTGTGGCTGGGGAAAGCGTGGAGGGGCTGGGCCACGAGGAGACGGTGTCCAGGATCCGGGAGCAGGGCTCCTCCGTCTCCCTCACCGTTGTCGACCCTGAGGCTGACCGCTTCTTCAGCATGGTGCGAGCTGAGGGGCCGGGGCTGGAGCGGGGGCGGGAATGAGCAGGGCTCCGGTGGGGGGAGAAGCCACCGGTCGGGTCTCTCTGCCTCCTTCCAGGTTCGCTTGTCCCCACTTCTCTTCTTGGAGAGCGCAGAGGCTGCTGCGTCTCCCCAGGAAAACTGCTCCGCCTCTCTGGTTGAAACCAAGGACCTACCCGTTGAAGATACAGCCACGCCTCTTGTCCCATGTGGCTCTCGCCAGTGCTTCCTGTACCCTGGATCCGGCGGTGGCTATGGCTTCCGACTTACCGGTGTGGCCAGCGAGCCACGTCTCTTCATCTCCCAGGTGACTTATGCCCTATGGACCTTGGATCTTTCCAATCACTTGCCTCCTAATGAGCCTTCATCTGCTTCTCTCCCGAGGTCCGAGAGCATCCAGCAACTTGCCCACCGTGTCCCACGTTCTGTAACCCCCCTCTTCACCAGGTCACCCGAGGAGGCTCAGCCGCCCGGGCGGGGCTGCGAATGGGAGATGTGGTTCTGGAGGTGAATGGGTATCCCATGGGTGGAGAGAATGACGTGGAAAAGCTTCAGCAGCTCCTTGAGGCTGAGCCACCCCTCTGCCTGAAGCTGGCCGCCAGGTCCTCCCAGGGCTACGAAGCCTGGAATTACCCAGGGGTCGGAGAGGTAAGAAGAGACAGATGGACTGTGAGCAGCCGGAGAAAGATAGAGGGAGCCAGAGAGGAGGGTTACAGGGTGAAGCAGTGTGAGGCAGGCACGTTGGGACTTTAGGCCATGGCAGGTGGGGACCGAAGGACCCACAGAACACGCCACGGTCCTGGGCATTCCAGTCGGGTAGGGGGCAGGGAAAAGGAACTCTTCTGGTCCTTGAACGGCCTTCTGTCTTCTCTCTCTGCTCAGGACTGGGCTCTGCCCTCGGAGATCCTATAGTCCTCCTCCGCCTGGCACAGACCTGCCCAGGGGCCTTCCTGTCCTCACTCTCCTGCTCGCGGAGGTAGGAGCTGAGAAGCTGTCTTTAAGCCTGAAGCTGCGGCCATAGAATTCTGGACACCCCCAATCACAGGATTGCTCAAGGTCTCCCTCCCTTCCCATGGGTCCAACCTCCCAGAAGCCGGTGTGGCCAGAGGCCTCAGGCAGGCCCATCCGGGGGTTGTGTCCCAAGGATGAAGTTCTGCCTGAAACAAATGGAGTGGTGTGGTTTTGAGATTTATAATAACTTATACCCTTTCCCAGCACGGAGCTCCTAAAATCTTTGGAATTTCCTAAGTAATAAGAGTGAGAAAGGTGTTTTCGTTATTCATAACAAGCCCCATTCAACCACATCTAACTTTGTTAAGGAAGTGATTTTTGGAAAGTACCTAAGGATGGGGGACTGGTGCCAGGGGAACCTACCGCGTGATTAGAGAGGGTTAGAGCTTTCAGCCCCACCCCACCCCTACCCTCCATCTCCCGGGAGGGGAGAGGCACTGCAGGTTGAATTAATCACCAATGGCCAATGGTTTCATTGCTCGTGCCTCCATAAAAAACCAAAAGGACGGGGTTCAGGGAGCTTCTGGGTGGCTGACTGCTTGGAGGGCTGGTAGGGCGCTGCACCTGGGGAGGGGGTGCACAGAGCTCCCCCGCTCATGCCTTGTTCTGTGCATACTGCCATCCGGCTGTTCCTGACTTGTGCCCTTTCTAATGAACTGGCAATCCAGTGAGTGAAATGTTTCTCTGAGTTCTGTGAGCCACTCTGGCAAATGATGGAACCCAAGCGGGGGGCGGGGTGGTGGGAACCTTTGTTTTGGCCAGTTGGTCAGAAGCACGGGTGACAATGTGGATGTGACACTGGCATCGGAAGTGGGGACTGTCTTGTGGGGCTGAGCCTGAGGGATCTGATGCTCTCTTCATGTCGGTAGTGCCGAAATTGAGTTAAACTGTAAAGGCACCCAGCTGGTGAACAGAGAACTGTTATAGAATTTCTTCGTGTGGGAACCCCGCCCCCCACATTTGACCAGAAGTGAAGTAGTATCGGGAGGATGGTAGTAAAACAGAGAGGAAACACAGGGATTTCCCTTTTTAGATGGGCTGTGGGCTGGCTGGGATTGCAGCCATCTGGAACTTGCCCTAGGCACGACTCCAGGAGTTTCGGATATATTGCAAGAATTTGGAGACCAGTTACATCTTCCCTCTATGGGCACCTTAGGGTTGTGGGGGCTGGTGCCTGCTCACTTCCCTGTTGGTCTATTACAGAAATGGCCTTTCCCCCACAAAGCCTGTGTTGGTGAGGGGTACTGGACGGTGGTTTGAAGGGACCAAAAAAGCTCCAGACTCAAGCCATGGGACCCAGTTTCTCTGAAAGAGAGTTGAGAGCTTGTCAAATTTCTCTCCTCTCGTTCAGTCTTCGGAGTAATGGGTCAGCCCAGAACCAAGCTGCCACATAGGAGGTCCTCATCTCTGCCAAAAAGCCACAGCCCACGGTTCTGCTGAGTTCTGCATCAAGACAGATTTATTGCTGGAGCCTCCAAGAGCCCCAGAGGCTAGAGGCTTACAGCCTCAAAGATCCAGGGGGTTGAGTCCGAACTGGTGGAGCCGCTCCTTGTACTTGGCATGAAGTCTCAGCACAGCCCCATCCCACTGAGGCTTGACTGCTCTCAGCTTGGCCAAGAGTTGGTCCAGGCTGCCCTGCAGACATCAAGCTTTAGGCCCCAGGAAGGGAGCGGGCAGCGTGAGGGGTGCCCCAGGCTACTCTACAAGCTTTCCTTGCCAGTGTCTTCTCAGAGCTCTTACACTTAGTAGGCATGGTTTCATCCCCTGGCTGTCCGCCTTCAAGACAGGGCAGATTTCCCTGTGGAGATGCTTCTCCTCCTTCCCCCTGGTCTGTCATTGCCATATTAGTTGGGGTTTGTGGGGCTGGGGGAGGTGGGATTCAACTGGGGTGGCTGGGATTCCAACTTACGTGTAAGATTTCTTCGTACTTGGCCTCCATGTCTGCCACGTGTGCGCGAAGCTGAGCCAGAGTCTGGTCCCGCTCCCCGAGGGCCTGCTCTGCCCCTTGCCTTGAGGCCTCAGCCTCCCTCCGGCACGTCTCTGTGGGCCCGGGCAGAAGGCGAAAGGATTGCGTAGTGACAGTCTACCTGTGAACAGTCTCCAAAGGTAGACTTGAACTTGAATGCGATCATTCCAGACTCCCCCCCAGTATTGTCACTTTTCTCATGGTCCCCATAAAGTGCAGACATACACCTTTTTTTTTTTTTTAATGTTTTTTTAAATTTATTTCTAGGAGAGAGAGAGAGAGACAGTGTAAGCAGGGGAGGGTCAGAGAGAGAGGGAGTCACAGACTGAAACAGGCTCCAGGCTCTCAGCTGGCAGTCAGCACAGAGCCCGAAGCGGGGCTCGAACCCATGAACCGCGAGATCATGACCTAAGCGAAAGTCGGACGCTTAACCGACTAAGCCACCCAGGCGTCCCATAGCAGATGTACACCTTTAAGGTTCAGTAGAGAGAGTAGTGGGATTGGGACAAGAGATGTGGGTCCAGAGTGTGCTTGTAACTCGTGTAACCTCAGGCATGCCTCTCTCTGAGCCTAAGTCTCTTTATCTTTAAAGACAGAATGATCCAAACCTTACAGGCTTACTGTGAGTTAAGTGCAATGGTATACAAGCAAATAAACTAGTATATACAGAAAGTGCTCCATAAATGCTGATCGAATGTACATTCTAGACAAGGCATGTATGAGGAAAGGCATTCAGGGTCTACATGGCAGATGAGCAACTCTTGGGTATGTGTGGCTAAACCGGGGCTACTTTAGGTTAAAACTTTGGGGCGCCTGGGTGGCTCAGTCAGTTAAGCGTCCAACTTCAGTTCAGGTCATGATCTCATGGTTCATGGGCTCTAGCTCAGAGCCTGGAGCTTGCTTCAGATTCTGTGTCTCCCTCTCTCTCTGACCCTCCCCTGCTCACACGGTCTCTCTCTGTGTCTCAGAAATAAATAAAAACATTTTTAAAAATTAAAAAAAAACCCTTTAAGACCATGATTGTGAAAGATCTTAAGTGCACGCTAACATAGTTCAACTGCGTTCCGTAACCAAGAGAGAAAGGAAAAACTTCCTCTTTTTTACACTTTTGCTTATCTTGAAGGTTTACTCCTTTATGTAGCAACTACTTATGTAGGACTGAGCATGCATGAGGCATTGAAGATATGAACGTAAGTCAAGTATCTTTCCTCAGTTTCGTTGCAAAAATCAGCCAAGAGGGAATGTGTTTTGCTCATGACAGACACGGCAGTGGTGGGGAGAAAGATCTGGATTTGGAGAGACCATTGAGAGAGGAAGACGGGATGAGACTTTGGTCTTTTTTAGTTACAACCTAAGAGGTTTTTGCCACCTTGAACCCTCTACTCCAACCCTCCATGATGGAACAGTTGGTGGCATAAAGGGTAAGAGAGGGCATCTGGGTGTCTCAGTCAGTACAGTGTCCAACTTCGGCTCAGGTCATGATCTCGTGGTCCGTGAGTTCAAGCCCTGTGTTGGGCTCTGTGCTGACAGCTCGGAGCCTGGAGTCTGCTTTGGATTCAGTGTCTTCCTCTCTCTCTGCCCCTCCCCTGCTTACTCTGTCTTTCAAAAATGAATAAATGTTGAAAAAAAATTTTTTTTAAAGAAAAGGGAAAGAGAGCTTAGATAGCAGTCTTCTAGAGAAGGATTTCTTTTTTAACTTCAAAAAAAATTTTTTTAATTTATTTTTGAGAGAGAGAGAGCACAAGGAGGGGAGGGGCAGAGGGAGAGCAGGGCAGAGTGGGCTCTGTGCTGACAGCAGTGAGCTGATGCAAGGCTCAAACAGACGAACATTGAGATCATGACCTGAGCCATCGTCAGACGCTTGACCTGACTGAGCCACCCAGGTGCCCCTAGAAAAGGACCATCTTAAGTCCACTCCTGCTGGACCTTGTCAGTGCCCCTTAGAGAGAAAGGGGTTAGGGGGTGGGGAAGCCTACCCAGCTGCTCCCGAAGGCCTCTCACTTCTTCCTCCAGCTGCCTGCTGCGGGTCTCCATTTCCTTCTGCAGGACTCTGCGCTGACGACTCATCTCTGTGGTGGGGACAGAGGGTAACGGGTCCCCCGGTGTGGATGGAATGGTGGAAAAAGGAAGGGACGGGACATTGTGGGTGGGACAGGAGCGTAGAGGACTTCTCGGTGGATCTTGTGGTTCTGAGAAGCTGGCAGACCCTGAAAAGCTGGGGAAGAGCTGGGAACCCAACCCCCCTCCCCCATTCCAGCTCAGGGCCTAGATTGTAGCCCTTCACCCCGCCCCCCACTACCATGGGATGAATGAGATAAAAGCCATGATTGCATTTTGTAATCCACAAAGCACATGGCATCAGGCATGATCCTGATGAGGAAGGTTTCTGCCTGAGATCCCGGGAGGTTTTCCTTTGTTTCTTCAGGACCCTGCCTGATTCGTGCTGAGCGGGGAAGGGTAAAGCTGGGCATGGCAGATGGGAATCCTTGTTTTACTTCCTTGGATCCTCTGGCTCTCTTGGCTGTCCTTTCCCAGGCCCCTGTCTCCTGCCCACCTGTCCGACCAACCACACACCTGCATAGATGGCCTTCCCCTCACTTCGGGCCTCTTCCAACTCGGCCTCCAGCACCTGTAGCCTCCACCTCAGCTGGTCTTCAGAAGCCCTGGCTCGGCGAGCCTCATCCCTCCGCAGAGCTGTGAAAAGTACCAGAGCCATGCTCACAACTGGTTGGGAGTCCCACATGGCCCCCTGGACTTGATGGACTGTGCCCGCCTCTGGGAACCCGGTGGCAGGCTTCTAGCCTCTCATTCTCCCTCTGGGTTGGACGGTTTGTCCCTAGAATGCCATGAGCTCTTCCTCACTAAGAAGGAAAAATGCCCTCTATGTTCTACTTACAAAAAATAGCTATTCTTGGGTGCTTGGGTGGCTCAGTCAGTTGAGCCTCTGACTTGGGCTCAGGGCATGATCTCATGGTTCGTGGGTTCGAGCCCCATGTTGGGCTCTGCGCTGACAGCCAGCTCAGAGCCTGGAGCCTGTTTCAGATTCTGTGTCTCCCTCTCTCTCTGACCCTCCCCTGCTCACGCTGTCTCTCTCTCTCAGAAATAAATAAAACATTAAAAATTTGAAAAAAAATAGCTATCCTCACCAACCTTCCCTACCCAACCCTTCCTCGCACTGCCAATTCTTTTTCCACCAGGGGATGGACAGAGGTCAGCCCAGCCTCCCGCCACAGCTCCAAGCCTCTGAGCCTCTGAGGATGTGAAATGTCCCCCTGTCCCACCCCTACTGTCCCAGAGCTTCCACTTTCTTACCCAAGTGGTCTTGGAGCAACTCCTTTTCCAGCACTGCAAGCCGGTGTGCGGATTTGGCCTCCACATCTGCCCTGACAAGTTGGCAAAGCCTCAGCTTATCATGATCTCAGCCTTCCTCACTTCTCCCCATCCTCACCCCACGCCCAGAACTTTCTTCCTGCAGGAGATCGAAGAACCTCTAGAGGACAGATCTCTGATGGCAGGGCCTACTGAGTTCACTCCTGTGTCCTGGCTACCCAGCACAGAGTAGGCACTCAGAATATGTGTGGTGAATACACAGGGAAGGCACAGAGCCAGAAGGGCACCATGGAATGGGTACACGCCGATTCCCCCAATTTCCCAGCTCCATGGACCCTGGAGGGAAGATATGAAGGGGGAGGGTCTCAGGAAAGCTCTATCTCATCATGCAGAGGGCCAAATTCTCTCTGGAGCACCTCTGCTTGGTCTCCAAGCCAGAGCATGGAGAAGCAGGAGGCACTCACCTCCATCCACCCTGACTCACCAGCACCCACATTCTTTTTCTTCTTCTGCGTCGCAGCTTTTATCCCTTTTCCTTTGGTTTTCGGTGGCATCTCCTTGCTGTCCTGGGGAAGGAGAGGACTTGTATTTAAGTCTGGACTTAAGGTTGCTTTCCTGACCCCTAGAATGAACCAGGAGTCCCAGGAGAGTTAGAGTTCTAGTCTCCAAGCCTGTTCTCTTATACCTTCCAGAAGCTTCCATTCTTGGTCTCCTTGGACCCTGAGGCAAGCCTGGGGTTTGGGGAAGGTGGAGCTGTTTCTTTCTACCAGTCAGGTTCTAGGTACGGAAATCATTCCTCTCCACCCTCTTTTGGAGAAAATAAATCTCAGTACTTGTCCCTTCCTTCTTCCCATCATCCTTACCCTGCCTCGTCCCACCTGTAGGATCCTCTCTTGCTTCTGTTGTGTTTCCCTGTAGGGTGACCCACTCATGGAGAGGGACAGAGACAAGGCCCAACCAGCTAGGAGCCTGAGGAGGAGCCTGGTTCTGGGAGCCAATCCAGGGCGACACATTTCCTTTGAGGGCAGGCCTCGAAGGTTGGGTTTCCGGAGGCTGAGTGTTGTCCAGGTAACTGGGAAACACGGAGTCATAGACAGGTGGAATGGGCCAAGTACAAAGCTTAAAATAGCAAGGTCCCAGAGGGTCAATTCTCTCTGTATCCCTAA
Organism: Proteles cristata cristata; assembly: GCA_017311185.1. Taxonomy (NCBI): domain Eukaryota; kingdom Metazoa; phylum Chordata; class Mammalia; order Carnivora; family Hyaenidae; genus Proteles; species Proteles cristata. The sequence goes on along the minus strand of JAESUZ010002552.1, from coordinate 1,706,753 downwards.
ATTCTAAACGTAGTTTGAGGAGAAAGGGCTTTGGAACCCAATCAGTATGCTGCATTTCCATGAAGCGCTGCTTAAAGTTTGGAGACTTACAGAATACAGAGTTATGCGTCTGATACGGTGCTGTTATGCTAATACAGAGGAAAAGAGCTCACAGTAGCCATTTCGGGCAATTTACATCCCTAAGGCTTATCAGGAAACGACATTATTAGGCTTGGGGAAGGCATTCTCTAGTGTACAAGGGAAAGGAATGCAGGAGAAGGGAGTTGAGAGAGTTTGTCGTATCAGAGAAAGGGGACACAGAGGAGAGATAGATCCATGGACTCCAGGGTGCTGACACAGAGACTACAAACGTAGAAGAAAGGATACCGGTTAGAGACAAGAGCCATGGGTTCTAGTCCCCCCTCCAATTATGAAAACTTGCACAAGCCATTTAATTTTGCTCAACGTCAGTTTCCTGGTCTTTAAGTCTTTGATTTTGTAAATCCTGTAAGGCCTGGGTTTCAACTGTGTATTCAGAGGGCTGGGGGGGACTTAATTTATTGTCTGTCTCCCCCTATTCCCTTATGAGACTGGGTTTGAGACTACTTTGCTGGGCTCACTGTGGTATTGAGTTGGTCGGGGCTCCCTCTAGTGGACCTGCTTGACCTCCCCCCGCCCTCCCCGCCCCCCCTCCCCCCCCCCCCCGCCGCCCCGTGTCTCCTAAAATTTTCTACTTAAATGATTGGGCCATGTTGGGGGTGCCTCCCTCTTGGGAATACTTCCTAGCATCTTGCTGGAGTCATGAGTGGCTGGAAGAACGACTTTGGGGAAAGTCGTTCCCTTGTGCTCCAGAGTGAGGCATCCCCTACCTCCTTCTAGGCTGGTTGGGGCTTGTCATCTCTGGATCTCTGGGCTAGAATGAAAACAGCAAAAATGTCAGGGATTTTCCCCCTGTGGATTCAGGAACCTGCAGACTCTTTTAGCTATTTCTATCTCTGTCCCCCCTCCACATTTAAAAAAATTTTTTTTGTATGTTTTATTTATTTCTGAGAGAGAGAGAGAGAGAGAGAGAGAGTGTGTGAGCAGAGGAGGGTCAGAGAGAGAGGGAGATACAGAATTTGAAGCACCCCCTCCACATGTGTGTTCAATTGCTTGTTGTCTGGAGTTTTCATTTATTCTCCACACAGAACCCTTTCCCCCTGCCTTGGAATGCAGTAGAGGTTCTTACCCTGGTCCTTCTCATCTAGAAGCCTCTCTGGGGTCATTTGCCACGGAATGATCAATTTCTCTGTTATGCTGATGCATTGGGTGACATTTTGAGGACAGAGTTTACAGAATACAAACAACAGATCACGCCTCAGAAGAACATTTACTTTTCAAATATGTTCAGTCAACCAACTGACATTCAGGTGCAGAATGAGGATGTGGTCTGGGTGAAGGTGAAATGTAATAAAAGTGCCACATGTCACATGATGTGATGGTACAGAATGAGCTAGCTCTAGAATAACCCAGGAATAAGAATGACATTGTGATCAACAATCCAGTTCCATCTTGAGTACACTTTGAAAGCAATCCAAGTAAAAATTATTAAAACAAAAAAAGGTCAATCTTTCTTTCTTTCTTCATTAACGTCAGTTAAAATTTTTTTAATGTTTATTTATTTTTGAGAGAGAGAGATAGAGACAGCGTGAGCAGGGGAGGGTCAGAGAGAGAGGGAGACATACAATGTGAAGCAGGCTCCAGGCTCTGGGGCTTGAACTCACGAACTGTGAGATCGTGACCTGAGCCAAAGTTGGGTGCTTAACTGCCTGAGCCACCCAGGTGCCTGTGATTTCTTTTTCTTTTTCTTTTTTGTAAATGTTGTATTTATTTCTGAGAGAGAGGCAGCATGAGCAGGGGAGGGTCAGAGAGAGAGGGAGACACAGAATCTGAAGCAGGCTCCAGGCTCTGAGCTAGCTGTCAGCCCAGAGCCCGACACGGGGCTCGAACCCACGAACCGGGAGATTAGGACCTGAGCCAAAGTCGGACGCTTAACCGACTGAGCCACCCAGGTGCCCCTGTGATTTCTTTTTTTAAAGTTTATTTATTTATTTTTTGAGAGAGAGAGACTGAGAATATGAGCGGGGGAGGGGCAGAGAAAGAGGGAGAATCTCAAGCAGGCTCTGGTGCTGTCAGCACAGAGCCCTTGTTGGGGCTCAAACTCACCAACCTGTGAGACCATGACCTGAGCCAGAAGTCAGACGCTTAACTGACTGAGCCACCCAGGTGCCCTACTCATTAACTTCAGTGTAGAAGTGAAAGTAGGAAACTATCATCTCAGCAGAATTCTGTCTTCCTTTGAATAGGATCCCATCTGGGAGTGTTTAATGGATATAGAAGACAGAATGGTCTGCTTTATTCAAATGTGAGAGGTAGGTCATTTGTATATTTATTTATTTACTAAAAAAAATTTTAACATTTATTTATTTTTGAGAGACAGAGCATGAGCAGGGAAGTGGCAGAGAGAGAGGAAGACACAGAATCCAAAGCAGGCTCCAGGATCTGAGCTGTCAGTACAGAGCCCGATGCGGGGCTCGAACCTGCAGACCATGAGATCATGACCTGAGCCAAAGTCCGATGCTTAACCAACTGAGCAACCCAGGCACCCCAATCATTTGTATATTTAAAGAAATGTGTCTTCTTCAGCAGAAACAAAGTACAAACCATACAATTTGTACAAACAACACAATTTGATGATGAGGGGGGAAAATACCCTGTGTAATCCCCTCCCCCCAGTGTTAGGTACTGTGGAAGACCAAAGTCAACTAGACAGTGTAGCATAAATTAATGTGTGGTAGCAGTAAGAATAAATAGTTACGAAAATTTAGAGGGTTGTTTCTAGCTGGGACGTCTGGTAAGAAGAAATTATTTGAATTCTGAAGAATGGATTGAACTTCAGTAGCACAGCTTTAGGCAGAGAGAATGCTCTGAGTGATGTTGATGAAAAAAAAATTGTGGTTTGTGACTTGCTCAGTCTACCTGGCATAGTATGTGCATTGGGATGGTATAAAACTGCAGGGTAGTTTGGTGTTAGATCATGACTGTTAACTTCATTCAGGAGACCATCAGCAGTGTTTAAAGGTTTTTTTTTTCTTCTTTTAAAAATTTTTTAATGTTTATTTTTGAGAGAAAGAGAGCAGGTGCGGGAGGGGCAGACAGAGAGAGAGAGAGAGAGAGATGGGAAATCTAAAGCAGGCTCCAGGCTCTGAGCTGTCAGCACAGAGTCCCATGTGGAGCCCAAACCCATGGGCTGTGAGATCATGACCTGAGCTGAAGTTGGACGCTTAATAGGCTGAGTCACCCAGGCGCCCCTTAAAGTTTTTTTCCTGATGCTGTTAGAACTGTCATTCAGGAAGACTGGTCTGGTGGCAGAAAGGATCGGAGGTGGCAGGGAAACCAGTGAGGAAAAGGTTTCAATAGATCTGGGGAGAGAAAGGGAGGGCCTGCACCTAGGGTGGTAGATGGGGAGTTCTGGCAATTATCGAAGAGCCTTGCCTAGATTTTTCCTTTGGGAGATTTCTTCTCTTTCTAATTCTACTGATAGGAAACCATAATGCTGACTCCTTAATCAATTTTAGATAAAGGCCACTGAATTGCAGAACAAGGATGTCTGGCTGACAGGTCTTTGAGTCCAGAGATATTTCCCCCCTCTAACACGGGCACAGAATAAACTTGATTCTTTAACCAATCAAGGGCTTTGTGAAGGACCCTGGTGGGAGGATCTAAGAGGGAACTGAGTCCTTGTGGACACACTAGAGCCTGCAAGCTCCCAGAGAGGAGGCTCAGGATTAGCAAACTAGGGCAGGGCACTTCCTTCTTTAGGAAGAAGGTTCCCTTTTTCATAGTTCTTCCAACGAAGCTTTTAGATTAGAGAAGTGGAAACGACTGGGAACTGCATTTGTTTCGTGAGAGGAGTGAGTACTCCTGGGGCCAGGGCTCGCAGCTGTCTTTCTGTGGTTAAGGTCTGGTGCTGGGGCTGCAACCCGCTGAGCCGGGGAATCTCAAGTACAGACCCAATTCCCAGAAAAGGAACTAGTGTTCAGAAGCCAAAAAAGGGGGAAGTGTTTTGTTTTCAGAAGGTCAAAGGACCTGGAAGAAGAGCTTGCTGCCTAAGTGTCTTAAGCCTTTCTGGCGTGTAATCAGGCTAGAACCATCTGCAGCATTCACATTCCTGTCCTTGGTGCCGACTTAATGGGTTTAAAACACCAAAGGGGTGGGGAAATAACCCGGTTTTCTCCCACAATGTGAAGAGGCAAATGACTTTAAGCTCAATTTCCTCACTTACCAGGCATGGGGGAAAGACTTGACGTTAAGGTTCTTTCTACAGCTAGCTGTCTTAATTTAAATACCCCAATTACCCCTCCAAAGAGCACCAACCTACAACCCACAAGGAACATGGAGGGCTCGGCTTCTGTCTAATGCGCAGACTCCACCCAGACCCCGCCCCCTTCCTTTCCCGGCTTCTCCAGCAGAGGGCGCAGGCGCAAAGGCTCTGCCTGGTCCCGCCCCCGGGGGCAGGGGAGGGGTAGGCGGCGCGGAAACTTGGCCTCGGCTTTCCGGGAGCTGCGGCTCCGGAGGGGGTGGCGCAGGGAGGGTCGTCGCTACCCAGTCCGGACCAGGCTGCCGGCTTCCCTGAGTGCCGCGCGCTCCTCCCGCCCTCGGGCTCGCGCTCTCGGAAGGGGCGCGCCCGCGCGGACCGCGCTCCCGTCACCGCCCACTCCCCCTCCCCGCGGCCGCCCCTCCCTCCGCCCGGACAGCCGGCGGCGGCGGCGGCGGCGGCGGCCGGGAGAGGCCCCTCCTTCACGCCCTCCTTCTTTCCCTCGCTCGCAGCGGAGCGGAGCCGGCGGACGCGGCTGGGCCCCCAACCCTCCCCGGGCCATGGCCGGCAACGTGAAAAAGAGCTCTGGGGCCGGGGGCGGCGGCGGCTCCGGGGGCTCGGGCTCGGGCGGCCTGATCGGGCTCATGAAGGACGCCTTCCAGCCGCACCACCACCACCACCACCACCTCAGCCCCCACCCGCCCGGCACCGTGGACAAGAAGATGGTGGAGAAGTGCTGGAAGCTCATGGACAAGGTGAAAGGCCTGCCCGGGACCCGCGGGAACAGGGGTGGGCGTGGGCGGAGGGGGCCGAGGGAGGGGAAGGAAGGGACAGAGGAAGCTGGGGGAGGGGACGGGTCATGCGGGGCTGGGGAGGCGAGGAGCTGGGGTGACCCGGCCGAGGGGAGGGGGGGAAGAGACCGGGAAGGTGGGGGGGGGGTCGGCGGTGGGGGAAGGGCTGCGGTTGGGAGTTGGGGGACGTTGAAGTGGTGTTTGGCGTAGCGAGACAAAGATGGGGTGGGGGCTGGGGTGAAGGTTAACTGGGAAGCCACCGGGGCGGAAGTATAACGGGGGGGTGCAGACTTTGGGGCTCTGCAGGGTCTGGGGATGTGGGTCACGGAATTGGCCCCAGGAGGTAGGAGGGAGGGGGAGGGCGAAGAAGAGCGTGCAGTTTACCGGCTGGGGCTGTTAGCTGGATGAGGAGTCGAGCTCTGACTCGGGAATTAACGTTTATGGGCTCTGGTTGAGAGACCTGGGGTCAGGACAACTCCGCAGGCAAACTGCGCTCGGGGCGAGCGCATAGTTTTTCCTCATTGAGAGATAACACCAAGATAAAAGAAATCGGGATGTTTAAATGGGCGAGGAAAGGAGCTTTCCTCCACATCTAACGCTGGGGCAAATTTTTATTCCCCCAAACATTGGATGTGATCCATTGCTGGTGCTGAGATTAAACCGCAAGTTCTGGTTAGAAACATTATCTTCTGAAAGATGTATTAACCGAGCGTGCTAAGCAGCAGATCCTGACTTCCAGATTCTGACTGCTTCCAGAACTTCCTCTTCACGCTGCTTTTTAGCTGGGTTCTACTTTTTTCGTGGCCGACCTGACTTCTCGTTACAGGACCTGACTTTTAAGCGTGTTCAATGAGCTTCTTTGCCTACCTTTTTTAAAGCAAGTGTGAAAAATAATCGCTTTTATATTTAACCAGTAAGTTTGGCATTTGGGAGAATTTTCCTTCTTTATAGTGTCTATAATATAGTAGTCCAGAGTACTTGAACGTGTTTAAGCATTTCGAGAGCACTCAATACAATGTTTCCTTAATATTTTTCACATTCCTTAATTAATCACTTCTTTTTGGAAACTTTCATATTGCCAATGAAAAGTAACTGAAAGTATCTAGCATGTTTTAAGGGAATGGTGTTATTTCCTCCAGAGGAAAATTGGTTTTCTCTGGTTCCTCTCTAGGTCTAGGTTCCTCTTCTGTAAAGTTTTTCATGGATTGTTTTGGACTAAAACAGCTAGTAAAAATGATTATGAAACACTTGGCAAATATAAATGTGCTATATAAATGCTTAATAAGTCCTGTGTGTGAATTAACACTCCTGAAGTGCATACAAGTGGTTTCAGAGCCTTTTTTCAGGCTGGTGTTTCTCACGTTAAATAATTGGCATTATAATTAAAGATACAAGTTATTTGTATATTTATTATGTTGGTGGCGTAGTTTCAATTTCATTGTTTAGAAATTGTAGTAAAACCGGTGCAGAAAGTTAGGCATGTAAAGGAAACTGTAAATTCATTGACACCTTAAAAAAAAAATTTTTTTTTTAATGTGAGAGGGACAGAATGCAAGTGGGGGAGGGGCAGAGGGAAAGGGGGAGACAGAATCAGCAAGCAGCTACCGGCTCTGAGCTGTCAGCAGGGAGCCCTATCCGGGGCTCAACTCAAACCATGAGATTGTCACCTGAGCCCAAGTCAGGCGCTCAACCGCCTGAGCCACCCAGGTGCCCCTTATTGACACCTTTTTGAAAAATACCGTATGTATTCAAGATCTGAGGTTTGTAGGTTTGCGTTTTAGGGATTTACAGCTGAGGACTAAAAAGGTTCTCCTGGAATTTAAAAAAAAATTGTATTTTTAATTGGTTTCTTGTGTATGCAATATATCCAAACGGTATTGATTAGAGACTTTTCCTTAAAAATAAAACTTTTCCTCAAACTTTTGAATTTTTATACCATAGTTCAAATAAAATGCTCTTTAAGTTTTATTCCTTCATTTCTTTAAAGTATGTAGATGTGTGTGTACCTGGGTGGCTCAGACGGTAAAGCTTTCAGTTTCCACTAACGTCATGATCTTGTGGCTTGTGAGTTCGAGCCCCGCATCGGGCTCTGTGCTGTCAGCTCAGAGTCTGGAGTCCACTTTGGATTCTGTGTTTCCCTCTCTCGCTCTGTCCCTCCCGGGCTTGTGCTCTGTCTCTCTCTCAAGAATAAATAAAAAAAAATATTCAAAAAAGTATGGAGTTGTGATTTTTTTTCTCCTGCAGAATGTTAAAAAAATTTTTTTTATAGTTTATTTATTTTCGATACAGAAACAGAGCACTAGTGAGGGAGGGGTAGAGAGAAAGGGAGACACAGAATCCAAAACAGACTTCAGGCTCTGAGCTGTCAGCACAGAGCCTGACGCGGGCCTCAAACCCACGAACCGTGAGATCATGACCTGAGCCAAAGTTGGCTAACCTAACCGACTGAGCCACCCAGGCGCCCCCAGAATGTTTAATTATATGGGAAGGAAAGGATTCATTTTGAGTGCTTTTCAAAGATTTTGATAGTTTGAAGGAAAGTAGGTGCCTAGCTTTCCTTTCTAGTGTTGGGAGAGAGGGATGTTTTATTCTTGTGTTGCTTGTCTTAGAAGATGATTTTTGGTAAGCTTTGTGCCTCATAGCACGTATTACTTACTGGTCTTCTTTTGGTGTATTAGTCTGTTTTTTTTTTTTATTATTTATTATTTATTTATTTATTTATTTAAACATTTATTCATTTTTAAGAGACCGAGCACGAGAAACAGCATGAGTAGGGGAAGGCAGAGAGAGAAGGAGACACAGAATCTGAAGCAGGGTTCAGGCTCTGAGCTGTCACAACAGAGCCCGATTTGGGGCTTGAACTCATGAACCATGAGACCGTGACCTGAGCTGAAGTCAGTCGCTTAACCAACTGAGCCACCCAGGTGCCCCAGGTGTATTAGTCTGATAGGTTCACATTGCTCTCCCGATTTCTGAGTACTTTCATAGGTATTGGATTGAACTGGTTCTTTTATGCTTGCATAGATTTTTTTTCACTTTTATTGTTAGTCTTAAATAAATGTCAGTAACCCTTCTTCATATGGTATGATGTAAGTGGTAGAGAACTTAACTGTCAGATCCACAAATGTCCCACACAGTTATTGACTTTGGTTCTGAGTCACCCTCTCGTACCTGTTCTGTTCTTGTTGAAGCTAGGTGAATATTATTCCAGCCTATTAATAATCAGCGTATTGACTTAGCAAAGGGAACTGTTAGTCTGTTCCCCTCCCCCAGTATTGAATGTGTGCAGATGGAGAAGTTGGCGTAAGTCATAGGTTCTGGTCAACATAGGCCTGATTTACTAATCCATTGTGGAACTTAAACATTGTTGGAAAAGTCCTTGTGCTAGAACACTTGCTATGAAACAAAAGACATGGTCAGCCTCTGTTTTGCCAGCCGAGTATATTATAATAAAACGTCTGTGTAAATATATGTGAAGAAAGTGGCTGGTAAGAGAGGATATGGCGGGGAATGGAGAGAGAAATCCCATTAATTGCCTTAAATGTAAACTTCAAAGTATTAAGGTATCTAGTTTATGAGAGACTCAAAATTCCATTATGAAGTAGAGCAGGAGTTGGCAATCTGTTTTTGTCAAGAGACAGGTAGAAAATATTGTAGGCTTTGCCGGACACGTGCTTAGTCTTGTATTCTTTGTTACTGCTTCACAACTCTTTAAAAATGTAAAAGCCATTCCTAGCTTGCAGGTGGACAGAAAGAGTGTTGGAGGTTTTAGTTCACCCATGTCTGAGGTAGAGCAACATGCTGGCTGTATTTAGGTTTGTCTTTTATTTTGAATTAGCTTATGTCATTAAAACGTTAAGGTGTTGATTTTTTTAACGAGATACAATTTATTTTCCACTTTTTAAAAAATTTATTTATTTTTAAAAATTTATTTCTGAGAGAGAGACAGCCAGCGAGAGAGACAGCATGAGCAGGGGACGGTCAGAGAGAGAGGGAGACACAGAATCTGAAGCAGGCTCCAGGCTCTGAGGGAGCTGTCAGCACAGAGCCCGGCATGGGGCTCGAACCCACGAACTGTGAGATCATGACCTGAGCTGAAGTTGGATGCCCAACCGACTGAGCCACCTAGGCGTCTTGAGATAGTTTGTAAGTGGTGTAATTCCCTTATGATTTATAAGGGAAAAAGTTTCCCTTTAAGGCATGAGTTTAAAAAAGTATTTTCAAAAGGTGATCCTTCTGCTACAGGATCCTTCTGCTGCAAACAGGAGAAGTCCTGTTTGTCCCACCCCTGTCCCACCCCTTCCCCAAAGTACCTTGAGTAACTTCCTATACTTTGGAAGGGGCAGTAATTAGAATTTGATTCAGTGTTATTTCATTGGACTGCTTCCTCCCTCCCTCTGCATGCTAAGTCCCAAGCCTAGTGCTAGGTGTAAATTCTTATACTCCAGGATAGTACGGTACAGTGATAAGTGATTATGCAAGTATGTACACACTGATATGAGATCTCTTAAGTTGGAACTTATTTCTTCTATATGTATTACTTCTGTGTTTATCTTAACCTCTTGAAATTGTAAACTCCTGTGAGGACAGCAACTATATAATCTGCTTATCTCCTGCGGGGTCCAGTCTTGAGGACTTATACAATAGTAAGAGCCTTGTAAATATTTAAATTGCTTTGTGTGTTCTGAAGGAATAACTGAAAAGAAAAGGTGTGGGGGTAGGAATGCATTTTAATTACATTAAACTTAACATATTTCTTGCAGTAGCCCTTTGGTGGTATCATCTCTGTTTTATAGACAGAGACACGTAGGCTCAGAGACATTACATAATTTAATTGAGTTAATGGTGGAGCCTGACTTGGAATCCAGGATTACCCACCTCCTGAGGCTTGGTGGTTTCCTCTATATGGGACCTTCTCAGGTATACCACAAAGCCTCAGTGACAGAAGCCATTCAGAAAGTTGACCTGTGTAGGTATACGGTAGTTCTCACGTGCACACACGTTCCGCCATTAACACACTCAAGCAAAGTGGACGTTCTCTTGAATAGTAAGGTAGCATTCAATACCATCCAGTGAGATAACCTGTTATCTACTTTCAAGTTCAGTGTTTGCATCTCTTCAAATTAACGTGTACTGGTTACTTTGCATGGTGGTCACAGACCTTTTTTTTTTAACTTCATTTCCCTCTTATACTTGATTTGTGTTACCTGTGGTAGTATTTATCACTTTTTCATCTGTTTCTCCTTCCAGCAGAGCTCTTTGGGACCAAGGCTTTGTCTTATTTTCAGTTCCTGGGCCTAACATGTGGTACTTGGTGAATGAAGTGCAGACATTTAACAAAATAAAATGAGGTCAAAACATATTCTCTTCTCATTTTCCGTATGATTAAGTGGGGGGAGGAGGGGGATCAGGGAATCTCTCTTTTTTTTAATGTTTATTTTGAGAGAGAGAAAGTGAGTGGGGGCAAAGGGAGAGAGAGGGAATCCCAAGCAGGCTGTGTTTTTCAGCGAGGAGCCTGACTTGGGACTCAGTGTCATGAAGCATATATCATGACCTGAGCTGGGATCAAGAGTGGGAGGCTTGGGGCGCCTGGGTGGCTTAGTCGGTTAAGCGTCCGACTTCGCTTAGGTCATGATCTCGCGGTTCGTGGGTTCGAGCCCCGCATCGGGCTCTGTGCTGACTGCCAGCTCAGAGCCTGGAGCCTGTTTCAGTCTGTGACTCCCTCTCTCTCTGACCCTCCCCTGCTCACGCTGTCTCTCTCTCTCCTAGAAATAAATAACATTAAAAAAAAAAAAAAAGAGTGGGAGGCTTAACGGACTGAGCCACCCGGGGGGGCGTGGCTTTGTTTTTTTTTTTTTTCTGAGTGCTGAATTAAAGTATCATTTACTTAAAATAGTTTGACTTTTTTCGGTTATAAAGGTAATATACAGTCATTGTAAAACATGATTGTGTTTTTTTTATGCTGTTAAGAACTCCCCCAAAGGATGTAAAATTCTTAATAATTTCATATGAAACATGAGCTCACTTGAGGATTTCATGTGACTCATGATAGAAATTTTGAAAGGTAAATAGAATAAAAGTGAGCTTGGTCCAGGGGAGAAGAGGATCTGTTCATTTTGTAGCTTTGGCTAAAGTTTTTGGTAACTCTTGCTGTAGTAAACCTTGTGGGTTTTTTTGTTGTTGTTGTTTAGTTTTGTTTGTTTTGTTTTTTAACATACAGTGTAGTCTTGGCTTTAGAAGTAGAACCCAGTGATACATGTTACAAATAACATCCAGTGCTCATCCTGACGAGTGCCCTCCTTCATGCCCATCACCCATTGACCCCACCCCCATCAACCCTCAGTTTGTTCTCTGCATTTAAGAGTCTCTTATGGTGTGCCTCTCACTCTGTTTTCATCTAATTTTTTTTCTCTTCCCTTATGATCATGTTTAGTTTCTGAGATTCCACATGAAAGAAATGTGATATCTGCCTTTCTCTGACTGACTGATTTTGCTTAACATAATACCCTCCAGTTCCATCCATATTGTTGCAAATGGCAAGATTTCATTCTTTTTCACTGCCAAGTAGTCTTCCGTTGTATATATATATGTACCACATCTTCTTAATCCATTCTTCATTTGGGTTCTTTCCATAATTTGGCTGTTGTTGATAGCTCTGCTATTAACATTGGGGTACATGTGACCCATCGAATCATCATTGCTATATCCTTTAGATAAATTCCTAGTAGTGCAGTGGCTGGGTCAAAGATAGTTCTATTTTTAGTTTTTTGAGGAACCTCCCCACTGTTTTCTAGAGTGGCTGCACCAGTTGCATTCCCACCAGCAGTGCAATAGGGTTCCTTTTTCTTCACATCCTCACTGACATCTGTTGTTTCCTGAATTATTAATTTTAGCCATTGTGACCGGTGTGAGGTAGTATCTTGTTTTGGTTTTGATTTCCCTGATGATGGACAATGTTGAACATCTTTTCATTTGTCTCTTTGCCATCTGGATGTCTTCTTTGGAAAAGTGTCTGTTCATGTCTTCTGCCCAGTTCTTCACTGGATTACTTGATTTTTGGTAGTGAACCTGTTTTTAGTATGATGTCGGTATATTTTTAGTATACATACACTAACCCTGATCCATCATGGGCAAATTGGTCCCTTACCCTTACTTCCATTGGAGTTTGTGTTATATTCAAACATGACATAATGTTTATGCTGTGAAAACCCACTTCCTTAATCATTGACCTAGATCATTAAAAGAAAAATTAAGTATTAGTTTGAAAACTTAGCCTAAGCTTCAATCACATTTTTTAATGAAGTTGTTAATTCTGATCTACGTTAGGTTTGTTGGAAGTAGGGGGATTATGACAAGCAAGTCATTGTGAAATGTTTTCATGATTAGCACATTTTGTGCTGGAAGGAAATAGGTGGGAGTAGTCAACCAGGAGCACTGGAAGCCAGCCTCAGCTCTGTCCCCACAATGTTCCTTCCTGCAGCAGCTTCCAAAAGGAGGAGGGGAAAAGGGTGCAGATTTCAAGCCCTGGGAAGGTTTGGTGCTGCTGTCATAGATACTCCCGCGATTCCTTCAGAAGAAATCCGCAGAAGACTCGGGGTCTCCCGTCTGCAGCTTTTGGGATGGATGATGAGTCCTTCTTAGCAGACTCTGCTGCCTGGGCTCCTTCTCAGAACCATCACTGGTCCCTGCCTTTCCTCTGGCTCTGGTATCAGCCATGAGAAAGTCTTAAATGAGGCCAGCTTATTGGTACTTCAGTGAATGGGATGGAATCCTTGTTCCTGCCTCTTCCTTTCTTAGACCAACTTTGCATAGCAGTACCTAGGCGTAACACTCTTCGTGAAAAACAATTGAATGCAGAACTAAATGTCAAAGTCCCCTTTTACTCTCATACCCTCAAATGACTATCTCTCCAGAGGTACTTGGCATCTACAGCTTACATTCCATCCTTATCCTTTTCCCTAAGTGGCTCTGAGAAGATTGGATGGACAGCATTGCCCTTGAAAGAGTTATCCACTTGAGCAGGTTACAGGCTCTTTAGCATTTACTCCTTAAGACTGATAGCTTGAGTTCTAATCATTCCTTGTATTGTAGCCCAGTTTACAATTTCACATCTGCTGATATATCAGAAATCTCAAAATGGTGTGTTTTAGGAGAATGAAACTGAGATTCAGAGAGATTAAATAACCTAAGTCACCTATCTAATACTTCTGCTTTTTTCTTTGGGTCTTGACCTGGTATTCAGACTCTGTTAAGTGATTTCTTAGAAACAAGTACTTCTCAGACTTTGACATGAATTCAGACCATCTGGGGATCTTGTTAAAGATGCAGAGGCTGGGGGCGCCTGGGTGGCTTAATCGGTTGGGCGTCCGACTTTCGCTTAGGTCATGATCTCGCGGTTCGTGGGTTTGAGCCCCGCGTCGGGCTCTGTGCTGACTGCTAGCTCAGAGCCTGGAGCCTGTTTCAGTCTGTGACTCCCTCTCTCTCTGACCCTCCCCTGCTCACGCTGTCTCTCTCTCACTCTCCTAGAAATAAATAAAACATTAAAAAAAAGTGTAGAGGCTGAATAGATCTGGGGCGGGGCCCACGATTCTGTATTGCTGCCCAGCTCCCAGGTGGTGTCCCATCAGCTGGCGAAGGAATGGCGCTTGAAGTACCAGGCCTCCTTACAACAGTTGCTTTTATTTTAGGTAAGCTTGATGGATTTTTTTTTTTTTGAAGAAATGGCAGGATACTTACGTTGAAGATTTTAATTATTATGTTTTTAAGTTTCAAAAGTAATTTATATTCAGAATTAAACATTTTTAAGCAAAAATGGAATTTTTAAAAGATTTTTTAAAATGTTTATTTATTCTTTGAGAGACAGAGACAGAGCATGAGTGGGGAAGGGGCAGAGAGAGAGGGACACACAATCTGAAGTAGGCTCCAGGCTCTGAGCTGTCAGCACAGAGCCCAACGTGAGGCTTGAACCCATGAACCGTGAGATCGTGACCTGAGCTGAAGTTGGACGCTCAACCGACCAAGCCACCCAGGTGCCCCGTAAATGGAATTTTTTTTAAATTAAAAGAATATTTTTAAAGTTTATTTTGAGAGAGAGGGAGAGAATCCCAAGCAGCCTCTGTGCTGTCAGTGCAGATCCTGACTTGGGGCTTGATCTCATGAAGTGTGAAGTCATTACCTGAGCCAAAACCAAGAGTTGGTTGCTTAACTGACTGAGCCACCCAGGTGCCTCAAAAGTGGGACTTTAAACAAAAATGGTTCTAAAATCTTTTTCTTTTTAAAAATTTGCTGAATTGTGGTGATGCTCTATGTTAATGCTACACAAAGGTCTCCCTGAGTTTTTCTAAGGATTGTATGAGATTTCATAATTATATTTATCTGATGAATTCATATTAGTAATCTTTTTGTTATTATTATTATTTTGGAGAGTGAGCAGGGGAGGTGCAGAAAGAGGAGAAAGAATCTTAAACAGGTTCCATGCTCAGCATTGAGCCTCCACGTGGGGCTCAGTCTCATGACCCTGAGATCCTGACTTGAGCTGAAATCAAGAGTCACATGCTTAACCAACTGTGCCACCCAGGTGCCCCTCGTATTGATAATCTTCTAGTTATTTCTGGTTTTAAATATTAGAAACTATGCTGTAGTGATTGTCCATTTTGCAGCTTCTAAATATTTCTTTAGGATAAACTCCCAGAAATGAAATGTGCTGTGTCAAAAGGCACACACGTTAAAGTTTTAAAAATCTATATATTAGCACATTGCCCTTCAAAAAGTTTGCTTCCAACCACAATCCTTGTCTTGTTTGTTGATTTAAATATGATTCTTGGGGCACTTGGGTGGCTCAGGTGGGTAGGCATCCGACTCTTGGTTTCGACTCAGGTTGTGATCTCATGGTTTGTGGGTTTGAGCCCCGCGTCAGTAGCCTGCTTGGTATTCTCTGTCTCCCTCTCTCTCTCCCTCCCCTGCTTGCTCTCTACCTCTGTCTCTCTCAAGATATTAAAAAAAAAAAAAGTTTCTTGTTACCTTCAGTGAAAATTAGGGTGGCATCTGTCCACAATCACACTTTTCCTGAGCTCAAGCTGTATGCCTGGTGCTGGGGAGTTAGAGATGAATCAGTGTACTCAGAATCCGGTGATATAACTGAAGTAGTACAGAGGCTCTGATAAACCTCTGTGGTAATCATTAAGCACCCATGACTTAGTCCCTGAGGACATAAGAAAGGGGACTGGGAATGGGGACTGCTTTAGAGCAGTTTGGTGCGTCTGCGATATCCTGAGCCATAGTTGTATCTTAATCGGGCTGACATCCAAAAGCAGGGCTAAAATCGTCTCATCTCTAGCTCATGCTAAGTATTCAGTTTGAAGTTGCACCAACACGTCCGGATAGAGACTTTATTTTTTTTCCTTTTAAAAACAGAATTCATGTATAAAAACTGCATGGTTAAACTATCAGCGCATGTAGGTTATTTAATATCATACATTGCATTGGATGTGTTTTTTTTTCCTGTAGCTAATGTGATAAATGAAAGTAATGAGATTGGTAATTAGTTATAAGTGGCATAGTGTCTTTAATAAATAGTGTTGGGTGGTATTTGAGAAGTGTTAGGTAGTAATTACAGTTCAAGTCCCTGAATGGAGTTTTGATAAATCAATAATGGAGAATAGTAATTAGAAGTAAAAGCCTTTTTCTTTTCACCATTATCTAGTGATGATATGTTTCTTTAAAAAAAAAAAGTATAGGTTTCTGATTTCTCTTTCAAAAACATTTAAAAGCTTCACTGTATATTTGTAATTGAAAATTTTAAATCTCTTCAAGTTTCTGTGTTGATGAGCTTCTAAAACTTGAAGCTTCAATAAAGTGTTAGGAAACACTTAACGAGGCTTTGGAATTGACTGATCGCTTTCATTTAGAGAGGCGGAAATTGAGACCCAGAGAGTTGAACAACCTTACCTAATAACAGAGCCAGTTAATGTTGGCCATCAGACTAGAACCCACATTTCCAGACCTGGTGTCCTTTCTAATGTATCTTCTGCTCACTTGAGCAATATGGAGCCTTTTAAAACCATAATCAAATTTTATATGTTTTATGTTGAACTCAACATACTGAATACTCCTTTTTAAAGCATAAAGCTTATTTTAATCACATAAATTTTTTTAATATTTATTTATTTTTAATATATTTTTTAAGTTTATTTCTAGGAGAGGGAGAGAGAGACAGCGTGAGCAGGGGAAGGTCAGAGAGAGAGGGAGACACAGACTCCGAAACAGGTTCCAGGCTCTGAGCTGGCAGTCAGCACAGAGCCCGATGCGGGGCTCGAACCCACGAACCGCGAGATCATGACCTAAGTGACAGTCGGACGCTTAACCGACTAAGCCACCCAGGTGCCCCTAATGTTTGTTTATTTTTGAGAGAGAGCATGAGCAGGGGAAGGGCAGAGAGAGAGACACAGAATCTGAAGCAGGCTCCAGGCTCTGAGCTGTCAGCACAGAGCCGCCACGCAGGGCTCGAACCTACGAATTGTGAGATCATGACGTGAGCTGAAGTTGGACGTTTAACCAACTGAGCCACACAGACGCCCCAAATTAACATACAAAGAAGTTTGAAATGAAGAAACTTCTGCGGATAAGTTGAAGTCTGTAGAGGTAAATGCTTAGTCATTCACAGTCCTATATGCTTAAGAGTTTTCTGCCTAATTAGAAATTCACATTCCTTAGTGTTTGAAAGGAGTCTGTGTTCAGAGTAGAATTAGGTTTAGGCACTGTTCTTGGTACCTTTTCCCTTTTAAAAATTTAGGTATTTCCAAGCATGATTTTATTCCTCTTAATTGTGATCATAGCACTTTCCAAATTTTTTTTCTATTGACCATTGGGCCTTGGCAGAAGCAAGGGGGGAGCGAGGCCAGTGAGAAAGCTATTATGAATGGGCTGTATGGCAGCTGTACAAGGATGCTGTTGCTTTCCCAGAGCTAAGCACGTTTCTTTTTGGCATTGTTTTGAGTGACGCTGTAAATGTACAGGCAGAAGTAAACAAAAGGGAGCCATTTTTGGTATTGCAAGGCTCGGAAGGCAAAATAAAGTTGGCCAAATGGAAGACACACTAAGCAGGAAAAGATTTTACCTTTTTAGAAATTTTTTGGTGAATGTTTTTTAAGCTCAGAGTGTCCATTTATGCTTTAACTATGACTGGTGATTTCAAGTTCACTACATAATAAAGGCAGCGTGTTTTAGCTTTTGAAGTTTGTTAACTATTGCCTTGAATTAGTCACAGAGACTTTTCTGAACGTTTTTTCTAGAGGTTATACATATTTAGGGTATTTCTTTTTCTTTCTGGTAGATTTTAACATCAGAAGAGTAGGTCTCCCAATATATTTTCTTTATGGTTTTCATTAGTGTTAAAAACTCAAGAGTTGGTGGTGGGATACTGATTTCCCTGGTCATGTGATGACTCCTCTCAAAAAGATCTTGAGAAAAGCAGACATTTAATCTACAAATGATCTTTACAAGGTCACATTTGAAGGAGGGACAGATAATATTTGTGGAAGGTACGTGGTACCAGCTTGAAAATGCAAGGAAATCAAATACTTTGGAAACATTTTTTAACACATGATATTTTAAATCTGAATGTTATGAGAAGTGATATATTTTTCAATTAATTGTCATACACATTTGTTAATTACATATTATAGGTTGGGCATTGTATGTAAGACTAAGCAATTTTTCATTTTGTTTGAAGGAAGCATGTCTTTTTTCAGAGGAATTAGGGCAAATACTACATTTTAACCTAAATTCTGTGAAGTTAATGCATTTCTTTTTCTTTCTTTTTTTTTTTTACGTTTATTTATTTTCTTAGAGAGAGAGACATTGTGAGTGGGGAAGGGGCAGAGAGAGAGGAAGACAGAGAATCCCAAGCAGGTTCTGCACTATCAGTGCGGGGCTCAGACTCCCAAAACTGAGATCATGACCTGAGCCGAAAACAAGAGTTGGACACTTAACGGACTGAGCCATCCAGGGACCCTAGTGCATTTACCTTTAAATAGGGAGAACATGTCAGTTCATGTGTATAGTCCTGGATATAAATATAAACTCTTATTGGGAGCTCTGCTGGATTTATGCCTTTGAAGGGACGTCACCCTGTTTATTCTTGGGTGGTCATCAGTAAGAGAGCGTGGGGTGGCATGAACAAAGATGACAGGAATAATGGTACCAGTTTCTGGGGGTCCTCAAAGGGTGATGTGCTGTCTACCACTCATCTTCAATACATAATTCCTGCCTGCCCTGAAGAGAAGCCTGGCCAAGTTGTATGGAATCGGGGAGGGGAGCTAACATATTGAGTGCCTAGTTAATTGCAAGCTGTGCAGGCCTTTCATAAGTGTTTATTGTGAGGTACTGTCTCTGTTTTTGCAGATAATTTTAACGTTTAATTTTAATTGAAAACTTTAAAAGCTTGTCTGTTAGGCTTTATTGTAATGTTTCCTTGTTAATTCCGTGTCCATTCCACATCTCTCTCTTGCTCTCTCCACTTTGCTGTCTCCATTTTAGAGTCGCTGATCTTTTTATTCTTCAAAGAAGTCCAGACCTGTTCCCGCTTTTGGACCTAAAGATGATCCGCCCTCTGGGCTCCTCTTCTGCTGATGCTACATGGCTAGCTCCTTTGTGTAATTTCAAATTTTAGTCCAGATTCATCTCAGAGAAGCTTTCCCTGTTAACTGGCCTGCTGGAGTTGTTCAGTATTTTCTTACTATCTTACTCTAATGCTTTGCATAGAGTGTGATGTTTTTCTTTTTTATTCAAAATTTTAAAATATTTATTTTTGAGAGAGTGAGAGAGACAGTGTGAGCGGGAGGCGGTGTGTGTGTTCGCGCACGCACGAGCGCGCATGTGCATGAAACAGAGAGAGGGAATCACAGAGTCTGAAGCCGAAGCCGGATGCTTAACTGACTGAGCCACCCAGGCACCCCTGATATTTTTCTTTATATTGAAGTATAATATGTAACATTCTGTTAGTTTCAGGTGTATGATATAATGAATAATTTTGTATTTGTATACATTGATCACCACAATAAGTAATAGTTACCATCTGTCACCATACATAATTATAAACCTGTCCTCACAAAATTTTTTTCTTACAGTGAGAACTTTTGAGATTTACTCTTAGCAACTCTGAAGTATTCAGGATAGTATTATTGACTATAGTCACCAAGCTGTACATTACATTCCCATGACTGAAGTTTATGCTTTTTGACTCTCTTCACTCATTTTGCTGACCTCCCAAATCCCGCCCCCCCTCTGGCAACCGTGAATTTGTTCTCTGTATTTGTGAGTTTTATTTGCTTGTTTTATTATTTAGATCCTACATATAAGTGAAATCATATGGTGTTTGTCTTTCTTTGTCTGGCTTATTTCACAGCAGAATACCCTCAGGGTCCATCCATGCTATCAGAGATGGTGAGATTTTATTATTTCTTATGGCTGAATAGTATTCTCAGTTCTTAATTCAGAATTATACTTTTTTATTTTATTTTTTAAACATGTTTGTTTATTTATTTTGAGAGAGAGAGAAAGAGTGCGAACACAGGAGGGGCAGAGAGAGAGATTCCCAATTGGCAATGCAGAGCCTGATGCAGGGCTCAATCACGCGAACCATGAGATCATGACCAGAACTTAAATCAAAAGTTGGACACTTAACTGACTGAGCCTCCCAGGTGCCCTCATACCAGATCTTCTTTATCGATTCATCCATGGATGGACACTTAGATTGTTTCCATATGTTGGCTGTCATAAATCATGCTGCAGTGAGCATAGAGGTACATGTATCTTTTCAAATTAATTGTTTGTTTTCCTCAGACAACTTTGTGGAAGTAGAATTATTGGATTTTCTGGTAGTTTTTTTATAATTAAAAAATTTTTTAAGTTTATTTTGAGAGAGAGAGAGAGATGGGAGGGAGGGGGAGAGAGAGAGAGAGAGAGAGAGAGAGAGAGAGAGAATCTCAAGCAGGTTCTGCACTGTTAGCACGAAGCCTGATGTGGGCCTTGAACTCTCGATCTATGAGATCATGACCTGTGCTGAAACCAAGAGTTGGGTGCTCAACTGACTGAGCCACCCAAGCACCCCTCTGTTTTTAATTTTTTAAGGAACCTTCATAGTATTTTCCAAATGACTGCACCAATTTACATTCCCACCAAGAGTGCATGAGGGTTACCAGTTTTCTCTCCATTCTTGCCAACACTTATTTCTTTTTGATACTAGCCATGCTGACAGGCATACGGTGATATGCCATTGTGGTATTGATTTGCATTTCCCTCATGATTAGTGATGTTGATCATGTGCCTGTTGGCCATCTGTATGTCTTCTTGGAAAACATGTCTGTTGAGACCTTTGCCCATGTGAAAATCCAAGATTTAAAAAAACTTTATTGAGTTACAAGCGTTCTTCATGTGTTCTGCATGTTAACTCCTTATCAGATAAATGATTTGCAAATATCTTCCATTCAGTAGAGTCCTTTTTCATTTTGATGGTTTCGTTTGCTATGCAGAGACTTTTTAGTTTGATGTTGTACCATTTATTTTTGCTTTTTTGCCCTTGCTTTTGGAGTCTGATCCAAAAAATCCTCAAGTCCAATGTCAAGGAGCTTGCCACCTGTATTTTCTTCTGAGAGTTTTATGGTTTCAGGTGTTAGAACCTTGTTTTTTTTTTTAAATTTCTTTTTTATAGTTTATTGCCTGATTGCTCTCAGATCCAGGCATATTGTCTTTGCACTTCTTTATCCCAGTGCTTGGCGTATATTTGTTGAATATGTGCACTGAGGAAAGTCAAAACCATCAGGAACAGCCTTCAGCTTACTGCTGAATTTATCTCTGAATAAATAAATATCTCTGAATTTATCTCTGAACCTGCCCTCCCTGGCTTTCTTCTGTTTGAGAGGAAGGGGAGGTAACCCTTCTTTTAATGGTATTCAGTGTTTCTAACTGTGTTGCCTCTCATTCCCTGTTGTCTTGCCAGAAACCTTAGCTTTTCATTTATCTTTTTCTCTTCTGATTCTTTCTCTCTATAAATCATGTCTAATTTTCTCTGAAAATAAAAACCTTTAGCTATATATCTCATGTAGTCTTTGCTGGGTCTTGATCTCTTAGTCTTATTGTTAGACTCCCCTACCTCCCTCCATGGATTAACCTAAGGAAGCTATCATTGTAGTTATTTTATTATAAATACACTATAAAAATATATTCTGAATTATAAACAACTGACTTACAAATGAGGTTTTGGAATATAACACTTGTATATTGGAGACTTTTATTGATATAAGTTCTTAATTCTTGCACTTAGAATATAGTTGTCTTCTGAATATAGAGTCTTTTTTTTTCTTGGCTATGTTCCCTTTTGGCTTAAACCTTTGATGAGATGAGCAGCTTCCTAAAACACTGTTAAAATATTCATACATCAGATATTTTTGTTGATGCAGCTTGTGTTTGTTATATGGGACTATTTTTTCAAGAGTTCAGGAAATGGCATACAGAGAATAAAATACCTAGCTTTAAAAATTTATTGTCTTCCTCTTCATTTGAAGAGTCATTGATGATTAGTTATTAAATGGGAATTTTATAGTTATTCTAGATGGACCTCTTGTTTCCGCTTCTGGGGCATCTATCCTAAGGAAATAATCTAATGTATAGAAGAGCACCGTGGCCAGTGATGTCCATCACAGTGGTACGTGGAACAGTAAAGGCTTGTAAGCAATGTAAATGTTAAAAGGGGGGATGTTTGAGATATGTTACAGTATATCTATAGAATGGAATCATTTAGACATCATAAAAAAGTTTATAATGAACTTCCGTTGACACAAGGAAGAAATTGATGTTTTTAAATGTGAAATAAAAAGCAAGGTGTCACACTTTGCTTCTCCCACTGGTAGACAACGTTAGGTAAGTTTCAACCAACTATATTGCTGATAACTAGAAAAACCAGAAGGCACTCAGCTGTGAAGACAGTAAGGAATTATGAGGCCAGGTTCTGGAAGATGAGGAAAGCTCTGAGAAGTTTGCCTGACGTTTGAGGCCGCCTTGCCCGTAAGGTCAAGGCTGATTCTGGAAGTGACAGTTGAAAGGCCGAGTAGAGTTTTCAAAATTCAGATGTCAGGGAGGACAAAAACAATTGGAATTAGGGCCTGCCAAGTTAGAGGGCCCTGGAAACTGTGGGGTTTTTTGGGTTGGGTCCCTCAGGGCCTAAATTGTAGGAGTAAGGGTGAAACAGAAGTAGACTAGTCTTTAAAGGGATTAAAACCCAGTTTTTCAATCTTTTTAATTCTGGATTACATGAAAATAGTCTGGGATTCTTTTTTTTTTTTTTTTTAATGTTTTATTTATTTTTGAGAGAGAGAGAGAGAGAGAGACAGCGTGAGCAGGAGGGTCAGAGAGAGAGGGAGTCACAGACTGAAACAGGCTCCAGGCTCTGAACTGGCAGTCAGCACAGAGCCCGACGCGGGGCTCGAACCCACGATCCGTGAGATCATGACCTAAGCGAAAGTCGGACGCTCAACCGACTAAGCCACCCAGGTGCCCCAAAAATAGTCTGGGATTCTTAATGTCCCCAGCCTGTTTGCCTGCCAGAAGCAAAAGTAAACCCTTTCTGAATAGCATCATCGATGGCCTCAGGTTGTCTCTATAATTTTTAAAAAATGTTTATTTGAGAGGGACAGAGTGAGTGTGCACATGAGAGGGGGAGGGGGAGAGGGAGGAAGGGGGGGGAGAGAGAGAGAGAGTCCTAAGCAGGTTCTGCACTATCAGCGAAGAGTTTGATATGGCACTTGATCTCACAAACTGTGGGATCATGACCTGAGCTGAAACTGAAATCAAGAGTTGGACACTTAACTGATTGGGCCACTCAGATACCACTCTATAATTTTTTATATATATACGGTGTCTAACATTCAGTAAAAAAAAAAATCGGCACATGAAAAGACAAAATGCAACTGGAAACCAAGAGGAAAAATTGACAGTAGAAACATCCCCGTAGGACAAGCAGAGATATTTGAATTATCAATCATGAACTTAATAAATCTGTGATTAATGTGTTAAAAGAATTAAAGACAAAATTGGTAACTTTGAGATTTGAAATAATGAATTAGAAATTCTGAAACTGAAAAACACAAGAACTGGTTATTAGGAACTCAGTGAATGGGTTTACCAGCATAGATAAAGCTGAAAAGAAAATTAGTGAAGTAAAAGGAAAAAAATTCAGGCTAAAGCACTGAGAGGCAGAAGGATGGAGAAGATGGAAGAGTGTAAAGGACATACGGAATATGATGAAAAGGCCTTTATGTGTAAGTAATTGAAGTTCCAGAAGGAGAGGAAAAAGGAAATGGCACAGTAGCAATTACAGGTGTGCCTCGTTTTATTGTGCTTTGCAGGTAGTGCATTTTGTTTTGTTAACAAATTGAAGGTATCTGGCAACCTTCTACTCCGTTATTCCAACAGCATTTGCTCACTTTATGTCTCTGTCATATGCTAAATTCTCCCAGTATTTCAGACTTGCTCATTTAGGTTTGTTACAGTGATCTTTGATGTTACTATTCTAATTGTTTTGGGGCACCACAAACCACACCCTTGTGAAATGGTGAACTTTTTTTTTTAAAGAAAGCTCTGCGCCTAATGTGGGGCTTGAACTCATGACCCTAAAATCAAAAGTTGCATGCTGTACTGAGCCATCTAAGCACTCCTAAAATGGTGAACTTAATTGATAAATGTATGTGTTCTGACTACTCCATTGACCAGCTGTTTCCTCATCTCTCTCGTTTGGCCTCCCTGTTTCCTGAGACACAATATTGAAATTAGGCCACTTACTGACCCTACAGTGGCCTCTTAAGTGTTCAGATAAAAGGAAGAGTGGCATGCCTCTCAGTTAAACAAAAACCTAGAAATGATTTAGCTTAGTGAGGAAGTCACATCTAAAGCTGAGATAGGCTGAGAGCTATGTCTCTTACACCAGTTGAGTGCAAAGGAAAAGTTCTTGAAGGAAATTAAAAGTGCTACTCCAGTGAACACACAGATGATAAAAGCAAAACAGCCGTACTGCAGATGTGGAGAAACTTTTAGGGGTCTGGGTAGAGGACCAAACCAGCCCCAACATTCCCTTAAGTCAAAGCCTAATCCAGAGCAAGGTCCTGACTGTCTTCTATTTTGTGAAGTATAAGAGAGGGGAAGCTGCAGAAGAAAAGTTTGAAGCTAGCAGAGGCTGGCTCTTGGGGTTTAAGGGAAGACGCTATACTATCTTGTAACAGAAATGCAAGTTGAAGCAGCAAGTGCTGGTGTAGAAGCTGCAGTGAGCTCTCCAGAACATCTAGCTAAGATAGTGAAGGTGGCTACATTAAACTTAAGTTTTCCACGTAGATGAAACAGTTTTCTTTCAGATGAAGATACCATCTAGGACTTTCGTTGGTAGAGATCCGTGTCTGGCCTCAAATCTTCACAGGACGGGCCGACTCTCTTGTTGAGGGGCTAATGCAGCTGATGACTAAGTTGAAGCCACAGCTCATTTACCACTCCAACATCCTAGGGCCCTTAAGAATGATGCTAAATCTACTCTGCTTGTGCTCTGTAAATGGAACAGCAAAGCCTGGATGATAGCGCAACTGTTTACAATGTGGTTTACTGAATATTTTAAGCCTACTGGTGAGACCTGCTCAAAGGAAAAAAAATATTTCAGGGGCGCCTCGGTCTAACTTTGGCTCAGGTCATGATCTCAGTGAGTTCAAGCCCCACATGGGGCTCTGAGCTGTTAGCTTGAGCAAGCTGGAGCTTGCTTCAGATTCTGTTTCCCTGTCTCTCTGCCCCTCCCCTCACTTGGGTTTTCTCTCTCAAAAATAAGTATTTAAAAAATAATTTCAAAATATTACTGCTCATTGACATTGCACTTAGTCCCCTGGGAGGTCTGATGGAGATGTAAAAGGTTCATGTTGTTTTCATGCCTGCTAACACCGCATCCATTCTGCAGCCCGTGGATCAAGGATCTTCAAATCACTGCTTAACGAAATACATTTCATAAGGCTGCCATAGATAATGATTCCTCTGTGGATCTGGGCAAAGTCCGTTAAAAACCCCTGGAAAGGATTTACCATTCTAGATGACATTAAAAACATTGGTGATTCCTGGGAGGAAGTCAAAATATCAGCATTAGCAGGAGTCTGGAAGAAGTTGATTGTAGCCCTCCTGTAGACTTTGAGGGGCTCAAGACCTCAGGGCAGGAAGTAGCTGCAGGTGTGACAGAAGTAACGAGAACTAGAATCATAAGTGGAGCCCAAAGATGGGACTGCATGACTGCAATCTCAGGATCAAACTCGAACTGATGAGGGAGTTCCGTCTTACAGTGGAGCAAAGAAAGTCATGTCTTGAGATGGAATCTTCTGGGGAAGATGCTGTGAAGACTGTCGAAGTGATAGCAGAGGATTTAGAATATGAATGACATAAACTTAATTGATAAAGCAATGGAAGGCTTTGAGAGGACTGAAAGATTTTGAAAAAAATTTCTACTGTGGGTATAATGCTCTCAGAGAGCCTCTAATGGTAAAGAGAACTTCAGGAAAGGAAGAGTCCATCAGAGCAATAGACTTCACCGTTGTCTTATTTTAAGGAGTTGCCGCAGCCACACCCACCCTCATCAGTCAGCCATCAGCATTAGTCAGGACCCTCCACCATCAGAAAGCTTACAACTCACTAAAAGCTTAGATAATGGTTGGCGTTTTTTAGCAATAAAATATTTTTAATTACGGTATATACATTTTTATTTTTTAAACAATTTTTTACTTATTTCTGAGAGAGGCAGTGTGAGCCGGGGAGGGTCAGAGAGAGCGGGAGACAGAATCCGAAGCAGGCTCCAGGCTCTGAGCTAGCTGTCAGCACAGAGCCCAACGCGGGGCTCGAACCCACGAACCGTGAGATCATGACCTGAGCTGAAGTTGGACGCTTAATTGACCAAGCCACCCAGGTGCCCCGGTATATACATTTTTAAAGACCTAATACTCTTATACTCTTAATGGACTATATAGTATAGTATAAAAACGTAACTTTTGTATGTACTGGGAAGCCAGAATACTCATTTGACTCATTTTATTGAGATAGGTCCTTTATTATGGTGGTCTGGAATTGAACCTACAATATCTCTGAGGTATACCTGTATATTTTGGATATATGTACATTTAGACATATGTTTTTCAAGTATATTCTTTGATTATATGTTCTTACTCTTTGTTAGGGTATCTTGATAAACAAGTTTTTTATAAAGTAGAATTTAATTATCTTTTGTATGGTGTGGTTAATGCTTTTTATCTTGTTTAAGAAAGATGATTTTCTTCTATTGTCTTTTCAAGCTTTATAGATCTGGCTTTCACAGTTAGGTGTATAACCTACGTAGTTATTTGGTGGGGTTTTTTTGTTTTTTTGTTTTTTTTTTGCTTTTTTATTATAGTGTAAGGTGAGGGTTTAGTTTGACTTTATTGTTTTTCTATATGGATACCCAATTGTTGCACTACTATTTTTGGAAAAGACCAGTCCTCTATGATAAGTGAAGGCTCTGTATATGTGTGGGTCTTTTCTGTTCCACTAATTTATTTGTCTTTCTCAGACACAGAAAAATCCATGTAAATGGCAAGTACAAAATAAGATGGTAGGAATAAATACAAATTTATCAGTCATTATAACAAATATAAAATGTACTAACCTCACTAGTTAAAAAACAAAGATTGTTACATTGAGTTTTAAAAATATAGCTACGTATTCTTTAAAAGAAACCTATGTAAAGCATCTGGACTCAGAAAAGTTGAAAGTAGAAGATGGGAAAAAGAATTATCAGGCAAATTCTGGAGGTCATTTATATGGCAAGGAATGGTATCTCATTTCAACTCCATGCTTTTCTGGGTTCAGGACCCCTCTGCGCCGTCACCCTAGTGGTTGTAAAACTCTGGCCTCTGCATTACTTCCCAGGGTAGCCACATATTTTATTTCTACCTTTGGGAATTTTGTTTATTCTGTTGTGAGGTGACCTGTGCATTTAAAACAAACTTGCATCTAGCACTTTTTGGTGTGATGTCTCCCTCCCCCGTGCAATATTTAGTCTGCTATGTAATTTGTTTTTTCTTTTATTTATTTATTTATTTATTTATTTTAATAATTTTTTATTGTTTTTAAAAAAGTTTTAATGTTTTTTATTTATTTCTGAGAGAGACAGAGAGAGAGAGCATGAGCAGGGGAGGGTCAGAGAGAGAGAGAGGGAGATACAAATCTGAAACAGGCTCCAGGCTCTGAGCTAGCTGTCAGCACAGAGCCCAACGCGGGGCTCGAACCCACGAACCGTGAGATCATGACCTGAGCTGAAGTCAGATGCTTAATTTTATTTTTGAAAGAGAGAGAGAGAGAGACAGACCAAGCACTAGAGAGGGGGGGGGAAGAGAGAGGGAGACACAGAATTGAAAGCAGGCTCCAGGCTCTGAGCTGTCAGCACAGAGCCCGACGCAGGGCTCAAACCCACGAACCGTGAGATCATGACCTGAGCTGAAGCCAAACTCTCAACCGACTGAGCCACCCAGGCGGCCCTTGTCTGCTGTGTAATTTCTGAACCATTAGTCTCTCGCATGGTTTTAAGAACCCACCCTTCTAGGGGAAGCACTAAACATGGAAAATAATTGCCCTTGGGCAGAGGTATTACAGATCATTTCTTATGGTCTTGTGCAATTTTTTTTATATTTCTGCAATAGAACACATATTTTGTAACTTCTTTTTTTTAACTTGAAAAAGGAAATTGTCCTTAAGATCCTCCCAGTAATAGCCCTTCTTTTCCATTTGTTGCAGGTGGTGCGGTTGTGTCAGAACCCAAAGCTGGCGCTAAAGAATAGCCCACCTTATATCTTAGACCTGCTGCCAGATACCTACCAGCACCTGCGCACTATCTTGTCAAGATATGAGGGGAAGATGGAGACACTTGGAGAAAATGAGTATTTTAGGGTGTTCATGGAGAATTTGATGAAGAAAACTAAGCAGACCATAAGCCTCTTCAAGGAGGGAAAAGAAAGAATGTATGAGGAGAATTCTCAGCCTAGGTAATGACAAATACTACACAAATACTTATTCAGGTCTGTGACTGCCTGAATGGGTAACACATAGAAGTAGTTGAATTAATATTAATTTTATGTCAATGAGACTGCACAGTTGATATTTGATTTAAAGGTATGTTTTGTTATTTTTTGTAATTATTTTAATGTTTATTTTTGAGAGAGAGACAGTGTGAGCAGGGAAGGGGCAGAGAGAGAGAGAGGGAGACCCAGAATCCAAAGCAGGCTCCAGACACTCAGCACAGAGCCCAGCGTGGGGCTTGAACTCCCAAACTGTGAGATCATGACCTGAGCCGAACTTAGATGCTTAACCGACTGAGCCACCCAGGTGCCCCTAAAGGTGTGTTTTATATAAAAGGTTGTCTTGGAGGATATTGAGCCATCCCTACCTTTGATAGATTTGTTTACCTCTGAACAGTCAGTGACTAATAGTCATGAAGATGAGTTGGAGGCAGTAGGTCCCTTAGAGATGATGAAGATCATGAAAGTTTGTAGATAGGCAAGCGTTTGAAAGAAGGTTGAGGTTCAGCTGAGGTTGGGAGTAAAGAGAGTGTATTTTGCCAGAGCTATAGTATATTAGGGAAGTCATAAATATGAGGTAATTAAAAAATAAAATCAGTTAGCTTTTTTAAATAAAGAAAACTGAAATATTTCTTTTATAGGTAACTTTTCCTATTGAATTAACAGTTAACTCAATAAATATTTGAGAGACCCCTTTTATACTTATTACATACCATATTATGTATATGTACTGTATGTACACGTGTGTGTGTGTGTATATATGTATATATATGTATTTATGTATGTTACTAGTTTGTTATAAATTACGTATTGGGAGAGAAATGGGTTGATTGTAGGTATGGTTGTATTTGGTTTGGTCCAGTTGGAAATATTAACTCATCTAGAACTAGTAATAAAATGTAAATTCTACTAGAACTTTTTAGGTAGTAAATTACTTTCAAGGAGTGACATGAATTAGGAAAGATGAGATTAAGTTAGCACGTGTGACTCAAGCAGTAACTTAGTAAATGGTATCCTGGTAGCCTACCTGCCACTCCTTTGACTCTCTGGGAACCCTCATCTCTCACTTAAAGTTTTACCCACGTAATTATTCATATTACTTTACTGTGACAGATAGCTCAGGTTTCCTCCAGAGTATCAGTCTTTTCTTGTTAAAAAGATTTCTGGTGATGGAATTCAGTCTGTCGGAACCTTTGTAACTTCTAGTTTATGTGAAAGTGAACTTTATTCCTTTTAAATACTTAAATCTTATGACTTTTGTTAAAATAAAACCCTGACTGTGTGGACCTTAGCTGACTGGTGATTTTGTATTGCTAAGTTTTTAAAAAATAATTTTACTTTATTAGATATCAGAACTTTCAAATTTAATTTTAACATTTACAGTGAACTAGGTTCTAATTGGAGGAGGTGAAAAGGGGGGTTAGGCTCTCAATTATGATGAACTGTGATAGATTCTTGAATAGAGAGATGTACAAAACGCTGTGTGAACACAATTTTGCCTAGCAGCATCAGAGAATTCGGCACCGAGGAAGTGTTATTTGAGCCAGGTTTTAGAAGGGCAAGTAGAAATTTTCTAGTCAGAGAAATGAACAAAAGGCCTTTAACACAGGGGCATGAAAACATAGGCTCTGTATGTTGAAGGAATGTGAGCAGTCTGCTTTAGCTAGAATTGGGGAAAATAAGTAAGCTGGGGGTACAGGTTGAAGTCAGTAAGTGTTCTTTTACTTCAGATGGTCTCCTTTAGATCATACATAGGCTGCCATGATTTTTCAGATTGTTTTTTTTAAAGAGCACTGTTATAGTGAAATAAAAATTAAGATATTCCAGTCTTAGAGCATACTGAATATCATTTAACTTTTTCTTTTTTCTTTTTTTTTTTTTTAAACAATGACTTGTTCATCTCTGAGAGGCAGTATCATGTAATAGTTAAGAGGATAGACTCTGAAGGCTGTGTTTAAATCTGAACTTTACCACTTAGCTCTTTGATCTCTCAGTTTCTTCATCTGTAAAATGAGATAATAGTAGTACTTTTCTTTGTAGGGTTGTTGGAGTTACTGACTGAGTAAAGGTTGAGAACTTAGGACAGTGATTGGCACAATGAAAGTGATAAGTGTATTAGCTCTAATTTTAATCATCTTCCTTATTTTCATTATTATAAACATAGCTTACTGTACGAGGCTGAGTATTAGTGATACTGCCAGATCCTAATGAAGTTTACAGACCAATTTGTCCTGACTGAATGGCCTCATACTATTGTTTTCAAGTTCTTTTGCAATTTTTTTTTTAACCCACAGGGATGAGGTTTTTACTTTTTCCTTTTTGTATTTAAACTGTGCATCAGGATGGTTCAACAAGTAAGGCAAATGCTGTGAATACGAAAGCTGCAGTTGGCATTATATCCCATCCAGAACCCAGGGGAGGTGAATCAGACATAAGTGGTAGTCATTCTCATTAAGCAGTCAGGTAACATCATGATGAGTTGGTTTGAAGCATCAAACCTGTCCATTTAAGTTTCCTTTCTCTAAATGATCAGAGGTCCCACGTTGTCTGCAGTCTCTAAGTTGTATTTGTGTGACTCCATCCCAGAATGGGACCCTGGTGGGCCTCCAGCAATGTCAGTATGCAGCTTTTATCTCCCAAATCCTCAGTGTCAAACACATGCATGTACTGCCTTGGGGTTGTCTTTCCAGATGTGAGGGTTCACCATAGATTTGTTGGATGATTTTTTTTTTTAAGGATCAATAGGTTTGCAGATTTTTTAAAAATATAGTTTATTGTCAAGTTGGTTTCCATATAACACCCAGTGCTCAACCCAACAAGTGCCCTCCTCCAGGCCCATCACCCAGTTTCCCCTCTCCCATAAGGATGATCTTGTTTTTAATGTTTGTTTATTTTTGAGAGAGAGAGAGAGGGACTGAGAGCATGAGCAGGGGAGGGGCAGAGCAGAGCGAGAGAGAGACACAGAATCTGAAGCAGGCTTCAGGCACTGAGCTCTAGATCCCAATGCAGGGCTCGAATCCACGAACTATGAAATCATGACCTTGAGCTGAAATCATATGCTTAACCAACTTGAACTACCCAGGTGCCCCTCGTTGGATGATCTTTACTGTAAAATCTTTTGTGAGCTAGATTCCCAGTCACAGCTGTACCGGCAGCAAAAGTAACTGCTGCTGCGACCCATTCAGCTTGTCTGCTGGAAGTCAGACACATGGCGCCGTTGCCTGCAAAGCGTGTGCACAGGACACTAAGCACAAACAGGCTCTCATGGAGGGCCCTCTTTTGCCATTTTTTAAACTTTACTGTCAGCATGCCTGTCTATATCAATTTTATTCCCATAATATAAGTTTTTAATACACTATAGGCTTAATACAGAAAGGTTTGTACTAGTTATGTAAAGTGAGAATAAATAAATTTCAGTTAAGATTCAAAATATTTTTTTTAAACAAAGGGAAATGACTTTATTGTATGATCTTTGTGATCTGTATTTTGGTTCCTTAAAGGCTTTTTTTCCTAATCAGTTTTTTGGTTGTTTTTTGTTGTTGTTGTTTTTTTAGTTTGAGAGAGGCAAAGATCACGAGTGAGACAGAGCACGAGTGAGGGAAAGGCAGAGAGAAGGTGGGGAACAGAGGATCCAAAGTGGGCTCTGTGGTGACAGCAATGATCCTTATATGGGTCTTGGACTCACAAACTGTGAGATCATGACCTGAACTGAAGTCAGATGCTCAGACTGAGCTATCCAGGCACTCCTTCTTAATCAGTTTTTTTATTTTTTAAAGTTTGTTTATTTTGAAAGAGAAAGCATGAGGGCGAGGGAATCTCAAGCAAGCTCT
The DNA here is from genome assembly GCA_017311185.1 of Proteles cristata cristata. Taxonomy (NCBI): domain Eukaryota; kingdom Metazoa; phylum Chordata; class Mammalia; order Carnivora; family Hyaenidae; genus Proteles; species Proteles cristata. The sequence goes on along the minus strand of JAESUZ010002552.1, from coordinate 1,674,682 downwards.
GCACTGTCAGTGTAGAGCCTGATATAAAATTCACCCTTATAAATAATGTAATTCAGTGGTTTTTTAGTGTGTTCACAAAATTGTGTAGCGTCCCCACTTTCTGATTTCAGAATGTTTCCATGCTCTCAGCAAGAAACACCATACTCGTTAGCAGTCACTCTCCATTCCCCACTCCTGCTCCGAGCCCCCGTGACCATAACAGTCCTTTCTATCTCTGAAGATTTGTCTGTTTTAGATGTTTCACATAGGTGGAGTCCTGTAACTTGGTGGCCTTTTTTGTTTGGCTTTCATAGCACGTGTTTTCACAACTCATTCATGTTACAGTGTGAGTCAGTACTTCATTCCTTTTTAATGGCTAAATAATATCTGACTGCATGGATATACCACATTCTGATTACAGACATCTTTGTTGTTTCCACTGACTGTAATGAATAATGCTGCTGTGAACATCTGTGTACGAGTCGTTATGTGGCTGTGTTTTCAGTTCTCTTGGGTAAATGCCTGAGAGCGGAATTGCTGAGTCATATTGTAATTCTGTGTTTAACTTTTCTGAGAGAAAGAAAGTGCACTAGGCAGGAGAGAGGAGGAGGGAGAGAGACGATCTTCAACAGGCTCTAAGCCTAGCCTCAGGCTCCATGAAGCTTCATGAAACTTGGTCATCTCATGACTGAGATCCTGAGCCAAAATCAAGAGTCGATTGCTCAACCATCTGAGACACCCAGGCATCCTCTATTTTTAACTTATTGAGGAACTACATGACTGTTTACCACAGCAGCATTTTATATTCCTCCAACGACATACAAGGGTTTCAGTTTCTCACCAAGACTTGTTATTGTTTTTGTTTCTGATTATAGCCATCCTACTAGGTATGCAGTAGGTATCATTGTGGTTTTGATTTGCATTTCCCTAATGAGTAATAATATGAGCACGTTTGCATGTGTTTATTGGCCATTTGTATATCTTTGGAGGAATGTCTATTCAAATCCTTTGCCCATTTTAGGTTATTTTCCTTTATATCGTTGAGTTCTAAGTGTTCTTTACATATTCTGGATACTAGACTCTTATCAGATATATGATTTACTAGGTTTTATTCCCATTCTGTGGGTTGTTTTTTACTTTCTTGTTGGTATCAGTTGAAGTACAAAAGATTTTGATTTTGATGCCACGATTTTTTCTCTGGTTACTGGTGCTTTTGATATCAAGGCTAGGATACCATTGCCTAGTCCAATGTCATGAAGACTATGCCTGTGATTATTTTGAGTTAACTTTTGTATATGGTCTATGTACGGCTCTGTACTGACCGCTCAGAGCCTGGAGCCTGCTTCGGATTCTATGTCTCCCTCTCTCTCTGCCCCTCTCCTGCTGGTGCTCTGTCTCTCAAAAATAAATAAATGTTAAAAAACAAAAATAAAAGAGCACTCTTTCCCATTGAATTGGCTTGATGCACTTGTCAAAAGTCAATTTACCATATGTACAAAGGTTTATTTCTGGATTCTTTCTGTTCTTTCCTTTGGGTATATGTCTTTCCTTATGCCAGTACCTACACCATCTCGATTACTGTAGCTTTGTAGTAAAGCTTTGAAATTAGGAAGTGTGCTTTGTTCTTTGTTCTTCTTTTTCAAGATCGTTTTGGTTATTTGAGGTGCCTTGAGATTCTTTATGGGTTTTAGGATCAGCTCATCAATTTCTACAAAAAGAGTGGCTATAATTTTGATAGGAATTGTATTGGACTGGTAGATCAATTTGGGAAGTTTTCTTATCTTAACAATACTAAGTCTTCCAGTCTATGAACATGGGCTATTTTTCCATGTATTTAGGCTTTCTTTAAGTCTTTGAACATTGTTTTACAGTTTCTAGTGTACAAGTTTTTTACCTTGGCTTAATTTGTTCCTAAGTATTTTATTCTTTCTGATGCTATTATAAATGGAATTGCTCTTCTGATTTCACTTTTGGATACTTTATTGCTGGTTTATAGAGCACAATTGATTTTTGTGCATTGATTTTATATCCTGCAACTCTGCAGGACTCATTTATTGATTCTAGTAGTTGTTTAGTGGATTCCTTAGGATTTTCTACAAACAAGATCATATCATCTGCAAATAGAGAAAATTTTACTACTTCTTCTTTATGGATACCTTTTATTTCTTTTTCTTGCCTACTTGTGTTGGCTAGAACCTCATATGTTGGATAGAATTTATGTTGAAGTGGTAAGAGGAGACATCCTTGTCTTGTTCCTGATGTTATGAGGAAAGCTTTCAGTCTTTCACTGTTGCGTATGATGTTAGCTGTGGGATTTTCAGAGATGTCCTTTATCAGATTGTGAAAGTTTCCTTCTATTCCATGTTTAGTGTTTGTTTTTTTTTTTAATTTTTTTTTTATTTTTAGGAGAGAGACAGCGTGAGCAGGAGAGGGTAAGAGAGAGAGGGAGATACAGACTCTGAAACAGGCTCCAGGCTCTGAGCTGGCAGTCAGCACAGAGCCCGACGCGGGGCTCGAACCCACGAACCGTGAGATCATGACCTAAGCGAAAGTTGGACGCTTAACCGACTAAGCCACCCAGGCGCCCCATGTTTAGTGTTTTTTATCATGAAAGGAAGTTACAGGCCTTTTATAGTTCATTCCTGGTTTTTCTTTGGAGAGAGAAATGTGTGGGCTTGTAAAATTCTAGAACAAGTGAATATGTTAAGTTGCATTATGGGCAAGAATGCAAGTAAGCCTCAGGAGTAACTGAAACCAGGGTTGGAAATGTGCTGGGGCTCTAACTGCGTTCTCTCGATGCAGATTCGTGTCTGAATTGCAGGAAAATCTGGCCTCTGCTACACCCAGGATTTACATTTTAAGGGTTTCCGCTGTAGCAGAACATCTGACTCTTAGTCCCAGTCTTGATCTGGTTTGCTAGCGATCAGTTGAGTATCCCTGAACCAGTTAACTTCAAAGAAAAGGCAAACACTGCAGTCCATCTGGCATGGGCCAGGTGTCCCCTGTAGACAAACCTGTGGTGTGGGGAGCCCTACCCCCCTAAGGCTGTGTGCACAGGGAGTTTGTTCCTAGACTGGAGGTTGAAGAGCTGATCCCTTACATATGCTCTGCTTAAGCATATCTATCAGTATTTAATATAGTTGCTTCCTGTCTTTGTTTTAGAGAGGATACTTGGATGAAGTAACTTCTCTAAAGACGTTTGCCCTTATTTTTCTTAGACTTCATGAAAAACGATTTAAGCAAAAACGATAAGCTGCTTTCTTGTCTTTGATCTATAACCCTGGTTTTTGCACCTGTTTTCCTTCTTGCACAGGACGTTAGAGCAGAAGCTGAATGGGATTATGAGATGCAGCTACTTTTAAAACATTACTATTTTATTGTCTATACTTGGGAAGGAAGACTGAACTTTGTTGTAGCTGTCCTGCCTTTTTAGTTATCACGTTGGTGTGCCAGGTCTTATTGGTAGATAGATACTGGCAGCTTAGGTCTTTGTGTTGACAAGTTTGGGCTTGGTGAGAAAAGATTCCCGCTTAGATTAGGAATACATTTCTCAACGATTGGGAAAGGGGCAGCACCCCCTTTTCAGTCCTGGAGAGAGAGGATGATGGCTTGAACCCAAAATCGTGATGGCAGAGATGGCAAGAAGCAGATAGTACTTGCTGTGTTTTCAGGTTGGCATCGCTTGACTTGTTAATGATTGGCTAGGTTTCTGGTTTGAGAAACGGGTTAGATGATGGTGCAATGGGAAGCCGTAGAAAAGGGGAAGGACCCGATCTGACTGTTACTTTGCAGTGATAGTGCTGGCTGCTGTGTGGGAAACGGATTAGGCTTGTGGGAGTAGCAGTGATGCGAGTGGAAGCGTATGACAAGGCTGTTGATGTTGGCCAGACGGGAGGTGAGGCAGCCTGGTCTGGGGAGCAAAGTGGACAGACCGGAGGTCGATTGGAGCTAGAATCAAAAAGAATTGCTAGTGAATTGGACAAGAGGAGAGCTAGAAAAGATGACCGAGAAGGATCAAGGATGACCTACAGATTTCTGTCATTAACTCTGTCAGTGGCTGCAGCATTTATTAAACTGGGGGATTCAGAGTCTAGATGTGAGGAGCACTAAATCAGGAGTGGGGAGAGTCAGGAGTTCCATTTGGACTTGTTTACTTTTTGAGATATTTTTATGAGCCATCCAAGGTGAGAAGTCAACCAGGCAATTAGCTATATTGGACATTGGAGTTCAGAGGGAGAGGTGTGGAATGCAGTTAGAAATGTAGTGGCTTTCAGAATAATATTTATTTAAAAAAATTTTTTTAATGTTTTTATTTCTGAGAGAGAGATAGTGTGAGTGGCGGGTGGGGGCGGGGGTCAGAGAGAGAGGGAGATACAGAATCTGAAACAGGCTCTAGGCTCTGAGCTAGCTGTCAGCACAGAGCCCGACACGGGGCTCGAACCCATGAACTGTGAGATCCTGACCTGAGCCGAAGTTGAACGCTTAACCGACTGAGCCACCCAGGCGCTCCCAGAATAATATTTAAAGCCATGAGAGTGGACAGAACCATCTAGGGGGAGAGGAGCGGGCAGTGGAGACTGAGAAAGAAAGAAGAGAATAGATTGCAGTAGCCAACAAAGAAAATTTTAAAGGACACCAAAAAATCCTCTTTCTAAATAGAAAGTTGACAGGGGCACCTGGGTGGCTCAGTCGATTAAGCGCCTGACTCTTGATTTTGGCTCAGATCATGATCTCAAGGTTACTGAGATCGAGCCCTGTGTCAGGCTCTGCGCTGACAGCAGGGAGCCTCCTTGTGATTCTCTCTACCCTCTCTCTCTGCTCCTCCCTTGTTTGTGCAGCACGCACGCGTGTTCTCGCTCTCTGAAATAAACTTAAAAGAAAAAATCGCTAGATGTTAAAAAGAAAATTGACAAAGGAAAAGACTAGTTCACAAAAGAAAAGGGCAAATACAAATATTAAAACAATCTAGTTTGCTCGTCCTAAAATATTTCTTTTGTCCTAAAAAGTTGACAGAAGGTGGAAAATTGGCTTATCACTAGTGTTTCAAAGGAGGGTGCAGGAAATAGAGCGCACCCCCACCTGGTTGTGCTAGGAATGAAATTAGTTCAGCCTTTCTGGGGGCTGGCTTATATAGAAAAATATAAACTTTTGCTCAGCAGTTCCATTTTTTAGAGACTTATCAAAAGAATTGAGAAGGGATTTGGATTAAAATATAGAACCATAAAGCTCCTAAAAGAGAATCTAAGCAGTAAACTCTTGGACATCAGCCTTAGGATGAGTTTCCTGAGGCAAGAGGAGCGAAAGCAAGAATAAACACTTGAGAAGATGTCAAATTAAGGAGCTTTTGCTCAGTGAAGGAAATCATCAACAAAACAAAAAGGCAACCCACTGAGTGGGAGAAGATCTTTGCGAATGATCTATCCAGTATGGGGTTAATCAGAATATATAAAGAATTCCTACAATTCAATACCAAAAATACAAATAACCTGACTAAACAATGGGTAGAGGACCCGGATAGATATTTTTGTATTATCAACAGTTAGAATAAGTTACCCAAGTGTATGTGTAGCTAGGTAAATGCCAGAGCCTCTTTTTTTTTATTTTATTTTATTTTTTTAAAGCTTCTCTCCCAGATGTTTGTTACTAATGACTTTGGTTTTCTTTGTTTGAATGTAAAGGAATGATAACTGTATATTCCGTTTCATGCTGTAGAAATGATTTTTGGAGGTCCCACTTCAAGTATCTTCTAAAATAGTAAACCACATAGACTCAGAGAAGTTAAAATATTCTTTAATAGGCCTGTCTTTTGAACACAAAAATATTCAATAGTGCCATTTATCACAGTATTGTGTCTTTACAGAATAAGAAAAGGTGGCTCGCAATACTTCTAATTGGACATAAGCTTGGTTATGCATGTAGAGGGAATATGAAGGTCTCCCCCTTTGCCTCCCGTCAAAGAATCTGTGATGACTTTTCTAAAACCAGAACGTTATAGAGAAGTAAGCAGTGAATGTCAAGTAGAATGTGTAAAAGGCCTTTTTCTAATCACTTTGCTCTCATAGTGCCAACCAAGACTTTCTCTAAAACCATAGTACTTGCGAAGCATACAACTGCATTTAAATGAGAACATCTTAAAGAGCAAGCCCAAGGCTGAGAATGCCTTTTTTGCCAGGCTGCCGCGTACAAAGTAGCGAATGCTTGCTAGGGGTCCCTAAGAAGTAAGAAAATGCATTGTGAACTCTCATCCTGGCAACTTACTCTTCTGTTTTTACTTACTGTGTGTTGGAATACATGTTTTTTGTTTTGTTTTGTTTTTCAGAGAGTTTAAATCCAGTGTTTAAAATTTGCCAAAGAAATGGAATAAGAAGCTTTCATTAGCATTTTTCTTTCCTCTCTTTGTTTAAACCCTCCCCCTCCTCCTTTTACATGCAAAGCACTCACCCAGCTTTAGTATCTAATAAAAGTATACCTAGACGGTTGAAATCCAAGGTTAAGTAGTTAGAGTTCCTATTTCTTAACTTGTTTCCGTTCTTCTTAGAGCTTCTTCACCCAGTTATTTACATTTAGAATAGTTGACTTGTATTACCTGGGTGAAGTTGAACCAACTAATAGTGATCCTTTTCTTTGACTCCCCTGTTCTGATTTCAAAGAGCATGATTAAAAAGGCATTTAGGAGAGAGAATCTTCCATTGTTGTTTGTGTTAACAGTGAGTTAAATTCTCCTCGAGAACTTTGCGCAGGGGTCTTTAGGCCTATGTCTGAGTGAATATTCTCTATTTTACTTTTTAATCACTGGATGAAGACTTGTAGATTAAATCTTCACTTGCAGATCCTGAATGATTATTACGGCCCTGCTTTGTAGCACAGTTTCTTGGTCATTTCCACTCAGTGTCACACTTACATGTCAGGAAACATGGCGTGTTAAGCAGTGATGTTACGGCACAGTAGAATTAGATATTACGTGAGCTGACAGTGTGTGAGCTGAATTGCCCGGATTGGAGTCCTCTGCCGTTAACCATGTGTAATGACCTTAGACAAGTTACTGCTCTTTGCCTCCAGTATCTTCACTTAAAGGTGTTCTCATAGGATTGTCGTATTATAATAAATAAGTTAATATTTAGAAAACTCTTAAGATAATGCCTCTTCCCAGGAAACAGATCTAAGTATTTGCTTTCTTTAAAAAAAAATTAGATACGCCGTCCTCAAAAAATTATGGGAAGGAGAAAAGTATTCAGTGTCCCATCCATTGAATTACAGACTTGAAAATGGTTATAATAACTTTTATGTCATGTATATTTTACCATAATTTTTTTCAGAAGAATTATCATAATTCAAAGGCTATTGAAGTCAGTAAGTAGTTTTGAAAACTTAACTCTCAGACTCCAGATGAATGTCGGGCTGGAATTCATGGGTGGAAGGATGACAGGTACACAGATCCCCTATCCCTCGGTGTCTTGTGGAGCGGAGTGCTTAGGTCGGGGCCCGAGACTGAGCTCCAGGAAGGAGACCCTACCTCCCCAGCCCACCCCTGAGCTCTCTTTATGGGGTTCAGTGTGATGAGGAAGGTAAAAAGTGGGAGTATGGGAACCACCTGTGGCCAAGAGTTGCTGAGAACCAGCTGCCTGGTACCCAGAGACTGTGGGAGCCCTTGGGAAGGTGTTTAGGAGAAACGCTTCTTGTCAGCGGGAAGGAGGAGCCCTTGGTCCTCTTTAGCTCATTGCTAAGCTCATTGCCAGAGCGTGGCACCATCAGTCAGGAGTCAGAATCAGTCAGCTGCATGAGATGATGGTGGCCCGGACTAAAGTGGTAACTGGACTGTGATGGGAGATAGAAGAAGCCTCCGTAGGGGCCCCTGGGGGGCGCAGGTGGTTGGGCGTCTGGCTTTTCATTTCCATTCAGGTCATGATCTCTCAGTCATGAGACTGAGCCCTGCGTCAGGTTCCATGCTGGGCATGGAGCTTCCTTAAGATTCTCTCCTTCTCCTTCCTCCCCCACTTCCTCCCTCACTCCCTCCACCTCTTCTCCCCCACTCATACTTGCTCTCTCTCTCAATAAAAAAAAAAAAGATGGCTTTATAAAGTGAACTCCCCCCCTCCCCCCGTATGCAGTTACAGTGAATTATGGTAGTAGATTTATGAAGTTAAACTGTCCTTGTGTTGCTTGGATCAACTGTAGTGTCTAACGATGGGTAAATGCTTCACTGGATTCTATTTCACAATTGCTTACGATTTTTTGGTTTATATTAGTAAATGGAACTAGCATAGAACTTTTTTCTCAAGATCTTTGACTATGGAAGTAATCAAAATGAGTTATTCTCTTTCTGTATTTGTGACAGTTTGCAAAAATAATTAACTTTTGTGGGGAATATTCACCAAAAATTCTTCTGTAATACTGATATGGTCTAATGTATGCACATTGTGCATACATGCATGCATAACTATGTGGATGAGCTGGGGAGGGAGGGTCTGATGCCTACTCTTTTTAGGGGTTGTGGTTTACTCAGAGTTTGAAATGAAACCGTCGATTTCCCCTAAACTTAACAGTGCTCGCCATATATAGGCATTCAATATTTATGAAATGAGCAAATTAGTAAAGGTTATTTGAATAGATTTCATTATACTCTGTTATTAAAATACCTTCTATGTTTTTATTTGTGTCTAATTGCATTAGATTTGAGTTGCTGCATTCTGAAGATTTTTTTTTACCAATTCATCAGGATAGGCTTAAGATTTCAGCTTTCAAGTATCTTACATTCTTCTCAAGACATATTTGTGATTTTTTTTTTCCCTTTATTTTTCTTCATTTGTGAACGTACCTCTGCACTTTGACAATGTTGGCATTTTATCATATGTGTTTTACTTTATCAAATTTAGTGGACACAGCAAATGTGAGTTACTTTTGCATGGCGGCTCTAGTAGACAAATTCCATGTGCATTTTCCTGTCAAAAAGTATGATCAATACCACTGAAAGGGTAGTAGGATCCCTAAAGTTTGAGAATGTATGCAGATGTGCTGGGATACTAAATGCATTTTCATCAAGTCTGTATAGAAGATAATGAGAAACAAAGACTGGTTCCAAAGAGATGGCATTAATTTCTGCCTTATATGAGAACAAGCAGAAAAGTAGTACGATTTTCTTAGACAGGCAGCTCACTTGGGACACGGATTGCCCATTGTTTTAAGACAAGCTTTCACATGGATTTGTTCTGCTTTTTATAAGAGAAGTCAGCCAGTCATGTTCTGACTCTGTCCCACCTTCCCCCACACTCCTAAAGGGAGATGCTCCACGTCTCTTCAAAACCCCGTCATATCAGTTGGATTGTCCTGTGTGAAGGAAGGAGCAGATAGGCTGGGCCATTCTCAGTCGTGTCAGCAATCCTATCCAGATCAGTCACAGATCTGCTTCCCTGCCCCTTTGCCAGGCGGCTGGCTAGATACTGCCATGTTAATTGTTAATATCTTTCAGACACCTCACGCTCAGCGTGTCGCAACACAGAATGTGCCCTCTTCACTAAGCAGACCAGCTGCTCTGCTGTGTTCCTGGCATTGATATCACATAGTGGTGAGAAGCCCGAGCTGCTGGGATTGGTCATAGGCTTTGTTCTTTCAGCCTTGGGTTTTTCATCTGTAAAATGGGGATAATCGTTCATTCTGTCTTGCAGGATTGTGAATGAGAATTAACTAAATAATAAAATATGTAAAGTGCCTGACACATAGAAAGCCTCTTAAAAAAGTGTTAGCTTTTATTAATATAAAATATTAATATGATATTATATATTTATTACTATGAAAACTGGGAATAACCGTATTCCCAGTTGCTCAGGCTCAGTTTCCTGTTCACCATCTTTTCTATTGAGTCATTTCTTCTTCTTGGATTTACTTCTGCAGTCTCTCTCAAATCGGTCTTAAAAACATTATATATGTATATTTAAGTAATTTCTACACCCTACATGGGGCTTGAATTCATGACCCCAAGATCAAGAGTTGCAGGCTCTACTGACTGAGCCACCAGGTGCCCCAAATCGGTCTTCTTTTTACTGCCCACATTCAGGCTTCCCTTACCTTTCTACTGCAGTATATCCTAATTGGTATGCTTGCTTTTGTCATTTCTCTTCTTATTCACTCTTGCCTGCCAGTGTCATTTATGGCCTTAAAACCCATTAAATACGACTCCTGGTTGCAAGCCCTTAATCACCTTCCACTGCATCTGCCCCATCTCCCACCCTGCTTGCTAAATCTGCATTTTGAGTCTTGCCCGCGCTTTCAGCTCCAGCGCCTGCTGCCATGGTGGTGACCACCCCGCCATCCTGGTAGCCGTCCGGTATGCCGGTCCCCGAGCTCCCCTGCGGAGTCTTGCTTCACTCCCTCGGCCTGGGATCCCTTTCCTGCTCATTGTCTGTTGAGGTTTTGTGGATTCTCTGAAGCCCAAGAGGCCTCCTAAATTTTACTGGTTTTAATATGTGGTTCCCCTGACCGTGTTCTTATGGCACTTGGTTTTTACTTGACGTGAGTACTTACCAGAGTCTACTAAGTGAGCGAGTCTGCTTTACTGACTAGATGGTAGGGTCCAGAAAGACTTTCTTTCCTATGTTCTAGGCCATTGTCTTTGTTGATGGTTTCTAATAAAGTATGTTAAATTTGATAAAATACTTATATTATGTACTAAATATATACTCTCTATATACATATTTATGTATATAAGCCATACACTAAATACTAATTAGTAATACTAATAAAATAGCTAAAATACTAATACCAGAGTTGTACAGAGACACAGAATTGTGAATTTGAGGATTATTTTTCATGGAAAATATATTGAAGGGAATGGTAGTGATGAAGATTTCTCTAGTTTTGATCCCTTCAGAAGCATTAGATACAGATAGTTCTAGAAAATTCCATGTTCTTTCCCAAGTTTTGAGGATAGCAAAGTTTAGTAGCTACTCTGTATTTGTTGGAAAAAACCATGTATTTAAATGTCTAACATGTCATATATTCAGGAGGTACGTAATCAATACTAACCAGGTAGACTTTTCTGCATATTTGATTAGATTCTATCCAAGCTGTCTCCTCATATAATTTGTTTTGTTTGTCTATAGTCTTTCCATATATTTTTAAATTTACTTTTTAAGTTTATAGGATGAGCTTTCTGAAAGTTGCCTGGTAGTTTTGTCATTTGTTAGTGTGAGAGTTTGAGACGTTTTGGAGACTTCTGTTATTGTGTTACTTATATATTTGTGTATTCTTTAAAGAACTGGTATGGAGAAGTAGTAATCAGTTCTCAGGGTGAATAATGCTCTTCGCTGCAGACAAATGATTCAGTGTATATAATAACTTACATAGTTACCTTGCAGAACTTGGGTTGAATAAATTCAGAAATTATTTTGAAATATAGAGAAGTCCGTTCATAGCAGCACTCTCCACAATAGCTAAAACATGGAAAGAGCCTAAGTGTCCATCAGCAGACGAATGGATCAAGAAGATGTGGTTTATCTATACCATGGAATACTACATGGCAATGAGAAACAATGAAATCTGGCCATGTGTAGCCACATGGATGGACCTTGAGGGTGTTATGCTGAACGAAATAAGTCAGGCAGAGAAGGACAAATATCATATGTTTGCACGTATAGGAGGATTAGGAGGAACTTAACTGAGGATCAAGGGGGAGAAGAAGGGAGGAAATGGTGGGGGAAAGGGAGAGAGGCAAACCATGAGAGACTCTTGAATGCGGACAAAAACTGAGGACTGATGGATGTAGGGGGAGGGGGGGGATGGGCATGGAGGAGGGCACTTGTGGGGATGAGCACTGGGTGTTATGTGGAAACTAATTTGACAATAAACTGTAAAAAAAATACAGAGAAGTCAGATTTTATTCTTAAACTCTTTAGGAAATATTTATTTATTGTTTATTTACTTTTAGGCTTTTTTTTTTTTTGAGAGAGAGAGACACTCAAGCAGGCTCCATGCTGTCAGCACAGAGCCCAACACGGAGCTTGATCCCACGAACTGTGAGATCATGACCTGAGCCAAAACCAAGAGTCCAGTGTTTAACTGACTGAGCCACCCAGGTGCCCCAGAAATAATTATTTTAAAATACTGTCTCTAGTATAAGTGATCTGTTTCAGATGAGTTAGGAAAGAAAGATCTGTGGAAAAGTCTCTTTTCCACTAATAATTACATAGTGGAGAATCAGACACTCCCTGCATTAACCAAATGGTCAAGGTTAAGATCACTAGATGTCATGTGGACTTCACATATCCCCTGTTGTGATGAGAAGGGCACCTCACTTCAGTGACATTCTTTCTGTAAACTGAAGCCCAGTCAAAAAAGTATGAGGACAGGACCAGCTAAACACCTGGAGGGCACATGCTGCAGGGTACCTGATGAGTAACCTGCGAAACTCTTAAACGGCCTGAAAAACAAAGACGAAGAAACTTCCTATCACACATCAGAGGGAAGTGAGGAGATACTATGATAAATGTTACATGTCCTGGATTGAGTCCTGAAACAAATAAGGACATTAATGGAGAAAACAGGTGAGACTCGAATAATGTCTGGGGTTTGGTTAATAGGACCATAGTGATGTAGGTTTATTAGTTTTGACAAAAGTACCACAGTAACATGAGGTGATAGTATTAGAAAGTGAAACTGAATGAGGCATATATGGGAACATTCTGTACCATCTTTGCAGCTTTTCTGTAAATCTGAGTTTCAAAATACAAAGTGTATTTAAAAGGTAAAGTTATGTTTTCTAATCCCATTCTACAAACTTACTGAATGCCTGGTAAGTCCAAGGCATTGCTCACTACTGCAGGAGATGGCGTGTAAGACACTTCCCTGCTCCTGCCCTTGAGGTGTCACTTCGTTGGGGACCGAGACACCTCATACAAAGCAGAGCATGATGGAAGCTGTGCTAAGTATTTTTTTTTTAAGGTTTTACTTATTTATTTTGAGAAAGAGTGTGAACAGAGAAGAGGCAGAGAGGAGGGAGAGAGAACCCCAAGCAGGTTCTGCACTGTTCATTGCGGAGCCTCATGTGGGGCTCGAACTCATGAACTGAAAGATCATGACCTGAGCCAAAGCTGAATTCTTACCAGACTAAGCCACCCAGGTACCCCGTGAAGTCTGTATCATGAATTAATAAGATGCTTTGGGGTCTGGGGTTGGAGAGTAAGACATTAAATGAAAACTAGTAAATATCCTATACCCACCCCACCCAATACAAACATCAAAGGGATAGCATTTAGAATGAACTTTGAATGGGTAGGATTTCAGTAACCACAGGCATTAGAAAGGAAATATGTGTCATTTCGACCAGCCTGGGCTCAAGACCTGCTCTGCCAATTACTAGCTCTGTATAACAACAGATACGTTTAATATGTGTTTAGTATTTAAAAAAAAAAAAAGTCATTGATATTTCAGAGATACTGGTTCAGAATTTTTTTTGTAGGTGATGGTTCTGGTTTGGCCCTTTAAAAAAAAAATTTCTTTTTAAAGCAGTTTAAGCAGATAAGAGTTAAACAGTACTTTATTGACTTCCTGTGAAGCTTGTTGAAAGAAGTTCCGTTGTATCTATTTTTAAAGCTGATTACTGTGAGCAGAGGATGCTGCTATTGAGTTATAAATGTCATGTCACTATGTTCTCACTCAGCATTCTTTGGATGACATTAGTGTTTGCATGGACAGTTTTGGAGCCCAGTGACTAGGAAAGCAGCGTAGTTAGAACTGAAATGGCACCAGTACATGAAATATTTACAAACATTGATCATTTCTCCACCATTCAACAGTATAATTTGTCATCATCTCTGTGGGGTCTTTAGCCCACACCATGGCTGAATGACAAAAAATGGGTTATATTGACCTCATTTGGGGGAATATTTTATGACTCCAAAATGATACTATATAATGTTGAATAGCTATTTGTGAATCATTGTATTAAAAATGTTAATCATTTTGAATTTTACCCACTGGGAAACACAGGTTCATTGGGCCCACAAATATTAAAATAGATTTCAGCCTAAGTTATTGGGGTTCCCCCCAATGTTTTATTATGAACATTTTCATTCATACAGAAAATTTGAAAGAACTTTACACCAATCAGCTATCACCTAGATTCTACAAGTAACTAAATTATAAAAGGAAAGTCTTGCTTCCTTCACTTTAAAAATCAAAGAAACTTCTGAGTCTGAACCGTTTTCACGTGAGACAATATTTTGAAATGGCTGAGATGATTTTTGATGTTTCTGGTTTTTTTTTTTTTTTTAATGTTTTTAACACTTTTGAGAGAGAGAGCAAGCAGGGGAGGGGCATTGAGAGATGGGGACAGAGGATCCCAAGCAGGCTCTGTGCTGACAGCAGAGGGCCTGATGCGGGGCTGGAACTCATGAACTGAGATCATGACCTGAGCTGAAATCTGATGCTCGGCTGACTGAGCCACCCAGGCGCCCATGTTATTTCTTCAGAAAGAAAATTGAGTAAAGTAATTCACAGATTCTGGCATTTAGCAAGTTGTTAGTGTTAGAATACCTCACAGTATTTTTTAAAAGTCTTTTTAAAGTTTGTTTATTTTTGAGAGAGAGCAAGCAAGTACAGGCAGGGGAGGGGCAGAAAGAGAAGAAGACAGCATCCCAAGCAGATTCTGCACCAACAGTGCAGAGCCCAGTGCAGGGCTCAAACTCAGGAACTGTGAGATCGTGACCTGAGCCAAAGTCGGTGGCTTAACCAACTGATCCACCCACGTACTCCCCTCCAGGAAATACATTTTAGATCTCTAGTCTTAACTATTCTCATACATATTTTCAGCTACTCCTTTGTAGAAAGAATAAACAGAGCATGCTTGTGAATTACAGAATTTACCAAAATGGAGTTTCTTTTTTTTTTTTTTTTTTAAGGACTCTACTTTTTTTTTTTGTTTATGTATGTATTTTGAGAGAAAGCATGAGTAGGGGAGGGGCAGATAGGACAGAGTGAGAATCCCAAGCGGCCTCCACATTGGCAGTACAGAGCCCAACACGGGGCTTGAACTCATGAACTCTGAGATCATGACCTGAGCCAAAGTCAGACGCCTAACCAACTGAGCCACCCAGACGGCCCCAAAATGGAGTTTCAGAAATGTAACTCTATGTGAGAATATCTTTATGAATCATTGGACCACTTGTTTTGTGAGTCGTCATTGTTTTCTAAAAAGTCTCAATCTCTTATTTTTCAGTAGTCCTTTTCTTCATGAAATTGTTGCTGTGCTTGGAAGGGATGGAGCATTCTATTAAAGCAAAAGAGTGGCACCATTCTTAGTACTCCTCTTAAATGTTCATAAACTTTCAGATAAAGAGTTAATTTACCTCCCCATACTGTGTTCTTTTTTTCATTTCCTCTTTCTCTGCAAAGTACTTTGTGGCCATGAGTTATAAGGTGGCTTGTTTTTCAGTATTTTGTGTAGTAAGTTCATTGGTTGGAATCCTTTGAAGAGTTTTCTGTTTATCTTGTGTTCATATAAAGGCTACTTTTCAACACTGTCCTGTTTGATTTATAGAAATGGTGATTGTAATTCCTGTCAAGTTGTATTTATCATTCTACCTTAGAAGCGAAAACAGGAGCTATCATTGCTTCTTTAATCTTTAATATACCTATGTATTGGTGACATAGACATCTTAGTCTCTTATTAACTGAAATGATACCCAGAAAAAGTAACCACTGCTTCAGGACTGAGGTACAAAGGTATGTTGGCTTGGGGAGTAGGTCCTGAGTTGGGGGAAGAACTGACACTGGCCTGGACTTTAAAAACAATTGACACTGTACACTGAGTCAGCATTTGATTATGGGGAAGTTGTGAGCTAAGAGAAGAGGAAGATGGAAGCTATCGGGTAGAATTTGTGGTTACGTAGATGTAGATGTTTGGTAGTAAAAATGGGGGCACCTGGGTGGCTCAGTTGGTTAAGTGTCTGACTTTGGTGCAGGTCATGATTTTGCGTTTGTGAGTTCGAGCCCTGCGTCAGGCTCAGTGCTGATAGCTCGGAGCCTGGAGCCTGTTTCAGATTCTGTCTTCTTCTCTCTCTCTGCCCCTCCCCCTTGCTCTTTGTCTCCTTCTCAAAAATAAACATTAAAAAAATGACTTCCTTCTTCAAATACCTCATGAGTTAAAGCAAAACCTGTATTACTTGCTACTGCTGGAACTTAAGAAAAGTTTTGTCTTCAGGGTATTTATAAAAAAACAAAACCAAACCTAGAACAGTTGTGTTCCTTTGTGGCTCTTTGGAGAATTGTTAGAACATCTTGTATGAATTGAAGGAGCTGCTGACAGAATTTTGAAAAGTATTGCTTACCTCGAAATAAGCTAAATATCCATCACGCCTCGCCTCGTTCTCAGATTACGTGTTTAGATGGATTCTGCTGATTAAATTCAGCCTTATGCACAGCAGACACTCAACCATAAGCCTGTGGCCTTAAAATGTTATTGAACAGAATTGCAACTCAGATCAGTTACAAAATGCTCTGACCCATGGGCTTTTATAGATATTTAATTTCCTTTTAAGAAGTGTGATGCTTATGGTGCATGTCTCTGGTGGTTTTAAGAAATGTAAGCTGGCTGTTTGGGGGCTGCATCCTTGAGTCGGAAAGTGTCTCGGATTGATTTTAAGTAACTATTTCAGTCAGCACTTTGAACTGCTCTTTGGTACCTGGTGCCATTACATCCTTGTGGTCAGTAGTTCCCCCCTCACCTTTTTGTTTGTGGCTGGCTTCGCAAATGAAAATAGCTTTCTGCGCATTATGATTTTGGTGTGTGATTTTATCTCTAATCCAGCATTGTGCTGGACCCTTAGTAGATCTCACTGGAGCATTCTTTGAAAAGATGCCAACGCAGCCCGGTCATCCCAGACTCCCTTCTTGGCCCTGCTTCTCCAAGAGAGGCTCCTGAGACTGCCCTCTCTAAAGCGTCAACCCTGTACAACTCTTTGCTCATCGGCTGTGTTGTGCTCCTTCAAAGCACTTTTTCTCCCACCACCTGATGCTCTCCCATGGGAACAGGAATGCCGTTAAGCCCGAGATTTCATTTCATTCAGAGCTGCATCCGTCCCTAGTGCCAAGCACTGGTAGGCAGCGTTGTCCGAAGCTATAATGAAGGTTAGAAATTGTGACAGATGCCCAAAGGGATATAAATACCCATTAGAAACAGACTTAGTACAGGAGGAGCTCAGATGACATGAGAGCTGCAGCGAACGTGCTGTGGGTGTTTGAGTGGTTTTTGAGTTCTAGCCGGCTTCTTAGGAAATGACGTTTAAGCCGCCTCTTATTTCAGACTAGGGAAACTGATAAGCAGAGGCTTACAGGTAGGAAAGCGAACAAGGGTAGTTAGTATGTATAAGAAAAGATGACATATTCAGTTTGGCTAGAATATACTCATGAAAAAGTAAATTAGTTAGAAACGTAGGTATAATAATGGGGCGCCTGGGTGGCTCAGTCGGTTAAGCGTCTGACTTTTGGTTTCGGCTCAGGTCATGATCTTGCGATTTCATGGGTTCGAGCCCTGTGTCCATGCTGAATCTGCTTCGTAGCCTTCCTCTCTCTTCCCTTCCCCTGCTTGTATTCTCTCTCCCTCAAAATAAATAATTTTTAAAAATTAGTATAAGGTGTACAATTTAATGACTCTACGCTTCCATACATCACCTCGTGCTCATGACAGGTGCCCTCTTGAATCCCCATCATCTATTTCACCCATCTCCCACCCTCCTGCCCTCTGCTGACCATCAGAAGTCCCCTATAGTTAAGAGTCTGTTTCTTAGTTTGCCTCTCTTACTTCCCCTTACTCATTTGTTTCTTAAGTTCCACATATGAGTGAAATCATATGGTATTTGTCTTTCTTTGCCTGACTTATCTCACTTAGCATTATACTTTCTGGCTCCATCCATGTGGTTGCAAATGGGGAGTTTTCATTTTTCATAACTGAATAATATTTCATTGTATTTTCATAGCTGAGTAATATTTCAGTGTGTGTGTGTGTGTGTGTGTGTGTGTGTGTACACACATACCTGTCTGTTCATCAGTCAGTGGACACTTGGGCTGCTTCCATAATTTGGCTATTGTCAACACCGCTATAAACCTGGGGGTGCGTGTATCCCTTTGAACCAGTGCTTTGTAGTTTTTGAGTAAATACGCAGTAGTGCAATTACTGGATTGTAGGTTAGTTCTGTTTTTACCTTTTTGAGGTACCACCCTACGGTTTTCCACAGTGACTACACCAGTTCACTTCCTACCAGCAGTGCAAGAGGGTTCCTTTTTCTCCACATCCTCACAGTACTTCTTTCTTGTGTGTTGATTTTAGCCATTCTGACACATGTGAGGTGATATCTCATTGTGGTGGGTTTTTTTTAATGTTTTATTTATTTCTTAGAGAGAAAGACAGCATGAGGAGGGTCAGAGAGAGAGGGAGACAGAATCTGAAGCAAAATCTGAAGAATCAGACACTTAACCATCTGAGCCACCCAGGCTCCCCGATATATCATTGTGGTTTTTATTTGCATTTCCCTGATGATGAGGGATGTGGAACATCTTTTCACATGGCTGTTGGCCATCTGTGTGGAAGACTGAAGTTTGAATTGTGGAGGAGGTGTGGGAGGGTTGCGACTAACTTACATTAGAATCATATAGGTTAAAGGTGGGAAGACAGCAGTGGTCAGCAAATTGACAAATAGATTAGATATGGAGAATAAGGGAAGTGGAAGAAGCCAAGATAACTCTAATAAGCTTTATGTATGTATTTCAGAAAGTCTTTATTTTTGAAAATTTTTAATGTTTATTTTTGAGAGTGTGAGAGTGTGCTCGTGTGTGCACGAGAGAGAGAGAGAGAGAGAGAGAGAGAAGGTCCAAAGAAGTGCCGAGAGTGGAGAGCCCAATGTGGGGCTCAAACCCACAAAACCATGGTGAGATCATGATCTGAGCCAAAGTTGGTGCTTAACCAGCTGAATTCCCTAGACGCCCCTCTAAGGTTTTGAATTGTGAGAAGATGGTGTTGTCATTCCAGAGACTATGAAGAAAGAACAGATTTGAGAAGAAAGAGTAATTTAATTTTGAACATGTTGCTTTGAGGTGCTGGCATGAATGGCAAGTGGAAAGCTACCAAATCTTAAGGTTTGGAAATCCCTTGCAGGGTGGTTTCTGAAGCTTGCAGTTGTGAAGGAAGAGTCAAGAGATTACACGGAGAGAGAACGGAAAGTAGCAGGAAGCATATTCTTGGGAAATAGCTCTGTTGAGAGAACAGGAAGAAAAGCCAAAGAAAGACAAAGCCAAGAGAGGACAATATGAGAGAAACCAAAGAAAGGTATTTTCAGGATGAAGAGTCCAGAAAAAGCTGTTAAAACCTTTAGAATGTGCTGTAATATCTTCGTGGCCATATTATACATATATTATTCTGCTGTACTGTTTAGCAGGGTTTTTTTTGTTTTATTTTATTGTTTTATTTATTTCTGAGAGAGAGATAGAGACAGCGTGAGCAGGGGAGGGTCAGAGAGAGAGGGAGACACAGAATCTGAAGCAGGCTCCAGGCTCTGAGCTGTCAGCACAGAGCCCGACGCGGGGCTCAAACCCACGAACTGTGAGATCATGACCTGAGCCAAAGTCAGACACTTAACCGACTGAGGCACTCAGGTGCCCCAGTTTTTTTTTTTCTTCTCCATCCTGTGATGCATCCTTTGATCTTGACGACTTTTGTTTCCTCTTTGGTAAAATAGTAAAAGCTCTAACCAGCCAGAATGGAAGGATCCCAGAGTGCCAGCTCAGGGCTTGGATAAGTGCTTGTGTTCCTATCTCACGCTTGGTCTGTTTAGCATATGAATTATTTTTAGACTGTTTTCAAGGAATATGTTATCACTTTTGTAGGTGCTTTCAGAAAACAAATAGGAAACTAGAAAGAGAGTAACTTGCTACAAGTGCAAGAAGGCACATCAGAGAAGTAGAGCGGATTCGTTGAAAAGTTGACTGGAAAGATTTCAGTAGCATTTCGCACAAGAGTCAGGGCTAGAGAGACTTGGTTACTTTGGTGCAGCACTGTACACAGGAAAAATAAAGATGGGATCTCCATTCTACCTAAAGAGAAAAATCTCTCTCTATTAAAGAGAGTTTTTAGATAATCAGATTTGGTCATGAGTTGACTTGGAATTTTATAAGCCACTTACGACAAGACTAGACTTTTGACTACATAAATACTGATGATTGAGACAAAGGGAAGGTAGGGCAGCCGGTATCTGCTTTGGGGTAGAATAGTATCTAAAGCATCTGTCTGCCTCTTGGTCTGTGTGACAGCACGTTGTAGATAAGAAAGGTAATCTGATTAAAGTATACACCTAGGGGCGCCTGGCTGGCTCAGTTGGTGGAGGATGTGACTCTTTAATTTTAGAGAGGGAGGGAGAGAGCTTGCACTAGTGAGGGAGAGGCACAGAGGGAAAGAAAGAATCTTAATCCGCGTGGCTCAGTCCCGTGACCCTCAGATCATGACCTGAGTCAAAATCAAAAATCAGACGCTTAACTGAATGAGCCACCCAGGCGCCCCCACACAGTGATTAGATAACTCTCTACTCTATGCTGTGTGTCATCTTTATGATCACATGCATTAAGCAGAGATTAAACAGAGGTTATTAGAATAAGTTCACTGATTATTAAAGCACGGTAGTAGCACACTCACTTAGAAATTTTTACATGGTTTGGATATTAGCACTTGAGTTTTGTTATAGGGTGAGGAGTTGTTTTGATAAAACTTACCCTTTTTAAGGTCTGATTTAAGTGAAAATCTTTGTTAGGTCTTGGATATTTAAATTGAGAATTGTAATTGATTATAAATAATTTATTTTTTAATTGTGTGAGTTATATGGTGATTCGTCTTAAAATCCAGAATAGCTTGTGCAAAGCTACTCTGATGTATTTTGCTTTTTTAAGCATTTCCTTTCTTCGAGTGGATTAGTAGAGGTGTTCAAATTTGTATACCTTTATTCGTTGAATCCTCTTACCTGTCATCCTCAGAAAGTAGATTTGTTCATGTTAGTTAATGCTCAGAGGTATTTGGCCTGAGTAAGATGAAAAGGGCTTAAAATGTATTATTGTTTAAATTTTTCTATTTACTATAGGACATTTTTTGCGTGGAGGGAATGGGGGTGGATCTAGTGAGGGCCCCAGTCTTGGCCCCATTATATCTGCATCTTCCATAGGATGTTAGAGCAAAAACAGTTTCTGGAGCCCTGCTTTGAGTGAAGATAATATCACAAGAATATTTCAGTTGTTAACAGCACATTTCCTGCCTTTCTCCTTTCCTGGTTTTATAGTACCTCTGAATAATAATTGACCAGAAAGTATATCTGAAGAGGTTCTTTATAAATGTATATATCCATATTCATATTAATTACACACCTGACACGGCGAATTCAAGGCATTTAAAAGAAAAATAACTTCACGTGTTTAATTACTGCACTTCTGATCACTTGTAGGCGAAACCTCACCAAACTGTCACTGATCTTCAGCCACATGCTGGCGGAGCTAAAAGGAATCTTTCCAAGTGGACTCTTTCAAGGAGATACATTTCGGATTACTAAAGCAGATGCTGCAGAATTCTGGAGGAAAGCTTTTGGGGAAAAGTAAGTCCCGAAGTAATTTGAACATGAAAAACTAAAGCATATGTTTTGGCCTTTTGTTTATTTTTTTAATCTAATTTTTAACTTTTTAAAAAAAATGTTTGTTCGATTTTGGGAACGAGAGAGAGGGGGTCAGGAGCAGAGAGGGAGAGAGAGAAAGAATCCCACCCAGGCCTCCCACTCAGCACGAAGCCTGATGCAGGGTTTGATCTCACAAGTGATCTCATAGTCTGTGAGCTGAAATCAAGAGTCAGATGCTTAACCAACTGAGCCACCTAGGTGCCCCAGCTTTTTTAAAGTAAGCTCTCATCCCAGTGTGGGGCTCAAAATGACAACCCAAAGTCGTATGGTCTTCTGACTGAGCCACTACTTATTTTTTTATTAATACAATAATTGTGTCATGGGAAAGCATAGAGAGAAATAATGAACATGTTTGTACAGTAGTTCCCCACCCTGCTGCCCTCCCTTATCTGCTGTCTTCCTTTCCATGGTTTGGGTTACCTGTGGTCAACTGTGGTCCACAGCAGGTGACCTCCTGATACTTGCTCAGACAGTAGTAGCCTGACACTACATCACAGTGTTAACTACATGCTTCACCTCCCTTCATCACCTCACGTAGGCATTTTATCATGTCACCTCACCACAAGAAGGCTGTGTACGGTAAGATACTGTGAAAGAGAAGGATCATATTTACATTAACTTCTATTACAGTATATTATAATTTTCTCTTTTATTCATAATCTCTTACTGTGCCTAATTTAGAAATTAAACTTTATGCTAAGTGTATGCATATAGGACAAAACATAATATACCAGGCTTTGGTACTACCTGCATTTTCAGGCATCCACTGAGGGTTTTCCAAAGTATCTATTGCAGATAGGGGAGCATTTACTGTATCTACTTCCCTGCTTTGGTAAATAGTAACTTTTTTATTTATTTTTTTATTTTTTGAGAAAACTTTGCAGATTTCATCGAAACCCATGCTCTTCGGTTGAGTATTTCTTTTTCTCCCCGTCTATTCTGCTGTGCATGGGCATTTATGTTTCCCGTTAACCGGCTCTCACAAATGGTGCCGAGGTGAACAAAATTATATTCACCTTCATATTCAGGAGCTTCTCCGTAGTTATATGCTAGGAGCGAAGTAGCTGAGTTGGTGTTTCACGTCCTCTGCTTTGCCGGATATTGCCCATCGCTTCCCAAGGTGGTTATGCTAGTTTTTGTCCCTGTGAACGGTGTACACAGATTCCAGTAGCTCCACAATCTGGCTAACACTGGTAATGTGAACTGGGTGTCGTGGTTGCTTTCTGGTCCTGATGACATGGGATATTGAACATCTTTTCACAGTTATGACCAGTCGGGATTCTTATTCTGACTTGCCCTTTTTATTGCTGAGTCTTTCTCCTGTTGTAAGATACGGATTGCCCGTTAGTTACTTATGGGTTGTCTATTAGTTACTTTCGTTGCAAGTATCTTCTAGTCTGTGGCTGTTGTTAAGATACAGAGGCTGGTTTTTCCACTTTCCTTATATTGCCTTTTCATGTACAGAAGTTTTAAATTCTATAGACAGATTTATGAATTAAACTTCTGCTTCGAAGTATGAATATAAATGTTCTTGTGTGTCCTCTGAAATTTTGGATCAAGGAAATGAAAAGATAGAAAACAAACTTTTTAACTGAATATACAGAGCCTAATGTAAATTTTTCTTTAAATGCCTTCTTTTTCAAAATATGTGTAAATGTAAAACATAAAATGATTAGTGATTTAAAAACCTGGTTAAAGAGGATGGGAATAAGTTTAACTTTGTTTCTTTTAACTTAATAACTACATTAGAAGAGTTCAAAATGCCGCTTGATTTCTTAAAACTTTTCAAAGGCAATGAGATGCTTGCCTAATCTAGGGTTTCATCACTTACATTAATAATTTATTCTTCATCCTTGTCAGAGCTCTGTCTTCCTGTGCCTTAAACCTATTTCCTCCTGTCTAGTCCTTGAGAGTGAGTTCCTCAGAGAACTCAGAATGTATTTCGTGCTTTGAAAAAGTTAGTTTAGGGGCGCCTGGGTGGCTAAGTCATTTAAGTGTCCAACTCTTGATTTTGGTTCAGGTCATGATTTCACAGTTTGTAGGATCGAGCCCTGTGTTGGACCCTCCCCTGACAACTCGGAGCCTGCTTGGGATTCTCTTCCCTTCTCTCTGCCCCTCTCCCACTTGTGCACTCACACATGCATGTGCAGTCTCTCTCTCAAAATGAATAAGTAAACATTAAAAAAATAAAAGCAAAAACTTAATTTAAACATAAGCTTTCAGTTAATTGAGGCCTAGCCAGAGATTACGTTTATTATATAAAAAAAGTAATTCCCTCTCTCTCACCATGCTTCCCTAAATAGAACAAATGTGTGAAGAAAGATGAGAAAGGGGATTCGTTTGTGACCTTCTGCCAGAGAATAGTGGAAAAAGATTTCAGTTACTAATATACTTGTTAGAAAGTTAAGAATGTATCATTTACTCCCATTCTGTTCTCAGTCCAAAATACAGCTTAGCTTCTTAAAGAGAATTGAAATTGATTTTAAGACCTTCATGTGGCTTTCTTTTCCTTGATTATTTTAGCAATGTCCAGAATTGTCTGTTGTCTCACTCAGTGCCTTCCCTCCTCTCCCCGCCCCAGGACAATAGTCCCTTGGAAGAGTTTCCGACAGGCCCTTCACGAAGTGCATCCCATCAGTTCCGGGCTCGAGGCCATGGCTCTGAAATCCACTATTGATCTGACCTGCAATGATTATATTTCAGTTTTTGAGTTTGACATCTTTACAAGACTCTTTCAGGTAGGATACTAAAAACAGAAAACTAACCACTAGTTGTTGCTACTTTTCTGAAGAGAGAGCTCTTTAAAAAAGTAACATTTGAGAGTTTATATAGTCTATGAAAGTATTTTTAGTCAGTCTGGAAATTATAAGGAAAAAAATTCCCCACTGCTTTGTGTTTCTATTATTTTATTTATTGGTAAAAATAATAACTATATAATTTGCTTTCTTCCCCTCATGTTTATTATCTCATTTTGTTAGTGGATCTTCTTCTTTTGCATCATCTTAATGGTGAAATGTCCAGAAAATGGGTATAATATGATCTATTTAATCAGTTTCCTCTTGTTGGACATTTAGGTATGTTTCCAGGTATTTATTTTTTAGGTATTTTTCTCCTGTTATAATTGAAATTCTTGACTGTTAATATTGAGATGTATTGATCCTTCAGAAAGAGCTCATGTATTTTTTTCCAGAGATAAGGTGCGTGTACGCCCGCTTGCACAAACCTTTGTTTGCAGCTTCTTAGCTGCACGTATGGGTCCTGCTGTTTCTCTGATTTGTTTGTTTTCTGTTTAACCCTGCTCCTGTTGGTTAGAACTGTATTAGAATGTCTCGAATTTCATTTTATGAAAAAAAGTCTCTTTCTGTAACCATCTATTCATCTTTTCTTAGTTTTTCTAAGCTCTTGCCTCAAGGTTATTTCCCTCAAAGTGACAAGATCGTTGAAAATTTTTGAGCGTAAATGGAGAATTTAGCATTGAGAATCAAGATGGTTTTCCTTCATTGCCGTGAGGTTGGTTGCAGCTCTTGAGCTGAGTGGTCTGATTGAGCTCTTGTTCCCGTAGCCTTGGTCCTCATTGCTCAGGAACTGGAACAGTCTTGCTGTAACTCATCCTGGTTACATGGCTTTCCTGACATATGATGAAGTGAAAGCTCGGCTCCAGAAGTTCATTCACAAACCTGGCAGGTCAGTGCTGTGAAGCGAGCAGCTTTCTCCTTCTGAATTGTATTCTCTTGCAACCCCTGCCAGAGTAGAGGAAGCATGATCTTGAATTAGTTCCCTAGCGGCCACGCGTCTGTACTAGGATTGTGGTCTGTTTACCAGAGGAATTGACGGATTCAGATTTTAGGACTTGAAAATTCTCTCAGGCCACTTGAGCTTATGTGTTTCTTTCTTTTGCTCTGGAGTCATTGTAGAATCTGTTATTGATGGTCCTTTTGATTTTGGTCTCGGTCTTGCCTTCCCCCAAATAACAGTATGTAAAAGATTCTGTTCATCTGTGTTCGCAGTTACATTTTCCGGCTCAGCTGTACTCGTCTGGGGCAGTGGGCTATTGGGTACGTCACTGCTGATGGGAACATTCTCCAGACAATCCCGCACAATAAACCTCTCTTTCAAGCCCTAATTGACGGCTTCAGGGAAGGCTTGTGAGTATCTACTGTTTGTCATCTGCCAGGATCTAGGAACTTAGGGGCTGTGAGACTTGACCATCAGCGACTTTATTCCGGGTTCTTCTACAGTGTAAGAGTCAAGGGACATATTACGAGGTTATATTACTTGGACCTCCAAGTTCTGTAGGACTTGTGTTTTTATTTAAAAGGGCTCATAGGGATTGGCAAACTGTGGCTCATAGGCTAACTGTTGTGGTACAGCCCGCACCTGAGATATCTTTTCCTTTTTCAAGGTTATTTAAAAACAAAACACCAAAGAAGAATACATGACACAGACTTGCATGGCTTACAGAGCCGAAAATAGTTACCGTCCGGTCATTTACTGAAAAAGTGATCAGCCTCTCAGTAAAAGATAGAGCCTGTGGCATTGTGGCCTAGAGAAAGAGCTATCAGTGTTTGGGAATATCTTCTTGGAACTGTTCTGTTTTTGTTTTGTTCTTAGAGAGTACGAGCAGGGCGGGGAAAGGGACAGAGGGAGAGAGGAAGAATCTTAAGCAGGCTCCATGCTCAACGTGGAGTTTGATGTGAGGCTTGATCCCTCAACCCTGGGATCATGACCGGAGCCGAAATCAAGAGTCAGATGCTCAACCTACTGAGCCACACAGGTGCCCCTGTATGTTTTTGGAAGTATTAGTAAGATATATCTTTGTCCTTTTGCAAAATTGCCCTTTTATTTTTTTTTAAATTTTTAAGATGTTTTTATTATTGAGACAGAGAGTAACAGAGCATGAGTGGGGGAGGGGCAAAGAGGGAGACACAGAATCCAAAACAGGCTCCAGGCTCCGAGCTGTCAGCACAGAGCCCAACACGGGCCTCAAACCCATGAACCATGAGATCCTGACCTGAGCCGAAGTCAGATGCTTAACCGCCTGAGCCACCCTGGTGCCCCAAAATTGCCCTTTTAGAATGAGAGAATTGCTAGATAACATTTGTCTGTATTAGTAGTAGTTATAAGTTGGCTTTAGTAAAATCCCGAGGCTGGTTACTCTTTTTACAGCTATCTGTTTCCAGATGGACGGAATCAGAATCCTGACCTGACAGGCTTATGTGAACCAACTCCCCAAGACCACATCAAAGTGACCCAGGTGAATTTTGTTGTATGGCACAACCATAGCTCTAGCGGCCAGCTTTTGCATGTGCTGTGCAGAACTGACAGGAGTGTTGTGCTAAGTGGTTGGAACATTTACATTTATATATTTATACTATTTTTTAATGCTTATTTTTGAGAGAGACAGAGGGCAAGAGGGGGAGAGGCAGAGAGAGAGAGAGAGAGAGAGACAGAATCCGAAGCAGCCTCCTGGCTCCAGGCTGTCAGCACGGAGCCCTGCATGGGGCTGGAACCCATGAACCTCAAGATCATGACCTGAGCAGAAGGCGGACACTTAACCGACTGAGCTGCCCAGGTGCCCCAGAACATTTACTAGATTAGTGAATTTATGTGTGTGTGGTTTCTCTAAAGAACTTAAAATAAGACTAAGACTGAGTGCTTTTTCCCCCCTTTTAATGAGAGACTCTTGACAGCTTTTGTACAAGCCAATTTTGTATAGAAAATAGCAGTCGTTTTAGTTTTTCTCTTGTTAGCATTTACAGTTATGATCATTTATTCAACAAATATCTGAATAGGCTGAGTAATCTCTTGTATTTTTTTAATCAAAGGAACAATATGAATTATACTGTGAGATGGGCTCCACATTCCAGCTGTGTAAAATATGTGCTGAAAATGACAAGGATGTAAAAATTGAGCCGTGCGGACACCTCATGTGCACGTCCTGTCTCACGTCCTGGCAGGTATGGGTCCAGACCGTGCATTTTCTCAGCTGTGTAATCACTCTGAAGAATTGGGGATTGTGTATCCTTTGCAGATAAAAAAAGATGGCCTGGTTTGTGGGGTAGGTTTTGAATTTTTGATTTCTTTTTTCATCTCTAGGAAATGCAATTCCCAGTGGGCAGATCTTGTCAGTACTTTGAGACGTGTCTGTTACCATCTCCTGTTTTCTTCCGCAGGAATCAGAAGGCCAGGGCTGTCCTTTTTGCCGATGTGAAATTAAAGGTACTGAGCCCATTGTGGTAGATCCGTTTGACCCTAGAGGAAGCGGCAGCCTGCTCAGGCAAGGAGCCGAAGGAGCTCCCTCCCCAAATTATGAGGATGACGACGACGAACGAGCTGATGATTCTCTCTTTATGATGAAGGAGTTGGCTGGGGCCAAGGTAAGACTGCACTTTAAGAGACTGGCAAACTCCATGGTGAGCTGTGCTCTAAAGCGGTAGAGCACCTGATGACATTGATCTACATGGGGTCAAAGTAGGTTATGTTTATTGAGTATGTGTTATGCGAGAGATACCATGTTAAGTACTTCTCTTATTTTAACTCCTACAGTCCTGTACTCGTATATACTCCAATAACGCAGAAGTAGATACTTTTCTTCTCATTAAGCAGATGAAGAAACCAGTGCATGGCAAGGTTAAGGAATTTGTTGGAAATCACTAGACCTTCTGGGTTTAAGGCCCATGCCCTGTGTCCTAGAATTGGCTTTACTCACATAGCTTGTTAGAGAGAATGGGGGGCGCGCATATAAACAGTAGGACCCAGGGGCGCCTGGGTAGCTCAGTTGGTTAAGTGTCCAACTTTGGCTCAGGTCATGATCTCACGGTTCGTGGGTTCGAGCCCCATGTCGGGCTCTGTGCTGCCAGCTAGTTCAGAGTCTGGAGACTGTTTCGGATTCTGTGTCTCCTCTGTGACCCTCCCCTGCTCATGCTGTCTCTCTCTCAGAAATAAATAAAACATTAAACCAAAAAAAAAAAATTAAAAAAAAAAAAAAAAAAAAGAAACAGGACCCAGTTTTGCTGCTGTGCTTAGAATGGTCTTCTTGCCTTCGTTCCTGACTTCTTGGCATTGGAAGGTGAGATTGTGGAGAGAGAGGCACTGTTAGTAACCAAATCAGTGACAACCACAGTGACCAGAGGGTGGATGGAGATTCCATGTAGAAACTAAACAAACTGAGAGGATAATGGCCAGGAAAGGATGGGATCCAGTTCAGTAACATGTGTGGATAGGGTAAAACGGATTTATTCACTAATTAGAAGTAAGGCAGTCCTTGAAGATTGTAGCCAATGTAGGGCAGACAGAAACTTCTGATATGCTTTAGTTGTCTAGTTTAGAGTTACAAACTCACGGGCAGCTTTCTTTCATTTCAGTACCTTACTGCCTGGCACATAGTAGGTGCTCAGTATGTATTGAAAGAATGGATGTGCTCTCTTAAATGATTATATCCGATGTGTCTCCTCTCTGTCCTCAGTGCCATCACCTTATTTGAAGCTGTCCTCCTTTCTTCTCCCTGCTGCCAGAACCATTGGTCTACAGTGCACACTTGACCACTTCATTGCTCTGCCTCATACTCTTACCACAGACTTCTCATAACTTAAGGGGTTAAGCCATTCTCCTTTCAAGGCACTTTGGCCTTACAGTCCTTTCTGCTTTATGTTTTGTGGTCCGGCAAGGCCAAACCACTAAAATCTCTCCGTGCTTTTGTTGTGGTGGTTTCTGTGTAATTCAGCTGAGGTTTCATTTCCTAGGAAGCCTTTCCAGACTGTTCCCTGCCTCTTCCACCCCCTAGTTCACATGTATTTACATGTACATCATTTCTAGGTCTGGCCGGGTGCCTCTGGGACACTGAATGTGTCTGTCGTAGAACTTACTTCCCTGTAATATTTTATAAATGTATTTCCTGGTATATTATAAATTCCTAGAAAGCAAGAGCCGTGTCTCATTTGTAATTTGCTACTCAAAATTGAGCACTTAGTAATTACTTTGAATGCTTGGGAATTGAAACTGCTTTCAAAACAGGATTGATATATCTATGCTGTATCAATAACGGATATTTGAGGGAATCTAGAGTGAGGTGTACCTTTTTGGTTTTTTGACATGGACAGATTTTTTGAAGTCTTGACCCTTATAACAGGCTCTTTGGTTCCATGTTAAGAGATTAATTCGACTTCTAAAGCCGTGTTATGTTCTTACATAAATTTCTGTGTGTTTATGCATGAAAATTTCTTGGTAACTCCTGGAATACTAGGGAAGCTGAATAAAAAGATAAGGAGGTGAGCTTTCATGAATGCATTTATTTAAAATTAAAATGACCCCTTCGTGAAATTTATTATAGAGTAATACTGTGGAGAAATAGGCATCACATTCATTGTTGATGTGGGTATAAATTAGCCCATCTTTCTGAAGGACAATTTGACATCTGTCAAAATGTGTAATGTTCAGAGTGTAAACTAGCAATTCCAGTATTTTAGCAGTTTATCCTGAGTGGGACGCCTGGATGGCTCAGCCGGGTGAATGTCTGACTCTTGATTTCTGCTCAGGTCGTTATCCCAGGGTCATGGGATCAAGCCCCACCTCCGGCTCTTTGCTCAGTGTGGAGCCTGCCTAAGATTCTCTTTCTCTTTCCCACTGCGCCTCTCCCAGCTTGCAGGAGTACTCATTCTCTCAAATTTAAAAAAAAAAAAAAAATCAGATAAGCACATAAAGATGTGCATGTAGTTATTCTTTATTCTTACAGCATTATCTGTAATGATGAAAAATCAGAATGAACTCACATGTCCAGCAGTAAGAAATTATGATACATCTGTGTGATTGTATTCTATGGCTGCCATACCAAATTACTACAAATTTGGCAGCCTAAAACAACACAAACATGTGGTTACGGTTTCATAGGTCAGAAGTGCAGCACATGTGCAGTCAAGGTAAAATCAGGCTGTCGGCAGGTCTGTAGTTCTTTCTGTAGGCTCTAGGGGAAGATGCATTTCCTTTCTCATTTGGATGTGGCAGAGTTTAGTTCATTGCCAGTTGGGGATTGAGATTCCTGCATCCTTGCTGGCTGTCAGCTCGGGCTCTCCCTATTCCAGCGGTCAGCCCCGTTCTTTGGATCCTGGACTCCTTTCCTCCTCCTTCCCCCTTATCTCTTGGAGGTTCTCTGCTTTTAAGGACTCTTGGGATTAGATGACCCATCCTGATAGTCCAGGATAATTCCCCCATCTCAAGATCCACACCCTTATTCATATCAGTGGAGTTCTCCTTTTACCAGGGAAAGTAAGGTATCCAGAAAGTAAGTTTCTGCGTTGTGCATGAACATCTTAGGGCCGGGGACAGGGAATCCTCATTCTGGCTACCACAGTCCACATAATGGAATGTTCTACAGAAGGAGTTCAGTTTACATACACTTCAGTGGAAAGCTGTCTCACATATATCTATGTATAATAGATTTTATTTATTTAAAAAATTTTTTTTAATGTTTTCTTTATTTCTGAAAGAGAGAGAGAGACAGCGTGAGCAGGGGAGGGTCAGGGAGAGAGAGATACAGAATCTGAAACAGGCTTCAGGCTCTGAGCTGGCTGTCAGCACAGAACCTGATGCAGGGCTTGAACCCACAAACCGTGAGATCATGACCTGAGCCGAAGTTGGACGCTTAACCGACTGAGCCACCCAGGTGCCCCTATATATAGATTTTAAAGTTTATTTTGAGAGAGAAAGAGTGTGAGCCTGGGGGGCCAGGGAGAGAGAGGGAGAGAGAGAGAACCCCAAGCAGGCTCTGTGCTGTTGTCACAGAGCCCCATGCACGGCTCCATCCCACAAACTGTGAGATCATGACCTGAGCTGAGCCACTCAGACGCCCCTAATGTATATTGTTTAAAAAAAAAAAATTGTATACTATAGTGTCACCTTATTTTTGTAAACAACAAAAAAATGGATGTAAAAGATTTTCCTAATGTGATCTGTATGAATGATTTTAAATTTACTCATTTAACTAAAAGTAATAAATATACACTGTAAATATTCAAATCGAGGAAAAACAGCTTCATGTGTTGTCACTTGGCTATTCTATGATTTATTTATAGTATTTCCTTTTTTAAAAAAGATTTTAAAGAATCTGTACACCCAACATGGAGCTCAACCTCATGACCCTGCTTTTTTAAAGTTTGTTTATTTTTGGGAAAGTGTGTGAGCAGGTGAGGGGCAGAGAGAGAGGGAAAGAGAATCCCAGGCAGGCTCTGCGCTGTCAGTGTGGA
The DNA here is from genome assembly GCA_017311185.1 of Proteles cristata cristata. Taxonomy (NCBI): domain Eukaryota; kingdom Metazoa; phylum Chordata; class Mammalia; order Carnivora; family Hyaenidae; genus Proteles; species Proteles cristata. The sequence goes on along the minus strand of JAESUZ010002552.1, from coordinate 1,642,773 downwards.
GCCTAACTTGCTGGTGCTTGAACTCAGGACCAGTGAGACCATGACCTCAGTCACAGCAAGAGTTGGATGCTTAACTGACTGAGCCAACTAGGTGCCCCCAATTTATGTAGTCTCTTAATGAATATTTTGTATTATTTCGAGACTTATACGGACTGGTGTTCTTTTGCAAGTCTGTCTGTAGGATAAATTCCTAGCAGTGGAATTGCTGAATGAAAGTGAAGGTACATTTAGAGTCTTTGATGGAGGAAAAGATACAGTTAGGGGCGAGGCACAGGGGGATTTCACAGAGACGGCACTATTGCATTTCTTAGACGTACTACCTAGGTGTTTGTTATTCGCATTTGTATGAATAAAATATTTTATAAAATAATTTTTTCTATAGATACTAAAATTTATCCCCAGTCTTCTATTGTAAAATCACTCGCAACGGTCTAGGAGACTAGGAGGGTGCCTGTTGCGTCACGTGCCGGTTAGCTGCTGTTGAGGGGTTTTTGTTGCTCTTTTATTTCGGTTTATTTTTAATACAGTGAATCTACTTATTACAAAATCCAAATGATAAATGTGTATGGATTTTTTGGTAAGTGTAAAAGAATTGCTAGAAGGCTGGCAGAGCCTTGGCTCCCTGCCTCCACCGCCCTCCCTTCGGCTCCTCTGTGTGCCCTGCTCAGATTTGTTCGTTCTCGAACCCTTCAGACCATCTACTTGCACTCCTTTCTTTTGCCTTTTCAGTAGCAGCCTCTGTTCACTTCAGGTGTTGTACAAAAGGAGTTATTATCTCCCTCCTTCCTACACCGTTTCTCTCTCCCTACTACATTTGAGTGGTTTTTGGCCAAATCACCAGTCGGTGTGTAAATGGTTTTGCTCCCTACTGCTCCAAGTAATACATACTACGATAGAATTGCTGCTGTGTTCGCATACGGCCTTCTGCTCTCCTTGGGATAATTGTTTTATTTTTATTTCCTTAGTTTTCCGTCTGTCCCCATCACTGCCAAGTCTTAACCAAGCTGTCCAATATCCTCTCAATTCTCTAAATACAGTAGATAGTATATAATCTAGTGTAGGACCATATGGGAGTCCTTCACGTTCCAGCCCCAGCCTGGACTCTCTGGGGGTGCTGCGCCCCTGGCCCCTGGAGCCTTCCTCTCGCCCCATGAAACCTTCGTCCCTCCTTTCTGTGGAAGTGCCCGTGAAACGCGTTCCTTCTTTCTTGCTTTACTTTCTTGTTTGGATGGAGTATGTCCTCAAAAAGGTGAGAGGTAAAATTTTTGAGATGTTTGATATCTTACAGTATCTTTGTTCAACCTCTAGATGGACTGGTGACAGAATAGTAGGTTGAAAAAGACTCAGCTCTCAATTGTTACGGCTTCACTTTACTTCCAGAATCTAGTTTGCTATTTTGTGCTCCCTTTCCCTCTGTCCCAAGAAGCTTTTAGGTTATTTTTCTTATCCTTGATTCCTTGAAAATGTAAGTTTTGTTTATTTGCTTGCTTGTTGTGGGTTTTTTCCTTTGTCGGACTAACTGTGCGGTGAGTAAACCTTTCCTGTGGATATTTGTGTCCGTCAGGTCACAGAAACATTGTTGTTTTATTTCTCTGATAATTTCTTCTCTGTGTTTTTCTCCTTTTCTGGGACTTTCTTATATGTTAAGATAAAAGAAGATTGCAAAGGTCAGTTTTGACAGTGAGCCATGAATTACAGAGTATGATTAGCTCAACCTCTGCACTTCAGGAATGAGAATGAGTGATAGATGGTGAGAGGGGTTAAAATAAGCTGGTTCAGTCGGTACAATGAGTGACTCTTGGGGTTGTGAGTTCAAGCCCCATGTTGGGTATAGAGATCACTTAAAAATAAAGTCTTAAAAAAAAAAAAGAGAGAGGGCCTTTCAGATTGGGAAACAACTTGAACAAAGGCAAGGAGGTAGGAATTCCAGAGGTGAGATGGCAGGGGAAGTGAGAATTACTGTTGGATGGTTTTTTGAGCCACTGCGTATTTAAGGATGGCTAAGCTGGTAATGGTGAGCAAAAGGATTTGGCGAGGTCAGAAACCAGAAGTTGGGAGAATTGCTAGAAGATGGTTTTAGTAAATCGGGTGTGGGATTGGTGAGCAGAATGAAAAGGCACATAAAGATACGAGACTCTTTCATGGAAAAATCAGGACACTGTGACTGGCTAGAAACTAATGACAAAGTGAGAATTAGCCTGAGTTTCTTAACCCTTGAGGTGCCTGGCTGCTCCCACTGCATTGCTCATGCACCACTGACATGGAACCTGTTTTCTTAGGCATGAGAAAAAGCAGGTAGCTGGTGATGAGGGCATTCTTTGCCCTCCTTTATCACCCAGCATTAATGACAGGACTAAGTATGTGAACGGTTGTTTTTCTGTCATTTTGCATAAGGGCTTGTCATACGTATTTGCCCATACTCCTTCTGTATTGCTTCCTGGAGCAGAATGCAGAGGCCAAGTAGCATTTTGTATGAATTCTGCCTCTTGATCGCTTACCTGGGAAAGCGTGTCAGCTGTTCATTGCCCTGCTGTCGGCACAGAAGTGGAGGAGGTTAGACATGTACGGCTTCGCCTAACTTGGCACCTCATTTTTTTAAGAACACAGAGAGAAAATATTAATCACGTTAAATTACCAAACGGAAATAACTTATTCAGAAGGACTCTCAAGGTGTTTTTTAGCGACACTGTTGATCGTTTTCCTCTTAAAACATCTATATTTTTTCTTCTTTGTATCCTAATAACCCGTGGAGAATTTCTCATCTTTGGTCTCTTTCACTGTCCTGTGCCTTAAATGTTTTTTTTCCCAGGTGACTTGTTGAAAGGTTAACGTCTGCTGCTTTCTTCTCGTATGAGTTCGTGTTTGTCCCCTTGAAAAGATTTTTTTATTTCTTTGAAGGCGAGGATGTGGAAAAGTATAGTATCTGTTTTCAGTTGTAAGCCGGGAAGCTTTCTGTAGCACAGCCATTTCCAGATCCTTGCCTGTAACTTGCATGTTGGTGTTCCTGTGACTGCGAGTGCCCTCTTATGGTGACACAGAACTAACTCAGGAAGTCTGAGCCATTCGCAGCTCTAGTCAGTGGTCATATAGTACTCGCAGTCTGCAGCCTTTGGAGGAGTCGGGAGGTGCCACCCTCTCAAACAAGAATAACCTATTAGGAAATTTGATTTGTGTCAGGTGGAACGGCCTCCTTCTCCATTTTCAATGGCCCCGCAAGCCTCCCTTCCCCCGGTGCCACCGCGGCTTGACCTTCTGCAACAGCGGGTGTCTATTCCTTCAAGTGCTTCTGGGCTTGGAAGTGCTTCTAAGGTAAGACGTTATCCGTTTCTACGGTTTTCTGATTCTTTGTTGTGGATTAGTGGGTTTTGTGTGTGTGTGGTGGTGGTTGTTGGGTGTTTTGTTGTTGTTGTAGATTAGTGGGTTTGATTTTCCTTTCCTCCTGCGTCCACAGGCAGCTTCTGGCTCCCTTCATAAGGACAAACCATTACCAATACCTCCGACGCTTCGAGATCTTCCACCACCGCCCCCTCCAGACCGGCCATATTCTGTTGGAGCAGAAACCCGGCCTCAGAGACGCCCCTTGCCTTGCACACCAGGCGACTGTCCGTCCAGGGACAAACTGCCCCCCGTTCCCTCTAGCCGCCTTGGGGAATCATGGCTGCCTCGGCCGATCCCCAAAGTACCAGTGGTTGCCCCAAACTCTAGCGACCCCTGGACAGGTAGGGAATTAACCAACCGGCACTCACTTCCATTTTCATTGCCCTCCCAAATGGAGCCCAGAACAGAAGGGCCTAGGCTTGGAAGCACATTCAGTGTGGATACCTCCATGGTGAGTGCTGCTTTTGGAATTATTTAGCCTTATTTAGCCTGTTAACAAATATTTGTGGATGGCATTGAATGGGTCACACTTTTGTATACGTTTTGTATAGGAGTCAGATAATAATCCCTACTCTCAGAAGTATATATACCTTCGAGAAGTATGTTAGTAGAGCAGATAAGGCATGTTTGTAAATACTGCAATATGTATGTGGATGCATGTGTGCGTTTGTGTGTGTGTAGATATGGCTGGATTCGTATAGTGTAAATAGAAGTTTTGGAGAAAGGAGAGGTTATTTCCAAATAGAGCAATCATCAGGGCTTTATGGAACGAATGGCATCTGAATTTGAAGTGTTCTTTCCCAAGTGGACAGTTTTAAGGTCAGAACCACGGAGATACAAATGCTTGAGGTGTGTTGTGGAATTAGAAGTAGATTAATATGAGTGGAGCAGAAGTTTTGTATATCGGGGTGGGGGAAAGGTCATGAAAGGGAGCATTAGTACTAGATTAGAGGATGTTGAACATCCCATCGAGGCCAAATGGATTGCTAAGAGAATAGATTGAAGAAAGGTTAGTGGTTCATTGAACAAGCATGATCTAAGGGTCCCGACCTGGGAGTGGGGAGGTGTGTTTGTTCTTTTGCTGGCGTGTTTATGTATGTTCTCGAACAAGAAATCTTACCTTACAAAGTTTAATTCTGCTGGAGTCAAGGGAAAATGAACTCGGTGAGTTAATGATGAAAGAGAGGATGTTGGGTGCTGCTGAGTGCTCTGGAGGAAAATAGCACACAAAGGGGGGGAGGTGTGGGGACAGCTGGAGTTGGGGTGAGGGGTACGCGGAAGGATGGGGTGCCATTCTGAGCAAAGACCTGGAACGATCTGTGCTGATTCTGAGGGAGACCGTCCAGGATGAAGGGGAAGCCAGTGAGTTTGGGAGAGTCTGTGAGGAATCACAAAGGGGCTCATGTAGCTGGTGCTTAAGTAAGCAAGAGGGAGAATGGTCTGGTGCATGTTTCATTGCCCTGCCTTCTCGGTGTACGTGAGCAGTGTTACTTCTTGCATGCTGTACAGATAGTTGAAGGTTAATTAGCAGTATAAGTAAACAGTAATGCTGTCTGTCTCCTTCAGACAAATAAAAAGAGAGGGAATGGTCTGTGAGTAGTGAAGTTGAGGAATGCTGTGGCCCTTAAATGAACCGCCTGTCTCTTGGTTGCAAGAGAAGGGGGAGGGTCACTTACATTTAAGTGGCATATGTGTGATAGGCAGTCTAATTAGCAAGAATAAATTAGGCTTGACTTTCTGGTGGCACCATTGTAGAAAGAGGTACAGATTTTTAAAGTTAGAAACGGTATTTGTGTAGACAGCCAGTTTCCTCAAACCTTCCAGAATTAAAACAAAACCCCACATCTCCTTGGCTCTTTTTAATCTTTTTTTTTTTTTAATTTTTTAAAATTTATTTCTGAGAGAGAGAGAGACAGCGTGAGCAGGGGAGGGTCAGAGAGAGAGGGAGACACAGAATCTGAAACAGGCTCCAGGCTCTGAGCTCGCTGTCAGCACAGAGCCTGACGCGGGGCTCGAACCCAAGAACCATGAGATCATGACCTGAGCCGAAGTCGGACGCTTAACTGACTGAGCCACCCAGGTGCTCCACCTTGGCTCTGTTTAGATCTCCTAACCCTTAAACTTTCTTCATAGCCTGAAAGCAACCCTCCTTTTGTTGACACGTAATAACCCATAAGCATGACTTGAGAGTGCTATCTGTGTCTATGTTACTGTTCTTGTTATTTTGAATAAGTTAAATCAATAAGAAGAGATACTGGGCTGTGTTAAGAAGGTTCTTTCTCACCACTTGTCTTTCCAGAATATGAATAACAGCCCACTAGCAGGTTCAGAGTGTGAGCACCCCAAAATCAAACCTTCTGCGTCTGCCAATGCCATTTATTCTCTGGCTGCCAGGTAAGTACTAAAGCTGTATCTCAAAACATAAGGTTTTTTTTAACGTTTATTTGAGAGAGAAAGAGAGAGAGAGAGAGAGCACTAGAGGGGAAGGGGCAGAGAGAGACGGAGACGCAGGATCCAAACTCTGAGCTGTCAGCACAGACAGAGCCTGATGCGGGGCTCGAACTCATGAACTGTGAGATCATGACCTGAACTGAAGTTGGATGCTTGACTGACTGAGCCACCCAGGCTCCCCTAAAGCTGTATTTCACAGTGGAGTTGGTTCTGTTAAAACCGCTCAGTCATGGAATTTAGAAAACCCAGAGGACTATAAAGAAAATTAACGTTGATCTGTATTTGTATCCGTTCAGAATTCTTATATTTTCTGTCTTGGACTAATTTTTTTTTCTCTGTGCGTGTTTTCTGTCTTGCTGAGCATAACAATTTTATTCATCTTCTCAAAGAAGCAGTTCTGGTTCTGTTGGCTTTTGTAAACAATTCTTAATTCGTTGAGTTTTAAATTTTAATTCTTAGGTGTCTGTTTTGTGTGTGTGTGGTAAAAAAAAAAAAAACCCACATAACTGTACCATCTTATAAGCGTACAGTTCAGTGGTATTAAAAACATTCACTTCACACAACCATCCCTACCATCCATGCTCGTAAACTCTTCATTTCGTAAAGCGTAAACTCTGTGCCTATTAAACAGCAGCGCCCCATCCTTCCCTCCCCCAGCCCCTGGCAGCCACCGTCACACTTTATCTTTATGATTTTGATAACTGTACTGCCTTTAAGTGAAATCATGCAGTATTTGTCTTCTTGTGATTTAATTCACTTATCATAATGTCCTCATTCGTGTTGTAGAATAGTGCAGAATTTCCTTCCTCTTTAAGGCTGAATAATATTCCAGCTGTATGTAGTACACCCACCCCCGCCCCGTGCCTTATCTGCAGGGGTTACGTTTCAAGACCCCCAATGAATGCCTGAAACCGAGGCTAGTACTGAAGCATGTCTGTGCTGTTTTTTCTATACATACATGCATGCACTCATGCATACGTACATACATGAAGTGTAGTTTATAAATTAGGCAGAGTAAGAGATTAACACTCCTAAAGCAGCACAGTTAGAGCAGTGTGCCACAGTACAAGTGTATGAATGTGGGGTCTCTCGAATACTGTACTCACCCTTCTTGGGATGATGTGAGATGGTAAAATGCCCATGTGACGAGATGAAGGGAGCTGAGCGATATGGACACTGCAACAAAGTGTTAGGCCACTATTGACCTTCTGATGGTGCATCAGGAGGAGGACTATCTGCCTCCAGACCACAATTGACCGTGGGAACGTAAAACCACAGAGATTGCAGATAAAGGGGGACTGCTGTGCCACAGCTTGCTTATCCGCTCGTCGGTGGATGGACACTTGGGTTGGTTCTGCGTTGCTGCTCTTTGCGAAGAGTACTGCTGTGGAGGCAAGTGAACCAACCAGGACTCTTCGGGGCCCTATTTCCAGTTCTTGTGACCTGGTACCCAGAACTAATATTCCCCGATCATAGGATAATTCTTTGTTTGATTTTTTTTTTTTTTTTTGAGACACCATCATACAGTTTCCCGCAGCAGCTATTGCACCATTTTCCATCCCCACCAGCAGTGCACAAGAATTCTAGTGTCTCTGCATTCTTGCCGACTCCTGTTACTTTGGGGGCTTTTTTTTTTTTTAATAGTAGTCATCCTAATGGGTGTAAGGTGATTTCTTATACTTTTGATTTGTGTTTCCCTAATGATTAGTGATGTCGAGCATCTTTTGATGTGTTTATTGATCATTTACATATCTTCTTTGGAAAAATGTTTATTTGAGGCATTTGCTCATTTTCAGTTTTTTTAAGTTGCCTTATTTTGAGAGAGAGAGAGCACAAGCTGGGGAGGGGCAGAGAGAGAGATAGAGAGGGAACCCCAGGCTCCGCGCGCTGATAGCGCAAGGGCTCAAACCCATGAACATTGAGATCTCGACCCGAGCTGAAACCAAGTGAGCCACCCAGGCACCTGCTTGTTTTTTAATTGGATTGTTTGTTCTTTTGCCGTCATCACATCAGGTTTTAGAAGTTCTCTGTATATCCTGGATGTTAATCTTGTATCAAATAATGATTTGCAAATTCTTCCCATTCTGTGGGTTGCCATTTTATCGTGGATAGAATTTTTTGATGCATAAAAATTGTTAAAAATTTTTATGAAGTGGGGCATCCAGCTGCCTCAGTTGGTGGAGCATGTGACTATTGACTTCAGGGTTGTAGGTTCAACCCGCACATTAGGTGTAGAGATTACTTTAAAAAATTGGGGTGGGGAGGTCCTGGGTGGCTAAGCCAGTTAAGCGTCCAACTTCAGCTCAGGTCATGATCTCATGGTAAAAAAAAAAAAAAGTACAGTTACCAACCATTGCCGCCTTTCAGCATTTTAAGAATATTCCTTTGTTTCTGTTGAAACATCAGCTCTCAGGCTTAATGCTGCTTCTTTACAGGTAGTGTTTCTTGCATGACTACTTGTAGACGACCTCTTTGCCTTTGGATCCCAGAGCTGGTACTATAATGCTCCTAGTTTTCTTTATTCTACTTAAGGTTCGTAGAGTTTATCAATTTTGTGGCCTAATGTTTTAAAACCTGTTTTAGAAAGTTTCAAGCCACTCTTTCTTAAAATAGACTGAGCACTGCCATCTCTCTCCCTTTCCTGTGACCACAGTTACTGAACGTCCCACCTCTTGGCCGGACCTCATCCACCTCTTCTGCTCTCTGCTGTGTTTTCCTTTCCTCTCTTACTTTGATATCAGTAGTTTCTACACTGTTCCAGTTCTCTGATCTTCTCTTTTGCAGCTTCTAATCTGCCCTAAATCTTCTTAAGGTTCCGGAATTTCCACGTGAGTTTTAAAAGTTTACTGATTCTAATTTTCTAATAAAAGTCTCCACTCTTCTTTTTGTCATTGAACACATGAAGTGTAATTGTTCAGAGGCCGTACCTGTTAACCCAGCTTTGTCTCCGGGTTAGTGAGGTAGCCAGACTATCAGTTGAGCCCTTCTGTTAGCACCGTCGGCTCGGTTTCTCAGAATCTGCTGGCCTCCAGACATGGGTCCGGGGTTAGCTGCAGCTCCAGAGAAGACTGCGGCAGAATTTCAGACCCACCTCTCCGCTGTGCCCTTCTCTAGGACTTTTGCCTCCTGTGTCTTGGCGAAACCCCAAATTTCTAGTCCCTTTCTCTCCAGCCTGTTGAAACTGCCTTCACATCTCAAGTTCACAACCGCTGCATGGGGCATACTTTGAGGTATTCTTCTCTGGAGTCTTGGCCTCTTGAGCCTTGGCTGCCAGGCCCCTCTCCAGTGCCTCCTTTCTTTTGTATTTCATCCTGCTTGTACGGCTGCTTCAGGCAGTTGGATGATGGTTGCTCCTTGGTCATGTCTGTAGACACACAAAATGTACGTATGTCTTAAATCAAAGTGTACTTTCATAGTCTCCCTTTTATTAACCTTGGCCTTATATTTTGGGCATTTCTGCCTGTCATTAAAAAAGTTTTTTAACACCTCAGTGTGTATAGCAGCATTATCAACAGTAGCCCCTTCTCTCTTAGGAAGAGAGCCTAAATGTCCATCGACTGATGAATGGATAAAGATGTGGTAATATGTACACAATGGAATATTACTTAGCCATCAAAAAAAATATGGAATCTTACCATTTGCAACATTGTGGATGGAGCTAGAATGTATTATGCTAAGCAAGATAAGCCAATCAGAGAAAGACAAATACCATATGATTTCGCTTATACGTGGAATTTAAGAAACAAAGCAGGTGAACATATGGGAAGGAGGAGGTGGAAGAGGAGAGAGGGAAACAAACCACAAGAGACTCTTAACAATAGAGAACAAACTGAGGGTTGATAGAGGGAGGTGAGTTGCGGGATGGGCTAGATGGGGGATGGGCATTAAGGAGGACACTTGTGATGAGCACTGGGTGTTGTATGTGATGAATCACAGAGTTCTCCTGAAACCAATATTGCAACGTATGTTAACTAAAATTGTTAAAAAAGTTTTTCAAAACAGTCATTGGAATGGTTGTATAGCGTCATATAGCGTAGCTAGCTATAACATTACATATTTAACCATTGCCCTGTTGTTGGGTATTTATTTTGTATAAAACCACTTACCATCATAAATTTGCTTCATTGAACATCTTTACATAACCAGAGACACAGCCGAAGTAGAATTACCGGGACAAGAGATTGTGAGTGTTTTGCAGTATGTATTGCCAAGATACTTAATGAGAAGGAAGTGCAGTTCTATATTTTTATTACCATCATCAACAAAAAATTCTAATAATTAAAATGTTTTGCTTGCCCTTTCATTGACCTTTTTCGCTTTATGAAAGTAATATGCTAAAGAATACTTAGAAAATAGAGAGATGTGACACTGAAGAAATGAAAGTTACCCATAATCTTACCACCTAGATTCAGACAGTCATTAGCAATTTGATGATCTCTTCGTTGCCATTCTTTGTGGGTGTGGAATCCTGTCGTACGTGCTTTTTTTCACGTACCTTGAACATCCTAGGATGTCATTATATATTCTCGTACTACGATGATTTTCAAGTTATTGCAGATGATTACACAGCAGCGGAACTGACTTAATTGGAACCTTAGTAGGTAAAATAGATAAGAACACCTACTGTGGTAGAAGGAAGTGAGCCTCTGAGGCTCCTGCTTAGAACCTCTAAGGCACCGAGGGACCCAGTTGGCTTCAGGTATATTGCTATGTATGTGGTTCCAAGGTTACTTGATTTAGTACAATATTATTTGACAGGTTATCTCCTATTTTTTCAGTATCTTAAATAACGCTCTAGTGAATATTCTTGATAATTTCCTTAGGGAAAGTTCTTAGAAATGGAATTGCTGAGCCCGAGCATATGCCCGTTCGGTTAAATATTTTTGGTGAATTACGCTCCCGAAAAATTATACCAATTTCTTATTTCTAAAACTACATGAAAATACTATTTCCCTCCATCTTCACCAATACTTGATATTTTTCTTAATCTTGATGGATGGGTTTTACCCATGAACAATTTATTATGAAAAGTTTCAAGCATAGAGTCAGGGTGACAGAGTTTTACAGTGAACATCCATATACCCCCACCTGTGTTCTATTAACATTTTCTTACGCTCACTTACACTTTTTTTTTTTTTTTTAATCCAAGTTAGCGTATAGTGCAACAGTGATTTCAGGAGTAGATTCCTTAATGCCCCTTACCCACTTAGCCCATCTTCCCTCCCACAACCCCTCCAACAACCCTCTGTTTGTTCTCTGTATTTAGGAGTCTCTTATGTTTTGTCCCCTCCCTGTTTTTAGATTATTTTCGCTTCTCTTTCCTTACATTCATCTGTTTTGTATTTCAGATTCCTTATATGAGTAAAGTCATATGATATCTGTCTCCGACTAATTCCGCTTAGTATAATACCCCCTGGTTCCATCTACTCTTTTTTTTTTTTTTTAATCATCTCTACACCCAGCATGGGGCTTGAACCTACAAATCTAAGAGTTACATACTCCCAGCAACTGAGGCAGCCAGATACCCCTCTACCTACCCTACTGTCTATCCGTCAGTCTATCTTACTTCTTGGGCACATTTCAGAGCATATTGTAGATCCTAACATGCTTCTAACTCAGAACTTCCACATGCAGCGCACAAATCTAGTATTATGTAGACGTAAGAAAAATCTCCAGTTAGATTAGAGGGACTGTTGCTTTGTCTTGGGTTTCTGTAAGTGGTTTATAATAAGCGGCTCTTGCTTTTATAATTGGGAAAAAGAAACACAGAGTAAATACAGATGCATCCAGTAGGTGCTCCCTGTCAAGTGTTTAGGGTGTGCAGAACAAATACAGAGAGGGAGGGAGGAGCGCCCCTCTTTAACTCACGTTCCCAGCAGCAGTTATGTGTATGTGTGCACCTGTGCGTGTGTCTTGTTTTGTGGCTGTTTCGTTTTCCTGTTGTTTTTGTCAAGTTTCCTTTTTTAATTTTTTATTTATTTATTTTTGAGAGAGAGAGAGACTGCGTGAGCAGGGGAGGGTCAGAGAGAGGGAGACACAGAATCCCAAGATAGACTCCAGGCTCTGAGCCAGCTGTCTGCACAGAGCCTGACACGGGGCTCAAACCCATGAACCGTGAGATCATGACCTAAGCTAAAGTCGGACACTTAACCGACTGAGCCCCCTAGGCGCCCCTTTTGTCAAATTTCTTGGGGGCGGGGAGGGAGCAGGAGAATTTTTGATTCTAAAGCTACTGACTGAGAGCTTTGGGTGTAACCACAAGATCCCTGAAGCAGGAGTCAGAAGATGGCAGGTCCCATCTCAGAATTGATGCTAACCTACCCAGGCACTTGATCTCTCTTTATGGCAGAGTTTTGTTTTATAGAACGAGAAAAGGTGCTTAAACTAGGAGATAACCTATGAGGAGGCATTCAACAAGCTGCATAGTCTTTGAAACCGTAGATAGATATTAGACTTAGGATCTGGTGTAAGTTCCTAGCATGTTGTCAGAAGGTCACAGCCACTGCTCGCTTCGTGCCTGGTGAATGAAAAACTGGCATGCCAGCCCTTGGGCTGGGTCCCCAGTTTATTGAGGATTAGACGAACTGGCATCAAGCACTGTTCCTGTGTAGCCCGTCTCACACAACATAGCTGCATCTGTGGTCAGCTGAAAAAAACACTTTGCGTTCAGTGTGTTTTGCGATAATTAACCTGTCTTGACGGGGGAAGTAACAGCTCCCTAGGTGGCGTGTTTTGCCCTGTTGGATGGGAGTCACCGCCTGTCTCGAAGGCACTCATTTCACACCTGCACATTTTGCAGCTTGTTGTTTTCATTTTCTTTTTCTGTCTTCTCCCTCTTCCAGGCCCCTTCCTGTGCCAAAGCTGCCCACCGGGGAGCAGGGTGAAAGTGAGGAGGACACAGAGTATATGACCCCCTCCTCCAGGCCTCTAGGGCTTCCAAAGCCAGATGGGAAACGGCCTTTGGACACGACGCAGAGTTCACGGTATGTTCGCAAGTCTTCTCTGGGAACTCAGTGGACACCACTCACCTGCCTGGTTGCTCCCTACGTGGCGTTCTCTAGCCAGCGTGAAAGCAGAAAGACATGTGGAGCCTACGTACCCCAGGGTTCGGCCCATGCGCCTATGGGCAATTCCACTTCTGCTTCCTCACTGTTACAGCATTTTCTTTTCTTTTTTTTTTTTTTAAAGGCAATCTTTTTTTTTTTTTTAATTTTAATGTTTTATTTATTTCTAGGAGAGAGAGAGACAGCGTGAGCAGGGAGGGTCAGAGAGAGGGAGTCACAGACTGAAACAGGCTCAGGCTGAGCTGGCAGTCAGCACAGAGCCCAACGCGGGGCTCGAACCCACGAACCGCGAGATCACGACCCAAGCAAAAGTCGGACGCTTAACCGACTAAGCCACCCAGGCGCCCCTGTTACAGCATTTTCAAAACCACACGTCCATTATGGGTCATGAGAGTTGATCTGGTGCCAATTATTAGTGATCTGGCAAAAGGAAAATACTGTCTTGATAGACTCAGGGTCTAGGGTAGTGAAGAATAGACGAGGCTTAATAAGTTTGCAGATGACAGAGTTCTATTTCTGAAGATCATATGCCACTTTCCTTCCGGTTCAGAGCGTGTGACTGTGACCAGCAGATTGATAGCTGTACGTACGAAGCAATGTATAACATTCAGTCCCAGGCGACACCGGCTGTCACGGAAAGCAGCACCTTTGGTGAGTAGCCATTCTGCTACTTTGAAAAATCATGGATGTGCCACTGGAATGAGTCTGTCCTATGTGCCTCTTTAAGACAGCTTGGTTCTAAGCAGACTCTTCGTTTATATAATCTTCTTTGCAAAATATCTTTGATCCAGGGGCAGTAAAACCCTCTCCTCTCTCTTATTTCCTGTTCACACACCTAGTTCCCTTTGTACTTTTTCATCCTTCCAGGGCCTAGAGGCATTTGGGTTCTGTGACCTGGGCCCACAGTGCTGGCAGCTCCCTTTTATTTCCTTTGCTTTTTCACATTGATGAAATTCTTTTGTGTGTGGGTGGTGAATACTCAATTCCCTTATCAACTAGCTTACCAAGTTGAAAGTTCGAAACGGCAGCACACATAGGCCCTTTGGCCTGTCTTCCGAGGTGAAATGCCGGTAGAAACGTTGAATGAATGCTGCAAAATGGCACTTGAGTCTTCAGCTTCGGTGGCTTTTAACCCTGGTGAGGGGACCCTTTGCCACGTTCAGAAGACTGGGGCTGCAGTATCGGCGCAGATTGCGTTCTCTCTTCTTTTGCCTCCACGCACGGTGCCTCCCAGGGCGGTTGGCCCGCGGTGGGTGGTCAGTAGCTTGGGTGCTGGATACGTATGAATGAATGAGCTGTGTGAGAAGCGGAAGATAACCGCACCAACTGCTCTCCAGGTGAGGGGAATCCGGCTGTGGCCCACGCCAGCACCGGACCCGAGGAGTCTGAAAATGAGGAGGACAGCTACGACGTCCCCAAGCCGCCTGTGCCAGCAGCGCTGGCCCGGCGGACTCTCTCCGACATCTCTAACGCCAGCTCTTCGTTCGGCTGGTTGTCCCTGGAAGGCGACCCCACCTCAAGTGAGTCTCCAGGCCAGCTTGGGTTTGTGCTGAATTGCTGTGTGGCTCATGGTTTGCACTGCAACAGAGGTGACTGCCTGGTGACAGTACTTTTGTCACCAGGTGTTAGTTTATTTTAGTCTCCCCGGCAGGGAGGGGCGGGAGTGGGGGGAATGGACGCTGTTCCCGGGTCTCCATTAGGAAGTTGAACTGTAGTCAGTCTTTAGGATCCTGCCAGACTTAGAAATGAGGCTGTTTCCTAACCCGTGGCTCCTCCTGGCTGGCGCTGGTAAGATTTCTGGTTCTTTGTGGAGTGTGTTTCGTGACACTGGTAACGGAGCTTGATGGTTGAGAGCACGCATTCCTGACTTCCGGGCCCTGTCCCAGTGGAAAGAGGGTGTGCCGGCTCTGGAAGCGCACTGAGTGGGCTCGGAGCCAGCCTGCGCTGGGGCCTCGACTGCAGGGGCTGTCCTCGCACCTGTGGCTGCCTGGGGGTACAGCAGCCAGAGTTGCTGTCACTTTGGAAACTGAAGACCGCTCTCAGGACAGCTGGCCGAAAAGATGCATCCCCTTGCCCAAACAATTGGTGCTCCCCGCCCGCCCAGCCTTGTCGAATGCTCCTCCGCTGCAACTTGGGCTCGTTTCTGTTTCCCTCTTTGGGAAAGGAGAAGTTTAGTGTCTTCTGCTTCCCTGCCAGAAAAGTGGTTAAATAATCCAGGCACTACTGCGTGTGAGAAGTGTAGAGCGTGACGCGGGTGCAGGTGCTTGTGCTCAGGACGCCAGTGTCCCTGTCCGTGGAGCAGGGGCGCGGCACATTTAGAAGGCTGCTCCTGCCGTGAGGAGGTGGTGGCGGCGGCTTTGTACTAAAACCCCGGAACCGGTAAAACCCGGCCCTCTGAGAGCACAAGTCCCCGGTGCTGTAGGTCAGTAGTACCAGACAGCACACTGTCATGACTCCTGCCATCAGGTGAGCGTCCCCCCCGCCCAGGTTTGCAAATATTTTCTTTCTTATTTCTTCTAGACTTCACTGAGGGCTCCCAAGTTCCCGAAAGGCCTCCCAAACCGTTCCCTCGCAGAATCAACTCTGAACGAAAAGCAAGTAGCTGCCAGCAGGGCGGTGCCGCCCCTGCCCCACCGCAGCTCTCCAGCGAGATCGAGAGCCTCATGAGCCAGGGGTACTCCTACCAGGACATTCAGAAAGCTTTGGTCATTGCCCACAACAACATCGAAATGGCCAAAAATATCCTCCGGGAATTCGTTTCTATTTCTTCTCCCGCCCACGTGGCCACCTAGCACCCCCTGCCCCACTGCTGCGTCGTGGACCAGTGAGCCGGCCGCTCTTAGCCGAGTGGCCCCTGAAAGGGCAGAGGTTTCTTTGGAGGCTTCATGGCGAAGTTTCGCCCTCTCTGTGGGAGTTCACATCTGTGGTTCCAAGATTTCAAAGCAGTGGAATGAACATGGAGCAGCTAGTGTGTTTTATTATTTTATTTGTTTTGAGAGTGGATTCGAAGGTGTCCTTCAGTCCTCACTTTAGAGTGTGGATTCTTATTAAATGGTAGCCTACCTGGGGAACAGCCCAGAAAGCAGTAGAAGTTCTGTGCTGTAAATCCTCATTGGGGACTTCAGACTTCCCTGGGTTAAGGATGTGGTTGTGTGTGTGTCTGTGGTTGCGTGTGTCTCGTGATTATAAGATTAACCTGCTGTGTGTGTTAATCCCAGGCAGGGAATTAGCACAAGAGGTTTAGGAAGGAATCGTGTAAGGACTTCCATCTACTGTGGTTTCTCCCCAACCCGTGTGAATGACCGCCCCAACACTCCCCGTCGGCTGGGATCACCATGTGCATAGCTAAAGTCTTGTATTTTTGGAACCCCCTCCCTCTGTCCTTCGTCCTGCTTCCTCCTCCTCCTCCGGGTCTGTCATTGGCAGTGGGGTGGCCGTGACCAGACACACTGAAGCCGAGGGGCTTATGGGATGTTCCTCATTATGTGTGATGGTGTTGGTTTGTGTGGTAGACAGGGAAGGATGGGCCGTCTTGTCGCTGTACCGTTATAGTCCTGTTTGATCTAGCAGCTGGCACTGGTCACTCCAAAGCACTGTTTGTATAGGAACCTTGACTCTGTTAAAGTGAGATGATTTCGTTACCCTAATTACATAATGACCGGTCTGAGATAGAGGCCTTCAGATACATTCCACCCCTCTCCCTCCCGCCCCGAAGATGGTCTGTGGGAGCACGTTGCCTCGGTGCCAGGTGTGCGCGACCGTAGGCCCGCGGGTTTTTATCCTTTATGGGAAGGGACGGGCGGTTGTTTCCAGCACGGCTTTCTGGCCGAAGCCCATAGAACTTCTGGAAGCTTCATTCACGTGTTCTTTGCCTTGTTCTCCAGCAGACGCACAGGATAGTGAAGACCTCCCTGTTCGGTTTTTCTTCCCAGCGAGTCGGTCCCAGCTTGTGTGGGGGTCTCGCTTTGAACACGAGCCAGGTTACAGTTTCAGAGGAGAGTCCTCTCTTTGCCCTTTAAGGAAAGGGGCTTACGCCCGTGGTCATACAGCATTTTGCTTACGGCACTGGTCCTGACAACTTGTGCCTCTGGCTTTGGGCCTGTAGCGCGTCCTTCTGTCTCCTCGTCACCTTAATCCTGTGTCCTCCAGTGACCGCATTCTCTACGGTGATTAGACAGTGTTTGGTGTGTACGTGACTTTCCTGTGGGCAGAGCGCGCACGTGAGAAGCCCGGCAGTTTGTGTCATTGCAGGTCATGAAGAAGATTCAGGATCCAGAGTGAGGCCCCCGGTAGTCAGCCCCCGGAGGTGCTGCGAAATGACCCCTGGAGCTGGCTTAGTTTTCTGTCCAGTCTCCACTGGCTCCCCCTCCCCCCACCCCCACTTGTCAGAAGCACGCCTACTCTTTGACAAATCTGCCCACCTCAAAATCTAAATCCTGCTTTTGTCTTTAGATCTAGAATCTCTTTAGGTCAGTTTTCTTTCTCATCTTGTCATCTGTGGAGCTCACACTTGTCCTGACTCTTCCCTTGGCTCTCAGCTGTTCTGGACCTTTCGGCTTCACCCTCTTGCCTCCGAACTGTTTACGTTCCCAGGGAAGAAGGTGCAGGACTTCTTGCTGATTTGCCCTGGTTCCCCAGTGTCTGCTCCACGTGGCGGGACACAGCCCAGTCCACCGTCAGTGTGGGGGTCCCGATCGGCGTGGCTGGGGGCAGCGAGAGTGCCAGTGGATGGGAAACCATAACCCAGCATCTCCTCCTAAAAGCCGGTAAGGATAGTGTTTTGTTTGTGGTAACACTCAGTTTGTATTTTGTTTAAATGCTGAAGACACAGACGAAGAACTCGAAAAAAAACGGCAGCACTTTCCATGCCCTTACACGCTGCCGGTTTTCCTCGTCTGCACACATTGCCCGTAGTATGTGTGGAGAGCACACGACAGTAGTTCTGCGTATCTTTTGTCTGTTTAGTGTGTCCCGCATCTTTGGAGACTACGTCCTTGCTTGTGTGGGCTCCGGGCAAGTTCATTCTTTTGTTCCTAATCGAGTACCCCTGTGGCTCATGGGGTCAGCCCTCAACCTGGGGTGTCAGATCCCCCTGTTGAGCATACACTTTGTTGATTGGCTTGGTCATCGGCCCGGCAGCTGGGTGTAGTGCCCTGTGGGGCAAACCCATCTCCCTCCTAATTCCAAGTGGTTTCTTCTCTGTTAACTTGCCGGGTGGATAAGGTAAAAGTCACTTCGATGTTTTTCTTTTTTCTCAAACACATTAGGCCGCTTTGCTCAGTCCAGTCTCCTTTCCCTCTTTCTGGCTTGCTCTGCTCAGCCCTCCTCACCGGCTGCCCTGGGGGCTCTGTGATATATGCCTCCCTGTAAGAAAATAAGAGATTGGGCACTTCCTCTTCTCCTTGGCTCTCGGTTCATTTTTATGTAAATAGTGATCCGCACCTGTGGGCGGCCATTCTCTCCCACTCGCCCCGCTCCCCCCACTCAACACTCTCAGCCATTCTTCGGTTCTGTTCACATACAGGTGACACTGGGGCCTGGGATGGGGCATAGCGCTCATGGTGTCCTTCGGCTGTTTTGTGGGTTAAAATTTTTGGAAGGGGGTCGCTTTTCTTCATACTTAAAGTATTTATTTCCTGTATAGAAGAGTAAGATACAACTGATGGTTCAAATAGCAGACCTACAAATGAGTTTTTGTGAATTTGCTATCGCAGAGTAGGGTCTGTATATTCCCTTCAAGGCACCGTTAACAAGCTCGAATGCCTGCTTGGGGGTGGTCGGCAATAGTGTTGATGCAGAATATTCTCCTACCTCACATGACAGTCAGGGTTCTAGGTCTTCTTCCCAAACTAAGTAAGTCCGCCTTCCTGCCATTGGCTTTTCTGACTCTGGTGACCAACCGCCGCCCAGGGGAGAATGGTATTCTGACCGGTGGCCTGGCGGTTTACCAGTTTGTTCGTTCAGCAGATGTTTCTGAGCGATTACCATGTGCCAGAAGTGCCAGCTCCGCATTCCCCTGTCGGCACGTGGTGAGTAACCGATGCCGGCAGACTGTGCATGCCCCCTGTCTCATACTTGCATTTGGCCCTAAAATAGCCTATCCCCAAAAGATTGTGCAGTTTTTATTCACAGCTCTTTTATGTAGATCTGTATTTCCTTAAAGAGCTGTCCTGGGTAAAATCAATTCAAGGCTCTTCCGTTAATCTTCCGTGTCGTCTTCCTAGAGCTTTGAGAACGTTGGGGAGATTCCTCAGTGTAAGTCTCGTGGGCACCCGCCATCTTAGATGTAGTTCAGTGGAATCTGGTGGGTTGAGGGGTGCGTTGGTTGGCTCAGAGCTGCACAGTAGGCCAGTTACGTGTGTAAGTAAAGCATCTGCCCGGAGTCCCTCTCCAGTCTAGTGCCTTCCTTGATCTTTCTACTGAGCTGCTCGCGTCCCTAATCCCCCTTGTGAAGTTTCCTTGTCCCCCTTTGGGAACCTGTTACCACATCCCACTCTATTTGGGACTTGTTTTCCAGTCCTTCCACACCCTTTGCAGCTCATCCTTGTTCTCAGAAAGGCTGAAGGTGTAGGAGGGGCCGGCTGCCTGTTGTTCGGTCCTGGTCTTCAGCTGATCGTTTGCTCTCCCAAGAGCCAGGCAGCAAAACCGATGGCACTCAGTCAGTTCTCAGAAGTGCCAGCCTTCCCCGCCCTGGGCCGGGAGCCTTACTTAGCCCCCTAGAACTTAGCACCAGAAGGTGCACATCACCACTTTCCCAGACTTTCAGGCCTTAGAATTCAATCTGAAGTATTCTAAGTCCACATGCAGGGTTACTGGCACTACTTTGACCTCAGTCTCTGTTCATTGTCTTTCTTTAGAAGTGCATAAAGCCACGTAGTGCACGGAGGAGGGTGCATAGTGAAAGGAGGCCACAGTTTTGTGTCTTTGATGGTCCTGTGTAGGACTCCTTCGGATGTTGGAAACAGGTATACAGGCTAAAGAAAGGAGGGAACCCTGAGGACACAGGGTATTTCATAGACCCCCGTATGACAAGAACAGTTGATTCTTGCGTGGGGCTGGCCTGGGACTGTCAGACTTTGCACCTCGTCCTTTCTCCTTATCAGGCAAGCCCCGGAATAGACAGCCCAGTCCCCAAGTTGACACGACATCGGGCTCTCTAAGGATCACTGAGTACAGCTTTCCAGTGCCTCTTGATTCACATTCTCAAGAAAGAACACGATCGGCCCAGCACGTTGCCTGGGTGTCTACCCCTGACCAGTCAGCCTTGGCGCGTGGGGTCGCAGCGGCCCGCCCCTTCGGGTGGGGGTGGGGGGAGAGGCTGCCGGCAGGATAGACACCCTAAAGGTGTTTTAGTGGTAAAACTGCTGTCATCCTGCCTTTTTTTTTTTTTAAGAGTAGAAAGGTAGGCATGGGACTGTGTCTGGGATATTGAGGAAATTCTTAGGTTTCACTTAATTCAGGTTATTGTCATCTTTGTTTCTTACTGTTTTAATTCCCTTTATCAGTCTTGGCATCCAAGATTTCTTACCTCCCTCTTTAGGACCAGTTTCTCCTGTTCCGGAGCTAGTCTGTTCTTAAGGTGACATTTCTTTGCCTTCATTCAGTCTCAGGTGGTTAGCCTTCTTTCATGTTCTTTGGAGAGCAGGTCACACACCCCACTGCAGCTGCCCCGGGACTTCTGGGCTGTCTTCAGGTTGTAGCACCAAAAATACATCCGTTCTGTGGGCCCGTGGCCCTCGCTCCGCCCCTCCTCGGGGAGAGCCCTGCGGTGATATTCTTGGGCAGGCCTTCTGGGTACCTCAGAAACGACTTCCCCATGCGAGGTCCGGCAGGACCGCGTGCTAGTTGGGGCAGTGGCCAGGATAGAAGTTAGATGTAGATTCCGGTTCAGAGGAGCATTTTGACTGAGGGAGAGCTCTTCAGACCGGGAACTCTGGTCTTCCCCGTCCACCTGACTTCTTTGTAGTCCTGTAGCAGGGCCTTTGTAAATTTTATTTTTTTTTAATTATTGTTTAGGTTTTGAAAACCTGCTCCTGCTTGCCTAGTAAGTCTTTTGATCATACTTCCCTCCTAGAGCCTGTCCCATGTTCTTAAGGCATTTCACAATTGGTTGTAACTTTTCCAAACTGCTGGAGTCGTCTGGAATACACAGAAGTGACCTAGTAATCCAAAGATACACATCGAGGCACGTGAGGGAGGGTGAGTCGTTAGCCCTCGCGTTTGGTACCCTGGACCAGGCGCCAGAATCACGGAGCAGAGGGATAGTAGTGCCAGGTACCTTGGCGTCCTGGGAAATCTGGGTTGGTCTCCCAGGGGCCTGCAGGCGCTTTCTGGTTCTACGCAGCAGCACCGGAGTAAGATGTGGGGGGACAGGGATGGGAAGAGCAAGCTACGACTGGAGGCTCCCATCCGAATGCAGAAAGAACCTTCCCGAAGGGCCAGCTGTTGGCTGAGAGCAGCAGCTGTCGGGAGAGCTCCCTGCCGCTTCCCCCATGTGGTGTGTGATGTGTAGCGTGTCGTGCCCGAGAAGAATGTGCGGGCCACTCCCTCTGCTCGCGCAGAGCAGGGGCTGAAAGCCAGCCTGGGGCGGCCGGGCAGCCGAGCGGCCCAGCAGGTCGGCGGAGTTCCGGTTGCCCGGCTTGCGTTCTTGACCTCCTCCTGAGGTGCGCGGGAGGGCACCCCTGCCCTGCCTCTCGCAGGTCCTCTTTCCGCGCCCCATTCAGACTAGGGGGCCGGGGGCGGGGGGAGGCTCAGCCCCAGGCCCCGGGCACCTCCCCGAGCCTCACGCCGCTTCCCCGCCCAGCCCAGCGCGCTAACGTACACGTGTGTCGGCGTGCCCCGTGTGTCCTCCGTGCAGACCTCGGACCCCGCTGGGGGCGAGGCCGCCATGCTCATGGCCGTCTGTCTCAAAACCGAAGAGGCAGACAACTGCCGAGGAGTCTGTAGACCACGTGTTTTCTCCTCCTTGGCTCCTTCCTTCTGCTGCCTGGGTGAGCCTGCGGGCACGGTGCCCGTGAGAGGGGATGCCTCCTGACCTCCCCGTCTCCGTGTCTTGGCCTTGACCTCCTGCTGAAATGTATGGTAGGGGCATGGCAGCTACGAGGTACCTCCTCCTCCGTTTGCTTTCTGGCTGTGGTGACTTGGGATTTCTAACCTTATATATCTTTTTCCTTAATTCAAAACAAAACAATTTTTAGCACACTGAAAAAAAAAAGCCAAACATTTTTGTGCCTTTCTAAGGCAGCACTGAAACTCAGGCTGCATTTTAGGACTTAATATGGAAATACCAGAGTCTTAGCTCCTCTACCTTGCGTGTCAGCCCTTATAGGCTGGGGGCGGGGAGGAGGTAAACACTCTGTGGCTGGAGATGGCAGGTGGGTGAGGCGCATCTGGGGTCCCTTCTCCCTGCCGAGATGCCCCATCGGGGGGAAAATGTGTTCCCCTGGGGTCATTCGGTCAGTCCCAGTCCCCGATGGTGACTTCCATGGTGAACGCTCCATCTCCCACAAGGAGAGACCCGGCTCCGAGGCTTCCGGGCGCGCTCTGGACCGTTGCACGTGTGCCGCCTCCTGGTCCTGCCAGCGCCGCAGCGGCACGGGGGGCAGGGTGTGTGGGTTGGAACCTCCCGAGGACGGGACGGGGCTCGGTCCTCCGGTCTGGTCTTTTTGCTGGATCCTGAACTGGCCGCCACCTCCTGCCTTTCCCTAAAGACGTGGCTTTCCTTGTATTTGAAGACTTCAGTCTTAAAGCATTAAGCAGCCAGTGCCCCCTGCAGGGTCCAGTGCCCCGTCCCCACCCCCCCACCCCCACCCCCAATGGCAGCAGGACCCCCACGCGCCAGGGCCTCAGGATGTGGCCACGGGCAGTTTCGGCAAAGAAAAAAGTTGTCTATAAGATGTTTTTCTTCTCGCTCTCCCATTTCAGTTCTTCCCCGCCTGTAATCAGGAAACGGGAGAGAAACCATCCTTTTGAAAGCCCTCCCTCTTTAGGATTGGACATTCTCGGCCTGGGTGGGGCGAGGAGAACTTGATGCTCTCTCCAGAATAGAGTCCCAATTTGTATATCGGTGTTAAAAATAAAACAAAACGAAAACTTAGAGATTTTTGTGGACTATTTTAAAAATGTGTCATTAATATAAAAAAATTTCTATTAGCAGTATTTAATCCTCCTCACCTGTAAAGAATACGACAGAAGGTAAATATTCTTACAGAGAAGAGCAGAGCTTTAAAGATTGGTTTTCATTTGAAGTCCCTTTTGTTTTGCCAATGTATTAATGTTTAGAGGTCTGTTATACTAATGTTATTTATTAATTTTTTTTCATTTCCATACAGTTAACTAAAGAGCTTTTTCAAGCACCCATGTCTGTAAAAAAAAAATATTTTTAAATAAAGTTTCTTTTGTTGTAGCAGACTGCGGTTCTGGCCCTTCCGTGCGGGTGGGAGAGCGGGGCAGGCCAGCCCGCCGCTCCCTCAGGCGAGTCCTTCCTCCAGGCAGGTCCGATCCGGAAAGCCCAGGGGAAGGGGTGCTCGCTGGCGCCGCCTTAGAGCGAGGCGGCCGTGTGCACAGAGGCAGACGGCACCCCCTGGTCTCCGCTCCCGAACGCGCCGGGCTTGGTGTGGTGCGGTTCCAGCTGCGGAGACCCCAGGCTGCAGTGGTGCCCGCGGTACACAAAGACAGGGTCCGAGCTCTGGGGCGGTTAAGCTTTATTTTTCTTACATACATACATATATATATATATAAAGGAAATCTGCAAATTTACACACAACCTGACGAAACCACATATACATACAGGTGTGCGCACACACCCCAAAGCTCTAGCCAGGCCGGCTTCTCGCCCCTAAGTACCGTTCTCCCATCGAGGGGGCTCTTCTCTCAGGGTCTAAGCCCATGAGCTCAGTTTGTGGAAGTTCGGTGCTAGTAGAGTCTTAATCGTCCTAAAGGACAGTCTGGACCCCATCCCTGTCCCCAAACCCCCCTTTTCAGTTTTACATGACCCCTTAAGAGGGCAGCAGGAGCCAGATTAATGCAGGGGGTTTGGGCACAAGGGCCTAACTTGGGAAAGCTGCCCACCTTCCTCCCTGCAGGGACAGCGTTCACCTGGCACGTCTCATAAGGAGCGACACCAGTCCTGGCTGCTTCCCGGTGTCCTGGCTGCTTTCCGGAGAAAGGTGGGTCACACGGGGGCCGCCCGGGGCAGGCAGCTGCTTGTAATGGAGGCGGGGTCCTCTCCAGCACCGCCGTGAGCGACATGCTTCCCCCGCAGAGAGGGGCCTGGGCTCAGTGCGTCCTCACCTCAGTGACACACTGAATGAGGACACAAGCCTTTGGGGCAGGAAACCAGCTCTAGATAAACAGGCTACCTAACTGGGCTGCTGGTAGAAAACAGGCACATACACCCAGGACACTGTATACAGAGCCTGCGGGGAACTCCCCCCTCCTGGGACCGAGGCCCCTCCCCCACCCATGTGAGACCTCGGTGGGGGTGGGTCGTCCGTGAAGAGGGCCTTCTCTGCAGCCTGCGTGAGTGGCTTGGCGATCATCCTGAGTGTCGGGAGGGGGAGCGGGAAATGTTCCAGGCGGGAAGGGCGCTCCGTGTGATTAGCAGGCTAGTGCCTCAGATCGATGTATTTCTCTCCCTGGAAATGAGTGACAGAGGTTAAGGGAACCGCGGGGGGGGGGACCAGGAGGGAGTCTGGGGTGTGAGCGCTGGAGAGGATGAGGGACGGAAGCCAAAGCCGATGGATGAGGCGTGGAGGGAAGCGGCGGGAGGGGGCCGGGGGCCTAGGCTGCGGACTGGACTGGCCACACTGCACTTGGCGACCCCAGCCCGGTTGCTGTCCAGGAAGAGGGAGCGGCGACAGGGCAGAGGGTACGCTCTCCGTCCTGGGAGCCACCCCTGCCCCGCTCGCCGCACCCTACCCCTCTGGGGCTAGTGTTAGGAAGGGAAGCCGGGCCTGCTCGCAGTCTTCGACAGAGAAGGAGGAAGGAGACAGAGTCAGTGTTCAGGGGCCCAGGCTGCCGATCCCTGGAGCCGCGTCAGGCACCGGCCACGGAGCCGCCTCCTACCTGGTCTCCTGGAGCCCTCTTGTCACCGGTGCTGCCCTGTAGGAGGCCCGTCTCTTCTGGGAGCTTATCTGACTTAACTTCAACTACAAATTCGCTCTTACGGGACGGGGGCAGCGTGCTGGGAGGAGGGAGGGAGGCAAGACGTCGGCAACTTGAGGGCAAGGAAAGGGCGGGTCGCTGGCAGACGCTGGGCTGGGGCTGGGCTCTTGCGGAGGGGCTCTGGGCTCTGGGGCCCGGCTGGGCCGGAAACTGAATGAATGGAAGGGAGAAGGCGGGGGGGTGGGGGGTGGGGGTGGTGGTGACACAGTGGGCAGGAAAGCAGGGAGCACTCGCACTCGGCGTCCCCCGCCTGCTCCTACGGGGTGAGCGGGCGCTCGAGCCGGCAGGGAATGTGCCCGCAGAGGCAACAAGGCTGGGCAAGGGGGCGGGGGCGCCGTGCTTACATCTCTTGTTTGCCCGACCGCCCGCATGGAAGCTTGCCCTTCTTGTAGAAGAAATAGAGGACGGCGCCCAGCACGGCCAGGACCAGGACACACACGGTCACGGCCACGATGGCCACGCCCTTGCTTTCAGGCTCCCGCAGCTTCTTCTCTGTCCCACAGAGATGCCCCCAGTCACTCCCGGCCCCGGGCGGCCACCCTTCCACCACTGCCCCGCGGCCAGAATGAGGGTGCCCGGCCCAGCCCCGCCTGCTCACCTGTGGACGTGCTGTTGGCTCTGGCGTGAGGGCTGACGGTGGAGGTGCTGGGGCCCGTGGTTCTGTTCGAGTCTGCGGTTACACGAATTGAAAAGTGGGTTAGGAAAAGCCCAAGCTCTCGCCCGCCCCCACCACCCTACCGGACAGACAAGGACTGTACCCAGCTCCAGGAAGATGGTGGTGGTGTTTCTGCCCAGGAGGTTGGAGGCCACGCACTCGGCTCCTGTCTCCAACAGTTCTGGGGTCACAAGGACATTCAGGACACTCAGGACGCTCTGCGGATCTTGGTCTTGTTCATGTGCCTGTAGGGAAGGAGGCGCAGCTCAGGGGTCGGGGGGGGCGGGGAGCGGTCACGGCAGCTGAGGCCCGGGCAGGGATGCGTGAGGAGGTGTGCCTGCTCACCGTGCCGTCCACACTCCAGGAGATGGAGGGCCGCGGGTGTCCTGACGCTTCACAGGACAGATTCAACACCGTGTTCTCTTTCACCCACATCTTCCTCTCCTTCAAGGTCATCCACGGGGACCCTTAGGGAGGGAGGGGGACGGGTGTGGTGGCAAACTCCGCTGGCCTGCCTCCCCCTCCCCGCCAGAGCATCCCAGGGCAGCAGGTGGCTTTGTGTCCTCGAAGAGCTCGAAACCACCCAGCTCCAGGTGGCTTCGCGGGGCCGCCTGATCTGTGCCCGGAGGCCTCACCAAAAATGGCCACGTGGACCAGCTGAGTGCGGTTCAGGCCCGGGACGCTGGGCGCGGAGGCCATGCAGCGGTAGCCTCCCCCTGCGTCTCGCTGCAGGTCGCGTAACTGGAGCACCGGCCCCTTCTCCAGCACCTGGCCTGTCTGGGGCGAGAGGGGGGTCGGTGGGTCACGCAGGGCCACACGAGTCGCACACACCCCATAGCCCCAGGGCCACCTGGATACCTTTTCTCTCAGCCACTGGAACTCAAGGACTTGGTTACTCTCTGCCTCACAGGTCAGGGTGAGGCTGCTGCCCTCCTGGATCTCCGGGGCTGCAGGGCTGACCCGGACATCAGACACGTCTGGGGACACAGCAGCGGCGTTGGCCTGGGCGAAATTCCCTCTTGCCCCTGCCCTCCCCTCCCCCTACACCCCCCCTCCACATCCTGGGCCCCGGGCCCCTCACAGTTGACCAGCAGCTCCTGTGGGTCGCTGAGCAGTGACGTCACGGTTTCCAGGTCCAGGCCCTGGCACTGGTAGAGCCCACTGTGCTCCTTCTGGGCGGACTCCAGCACCAGGACCCCGCTGTCCTCGGTCGCCTTCTCCTCCATCTCCTTGGTGCCGGGGTTCTGGGGGAGAGCGAAGGGGTGAGTGAGCAGGGTGCGCCTGCAGCTGCCGCCACCCCCCCACCCCCCGGGCACCGCCCTCCGCACCTGCTTGCTGACGGTGAAGTGGGGCGGGGGGTTGCCGTCAGCCAGGCACCGGACCTCCACGCGGTCCCCTTCCTTCAGCGCGCCCGCCGGCTCCACTTCCAGCCACACCTTCTCCGCCGGGTCTGCACGGGCACAGGCGGCGGTGGCCCTCAGCCCGGAGCTGTCCCCGCGCCGGGGAGCAGCCCGGCTTTTCTGCCGACCCCGGCCCAGGGCCCTGCGGGGACTCACAGAAAACTGGGACGACAACTTCCTTGGACTCCTTCATGTGGTTCCCGCTGGGCAGCCGGTAGCTGAGCTCGCAGTAAAACTGGGCGTCCCTGTCCTCCTTCACCAGCTGGGCCTTCAGGACACTCTGCAGGGTGTACAGACCACTCGACTCCACGATCTGGGACGACTGAATGTGGACCCCTGGGCCGGGACACGGGGGAGAAAGGCTCTGCCTCAGCTGGTCGAGTTTTCCTGCTCATTACCTACCTGCACTACGTGTGCCACGCGTGCCACGGATGTGCGCGCACACGCCCACAGGGCGGGCGCCAGGAACGCAGCAGTCGTGACCGGCGCCCCCTCGGCAGACACTGCAGACACTGCAGACGCCCACCCACGAACGGCCAGCCTGGCTACGCCACCCCCGCCCGACGGAACGCTACGGAGGGGGTGTGCAAAGCGCTGACTGAGCCCCAAAGATTTCCAAGACTCCCCATCAGAAAAAAAAAACCAAACGATCCCGGGTGACGCCACACGCCCTACAGAACCACTGGGATCGGGGCTTCCCGACCTCAGCGCTACCGAAGCGTCGGCCCAGATAATTCTTTGCGGGGCCGGGCAGCCGCGTGCGCTGCAGGCTGTTGGGCAGGAACCCTCGGCCTCGCCTCCGCCGCCCCCAAGTGCCATCACCACCTCTCCATTCACGACAACCAAACATCGCTAAGTGTCCCGAAGGGGAAGCGCAAAACGACCCCTCTTTGAGAACCACTGATTTAGAGAATAAAAAGTAAAAACCTACATGCTCCGGGATGTATTTACAGGCGTAAAGACACAAATTGGGTGGAAAGACCAAACGCTAAGCTGCCGGCAGAGACTGCCTCTGGGAGGGGATGTGGGGCAGGAAGGGCGTTTTCCTTCTAGATTTTCTGGATCGTTCACATTCTCATGGAAATGTTTTCAGGCACCACTGGGGTGCTTCGAAGAACCAGAGTCGAGTGAGTGAAAGGCAAGGTGGCGGCACCCTAAGCATGGCTCTTAAGGGGCTGAGAGGGCCATACTCACGCTGCTTCTCCTCCTTCAGGGGCCGCCCGTTCTTGTACCAGACAACTTGAGGAATGGGGTACCCATTTCTCCCCACACAGGTAGCGACCTGAGGGGGACAGGGTGTGAGTCTCCCTGCCTCCCAGGCCCCGCCAGCCCCCCCCCCGGCCACCCCGGCATAGCTCACCTCCTCAGGCTCCTTGCTGTTGACCGAGATGCCCACGGGATTGACCTGGATGGTGGGCTCCTCCGGGGCTTCTGCAAGGGAAGGAGGGGAGGGGCGTGGGGCCACCGCTTCCCACCACCCACGCCGCCCACGAGGCACCGACGGGGCACTGACTGTAGACGTGGAGCTGGATCCGGTGCTCCTGGGACTGAGGGCGCTTGGCCTGGCACAGGAAGATGCGCTCGTCGTGGGGGGTGACGTGTGTCAGGGCCAGAGTAGTCCCTTTGTCCAGGAGGCTGAGGCGGTGCTGGTACTCCCCGGGTTCGCTCTGGCCCTGGCCTTTGCGCACGCGGAAGATTAGAGTCGGCTTCTCCTTGTGGATCTGAGGAAGGGGAGGGGAGGTGAGGGAGAGGAGGGGAGGGCAGGTGACGGAGGGGAAGAGAGGGGAGAGAGGGTCCTAGGGCTGGGGGAGGGAGACAGCCCCCCACCCTGCCTCCCTCTCCACACACTCACAGAAAACCAGTCCACGTGGCTGAAGTTGCCCTGGGAATGGGAGGGGCCGCACTTCAGAAGGGCTGTGCCGCCAACTTCCACCTCCACGGACTCCGGGGTGGGGGGCTCCGCCTCGCCAGGCACACCTGGGGTGCGGGAGGGGACACCCCAGCAGTGCTGTCAGCTCCAGCTGCTCCCCGTGGCCTCCCCTCACAGCCCGCTCCCTGCAGCTGTTCTTCCTGGAGACGGCTCTGCCCTCCCGACCCTCAACCGCTCTCTACCCGCTGCCCCAGGCCGCCCTGTCCCCCAGGGTCAGGGGGGTTGAGGGGGACCGTCTCTGGCCATTGTCACAGAGACCCTGAGGCACCTTCACGACGAGGCTGGCAGAGGGGCAACCCAGGCTCTGAGCCAAGAGGAAGGCCCCTTTCCTTCCAGGCCCCCCTCCACTCCCAGTGAGCTCAGAGCGTGGGAATGCAAGGCATGTACCAGGCTGGGGCACACAGGCCCCTTTGTGTCCCCACACCCGCGGAAGACATCACTACTCTGCCCCCCAAAACACCCCTCCCCAGATTTCCCCCAAGACCCAGTGAGCCAATCCTGGCCAGAAGCTCCCATCTCATGCTCCCCAAGCAGTGTCTCCATGAACATCCCACACACTCAGGGGACCCCATCCTGGGAGTCTTGTGAGCACGGAGGGGCCAGAATGCCCCCCAGGGGTCAGGGTGAGGGCCAGGCAGGGGGCAAGAGTGACGTCAGTGGTGCCAGCATGCTGCCTGCCCTGTGAGGAGGTGATGTCACTCGGTACCATCTGGCTGGCCTCAGGGATGCCTGGGTGGTTGGCCCCCGGTTGGCGCCCAGACAAGGAGGGCAGATGGAGCGGTCTTCAGCCCGGGGCAGAAGCCTCGAGTCCCTGACTCCGTTTCCCCAGAGCGAGAGGAGCCGGGCAGGGTGGGGCTAGATTGGCTGCAGCTGTGGAGCCCAATTTAGCCCTTTCCCCAGAAATACAGTCAGCCTGGGAGGCAGGGGCCAGGGGACCCCAGGGACACTGTAGGCACTGGGCATGAGGCCAGCGAGCTGGGTACTGCCTAGCCCTCCCCTTCCCCAGCCGGACAGCGGCTGGGACCCGGGAAAGGGAGCCAAGAGAAACACGCGACACCGCTGCAGGCCATACAAGGGCAGCGTGGACCCGGGAGCGCCCGGCTCCCAGGCAGTTCCAGAGAAAAACTCCGAAGTGCAGGGGCGCTCTTCCCACCTGAATGCGGTCCCATTCCGCGAGGCGTAACAAATCTGGGGCGCTTCCACCCTGGGCACCCTCAGTCCCTCGTTTCTGCCACCTGTGAACCCGTCACCCGGCAGGCGCGAGGCGACCCACGCCGCCCCCCGCCTCCTGCCAACGCCCTTGCTCGGGCAGGAGCCGCCGTCCCTCCCCCGCTCGCTCACCTCCAGCCTGGCTCGAAGCCCAGGCCGGAGAGGAGGCGTCGGCGCACCCCCTCCCGCTCAGCAAGCCGCCTTTTCCAGCAACAGGCGGGCGCAGAATTCGGGATTTGGGGATGCGCACTAGCCGTGCCTCCCGCCGCCGCTCCAACCGCGGGCCCCCAGGGTGGGCACCTGAGGCAAAGCTCTCCCCAGCACCCCAGAGAGGCTCGGCTCCACCCCTTCCCGCTCCGGGCAGCAGCCTCCTCCCCGCCTTCTCTGTCCTCCTCCCCGGGATCCTCCAGGACCGAGGCTGCAAACTGGCCGCGAAGAAGAGTTGCACGCGCGCAAAAGGCGCCGGGAAGGAGGAGCGCACCGCGGAGCGCAAAGCCCCGACCCGCGCCGCCGGCTCCGCTCCCCGGGCACGCTCCGCCGGAGACCCCTGGCCCGGGCCGCTCGGGGGGCGCGGGCCCCCTGCGAAGCCACTCACCCGCGGCGCGGCGACAGAAGCAGCAGCAGGCGGCGAGCAGGACGGCGCACACGAGCCCGGACGGCCCCATGCTTCCCGGCCGGAGGGCGAGCGCCTAGTGAGCCAGCCGGCGGCGGCCGGGGCTGACGTCAGGGGGCGGGGAGGGGGCCCGGCCCGCCCGCCCGCGCAGCCCCCGCCCCGCCGCCGCTCCACGGGGCGGGCCCGGAGCCGCGCGGGGCCGCGCGCCCAGCTAGGCCAGGCCCGGCGCCCAGCCCCTCTCCCGGCTCGGGTCGGGCGAGGGGGCAGTGACAGGTGTCTCGAGGCCGGGCTGACCGGCCGAGGCGGCGGCGAGGAGAGGCCGGCCCGGGAGCCCAGAGTCACGCCGGCTCCGAAGCGGCGGCGCTGGGCTCCGCTCGGCCCCTACCGGGACGGCCGGGTCGGAGTAGCAGCAGACCCGGTCCTCCGGCGCCCCGATGGGGGCCTCCCGTGCAGGCTCCTCTGCCTGCCTCCTCCTCCACCCCGCCGGACCCCTGCCACAGAGAAATTGGCCGGCCGCAGTCGCTTCCCAGAAATATTGCACCACTGCGGCTGCCGCCGGCCTGGCACTGCCCCCAAAGCCTCGCACGCCCCCAAGCCTTGCAGTGCTGGCCGCTTTGAGGGAAGAGCCCCAAGCCGGGTCCCACAGACCCAGAGGCACCTGCACTGGGGAGTGGAGGTGGTGCCCCGTGGGCTCCCCTCTTCAAACCCGAGCTCCTGCAAGTCTGATTGGTGGAAGAGGGAGGGGGCTGCAATTCACAAGCCCAAGGTTTTCACACGTAACCAAGTCCAGGCCTTGAAAATTCTGGGTTTTGCCCTCCTCACTCAGTGAGCCTAGCTGGGACTCAGCTTCCTCTCTCCTGAATAAAGAAAAGAGGGAGAAGGAAGGCTTAATGGGCGCGAGGTCTCCAGCTTGACCCCTGAAAACCTGTTGCTGTCCTGGCGGTTGAAAAAGGGCCCCCTGCGGCACGGCTCCCCGCCCACCCCCAACTGCACACCCCCAGGCCCCTAGTTGACTGTGGCTCCGCAGCCCAGCCGAGAATGGAAGCCTGGAGGGGAATCAGGCCTGGCTGCAGGCACTGTCCACACAGCAAGCTCCCCCCCTTCCCAAACCCAGGTCTTCTGGCCTCTTGAACTCCGGCTCTGGGGAGTGGGATGGGCTCTCGCCTCTGAGAGACCCCAGCTTCACATCTGCTGGGACTCCTTCAGCGAGAGGGTCAAATAGAGGTCTGGATTTGGGGTGGAGGCCTGTCGCCTGGCAGAGCAGCCTCTGCGGGCTGGGGGAGGAGCAGCGTGAGGCAGCAAACGCTGGGAGATGGGCAGGTGACTTGAGAGAATGCTCTGGGATGGTATTTTGATGACGCAGAGATGACTGGCAAACCACATGAGCCTCTGGTTTGTTTTTTCTTTTTTTTTTTTTTTTTGGAACCTTGCTGACCCCTCCTCTCTCTTCATCCATCTCCAGCCAGAAGCCACGCCGAGCCGGCCAGGGCAGGGGCCTGGAGCCTGGAGTTTAGGAGGACAGGACAAGCGGAGGACCGTGGCTCTCCGCATCTCCCCAGGAGTGAATGTATGGACTGGCCCTGGGCCCGGAGTGGAATGGAGGAGTTTGTCTACAGGGGGAAGGAACAGGAATGGTTGAAGGATGCTGTTTCCCGGGCACGCCGGGGCTGGGCATGGTGCTCTGCTTCCCCGCCCCCACTCCCTTCCCTTCACTTAACACCATTAACTAATCATTCTCCTCTCTGCCTGAAAACAAAGCCAGCTAACCACCAAGGACAGTCAGTTCGGAATCCTTCTTCCGCCCTGAGCAGAGTGCAGCCAGGTGGGGGTGGAGGAGCTGCCTCTGCGTCGAAGGGGAAATGAGGTTAGAGCTGAGGGTGACATCCTTTCCCTGTGTGGCTCCACCAAACAAGCACAAAGACTGTCCTTTAAAGAAGCCTGGGGGCGATCTGGGCTGCGAGGGTGTGGGTGGTAGAGGTCAGGGAGCAGGCAGCTTTGGGACGGGCTCATGATGGGGGCACTTTGAGATTCCAAACCAAAGAGAGATCAGGACCTTGGAGAGGATGCGAAGGGCCCGGTAATCAGCAGGAAGGGCAGGGAGGACGGGACAGGGTAGAGAGAACGGAAGGTGGAGAGTATCGGCCCTCTGGCTCTTCAAAGATGCCAGAAGATAGAGCTGCAGCAGCGGCTGGGAAGAGAGAGAGCAGCAGAGGAAGAACTTTCAGCAAGCGAGGACTGTGACCCAGCTGGAGGGGCTTCAAGGAGGCGGTGGTCACAGGGCTTCCACCGGCAGAGGCCCCCGGCACCTGGGCTGCATTGGAAGCAGCTTTACTCGAACGTAGGCCAAGACAAAAAGCAGCCCAGGATCTGAGTCCTAATTCTTTGTCTATTTCTCTCCAGAAGGAAGGGGTAGGAAGGCTGCTTTCCTCCACCCCCATGATAGACCCAGGCTACTCACAGATGAGGGGTCCCGCTGTGTGGAATGTCCTCTGTCTCTCTGGTATGGGTCTGACCACAGACAGAGAAACTGAGGCTGGGTCGGGGGGTGGCCATGGTCTGGTCTCCAGGGTGGGTGGGGCTTTCATTTCGGCGTAAGGAAAAGTGGGGAAGAGTGAGGCCCCGCAGTGTATTGGATGCGGAGATAAAAAGACAAGGATGGGCCTGCCCCAAGGGGCCACCCGGGTAGGATTCTAACCTAGGAGTCCTCTCTCAGCACAGTGGGCATGGTGGTCTTCCACCCACCCCTCTGGTTGAGGGGCTTGACTGGGAGGAAGATGCGAGAAGGTCGGGCTGGGGGGAGGAAGGAAGCTGATAAAGACAAGTTTGCAGCTGCAATGAGGAAGGAACTGGGGGTGGAGGCGGGTGACCCAGCAATCTTGGCAATTATGGAGGCTGGGGAACCCCCTGGCCTGGCCAGAGAATAGGGTCTGGTCTGAGTGTTTGGAGGGGAAGGGAGGAGAATTTGTCCAGAATGGGGGTCTGAGTTGGGAGGAGACCGCCCTGAGGGAGTGGAAAACAGGGTGGGAGGAGGGTGGGGGGCAGTTGTTGCCGAAGACATCATCAGGCCAGGAAACCGGATACTGGGGGGCTGGGTTGGAAGATGTGGGGGAAGAGATTGAATGGGGGGAAGCAGCCCCTATCCTGGCCGGACGCAGTCTTACGTGTCGTCTGCACCTGACCCAGGGCAGGAGGAAGGAGGTGCAGCTAGGATTAAGGTTTGCCCCCAGAAAGGCCGGGAAGAGGAGGAGGGTGACTTGGGAGTGGGGGGATGGGAGGGGTTATTTTTAAACTTGGAAAAACCTTGAGTGAGTTCATCTCCACCCTGAGTGCTAGAGGCGGCAAAGGCCCCATTGTACAGGGGTCTAGAGAAGGCGAGCGGGGAGGGGGTGAGGGGCACAATGGCAAGAATTATGCTGGAGCAGGCCGGGCCAGCGGAGGGCAGGGCGGGGGAGGGGACCCCTCGTCACAGCTGGCCTACTGAACTACGGGGTCCTGCGAGGCTGGGGCTTGGAAGGGCGGGGCAGAGGTCCGCTCTCACAAAGCCCCCTGTGGGGGAGCTGGGGTCTCTGGCATCCGGTGGTGGTCCATCCTGAGGAGGGGGCTGCGGGTGGGATTCCCACAGCCTGGCTTTCCCAGGGACTTCAGGGCCTGTTCCCAGGCTCCCAGCATTCCAGAGACTCCCCTGGGAGCTGCTCGCCTCTCTTCTCAGCCCCTTGTCTGCTGGGAGTCGGGGGGGGGGGGAGAGAGAGAGGATGTGGATCATAGGGACTCTTCCTGGGGACTAAGGACCCTTAAAGCAGAATGGAGGGGGACTGCCCTCCCATCCCAACCCCGCTAAGGCCTCAGAGTGGGCAATGTCCTTGTCCTTTCCGACCCCAGGGGCCTCTCTACCTTGGCGGCCCTCCAGCACCCAGGCATCGGACCAGGGGATCCCGCCGGGGAGTCCCAGGAGCCCTGCTCTCGGGGTCTCGCCCAGCGGAGGCCGTGGGGGGCGGGGCATCCGGCGCCGCTCTCACCAACCCAAACATTACCTTAAATGCTCAGGCGGCCGCCGCGGCCCGGGGAGGGGCTCTGGGCGCCCCCGCCCCCACCCCCAGCTCTCCGGAAGCCCCAGGCGGTTCCTGGGCCTTTCCCAGAGCGCAGCCGGCAGCAGTGATTCAGTCCAGTGCCCGCCCCCCTCCCCTCTGGAAGGCAGGAGCGGGAAGTAGAATTGGGGGAGTGAGGTGGAGAGAGCCGAGGTGCGTGGGGAGTCCCTGGGGGCCCCCTCCTGGGCGCGCAGCTACCTCCGATCAAGGAAGGAGTAGGACCCTCCAGCCAGGGTTTCAGCACTGGGACAGGAGTGGGGCTTTCTGGGTCTCCCTGGAGCTCTGCAGGTGCCCACTTCTGTTAGCTGTAATAGGAGGGCCTCCTTGCACATCCCCCCCGCCCCCCCTCTCTGGTCTCAGTTCTCTGGCTTCCCAGGGCCCTGCCGCCCTGCCGCGTCCTCCTCCCCTCCTAAATTTGGAGGAGGGAGCAAGTTGGTAGGGTGGAGGAGAGGGCCCCAAGCAGGATGCTGGAGCTTACACCTCTCCCCCTCAGGGAAGTTCACATCCGCTCCCCAAAATACCACCACCCAGAATGTCCCCAGAGAGCCTTTTAAATTTGACTTTGAGTTGTCCCTGAGGAGAAAGGCCAGCGAGTCCACCGCAGAGAGGCCTAAGGGGGACCTAGGCACACCACCAGGCCCTCCTGGCCTTCGCGAGGGGACTTCTGTATTTTGTTTTCCCTTCCTTCCACACAGCCCTCTGAGCCACCTGGGAGGAGCCCTGGAGGTGGGGACCTATGATCCCCGGCACTTGCCGCAACTGACCTTGGAGGGGGGCAGAGAGGAAGAAAGAGAAGAGGGAAGGCAAGCCTGGAGCCTACTCCCTGCCTCTCTGTAACGCACCCCAGCGGCTGGGGGATGAACACAGAATTTGGAGTCCGTCCGGAAAAAGCCCCGGACTCGGTTAAGCCCAGGGCTGCGCTCCTCCCTGGCACCTTCTCTTTGTGTTCCTGTCACACTGCACAGCGCTTGTTCAACTTGGATCTCAAACAGCTGATTGTGGGTGGCTCTGAGACAGCCCTGCCGCTTCTTTACCTAATCTTGGGCGAGTGACCAAACCAGTGACTGTTCACAGGGGACATGGCAGTGCTCAGAATGAGGGTAAAAGCCACTCTATCTAAAATTTGTACAGTGCTTTACAACTTAGATGTTTCACTTTGGGATCGTTTTTATCACTAGTATTTATCTTGATCTTTGCAAAAGAAATGAAGAAACTGAAGAACAAAGAGTGGCATGATCTAGGGGCACCTGAGTGGCTCAGTTAAGCATCTGACTTTTTTTTTTAAGCTTATTTATTTTGAGAGAGAGAGAGAGAGAGAGAGAGAGAGAGAGTGCATAAGCAGGAGAGGGGCAGAGAGAGAGGGAAAGAGAATCCCAGTCTCCGCACCATCAATGTGGAGCCTGATGTGGGGCTTAAACTCATAGACAGTGAGCTCATGACCTGAGCCAAAGCTAAGAGCTGATGATTAACTGACTGAGCCACCCAGGTGCGCCCCCCCTTTAGTAATAAAAATAATTTTTTTTATTATTTCTTTTTGAGAGAGACAGAGTGTGAGCAGGAACAGGGCAGAGAGAGAGGGAGACACAGAATGTGAAGCAGGCTCCAGGCTCTGAGCTGTCAGCACAGAGCCCGAAGCTGGGCCTGAACTCCTAAACCGTGAGATCATGACCTGAGCTGAAGTTGATGCTTAACCAAGTGAGCCACCCAGGTTCCCCTATACCCCCTTTTTTTTAAAGTTGAACATCCAACTCTTGATTTCAGCTCAGGTCATGATCTCAAGGTTCTTGGGTTCGAGCCCCGCGTTGGGCACTGTTTGGGATTCTCTCTCTTCCTCGCTCTCTGCCTCTCCCCCCTTCAAAATACATAAGTTTTAAAAACTTAAAAAAAAAAGGTGACATGATCTAAATTCACACTTTGTGAGAGGTGACATTATATATATACATATATTCATATATATATGTACACACATATATTTTTTCCTGTGGCAAAATACACATACCGTAAAATTTACCCTTTAATCATTCTAAGTGTACAATTCAGTGGCATTAAGTACATTCCAATGTTATCCAATCATCACCACTGCCTACATCCAGAACTTTCTGATTACCTCAAGGAACTAAACTCTGAACCAAGATGACTCTAACTCCCAAACCAGTGTGCTATACTTGTAACAATTTACAGCTGAATTAAGTAAGCCTATAATGGAAACAAAAGCCATGGATTGAGAAGCCCTGAATTATGTTGTATAAACAGGATGTTCAACAGGGATTCAGAAAAGGGGGCGTCCATGCCTGCACTCTGCCTGCACTCGCCAGGAAAGTCTTTCTGGAAGCGTGGAGGCTTCTGTAAAGAGTCTGGAGTTAGAGAGGGAGCAGTGAGGACAGATCCTTCCGGACAAGGCAGGTGTCAGGAGCAAGGGGAGGGACGGGACTGAAGGGGAGCATCTACAATGACAACCGCAGAATTTCTGTATAAACAGTTTCCAGAGGAGCCATCTGGCTGGAGGATGGGGCTGAAAGGGCGGCTAGGAGATCAGGCTTGCAAGTACATTTGCATAGCAAGCCCACTGCTTTCATTTCCATTATAGGTTTATTTGGAGTGCCTTGAGGAGAGCCTTAGCCACTATGGGCACCTGTTATGCAAACAGCTGGTACTCATTAAAGAGTGTTAACCTGGCAAGCTAGATATCCGGCAGGGTAGAAGGTGCATAATGTGGGAGTTTGGACAGATGAGGTGGACTTAGGTCATAGAAGAGGAAATGGATCTTAAGAGACGTAGGCAATCGGGAGCCACTACAGGTTCTTGAGTAGTGGCAAACGATGCGATGCGATTGGAACTCAGGATTAGATGGCCTGTTTCTTCTTTGCCGGAGAGCGCCCCCTGGTGCCCCTAGTTTGAACTGTTTCCCTCATCTTCCCCAGTAGGTGGGAGGATCCGGGACTGAAAGGCAGGACTGATGAGCTGGAGAAGCCAGACTCTTGGGCCACATATCCAATTCATCCTGAGTGATAACAGCAGGGCAGTCAACACTGAGGAGGTGTGTCAACAGAGAGGGTTTGATGTGAAGGAAAAGGGCCCTTGTCTGCCCCATCGTTCTGAGCTAGGATATTGGGTGTCAGGTACTAAGGTGGAGCTAGAGGTAGGATGATAATTGTTTTTAATGTTCATTTATTTTTGAGAGAGAGAGAGAGAGAGAGAGATGGAGCACAAGCAGGGGAGGGGCAGAGAGAGGAGACACAGAATCCAAAGGGGGCTCCAGGCTCTGATCTGTCAGCAAAGAGCCCCACACGGGGCTTGAACCCACTAAGTGTGAGATCATGACCTTAGCCAAAGTCTGACTCTTAATCGACTGAGCCACACAGACGCCCTGGTAGGATGATAATTAAGACAGGGTCCATGTTCTTGAAGAACGCATACTCTACTGAGGGGAACTCACAAGTAAACAGTTAAAATACAACGTGCCAAGTGCTTAAGTGCAAGTACGCACACAGAGCAGTTACTGAACCCGGCCTGAGGTGGTCAAGGAAGGCTGCCTGGAGGAGTTGACACCTAGCTTCATTTTTTTTAATGTTTTTTAATTTTTAAAATTTATTTCTGGGACAGAGAGAGAGAGAGGCAGCGTGAGCAGGGAAGGGTCAGAGAGAGAGAGAGAGACACAGAATCTGAAGCAGGCTCCAGGCTCTGAGCTGTCAGCACAGAGCCCATGTGGAGCTCGAACCCACACACCGTGAGATCATGACCTGAGCCGAAGTAGGATGCTCAAACGACTGAGCCACGCAGGTGCCCCAACACCTAGCTTCATTTTAACCATAATAGTCGGTAACCAGGGAACAGGGTATGGCAGTATGGCATGTGCTGTTTAAAGTGTGACCTGGGCGGTACCCTGACTGTCTTAGTTGGTGGAGTGAGTGACACTCGATCTCAGGGTTGTGAGTTTGAGCCCCACATTAGGTGTAGAGATAACTTAACGATAAAGTCTTTACAGTGTGACTTAGCATGCTGTGTGCAGGAGGCTACTGGCGTTGGTTAGCATCCTGCGAGGGAAGGATGAGTTTAGTGAGGGATGAGGCCAGATTATAGAGGATGTGTAAACTCTGGTAAATTATCTAGAGCAACAAGGTGCCTTGTGAATGCCGGGAGCTTGGAGGCATCCGCTGACTTCTGTAGATCCATCAGCACTCAGGCCCCAGAGGAATAAAATGAAGGGGCCCACTTTCTAAGGACCTATTTCCCTTCTCAGGTCCATCCTCTCCCCTGTGACCGAGGTTGGAAACATCCAATCCCTTCTGGGGAGGCAATCTCTACTTATAAGTGTGGCCTCATTTTCACTTTCCACAAGCCTATTTATCTTTATCATGAGAGACCCTCCTCTAGTGAAAGATGAGTGTTGGGGGAGCCTCTTCCCTAATGTCACCCACATGTGACTGAGACCCTCTTGGGAGCCTCTGTTCCTTCCCATATCCAACTTGAAGTGGAGTGCACCTTTTGAGCTCCCTATACACGATCCTTACATAAACCTGCACAATGGAGTACTATGCAGCTGTTAAGATAATAATGATTTCTGTACACTGATAGGAAGTGATGGCCAGAACAGGAGTTTGCATTAAAAAGCTAGTTATAGAACACTATACAGATAATGCTACTTTTTGTATAAGAATGGGTGAACATTTGGGGCGCCTTGGGGTGGCTCAGTCGGTTGAGCATCCGACTCTTGATTTCAGCTCGGATCATGATCTTGCAGTCTGTGAGTTCAAGCCCCACGTGGGGTTCCATACTGACGGCATGAAGCCTGCTTGGGACTTTCTCTCTCCCTCTCTTTACTCTACCCTGATCATGCTCTTTCTATCTCTCTCGAAATGAATAAATAAAACTTTTAAAAAATGGGTGAACATTTTATATATTGCCCATCTATATTTATACTTTCAAATAGAAACATTGAAAGGGCCAGAACCAAATAAAAACCGTCACCTATAGAGTCATGGAAGGCACAGGCCCACCCCCAGTATTTGTGGGGCCAGGTGAGAGTACAAATGAAGGCTCACATATCATATATCAAAATATTTGAGTTGTTTGGAAGCGAACTATTAAACATGTTTTACCCTCTTACCTTGACAAACATGCTTTCTAATGACAAAATTAAAAAGTAGGTAAAGCTATGGTTTTCATATGACTTCAAGTCAAGAAAATATCCAAGGTAAGCTAACTTAAGGGTTTTTTTTTTTTTAAGATTTTATTTTTTGGGGCACCTGGGTGGAGTCGTCAAGCATCTGACTTCAGCTCAGGTCATGTTCTCATAGTTCGTGAGATCAAGTCCCACATCGCGTGAGCTCGACCCCTGCCTCTCTCTCTCTCTCTCACCACCCCCCCCGTGCCCCTTGCTCACTTGTGCCCTTTCTCTAAAAAAGAAAATATTTTTTCCTTTTTAAATTTATTTTACTATCTTTTTAAGTTTCTTTCTTTATTTTGAGGAAGAGAGAGAGAGAGAGAGAGCAAGTGCAGGAGGGGCAGAGAGAGAGGGAGAGAGAGAATCCCAAGCAGGCTCTGCATAGTGCAGAGTCCGATGTGGAGGCTCAACCCCACGAACTGTGAGATCATGACCTGAGCCGAAACCAAGAGTTAGACACCAGCTGAGCCACCCAGGCACCCCTGAATTTATTTTATTTTATTTTTTATTATTTTTTTAAATGTTTTTTTTTAATTTTTATTTATTTCTAGGAGAGAGAGAGAGAGACAGCGTGAGCAGGGAGGGTCAGAGAGAGACACAGACTGAAACAGGCTCCAGGCTCCGAGCTGGCAGTCAGCACAGAGCCCAACGCAGGGCTGGAACCCATGAACCGCAAGATCATGACCTAAGCGAAAGTCGGACGCTTAACCGACTAAGCCACCAGACCCCCAAATTTATTTTAGATAGAGCAAGTGGGGGAGAGAGGCAGAGGGAGGGAGACAGGGAATGCCCAGCAGACTTGGCACTCAGTGTGGAGCCTGAGGCAGGGCTTGATTCCGTGACCCTGGGATCATGACCTGAGCTGAAATGAAGAGTTGGACATTCACCCCATTGAGCCACCCAGGCGCTGCAAAGATTTTATTTTTCATAAAGATTTTTAAAGGTTTTTTTTTTGTTTGTTTTTTTGTTTTAGAGAGAAAGGGGGGTCGGTAGGGACAGAGAGAAAGGGAGACTAGGATCCAAATCGGGCTCTGTGGTGACAGCAGAAAGCCTATGTGGGTCTCGAACTCATTATGAGATCATGACCTGAGCTGAAGTCCGGTGCTTAACCAACTGAGCCACACAGGCACCTCCCAAAGATTTTATTTTTAAGTAACCTCTACACTCAACGTAGAACTCAGAATCACATGCTCCACTGACGGAGCTAGCCAGGCGCCCCATAAATTAGCTTAATTATCATCGCACATGCCTGGGTATTCTCACGATGGGCCTGCACTATTTGAATGGAATAATACAGTCATACACAACTCATAAATTATTATATATTTATCCCATTAATGTTTTTTGCCTTAATTTTGGCAAAATCTCTAATTGTGTTATAATAAAAATGTTCTCATAATGCATACTCTGTTGCCAGTAATGCTAAATTAATTGACCTTTCTTGAATTACCATTGTTCTTAGATGTTTAAAAAAATTACTCCCAATTTAGAGAAACTTTGCTCCAAACTGAAATTATTCCTAATATTTTTAAACCAGTGCTTTGATTCAGAACTGGCTCATACATTTTACATCATGTTCAAACATTATACAGGAGTTACATATAATACGTATTTTATCCCATAAAATGTTTATTTTATTTAAAAAATTGTTAATGTTTATTTTTGAGAGAGAGACAGAGAGAGACAGAGTGCGAGCAGGGGAGGGGAGCTGTCAGCACAGAGCCTGATGCGGGGCTCGAACTCACAACCATGAGATCATAACCTGAGCCAAAGTTGGACACTTAACTGACTGAACCACCCAGGCGCCCCTATCCCAGAACATATTTAAAGTATTTTTCATCATATAAATGTTTCTCATCTATATTGCAATTTTCACCATCTCTTAAAGCAACATCTAGATCCACCTGGTATTTCTTGTTTTATTTATTTAATGTTTTCAAACACTTTTTCCTCAGAATTTTACTTTCTTTTATTTAAAAAATTTTTATGTGATTCTATTCCAGCTGACACACAGTGTTACATTAGTATCATGTGTACAACATAGTGACCTAACTTTCTACATATGCTGTGCTCACAAACGTAGCTGCCATCTGTCACTGTACGATGGTGTTACAGTACCATTGACTATTCCCTGTGCTGTGTTGTTTCACTGTTTTTTATTTTTTTATTTCTTCAAGTCCCAGATATTCTAAAGAAAAGTCTGAGGGGCTTATGGGTGGCTGAGTCGGTTGCACGTCTGACTTCAGCTCAGGTCATGATCTCACAGTGTGTGAGTTGAAGCCCCACATTGGGCTCTGTGCTGACAGCTCATAGCCTGCTTGGTATCTACTCTCTCCCCCTCTAACTGCCCCTCCCCCTCCTTCGAATGCTTTCTCTCTCTTTCTCAAAAAAAAATATTTAAAAATTTTTAAAAAAGACTCTGAAGAGCAGTATGTTGCTATATTTCTTCAAATTTCTCTTCAATTGAGATTGTAATTTGATCTTGGCCAGAAGTCTCTGTATAGACATTGGTTTGGGGAATATTTGCATGTGATTCTTTTCCTTTATGATCATGGAAACATTTCTTATTTCCTTGTTTTAGTTTCCACATGTATATATTTCACTTTATTTTGAAATAATGTCTTACATTCAGAAAGTTGCAAGGATAGCAGAGGATGAGAGGCCTTGTATACGCTTTACTTACTTAGTGTCACAGGGTATTAACATTTTATCACATTTTTTGCTTTTTAATTTTCTCTCTAAATTAAAGCACTTTTTAGTTTAATATTTATTTTTGAGAGAGAGAGTAGGAGAGACAGAGTGCATGGGGGAGGGGCAGAGAGATCTGGAGAAAAAGAATCAGAAGTAGGCTCTGTGCTGACAGCAGAGAGTCTGATGTGAGGCTTGAACTCATGAACTGTGAGATCATGACCTGAGCCGAAGTTGGGTGCCCAACTGACTGAGCCACCCAGGTGCCCTCTAAACTAAAAATTTATATATATATATATATATAAATATATATATATATATAAATGTATAAATATATATATTTATTTATATAAATAAATAGGTGTTTAGTTTAGTTTAGGTGCCCTCTAAACTAAAAATTTATATATATATATAAATGTATAAATATATATATTTATTTATATAAATTTATATTTATATTTATATTTATATATAAAAATATATTTATATTATAATATAAATATTGTAATATTTATATTATATATTTATTTAATATATATATTTAAATGTATTTAAGTGTTTTATTTATTTCTAGGAGAGAGAGAGAGACAACGTGAACAGGGAAGGGTCAGAGAGAGAGGGAGTCACAGACTGAAACAGGCTCCAGGCTCTGAGCCGGCAGTCAGCACAGAGCCTGACGCGGGCCCGAACCCATGAACTGCGAGATCATGACCTAAGAGAAAGTCGGACGCTCAACCGACTAAGCCACCCAGGTGCCCCATATATATATATATATATATATTTTTTTTTTTAAGTAATCTCTACACCCAATGTGCAGCTCAAAGTCACAACTTAGAGATCAAGAGTTGCACACTCTACCTACTGAGCCAGCCAGGCGTGCCGGAATTCGTTTTTAATTTTTTAAATGTTTATTTACTTATTTTGAGAGACAGAAAGAGAGAGAATGAGCGCCAGTGGAGGAGTAGGGGGGGCGGGCAGGGAGAGAATCCCAAGTAGGCTCCACACAGTCCACACAGAACCTGACGCAGAGCTCAGTCCCACGAACTGTCAGATCATGACCTGAGCTGGTATCGGGAGTTGGATGCTTAACCAACTGCATACACCCCAGCTGCAGAAATTTTTAATTTAAAATTGTATTTGGTACAGTGTATATACATATG
Source organism: Proteles cristata cristata (assembly GCA_017311185.1). NCBI lineage: Eukaryota > Metazoa > Chordata > Mammalia > Carnivora > Hyaenidae > Proteles > Proteles cristata. Next base: position 1,598,811 of record JAESUZ010002552.1, on the reverse strand, counting down.
TAAAATTATTTTTTCTTGTGAATCATGAGAGTAGATTGCATACATCATGCCCTGAGGTCCCTGAATTCAAAGATCCCTGAATACTTCAGTATTTCCTATGAAGGCTATTCTCTCTCTTGTTTTTAAAGTTTATCTATTTTTTAATACTCTCTCACCCATCAGGGGGCTTGAACTCATGAGCCTGAGATCGAGTCTCATGTTCCTCCCACTGAGCCAGCCAGGCACCCCAAGAAGGCTATTCTCTTGTATAACCACAGAATGGTTATCAAATTTAAAAGATTTAAGTTGATACAAGACATGTCTAATCTCTAATCCATAATCCAGTTTGACAAGAGTCTCAATAATGTCCATCGCAAGCAATTGTTTCTGCTCCAGGATGTAGTTCAGAACTCTCTATTGCATTTAGTCCTCAGGCCTCAATGTTCTCATTTCATCTGGAATGATTCTCCAGACTTTGTCCTTCCAATCTGTCAATTTGGATTGGTCTGATGTATCCTGGTGCTTAAATTATGGTTATGTACCCAGGCTGAATATTACGTACGTAACCTGCATGTTAATATCCTTTGGTGGTTCTGGCCCGAACAACTTGCAATTTTCACTATGACAGGTTTGAGAGACAGCCTCTCTCCTGTGTATCAGTCAGCATTGCACTTCAGAGAAGAGCTCTCCTCTCTTATTTATCTAGCGTATCAGTTTGGACTCACGGGGTCCTTATTTATTTGGATGCTGAAATTAGCCCACATTTGGCCACCTTTGAGCTGGCTCTTGTGTTCTTTGACACCACCCCCCAGCCATCATACACCATAATTTTTGCGCTGCTTTCTTTCTGGCACACCAAGTTTACCTTGTACCTTCTCTGCCCCAGCCCTGTAATCAACATTTTTCAAGGGACCTCAGTTCCTTTTAGTGGGGAATGGTAGGTAGAAATCAAGATCTGGGCATTAGGTGTGCCCCTTGCTACAAGAGTGTTACTGTTTTTTGGCCCTTTCTGTGGAGAAAGCTGGGGGAAAATATGTAGGTATCATATACATATGGTATAGATAATACATATATAAAATATCTATACATAAAATAATTCATATATAATACATATAGTCTAATATCTATTATATATTAGATATTAAAAATAGATATTATATCTGTTATATATAATAGATATCTAATCTAATATGTATTATGTATATATGTGTATGTATATATAGGGAAGCATGAGTTCATGCTGGTGACTTCTAATTCTGACCGAACTCCATGGGGTTCTACCTTGCCTTCCTGCATTCCATATTTATGTCTCCCTTCTTGCAAAGAACTCTGGCTCCCAACAATATTTCAGAATTGCTACGTCTGTACCACTATAAAAAGTGAAGCTAATGAAAATAGTTCAAGTGTTCTTCGCCCCTTCCCCTCTCCCCAAAAGCTGAGGGTATAGAGTCAGTTCTTACTCCTCTCCTCTCTGGATGGTTATATTATTCATATGAAATGCAGTTGGGTTCATTTGTTTCTGTTTGCATTCAGTTTGGGATATTTTTTTCTCATTTTTATTGATTCTAATTTAAGTTTTTAAATGTGTAGAGCATTAGCACGCTTCCAAAAGTCAAAATTACACAACAAGTATACTCAGGGAAATGGCACCCCTCCCCTTCCACCCCATTCTTCTACCTCTTCTATCTCACTTTATTATTTTTCTGGTTTAGCCTTTCTGTGTTTTTATTTTTTTCAAAAATAAGCAGATACATGTTCCCTTATTTCCCCCTCTTTCTTACATAAAAGATATCATACTATAACATTTTGCACTTTTTTTTTCACTTGTAAACTGGAAATCACTCTAGATTATACAGATCTTCCTTATCCTTTTTTTTTTTTTAAAGTAGGCTCCATGCCCAACATGGGGCTTGAACTCATGACCCTGAGATCAAGGGTTGCATGCTTGCAATCCCTATCAAAATAACACCAGCATTCTTCACAGAGCTAGAACAATCAATCCTAAAATTTGTATGGAACCAGGAAAGACCCTAGATAGCCAAAACAACCTTGAAAATGAAAACCAAAGCTGGAGGCATCACAATCCCACTTCAAGCTCTATTACAAAACTAATCATCAAGACAGTATGATACTGGCACAAAAAAAGACATTCAGATCAATGGAACAGAATAGAGAACCCAGAACGGACCCAAAAACGTATGGCCAACTAATCTTTGACAAAGCAGGAAAGACTATTCAATGGAATGAAGACAGTCTCTTCAGCAAATGGTGCTGGGAACACTGAACAGCGACATACAGAAAAATGACCCTGGACTGTTTTCTTACACCATACACAAAACTAAACTTAAAATGGATGAGAGACCTAAACATAAGACAGGAAGTCATCAAAATCCTAGAGGAGAAAGCAGGCAAAAACCTCTTTGACCTTGGCCACATCAACTTCTTACTCAATACGTCTCCAGAGGCAAGGGAAACAAAAGGAAAAATGAACTATTGGGACCTCATCAAAATAAAAAGTTTCTGCACAGTGAAGGAAACAATCAGCAAAACTAAAAGGCAACGGATGGAATGGGAAAAGATATTTGCAAACGACATCAGATAAAGGGTTAGTATCCAAAATCTATAAAGTACCTATCAAACTCAACACCCAAAAACAAATAATCCAGTGAAGAAATGGACAGAAGACAGGAATAGACACTTCTCCAAAGAAGACATGCAGATGGCCAACAGACACATGAAACGATGCTCAACATCACTCATCATCAGGGAAATATAAATCAAAACCACACTGAGATGCCACCTTATGCTGGTCAGAGTGGCTAAAATGAACAAATCAGGAGACTATAGATGCTGGTGAGGATGTGGAGAAACGGGCACCCTCTTACACTGCTGGTGGGAATGCAAACTGGTACAGCCCGTCTGGAAAACAGTGTGGGGATTCCTCAAAAAATTAAAAGTAGAACTACCCTATGACCCAGCAATTGCACTAGTAGGTATTTACCCAAGGGATACAGGTGTGCTGTTTTGAAGGTGCATATGCACACCAATATTTATGGCAGTGCTATCAATAATAGCCAAATTATGGAAAGAGCCCAAATGTCCATCTATAGATGAATGGATAAAGAAGATGTGGTATGTATGTATGTGTGTATATATGTGTATATATGTACACACATATTTATATCGGGCTCTGCACCAGGTGCGGATCCTGCTTGAGATTCTCTCTCTCCATCTCCCTCTGCCCTTCCCTGACCTGCGTGCACTCCCTCTCTCTCAAAAAATAAAATAAAATAAAAATAAAGAAATGATCTTAACAGTAAATTCATGGAAGTGGATTGCTAGGTCAAAGGGTAAATGCATACGTAGGGTTTTTTGCTTTGTTTTCTTTTTTTAAATTATGGTTAAAAAAAACCAAATGTAACATGAAGTCTACCATCTTTAAGTGTACAGTTCAGTAGGGGTAAGTATATCCTGTTGTGAAACAGATCTCCAGAACTTTTTTTATCTTGAAAAACTGAAGCTTTATATCCATTAAACAAAAACTTCCCCTTTCCCTCTCCCCCTTAGGTTTCAGTAATCATTGTTCTACTTTGTTTCTATAAATGTGACTACTTTAGATACCTATATAAGTGGGATAATACAGTATTCATCCTTTTTTTTTTTTTTTGAGAGAGAGAGCGAGTGTAAGTGGGGGAGGGGCAGAGAATGAGGAGACAGAGAATCCCAAGCAGGCTCCACGCTGTAAGCACAGAGCTCGACATGGGGCTCGAACCCATGAACCATGAGGTCATGACCTGTGCCGAAGTCAAGAGTCAGATGCTTAACCAACTGAGCCACCCACGTAGCCCCAGTATCATCCTTTTGTGATTGGCTTCTCTCGCTTAGCATAATGTTTTTATGTTTCTTTCATGCTATAGCATGTATCAAGATTTCATTTGCTTTTGTGGTTGAATGATATTCCATTGTATGCATAGAACACATTTTGTTTGATATTTTTTTGTCAACAGGCACTTGGGATGTTCCCACCTCTTAGCTGCTGTGAATAGTGCTGCTATGACCATGGATGTGCCAATATCTCTTTGAGACCCTGCTTTCAATTCTTTTGCGTGTATTCCCAGAAGTGGGGTTGCTGAATCATAGGGTAGTTCTATTCTGAACTTTTTGAGGAACTTCCATACTGTTTCCTATAGTGCCGGACCACGCCACAATCCCACTGACAGTGCACAAGGGCTCCAACCTCTCCACATCTTTGCCAACACCTGCTATTTTCAGTTTCCTTCATAGTAACCGTCCCACTGGGTAGAAGGTGACGTCCCACCTCAGCCCTACTAGTAACCCTTCGGATGACCGGAGATGCCAAGCACCCCCCCCATATACCTGCCGGCCAAATGCACATCATCCTGAAATGTCCATTCAGGTCTCCCACACAATCCCCCTCTCTATGTGATCTTCTGCTATAGACTGGGAGTTCTCCAGACACCAGCCCCCATTAGATACATGACCTGCAAGTACTGTCCCCTTCTTGGTAGACTGTGCTTCCTACTCTGTTGATTGCATTGCTTGATGCATAAGAACCTCCATGTTCAATGTAGTCCAAGTTGTTTAATTTTTCTTTTTTGTTTATGCTTTTCATGTCAGATCCAAGAAGTCACTGCCAAGTTCAATGTTATGAAACTTTCATCTATGTTTTCTTCTAGGAATTTCACAGGTTTGGGTCTTATGTTTAGGCCTTTATTCCATTTTGAGTTAATTTTTGTAAATAGTGTAAGATAAGCATCTAAATTCATGCTTTTGCATGTGGATATCCAGCTTTCCCAACATCGTTTGTTGAAAAGATTACCTTTTTCCCCATGGAGTGCTTTTAGCCCTCTTGTTGAAGATCATATGCCCGTATATACAAGAGTTTATTTCTGGGCTCTCTCTTCACTGGTCTGTATGAATTTCTGTCTTATGCCATTACAACCCTGTCTTGATTATTGTAGCTTCGTAATAATGCACATGTAGATATCATAGTTACTGCTCTCCTCCCCACTGGCTTGGTAACATCTTGCTTACCTACCAGCAATGTATGAGAGTGCCTGTATCCCCAGAATTTTGCTAACAGAGTGTTTTGTCATGTTTGTTTCCTTACTAGTTTACTAGCATAGAGCTCCCTTAATTTTAGAAAGTATTTTAGAATTTAAAAGAAGTTATCTACTCCTTTGGGAAGTAAAACAACTACTAGACAGTCACATGCAAAAGCATTGATCTAGAGGGGCGCCTGGGTGGCTTAGTCGGTTGGTCGTCCGACTTTCGCTTAGGTCATGATCTCGCGGTTCGTGGGTTCGAGCCCCTGCGTCGGGCTCTGTGCTGACTGCCAGCTCAGAGCCTGGAGCCTGTTTCAGTCTGTGACTCCCTCTCTCTCTGACTCTCCCCTGCTCACACTGTCTCTCTCTCTCTCTCCTAGAAATTAAAAAAAAAAAAAAAAGCATTGATCTAGACACAAACCTTGAGAAAATTGACAAGTTGGACTTCGTTAAAATTCAAAGCTCCCATTTTGTGGAAGGCACTATTGAGAGACTGAAGAGACAAGCCACAGACTGGGAGAAAATATCTGCAAAACACGTATCTGATAAAGAACTGGCATCTAATACGGCCCCTGGGTGGCTCAATAGGTTAAGTGTCCAACTTTGGCTCAGTTCTTGAGTTCGAGCCCCAATAGGGCTCTGTGCCAATAGCGTGCTTCGGATTATGTGTCCCCCTCTCTCTCTGCCCTTCCCCTGCTCTCTTTCTTTCTCTCTCTCAAAAATAAGTAAACATTAAAAAAAAAAAACTGGCATCTAAGGCATACAAACTCAACAATTTAAACAATTTAAAACTCAACAAGAGGAAAACAACCTATTTAAAAAATGGGCCAAAGACCTTAACAGACACCTCATCAAAAAAGATATACAGATAGCAAATACTCATATGAAAAGATGTCAACATCAGTGGTCATTAGGGTATTGCAAATTCAAACAACAAAGTGCGGGAAGAGGGTTGTGCCTGGGTGGCTCAGTTGTTTAAGCGCCTGTCCAACTTCAGCTCAGGTCATGATCTCACAGTCTGTGGGTTCGATCCCTATGTCGGGCTCTGTGCTGATAGCGCAGAGCCTGGAGCCTGCTTTGGATTCTGTCTCCCTCTCTCTCTCTGCCCCTCCCCCTCACACTCTGTGTGTTTGTCTTTCTGTCAAAAATAAATAAATGTTAAAACAACAACAACGAGGTGCTACTACGTATCAATTAGATGGCTAATTTCCAAATACCAATAACACCAAACGCTGGCGAGGCTGTGGAGCAAGAGGAGCTCTCATTCAGTGCTGATCAGAATGCAAAATGGTACGGCCACTTCGAACAATAATTTGGCGGTTTCTTACAAAGCTAAACATATTCTTTACCAAACAATTAAGCAATTGTTCTTCTTTGTATTTACCCAAATGAGACGAAAACTTAGGTCCACATAAAAACCTGCACATGGATGATTATAGCAGCTGTATTCATAATTGCCAAAACTTTAAAAAAAATTTTTTTAATGTTTTTTATTTATTTCTAGGAGAGAGAGAGAGAGAAAGAGAGAGAGAGACAGCGTGAGCAGGGGAGGGTCAGAGAGAGAGGGAGTGACAGACTCTGAAACAGGCTCCAGGCTCTGAGCTGGCAGTCAGCACAGAGCCCGACGCCGGGCTCGAACCCAGAACCGTGAGATCATGACCTAAGCGAAAGTCGGACGCTTAACCGACTAAGCCACCCAGGTGCCCCCATAATTGCCAAAACTTGAAGCAACCAAGATGTCCTTCAATAGGACAAGGGATAAACAAACGGTAGGTAAAGGATAAAGAGAAACGAGCTATCAAGTCACAAAAAGACATGGAAGAACCCTAAATATACATTGTTAAGTGAAAGATGCTCATTTGAAAAGGCTATATAAGATTCTAATGACATGACATTCTGAGGAAGGTAAAACAGTGGAGACAATAAAAATATTGGTGATGGTGGGGTTTGGTGGGGTTTAGGTGGCTCAGTTGGTTAAACGCAGACTCTTGATTTCGGCTCAGGTCGTGATCTCACAAGTTGGTGAGTTCGAGTCCCGCATTGCCTCTGCTCTGATAGCATGGAGACTGCTTGGGGTTCTCGCTCTCCTTCTCTCTCTGCCCCTCCCCCGCTTGTGTGCGGGCACTCTCTCAAAATAAATAAGTAAACAGTTTTTAAGTTAAAAAAGGAGAGAGGCCAACGTGGCAGAGAAGTAGGGGATCCGTACTTCCCAAGTCTCTGAGGCAGAGGAGGGCTGAAGCCAAAGGACTTTGAACCCAAGAGTCTGGGAGGAAAAGAGACTGAGTCTATGAGGGAGAAACTGGGACATCCTAACGGGCATAGGTGGGTGATTGTGAACTGGGGGAGATAAAACGGGCCGTGTGGGCACGGAGGGGAGGGATCCCCTTCCCTGGAGAGACAAAGGAATGAGAAAGAGCGGATGGGGAAGCACAGGACTGTTTCTGGACAAGAAAAAAACCTCTGACTGGGAGGGAGAGGCATCCCAGCATCCCATCTCTAACTGCAGGGCTTTAGGAGAGGGATCCTGTCTCTAACTGTGGGGCTTTCTTCACACTGGGGCCAGCTGACCTGTTTGCGCACCTGGGGAGGGGGGAGCCACTTCTGGGTTCGGTGGTAGATCAGGGGCGCAGTCCGCAGCAGGAGAAACAGGTCCCCTGCCCTGAAGGGCTGTGGCACTGGACGAAACTAGCTGGGACCTCGTATCAGGCAGCATAGAGAGGCGCTTCGGGGTGCAAAGAGAGGCGCTTCGGGGTGCAAGGAGCGGGAGTTTAAATCCCAGCCGAGCTCCGGGGCACGGGAATGGGGAGACCGAGAAAGTCCACCCCGTCTGTACCTATGGCACAGTGAAGACAGCTCCAAGGGAGACCACTGGCGAGTGGAGAAGAGACTGAGGGGTTCGCCATTTTTCTTCCCATAACCACCCAGGCAGGGCCTCAGGGATTGGTCGGGGCCCACAGTGGAGGCGGGACCCGCCTACACCAAACCACGCCCCTCCACACCGGGCGCCACTTAATCTATTGGCGCTGGATAGACTATGGAACCAAACGGTCTCTCCAGACCAGCGCTGGAGGCATCGCGTGATTAATACTAGGACAATTCTTGCTATTTAGATATATGCTCCTTTTTCTCCTTATCTCTTCCCTCCTCTAGGCTGGTTACTCTGGTTTTTGGTTTGCTTAAATAGACGTATTTAATCCATTCTCCTGATACATGTTTCTACACATCCTTCTTTCCTTTCCTTTCTCTCTCTTTTTCTGGAATAATCAGGCCATGTAGTTTCTCTGTCTGGGTAACTATCTTTGTTTCTTTTTCCTCGTCTCCTTCCCTATCTTCCTTTCTCTCTCTCTGGATTAAGGCTTTTAGTCTTCCTGCCTGGCCAATGTTCATTTTTTCTTCTTTCCCCGCCCCTATCATGTCTCTCTTTGTATGTGCTCTTTCATCAGCACCGCCTCCACCTTCTTTACTTGTAACTGGTGTTTCTGGCTTTTTGCTTTTGGATTGTTTTTTGCTTTTTGTGTTCATTTGTTTGTGTGTTTGCATGTTTTTGTTTCCTGTTTGTCTGTTTGTTTTCCTTTCCAGGAACAAATCAAAGCGCACCTGGTGGAGTGTCCAAAACATTACTACGAGTAGGGAAGTAAAATAACCAAAGTCACAACAAGAGAGAGCAGGTAACACTCTCCAAAAAAAACCACTTCCTGAATGTCCAGGCTCTGAACAGTGTATAAGCCCCCTTTAGTATAGCAGCGCTTGCAGGTGCCGAGCACATAACAAGCTTATAAAACTTGTAAGGGACAGAAAACTATCCAAAATAATGAAACAGAAGAATTCTCCTCAAAAGAAACTACAGAAAGAAGTGATAGCTAAAGAACTGATCACAGCAAATATAAGCAACATAACTGAACAAAAATTTAGAATAATAGTCACAATATTAATCGCTGGGCTTGAAAAAAGCACAGAAGACAGCAGAGACTCTAATGCTACAGAGATGATAAAGGATCTTAAAAATAGTCATGATGAATTAAAAAGTGCTATAAATGAGGTGCAAAATAAAATGGAGACAGCCACAGGGCAGATTGAAGAGGCAGAGGGGAGAATAGGTGAATTAGAATTATGAAAAAAGAGGAAGCTGAGAAAAAGAAATAAAAAATTCCAGGGTCATCAAGGGAGAATTAGAGAACTTAGTGATGCAATCAAATGGACTAATATCTGTATCTTAGGAATTCCAGAAGAAGAAGAAGAGAGAAAGGGGCTGAAGGTGTACTTGAACAAATCATAGCTGAGAACTTCCCCACTCTGGGGAAGGAAATAGATATTGAAATCCAAGAGGCACAGAGAACTCCTGTCGGATGTAACATGAATTGATCTTCTGCATGACATACAGTGAAACTGGCAAAATAGAAGGCTAAAAAGAGACATCTGAAAGCAGCTAGGCATAAACAGGCCTTGACATACAAAGGTAGACACATAAGGGTAGTAGCAGACCTATATACTGAAACTTGGCAGGCAAGAAAGGAATGGCAGGAAATCTTCAATGTGACGAACAAGAAAAATATGCAGCCAAGAATCCTTTATCCAGTAAGCCTATCATTCAGAACAGAAGGAGAGATAAAGGTTTTCCCAAGCAAACAAAAACTGAAAGAATTCATCATCACTAAACCAGCCCTACAAGAAATCCTAAGAGGGATTCTATGAGCGAAATGTTGCAAGGACCACAAAGTACCAGAGACATCACCACAAGCATGAAACCTACAGATAACACAATGACTTCAAAACCATATTTTTCAATAATAACACTGAATGTGGAGCGCCTGGGTGGCTCAGTTGGTTGAGTGTCTGACTTCTTCTCAGGTCATGATCTCCCGGTGTGTGGGTTCAAGCCCCGTGTTGGTCTCTGTGCTGACAGCTCGGAGTCTGGAGTCTGCTTCGGATTCTGTGTCTCCTTCTCTCTCTGCCCCTCCCCAGCTCATGTTCTGTCTCTCAAAGATAAATGAATGTAAAAAAAAAAATAACAAACTAAAAAAACAACAACACTGAATGTAAATGGTCTCAATGCTCCAATCAAAAGACAAAGGGTATCAGCATGGATAAAAAACCAAGACCCAACCTATTTGCTGTCTACAAGAGACTCATTTTAGACATGAGGACACCTTCAGATTGAAAGTGAGGAGATGGAGAACTATCTATCATGCCACTGGAAGTCAAAAGAAAGCTGGAGTAGCCATATTTATCTCAGACAAACCAGACTTCAAATTAAAGGCTGTAACAAGAGACAAAGAAGGGCATTATATAATAATTACAGGGTCTATCCATCAGAAAGAGCTAACAATTATAAATGTCTATGCACCGAGTTTGGGAACACCCAAATATATAAAACAATCACAAACATAGCACAATCTTATTGATAAGAATGTAGTAATTGCAGAGGACTTTAATACTCCACTTACAGATCATCTAGACAGAGAATCAGTAAAGAAACAATGGCCTTGAATGATACATTGGACCAGATGGACTTGACAGATATATTTAGAACTCTACATTCTAAAGCAGAGGGATATACTTTCTTCTGGAGTGCACATGGTACATTCTCCAAGATAGATCACATACTGGGTCACAAAGCAGTCCTCAATAAATATAAAAGAATTTAGATCATCATGCACAGTCTCAGATCACAATACTATGAAACTTGTAATCAACCACAGGAAAAAGTCTGGAAAACCTCCAAAAGCATGGAGGTTAAAGAACATCCTACTAAAGAACTGCTGGGTCAACCAGGCAATTAGAAAAGAAATTAAAAAATATATGGAAACAAGTGAAAATGAAAATACAATAATCCAAACCCTTTGGGATTCAGCAAAGGCAGTTCTAAGAGGAAAATGCATTGCAATACAGGCCTATCTCAAGAAACAAGAAAAATCCCAAATACAAAATTTAACAGCACACCTAAAGGAACTAGAAGCAGAACAGCAAAGACACCCCAAACTCAGCATAAGAAGAGAAATAAGAAAGATTAGAGCAGAAATAAACAATATAGAATCCAAAAACAAAACAAAACAAAAACAAAAAAATAAACAAACCAGTAGAACAGATAAATGAAACCAAGAGTTATTTTTTTTAAAATAAACAAAATTAAAAAAAAAAAACAAAAAACAAAATTGATAAACCTCTAGCAAGGCTTCTCAAAAAGAAAAGAGAGAAGACCCAAATACATAAAATCACGAATGGAAATGGATTTATTACAACCAATCCCTCAGAAACACAATTACCAGAGAATACTATGAAAAATTATAAGCCAACAAACTGGACGACCTGGAAGAAATGGACAGAGTCCTAAACACCCACACACTACCAAAACTCAAATGGGAAGAAATAAAAAATGCGTACAGACCCATAACCAGTGAAGAAATTGAATCAGTTATCAAAAATTTCCCAAAAAATAAGAGTCCTGGACCAGATGGCATCCCTGGGGAATTCTACCAGACATTTAAAGCAGAGTTAATACCTATCTTTCTCCAGCTGTTCCAAAAAATAGTAATGGAGGGAAAACTGGGCTCATTCTATGAAGCCAGCATTACTTTGATTCCCAAACCAGAGACACGACAAAAAAAGAAAACTACAGGCCAATATCCCTGATGAATATGGATGCAACAATTCTCAACAAGATACTAGCAAATCGAATTCAGCAGCATATAAAAAGAATTATTCTCCATGATCAAGCGGGGTTCATTCCTGGCCTGCAGGGCTGGTTCAATCTTTGCAAATCAATCAACGTATTCACATTAATAAAAGAAAAGAACCATATGGTCATTTCAATAGATGCAAAAAAAGCGTTTGACAAAATACAGCACCCTTTCTTAATAAAAACTCTTGAGAAAGTCAGGATAGAAGGAACATACTTAAACATCATAAATGCCGTTTATGAAAAGCCCACAGCTAATACAATCCTCAATGGGGAGAAACTGAGAGCTTTCTCCCTGAGATCAGGAACATGACAGGGATGTCCACTCTCACCACTGTTGTTTAACATAGTGCTGGAAGTCCCAGCACCAGCCATCAGACAACAAAGTGAAATAAAAGGCATCAGAATTGGCAAAGATGAAGTCAAACTTCCACTTTTCTCATATGACATGATACTCTACTTGGAAAACCCGACAGACTCCATCAAAAGTCTGCTAGAACTGATACATGAAGTCAGCAAAGTCACAGGGTACAAAATCAACGTAGAGAAATTGGTTGCATTTTTTTACATCAATAATGAAGCAACAGAAAGAGAAATAAAGAAACTGATACCATTCACAATTGCACACACACACAAAAACCCATAAGACATCTGGGAATAAACATAACCAAATATGTAAAAAGATGTGTATGCTGAAAACTATAGATAACTTATGAAGGAAATTGAAGAAGACACAAAGAAATGGAAAAACATTCCATGCTCATGGATTGGAAGAATAAATATTGTTAAAATGTCAGTACTACCCAAAGCAATCTACACATTCAATGCAATCCCAATCAAAATTGCACGAGCATTCTTCTCAAAGTTAGAACAAACAATCCTAAAATTTGTATGAACCACAAAAGGCCCCAAATAGCCAAAGTAATATTGAAGAAGAAGAGCAAAATGGGAGGCATCACAATCTCAGACTGTAGCCTCTACTACAAAGCTGTAATCATCAAGACAGTATGATATTGTCACAAAAACAGACACATAGACCAATGGAACAGAATAGAGAACCCAGGACTGGACCCACAAATGTAAGGCACACTTTTTTGACAAAGCAGGAAAGACTATCCAATGGGAAAAGACAGTCTCTTTAACAAATGGTGCTGGGAGAACTGGATAGCAACATGCAGAAGACTGAAACTAGACCGCTTTCTTTCACCGTACACAAAAATAAACTCAAAATAGATGAAGGACCTGAATGTGAGACAGGAAACCATCAAAACCCTATAGGAGAAAGCAGGAAACAACCTCTCTGACCTCAGCCGCAGCAATTTCTTACTTGACACATCTCCAAAGGCAAGGGAAACAAAAGGAAAAATGAACTACTGGGACCTCATCAAGATAAAAAGCTTCTGCACAGCAAAGGAAACAATCAACAAAACTAAAAGGCAACTGATGGAATGGGAAAAGATTGTTGTAAATGACATATCAGATAAAGGGCTAGTATCCAAAATCTATGAAGAACTCACCAAACTCCACACCTGAAAAACAAATAAGCCAATGAAGAAATGGACAGAAGACATGAATAGACACTTCTCCAAAGAAGACATGCAGATGGCCAACAGACACATGAAATGATGCTCAATGTCAGTCATCATCAGGGAAATATAAATCAAAACCACACTGAGATGCCACCTCATGCTGGTCAGAGTGGCTAAAATGAACAAATCGGGAGACTATAGATGCTGGTGAGGATGTGGAGAAATGGGCACTTTCTTACACTGCTGGTGGGAATGTAAACTGGTGCAGCCCCTCTGGAGTGTAGAGGTTCCTCAAAAGATTAACACTAGAACTCTCCTATGACCCAGCAGTTGCACTGCTAGGAATTTACCCAAGGGATACAGGAGTGCTGATGCATAGGGACACATGTACCCAATGTTTATAGCAGCACTTTCAACAATAGTCAAGTTATGGAAAGAGCTTAAATGTGCATCAACTGACAAATGGATAAAGAAGACGTGGCTTATATATACAATGGAATACTACTTGGCAATGAGAAAGAATGAAATCTTGCCATTTGCAAAAACGTAGATGGAGCTGGAAGGTATTATGCTAAGTGAAATAAGTCGGTCAGAGAAAGACAGATACTATATGTTTTCAGTCATATGTGGATCCTGAGAAACTTAACAGAGGACCATGGGGGAGGGGAAGGGGAAAAATAAGTTACAGAGAGGGAGGGAGGCAAACCATAAGAGACTCTTAAGTACTAAGAACAAACTGAGGGTTGATGGAGGGTGGGGGGGAGGGGAAGGAGGGTGATGGGTATGGAGGAGGGCACTTGTTGAGCTGACCACTGGGTGTTGTATGGAAACCAATTTGACAAATTATATTTTTAAAAAAAGTTAAAAAAAAATAGCGTCAGTGGGGGAAGGAGGGAAAAAATTTAGTGATGGCCAGGGGTTGGGGGTGCGGAGAGAGAGGGAAGGGATGAATAGGTGGAACACAGGAATTTTTAGGGGAATTAAAATATTGCAGATAACCCTTAATGGTATATGGAGATATCCATATCCATATATATATATGTGTGTGTGTGTGTATATATATATATATATATATGGCATCATACATTTGGTATATTGTATATTTAGATCTTTTTGGTTAAACTTTTGTCAATATTATTACTATTATTTTTAAATGTTTATTTACTTTTGAGAGAGAGAGGGAAGTGGGAAGGGGCAGAGGAAGAGAGAAAGAATCCCAAGAAGGCTCCACGCTGTCAGCACAGAGCCCGAGGCAGAGCTTGAACTCCGAGAACTGTGAGATCATGACCTGAGCCGAAATCGAGAGTTGGACACTTAATGAACTGAGTCCCTCAGGCGCCTCGAATGTATTTGTTTAACAGCACTGAGCCTGTGTACCCATCATGTGTCCCAGAGAGGCAATAAGGTGAAATGTGATGTGTGTTTTTCCTAGATGTTTTATCTTTGGGCAGAATCACAAAACATTGTATATAAAATCTTTTTTTTTTTAAATACTTTTATTTATTTCTAGGAGAGAGAGAGACAGCGTGAGCAGGGGAGGGTCAGAGAGAGAGGGAGTCACAGACTGAAACAGGCTCCAGGCTCTGAGCTGGCAGTCAGCACAGAGCCCGACGCGAGGCTCCAACCCACGAACCGTGAGATCATGACCTAAGCGAAAGTCGGACGCTTCACCGACTAAGCCACCCAGGCGCCCCTATAAAATCTTTTTATCGTTCCGGAGAATGCGATCATGATCAGCACAATTGAGGCCAGGTCTAGAAACAAGTTAAACTATGCGCCCTACAGGGAACATAGCACAAAACATGCTTCTGGAACCTGGTTCCTCTTTACCTTTACCAACCATGTCAGTCCAATCACCACTGACTTGCCCTCAGCAGTCTTTTAAATCAATGCCAAAAATTACGAGGGGCTTTTTTCAGCCCTCCCCTTCTGTTAAAACGGAGCTACAACCAGTTAAATACGCATGCATGTTTCATCTAGATTTACATATATACACATTAAAAAAATCTGAGTTGATATTACAAATGTTCCTCAGCCATTGCATTCGTTTCCGAGTACTTCTGGGGCCACAAATCGGAACAAGAAGGAAAGCAGGAGAATTTGACTAGTTAATTAACGTATTTCTTTTCTTACCTAAGCATTTCAACTGCTGGAATCCTCTCCCATATAAAAATTCAGGAGTTTTCTTGGTGTCTTTTGGACGCAGTTACCTCAGAGATGCAGGGAAGGGCTTCTCTGGGCCCAAATGGGGTTATTAACAGAGCTGATGTTTAGGGTTATGAGTTCTGGTGTGTCAATGCCAAGCCCTGGATCCTGATGGACCAAGGAAAACAGTTTTTGCTGTTGTGATTTGCGAGGCCTCTAGGTGGTGCTGGGAGGAAACAGGGTGTAGGGGGCAGAAGGAAAACAAACCTATTAATGTACCTTTTTCTATAGTTTGGACTTTGGAACACTGTAAAGGGTTTGTATAAAGCAACAGCAGGGGCGCCTGGGTGGCTTAGTCGGTCAAGCGTCCGACTTTCGCTTGGGTCATGATCTCGCGGTCCGTGGGTTTGAGCCCCGCGTCGGGCTCTGTGCTGACTGCCAGCTCAGAGCCTGGAGCCTGTTTCAGTCTGTGACTCCCTCTCTCTCTGACCCTCCCCTGCTCACACTGTCTCTCTCTCTCCCCTAGAAATAAATAAAAATATTAAAAAAAAAAAAGGCAACAGCAAAATTCGATCAAAAAGGAAAAAAAAAAATCCAACTCTAAACTAAGACCCCTGAACTGGACATTCATGGTTTTCCCCCATCTCTAAAATCCCCTTTTATTATCTCAGGCAGCATCTCTCACCTAGTGAAACAAAAGCCCTGCGTTTAGTGCAGCAGGAAGCCCCTTGGGGACAGGTGGCTGAGGACTGTAGCTCACCCCATTACAACTTCCATCCTAAAATTCTACAAGGATACATAGCGCGTCTAGGCATTAAGTTTTCTTAAGATCTGTCTGATTTTCTTTTCAATCACTGCAACTCACGCTAGCAAGCAATTTGAACTTCCTCCTTAATGTTAGTTGGTGTCAGATCTTACTGCCAACGCTCTCCAGTCTCCTTTCTCTAGCCTCCAAACAGATGATAAGTCCCGCTTTGGCAACTGTGGGTTTGAACCCGCTCTTATCTGAAACACAGTCTCCAAGGAAAAAGGAACATTATCAAGTTAGTAAGGGATACCACTTGACTCCAAACCAAACCATCATTTCCATGGTTACTGCAAGGGGAGTGGTTTAAAGTCTCCCAGCACGAGGAAGTGCCTTGGCTTCTCCAAGGGGGTGTCAGCCCAGCACTTCTTTAAAATGATTTTTTTTAGTTTATTTTTTTAATTATTGAGAGAGAGAGAGAGCAGGGAGGGGCAGAGAGAGAGGGAGAGAGAATCTCAGGCAGGTTCTGCATTGCCAGAGCAGAGCCCAGTGTGGGGCTGGAACCTGCAAACTATGAGATCATGACCTGAGCTGAAATCAAGAGTCGAAGTCTTAACCAAAGCCCAGCACTTCTTTAATATTTTTAATGTTTAGTTTTGAGAGAGACAGAGTTCGATCAGGGGAGAGGCAGAGATAGAGGGAGACACAGAATCCAAAGTGACTCCAGGCTCTGAGCTGTCAGCACAGAGCCAACACAGGGCTCAAACCCACGAACTGCAGATCTTGACCTGAACCAAAATCAGACACTTAACCGGCTGAGCCACCCAGGCGCCCCTGAAGCCCAGCACTTCTTTTGCTTTGTGTTCACATGGTAATTTTTGGTTGTTTCTAGCTAAAGAATGGAGAGCATTTTGTAATATAGCAATTCATTTGTCACACGAATTTGGGCCACACGTAACCTCTGCCTGCCCACAGCTGGGTTGCCAGCTGAGTCATTTGAAGTGGCTTTGACGAGTCTGAAGTTGCTCAGAGGGGAGGCTTTGGTCCCAAATGAATGGAAATACTGTTTTAGATGATCCTGCCAATTCCAAGAAGGTCTTTCTTGGTGTGGAAAGCTAGCTGGTTAATTGCACACAGTGTAGGCACAGCAAGTTTTCTGAGTTTGAATTTGGACATGTTGAGTTTGAAGTACCATTGTGATAATCAGGCACTGACTATGTCCAGGAAGCGCTTGGAACCTAAACTTTGCAAGAGAGATTCCGGCTGAAGGCACAGAATTGGAAATCATCATGTAGAGAGGAGGGTCCATGAAAGAATGGAGGAAGTGGTCACTGGTATCAAGGGCTGCAAAAATTTAGATTAGGAACACAATAGTGTTCACCGAACAAGGAAGATTTCTGAAGAGAACAGGTTACAGGTGGGGAGATCAAATATCTTGAAGGGGAAGTGGGTATATTCTCCAAGATTTGAAATTGGGGGAAAATGCGTAGTTGGACAATAAAAACATCCATAACAATAACCACAACAGACCATGATCTGAGCAGGAGGCTAAAACAAATCTTTACTTGTTCTCCCTTTTTTAAGGAGGTTAGCATTTTGTGGGGGTAGAGACAGACTATTCTGTAAAATCAAATAAAAAAATAGGAAGTTGGAATCTGATGGCTAGAGAAAGGGAGGGGAAATCCCAAGAGGAAGAGGAAGGGAAAAACATGCCTCAGGGAAAACATTAAGGTGGGGCCTGACAGGTGTGAGAGAGAGGCTGGTGCAAAACCAGTGGAGTTTTAGAAAACGCAGTTCCTGCATTGCAGGGTAATCTGCAGTAACCCTGTGGGGACCCCACATCTCAGTGAAGGCTTGCTGCACACCTCAGCTTTCGGTTAGTTGTGCTTTGGGGAATGAGGGATTCAGGTCGTGTTTGGGGTTGAGTGAGTGAATGGGGACAAACACTTTCAGGAGTCCAGGTCAGAATGGAGATGAAGCATTAAAGAAGCAGGAAATTAAAGCAATGGTGACCAGGGGAAGGGTAAGACCCCCAGGTATCCTTGGCGTTAATAGAGAACATCAGCTTTGGTTTCCCAATGTATTTGGGGTGGGGTCTCAAATATTTTGAATATTAAAGGAAAGGATAACTTGTTGAGGAACCTGGAGCCGCGCAGGTGTAGATACCTAACTAGAATGTTCAAGTAAGCAAATTAACAGGGGCTAGTGTAGGAAGGTGAGCTGTTTCTTGTCTGCGGCCTCCTTTTCATAATGACAATGAAGTAGTCTAAAGATGCCGAGAAAAGCTGATGGCGCCAGAGGAAACCGTTTGGAATAGCATCTTGGGAATGCCCTGTCACCATCCGTTGGACGGCTTGAGAGCAGGCACCCCTTTAAACATTTTTTTGTATTCCCAGTGTATTTGCAGGCACTCAATAAATGATAGACTAAACGAATGAATGAACAGAGGAGGACGAGGCGGCGAGTCTGAGGAGGATGTGGAGGCGGTAAAATCCCAGAGTCCGGCTCAGAGGCAGTAACCACCAACCGTACCGAAAACGTTCACGATCTGACCGATCTGACCGAGGGCCAGGAGCCAGAACAGTTCCCGTTATTTGGCCCAGTCCAAAAAGCCTGCTCCGTTAAGGGGCGGGACTAGGAGGAGGGCATATTCCACTTCTGCCCGTCAGCTAACCAATCACTGCCTCAAGGGGGCGGGGACTTGAATCTGTCTCCGCCCTTTCCTCTGGAAAGTAAATACGTTCGGGCCCCGTTCAAACAGACCAATGAATGCTCGATGTTTCCTGCCGTTGCTCCTCAAGATTGGTCGGAGTTGGTCGTCCCGCCCTCCTGGTCACACTTTTTGCCCCACCCTTTCGCACACAAGATGGCGGCGCCCAGCGGAGTGGAGGCCGCGTTTGGGATTTGCTGAAGCCGACTCCCTTTCTCACTAGTCCTTTGGACGCAAAGAGCCGCGAGCCCCGAGGACGGGGGCCGGGCGGGGACAAGGGTACCTGCGTAGCTGGACCGCGAGCCCGCGCCCAGCCTGCGCCTCCCCCACCCGGCCCCGGCCCGATCCCATCTGTTCCCGATCTCCTCTCGGTCTGACCCACTGCCCGCCCGTGGTTCGCCACCACCAGGCCTCCAAAGCTGAGATATCTCCTCCAGCCCGGGCTCACCTCCACTTTAGAGATGTTTGGCCTCTTCTCTTCCAAACGGGCCGCATTCAAGACCGGGACTTCTGGACCGGCACCTAGTCCCCTTTCCCTCCACTGAGACTCCACTTCGCTCTAACCCACACCTTCCTCTGATTCTTGATTCTCCCTGGCGTGGAGACTGCTCACTTCCCTCCCAAGTTAATCTCTGACGCCCTCAAATATTGTCAGCCTTGACACGCTCCTCAGCCGGGAGTCAGACTTCCTTTTGGATTAACCTCCACAGACCTATCATGGAGGCTGTGTACCTGATAGTGAATGGGGTGGGCCTTGCCCTGGACCTGCTGACCTTGGTGTTGGATCTCAACTTCCTGCTGGTGTCCTCTCTCCTGGCTTCTCTGGCCTGGCTGCTGGCCTTCATCTACAACCTGCCACACACGGTACTGACTAGTCTTCTGCACTTGGGCCGCGGAGTCCTGCTTTCGCTGCTGGCCTTGGTGGAAGCCTTGGTCCGGTTCACCTTTGGGGGCTTGCAGGTCTTGTGTACGCTGCTGTACAGCTGCTGCTCCGGCCTGGAGAGCTTAAAGCTCCTGGGGCACCTGGCCTCTCACGGGGCACTCAGGAGCCGGGAGATACTGCACCGGGGTGTCCTCAATGTGGTCTCCAGTGGCCATGCTTTGCTGCGCCAGGCCTGTGATATCTGTGCCATTGCCATGAGCCTGGTGGCCTACGTGATCAACAGTCTGGTCAACATCTGCCTCATTGGCACTCAGAACCTTTTCTCCCTGATGCTGGCCCTGTGGGATGCAGTGATGGGGCCCCTGTGGAGGATGACAGACGTCGTAGCTGCCTTCCTAGCCCACATTTCCAGCAGTGCTGTGGCCATGGCCATCCTCCTCTGGACCCCCTGCCAGCTAGCGCTGGAGCTCCTAGCGTCGGCTGCCCGCCTCCTGGCCAGCTTTGTGCTTGTCAATGTCACCGGCCTGGTGCTGCTGGCTTGTGTGCTGGCAGTGATGGTGACCGTGTTGCACCCGGACCTCACTCTGAGACTGGCCACCCGGGCACTCAGTCAGCTCCACGCCCGGCCGTCTTACCACCGGCTCCGAGAAGATGTCGTGCGGCTCTCTCGCCTCGCACTGGACTTGGAGGCCTGGCGCCGAGTCTGGAGCCGCAGCCTGCAGCTGGCGACCTGGCCAAGCCGAGGAGGGGCCCCCGGGGCCCCTCAGGGTGGCCCTAGGAGGGTGCCCTCAGCCAGGACCTGGCGACAGGACACCCTTCCTGAAACCGGGCCCAGGTCAGAGGCAGAAGAGGAGGAGGTCAGGATGGTCAGAGTGACAGCTGCCCGCGGCCGGGAGAGGCTCAACGAAGAGGAGCCTGTAGCCGGGCAGGACCCGTGGAAGCTGCTCAAGGAGCAAGAGGAGCGGAAGAAGTGTGTCATTTGCCAGGACCAGAGCAAGACGGTGCTGCTTCTGCCCTGTCGGCACCTCTGCCTGTGCCAGGCTTGCACTGAGATCCTGATGCGCCACCCCGTCTACCACCGCAACTGCCCACTCTGCCGCCGGGGCATTCTGCAGACCCTCAACGTCTACCTCTGAAGACTCCTTCCGTGTCTGCTCACCCTTCCGTGCTCCACGAAGCCACCTGTGCTAGGACAGCTTTAACACCTGACCTCTCGATTTCTGGCCTGAACCCCCTCTCACCCCCACGGCTGTCATGCCAAGCCTCTAAGCCATTCGTCCAGGACATTGAGATAGGATGCTCTGGAAGACTGTGAGCCGGGTGGGGCAGGGTCACAGCTTTTCCTTACCCAGTGGGTCCCTGTGATGCCGGAGGTGGTGAGTGTATCATATCACTATGCAAGGCCCCGAGGCTGCTGTGGACTCCCCTCCAGGTCGCCAGGGCCCATCCAGATGCCAGCCTCTGGGGCTCCCCCTCTGTGTTTCTGGTGTTCCTGTTGGTGGTTTGCAGGTCCTCTCCCCAGACCCTCCCCATTTCCTCCCCAGCTTCAGCCACAGCAAAGCAGTCATTTGGGTATTTTGGCAATGCAGGGGCCTTGGAATGATCTTGAACCTTTGCTTTCAGCCAGAACACCTGTGTCCTGGTAGGCCTTGGGGATAGTATCTTTCAGGTGCCCTTAGAGCTACCACTTTTGCGTGTCTTGATCTTATGAGGCCCCCTCCCAACCTGACAGGATCAAGGATCCTAACAGCTAGGGTCAAGAGTTTACTCCTTGGAAGGTAGGTGTCTGCACCTGGCTTTGGGACCACATGCCCTCTGGCACCCCAGCTCCACTAGGAGCCTCAGGAGGGATAACCAGATTTCTACTACCCTTTCCACTCCCCACATCACAGAGAACATTGGCGTTCCCCTTCTGTTTGTCTCTCCCCAGCCCTGGGAGGGCAGACTGTGCACATTTCACTAGGGTCCAAATATGGAAGGGGCCAGCCCAGGGGCACGCAGCTCCCTGCTGGGTCTGTCTGGCCCAGTTTCTAGTGAATAAAGTTCTTTTGACAGCTCTGACCGCCTCTGTGTGCATCCTTACAGGGGTGAGCAGTTGGTCAGGCTGACTGATGCTGTGGCAGGGTCCTTTGGTCCTGTTGGAGTCACTGTGGTCTGGGGAGGACCTGGTTGGGGGAAGAGATCAGATAGGATGTGAGTACTGTGCCTCGGGGAGAGCCCGTGCCAACTGTGGCCGAATTAGGTTTCACTACCTCCTATTTGTGCCCTCTGACACACCTGGCTTTTGGAAAGCCCTCTCCATCTTTTCTATTTTTGCCAGAATGAAATTCTGTACTAATTCCTCCTTAGTACAGAGGAATTGTGAATGGCTTCCCAGCCTCTCTGGTGCCACTCTTCCCAGGAGGGAATTTGGGGTTCTTGCTGCCTGGAGTTCAGTCTACCCTCTGGTCCCTGGAGGAGCTGGCCCTTGACTTTGTGTCTCTTGGGCTCGAGTGAGGCTGTGAGGCCTCCTGGTGGAGAGCTGGGAGCTGGAATCCAGGACCTGAGTCCAATCCCCTCGTTATATCTGCCCTCACATGACCAGCAAGAAGGAGGGGGGGGACTCCCCCACAATTGTATGTTAAATCTAGGCGCATAATGCCAGGGGCAGCCTTCTGGAAGCCTTTTTGGGTGGTTGGGGGGTGGGGTGGAGAGGAAGAAAGGGTAGGTCAGGAAGAAACTGAGAAGAGGCCCCTCCGCATTCTTGGGGGTTGAGAGGCTGACTTGATTGTGGGTCTGGCAAGCCCTGGTTTGTTAGTCATTGGATTGGGGGTGGGGCTGGGGCTGGCTTCTGAAGGTCAGAGGAGGGGAACCTTGAAGGGGCTTTGTGGCTAGCCTCAGACTTAGTGGCGCGGCCCACCCAGGCTATGCTCAGCATGGTGGGGCAGTTTCCCACAGGCATCTTGGAGTTGGGAGGCCTAGGGAGAGCTTTCTCCCTCCTTCCCCCAACCCTAGGGGAGCTGAGCGTGGGGAGGCTTGGCTCCTTCCAGTCTCTGTTTAATGTGAGGATAAACATTTTATGAGAGAAGATAAACTTCCAGAGCTGGGAGCAAAGGACCCCCTTTTCCTGCACCCCCATCCGGAATTACATTGGCAGACCTCGATACGCCCATCCTCTCCCCAACCATCCTAGCAGGCAGGAGCTCTAGCTACCCAGGGTCATGGCTGTATTCTGGGGCTGGAGCGCCCTCTTGTGGTCAGCTCAGAAATTACTTATCTAGCCACCCAGGAACGCACCACTTCCCTGGAATGGGGGGGACAGAAATAGCGGGCCAGTCATCTAGACACCAGGCAAGCAGCCAGAGCAGACACAAATGCAAACCCCGGGCTCCTTTTTTGTTGACCAGGGCAGGGGTGTGTGTGGTGAAGGTAGCCCCCGCCGCGTTCATAGGACATCTTTGAGTTAGGAAAACGTGGTCAGAGCCCCATGCTAGAAGGCCACCTTCCGCAGCCAGGCACTCCTTTTCACATCCCACACTGCTTAGGGGCAGCTCTATGGAGCGGCTTCTCCTCCAGCTGGGTCTGCATCCTGTATCTCATGCCCCACGGCTCATCCAGCCCAAGAGCCCTTCCTTCCACTACCCTCCCTCTTCCCCTCACCACCCTCAGATTCAGGGCATCCCCACCACTTAAAGAAGATAGGCTGAGTCAGTAGGAGTTTTTTTTTTTTTTGAGGGGGAAGGGGGGTGATTTATTGAATGATCTCTGAGAAAAGGGCCCAGGAGTAGAAGGGATAGGGAGCACCCAGAGGAAGAGGACACCCCAGCTCCGGGGTCCTGGGCCAGAGCAACTGGGTGGCCCACACCTGCCAACAGAGAGTGCGCCTTTGGTTTTGGGCAGAAATCCAGCCACTGCCCACATTGCCAGCCCTGATCTCAGACAGCCTCTGTCCCCGTTCTCTGCCAGCAGCAGGACGGAGTCATTCACAACATCCCAAGGCGGGGGGGCCAGCCCTCCGGGATCTGCGGCTGTCAGAGTCACACCCTCCTCCCCTAGGAGTGAGGGAGCGTTGGCTCGCTTTCCAGGGGGCATCAGGCGAAAACAGGGGAATTGTGCCAGTCAGAATACACCAGAAATCCCGAGAAGGTGCTGTCTGTCTTGATGCTGGCATAGATGCCAATGTAATCACCCACGCCCACCTGCACCCACACCTGATCCTCTGGCTCCAGCCTCACCATGGCGCCCCCGGAGAGCGAGGCGGGCTTGGGCCACCCCCCAAAAAACTGGAA
This sequence comes from Proteles cristata cristata, assembly GCA_017311185.1. Classification (NCBI taxonomy): domain Eukaryota; kingdom Metazoa; phylum Chordata; class Mammalia; order Carnivora; family Hyaenidae; genus Proteles; species Proteles cristata. The sequence continues at coordinate 1,574,810 of JAESUZ010002552.1, read as the reverse complement.
GAAAGAGGCGATGGACTCGCCATTCTTGACCAGATCGAACTGCAGGCTAGCCCGGTAGACGGTGGCATGGACCGCGAAATAGTAGACCCCGGGCACCTGGCAGGTGAACTTGCCGGTGGTGGCGTCGTAATGTCCCTGCTCGTTCACCAGCACGCGGTCGAAGGGTAGGGGCGCGTCCGATGGCGGAGGCACGCGGCTCTCTGAGCGCTTGGCGCTGAAGGCGGAGCGCGGAGGTACCGAGCACTCGCCCGCTGGGCCGGTCGCCCCCGCAGGTCCCGCCTCTCCTCGCGGCCCGGGCTCCCCCCGGGGCCCCGGCAGTCCTGCGGGGTGCGGGGAGCGGTTAGGGCGAGAGTGGCGGCGGCGGCCGCCCGCAGAGGGGTGCGCGGAGGGCGACGCTGAGCACCCACCCTCCCCACCCTCTCTGGGGCCCCTGCCGCCGCTTCCCCGGCGAGGGCCGCCCCGCCGCCAGTGCCCCGGGACCCGCTGCCCGAAGGGCCGGGGCGGACCCGAGCGGCCGGCCGCAGAGGGTCCCCGGAGCCGTGTCCTGCGGCCCTCAGAGTCACCCTCTCGGCCGACGCCTCGCTCCCGGAGCCCGGTGGCGCCCCCTGGCGGGACCCCGAGCCCCTGCCCTCGGCCCGGCGAGCGCGGACCGCCCCGCGGACGGCGACCCAGCGGCCTTCTTACCCGGACTCCCGCCCTCGCCTTTCTCTCCCGGAGCCCCGGGCGCGCCGTCTCGCCCGTCGCGGCCGTCGCGGCCGGGCAGGCCCTGGCTGCCGTGGTGGCCCGGCGTGCCGGGAAGGCCGGGGTGCCCGGGACACAGGCTGGGGATCTTGTTGTCGTCCAGCGGGGGCGAGCCGGCCGCCAGGCCCAGGAGCAGCACGGCGACGAGCGGCCTCATGGCGGTGGCACGGGGACTCCGGCCGCCGGGGTCCTCTCGCAGTCTGTGGGTCAGGCGGGACGGGAGTCGGGACCCAGAATCGGGACCCAGAATCCCACTCGGCGCGCCCGAGCGGGTCCCCACCCCACTGTCATGGGCCCGAGGCTGGGCGGCCCCGCGGGGACGACGGAGGGTCGCCCCAGAGCCGAGGAGGCGAGAGCACCGGGGGGGGCGGGGAGGGCCAGGAGGGCGGGTCGCCCCCGTCCCACGCCCCCGCCGGCGCCCAGTCTTTCCCCCAGCCCCCTCCCGTCCCCACTCCCCCTCCTGCCCTCCGCCAGACTCACCCCCTCCCGGCTCCGGGGGCCTCCTTCTGGGCGCTCATTTCTCCGGACCCTCCCGCGGATCCCTGTCCCGTCCCTGCGCTTCTCTCCTGCCCTCGGCGGCCCCCTGGTCCCGGGTCGCTCCCTGCCGGCTCCGCTCTGCTCCTCCCAGACTCCAAGAGGAAACCAGTTGTTCGAGGGCCAAGAACTCCGGGCCGGGAAATAGCAGGGAAATAACTCGTGGTGTCGCCCGGCCGCAGGCCAAGGTTTGGGGGAGAAAGGAGGGGGAGAGAGTCTTAGCTGGGCACAGAGAGGCAGAGCTGTGGGAGACAGACACCCAGGACATCCACCGCTCCAAGGAGCCAGAAGAAGAGGTGATGGAGACCAAGGACCAGACTAGACCAGGAGAAATAAAAGCTGAGGACCGAGGGTGGAGAATTCTAGAGGCAGACAGACAACTGGATTCCCAGGGACTCAGAACAGGGCTTGCCACAGTCCCTAGGCACTCAATACATTTTTGTTGAATGAATGACAAAAGTCAGAAGGCAGGTGATGGAGAACCTGGAAAAGGAGGTGGAGAGAAGAGGGTAGAAGATAGGAAATGGGGGTCAGAGGCTGTGTGGGAAGCAGTCCTCACTGTCAATGGCACGGTGAGGAGCTGGGGCAAGTAATGGGACAGGGAAGCTTCCATCAGCCCCGCTGGGGACTCCTCTTCCCCTCCCTGGGAGGCTCCAGAGAGGATGGGCAGAGTCCCCTGCCTGCCTGCCCTGATGGGCAAAGGTGGGTGGGCAGACAGAGGGCAGGGGCCGGCTTCAGGGTCAGGGCTGGGCACAAGCCTCCAGGCCAGTGGCCTCAGGCAGCCTGTTGCAGTTGAAAGGCCAGGGGGTACCCAGTAGAGCCAGGCCAGGCTGGCACTGGTGCTCTGCTTCCTGGCACACAGAGCGGCAAGGGGCAAGCACGCTGCCCGTGGGGGTGCAGTGGGGTACCAGCAGCCCACAGATGAGCCTCCGGAAATTCTGGTAGCAGGGCAGACTCGTCAGGCTCTGTGGAAGGAGATCAGCGCTCAGGCACCACGCCCCCGAGGCTCCCTCCACTTCCTGGGGCTCCCTCCTCAACTCTGCCCAGAGCACCTTGTAACTTCTGAGGACCTCCACCACCTCCTCCTGGGTGGCCATGCCCACCCAGATGTTAGGGAAGGCCGTGGTGTTGTAGCTCAGACCGATGCACATCTCCACCTTGACGGGCTCACAGGCTAGCTCTGTAGGGGTGGGAAGGAACGGTCACTGTGGGGATACACTGGCTGGTGGCCCTGGGGCAAGTCACCTCATCACTCTCTCTGGGTCAGATGGGTGTTGTGGGAATCAAAGGCGATAACATGGAGAGATGATTTGCACACTTTGCCAGTGCCTATGATCCTGGACAGCCTGCCCAAACACCATTTGGAAGCCCTGGGCACCATGCAGGTGTCCCTTCAATCTCAGGGAGCATGGGGTGCTGACATCAGCAAGGACTGCTGGGCATCCAGAAGGAACTAACTCCCTGCTGTCACCTCCATCTTTTTTTTTTTTTTTTTTTTTTTTAAGTAGGCTCCACACCTAACATGGGACTTGAACTCATGGCTGTGGGATCAAGAGTCACATGTTCTACTGTGTCAGCCAGTGGCCCTCGCCTTCATCTCTGAGGTGGGCTGTGGAGAGGAGCTCTTTTTGTGACAAGGCGGGGCTGGTTCTTTTCTTTTCTTAATGTATTCTTTTATTTTGAGAGAGAGAGACAGAGAGGGAGTGGGAGGAGGAGAGAGAGAGAGAGAAAATCTCAAGCAGGATCCACACCAGCAGCACGGAGGGAGCCCAACACGGGGCTCGAACCCACGAACCGCAAGATCACGACCCAAGCAGAAACCACGATTGGGTGCTCAACGGACTGAGCCACCCAGGCACCCCAAGGCTGGGCTGGTTCTTGAAGCCCCACCCACTAACTCCCTGATTCCCATTTCCCTTGAGGGTGACGGATGAGAGTCCCTCCGGGGGACTCTGTGGAGTGGCCCCTGAGTCAGGATGGGGAACCACCATCAGGGAGGACAGGGGTGGGCCATTATGAAGTGTGCTCTGAATGGGCACCCAGCTGGCTCCGACCCGACAGGCCCCGCCCACGGTGCTCACGGGGCCCCGCCCACTGGGCCAGGCTTCTCACCAGGGGGTGGGAACAAGGGGCTGCTGCAGTTGCGGTCGCTGCCATCTGTGCAGTCTCTCCATGTGTCACACATCCACTGCAGACCCTTACACCCTCCGTCGCGGCAGGAGAACTCTCCAGGCCCACAGGGATCTGGAGGCAGAGGGGGCATGGCAGTGCCCTGGCACTTGCCTGTGGCCCCTACACTGCCTTCACAGTGTCCTGACCAAGGTCCAGAGCCCTTCCTCGTTCGCCCGGAGGCACCCCATACCGCCCACCCACACCCACCTTGGGGCACCTACTTTCAGTGGCATTGAGGGCCCGGTAGGTGGCAGAGAAGCCCCCACTGCTGATGCCACGGTCTGTCCTAAAGAGCACCACCAGCTGGCTGTGCAAGGAGACGAGGCGAGGCGGTGGCTCAGCTCCACAGAACCTGCCCAAGGCGGAGAGTAGACCTGGGCAGGGGGCCCTTGGCCGACCCGGGGTGTGTTCCCACGGGCCTCACTCTGACTGGTGCTCTGGGCGATGCCAGAGGGGATGGGACACAAGGTCGTTGACTCATGGAGCTTAAGGCCTGAGAAGAAGACACACATATGGAGTAGACAAAGAATTAAGCAAACTGCTTGAACTCGAGCCAGTTGGAGATGGGAAAAACCAGTGAGGGTTTGAAGGGGGAGTGGGGGGAGGAGAGCCGGGAAGGGAGGGCACTGGGAAACGACCTTCTGCAGAAGGCCAATGTGGAGCAAAGGCTTTGGGTTGAGCCAGAACAAGCCTTTTCCTAGGGCGACAGTGAAGAGACGTCTGGCTGAGAGCGGGAGGAAGGACGGAGTTTATCCGGGGCTCCCGCTCTGCTGCTACCTGCCCAGGAGGCCCAGGGCCCCCGAGTTGCTGGTCTCATACACGGCCACGTAGTCCAGCTTGCACGCGTCCTGAGCGTCTAGGCTGAAGTTGTGGAACTGCAATTCCATGCCATGTCCCGCGGGCACCGAGATGTGCCACGTGCAAAGCTGGGGGAGGGCACGGAGGGAGTGGTTCAAGGGTTCCTTCTCTCATCCCAGTCTGGACATCCAGGGTGAGTTCTAGAAGGGCTTCCTCCCTGCTGCAGGCTGGGTAGCGTGCAGGTGGGTGTGGCCCACCTAACTCTTATCTTCGGTGGCAGAAGGGCCCTTTAACTTGTCTGCTCTGAAAGATAAGTTTACTTGATCTCTGGACACCTAGGAAGCACTAAGTACACTTCCCTTTCTGCCTGTTTGAGCTCTGACCTTCCCAAGAACATGGCAGGGTCTCCTGTGCCATTCCCAGTCACACTAACCCCGGGGACCCAGGTGTGCCCATGTGTGCCACACCGCCCTCCCCAAGGGGTGCTGGCTTACCTGTTGGTGAGGGTACCTCTGCAGGTAACTGGGAGCAGAGAAAGCGCCCTGGAGCCCAGTCAGATTCCCCCCACACCCTGCGGACAGGAGGAGGGGCTTGTGAGTTTGCCAGGGTCTCATGCCTTCGCCCAGTCGGGCTGGAAGGGACCTCACAGGGGAGAGTTTTTGGCCAGGCCCATGAGGAAGCAAGTTCTGGGCCAGAAGAATGTCCTGGCCAGTTTGGGGCTGGGCCAGAGCTGGGGAGCTCAGGCTGAACCTGGAGCAGATGCCGGAAGAGAGTCCCCGCCCTGCGCCTGGAGGGGTCCGTACCCAAGAGCTTGGCGCCACAGTGGGCTTCATCCCTGCCATCAGCACAGTTAGCGAAACCGTCACACACTGAGTCAGGCAGCAGGCAGACGAGCTGGTCACAGGGGAACTCATCATGAGCACAGCTCCCTGGGGAGGGGCGTCTGGATTCAGAACCCCCCTCCCCGACTCTCCACCCCTTTTGCCAGTGCTGGAGGGGAGGGGAGACCCTTGAGAGGCAGCGGGAGACACGGTGGGAAAACACTCACCATTCCCGGGGGACACAGCCTGGTACCAGGCCTGGAAACCAGATCCTTCCACACTGCTGTCGGAGACGAAGGCCACCCGGAGGCGGCTGGCGTTGGTGTTGAGTGTGGGGGGAGGCACCCTCCCACACACTCTGCAAGAAGCCAGGCTGGGTGTGTTGGAGGCTCAGAGCCCAGGGCCAGCCAGACGGGGGGCTGCCTGGGCCCTTTGGTTCTCTTTCTTCAAGCCCTGCACTGGTGATGATGGGGTCAAAAAGGGCCCTTTCATTTCCCGGGGAGCTCTGACCTTCCTGACCTGCACATCCATCCTTGGGGCATTTATTCATGGGCATGATAGGTGGGCCTCTGTTTGACAGTGAGCCGAGGCGACCTTCCCAAGGTCATAAAGCAGGCGGGGGGCAGAGCTGGGTCCAGAGGTCAGGTCTCGCCGTTTCCTCCCATCCCAGCCTCTCACATTGCCGCTCCCTGGTTCTGCCCTCTAGTCAGTGCACAGGGCAAGGGTGAGATCTCCTGGGGTGAGATCTCCTGGGAGCAGGGAGACCCACCTGAGGAGGGGGCCTTCAGGCTCAGGGGAGATTTCTAAGCGATCGAAAAGACAGGAGGCCACTCTTTCCATGCTGAGCGCTTCGATCTTGAGCTGTATTGCGTGGCCTGCAGCCACCTGGATATACCACACGCAGTGGGCGTTAGGTGGGTAAGGGTCTGGGTAGTTGGGGCTGCTGAAGAAGCCCCTTGGGCCAGGGAGGAGGCCCCCACAGGCTGCGGAGATGAAGGTTAGAGTTCAGAGCTCAAAAGGAGAGAGACCCTTTTATTTCTAAGCTTCCTCTTCCTGCCTGCCCCGCCCTTCCTCCTGCCATCTTGGGCTCTTTTCCAGGAAGATCTGCCCTGGGTACTCACAGGGCTGGGGTGAGGGGCTCATGCCAGCCTCCTTCAGCTGTCCTTTAGGGTTCCCTGTTGCTGGAGAGGTGGTGGGAATGGTGGTGGTGGTGGTGGGGTGGATGGGGGTGGTGGTAGTGAAGTCTTGGGTTGGCAGTAGATGATAGGAGGCCCCGGGCAGGGGTGTAGCCTGCAGCTCTGGAGGGAAGAAGGTGGGGGAGTGGGATTCAGAGGAGCTGGTTCCCTAGGGGTGATGAATAGGGTGGTGCACGGAATCTCATTCAAGAGTTGTTTCTCCCAAGCAGGGCCGGGTACTCACGAGCTAGAATGATGGCCACCAGAAGCCCGAGCAGCAGCAGCAGGAGGCTGGCCAGGAGGAGGACACAGAGCCAGGAGAAGTGACAGTCTGGCTGCAGCCCTCGGGGCCGCCGACCTGTGGGTGTGCAGGGTGGGATTTTGAGAGCCCCTAGGGCTCTCAGCTCCTGGGCCTGTTCCCCCTTTCATTCCCCCCCGAGATGGTTACCATGCCAGGGAGCGGGGATGCTGCGGCTGGCATTCTCCTGGAAGCCCGGTGTGGGGTGCCCTGATTCAGGCTCAAAAGCAGGATTGCAGAACTCAGTCTGAAAGGGAAAGACTTGAGGGCCGAGGGCCAGCGGGAGCACTGCCTGGCTGGCATGTCCCCTGGGCACGGCCAGCCCTAGGCGGGGGTCTGGGTCTTGGGAGAGGGGTCCTATGTGACCCTTACCTTGCTCAGCTCTGTCGCCTCCTCACAGAGGATGATATCTGAGCATTCCTTCATGGCTCAAGGCTCTGCATGGCTTCCCTGGAGTCCCCGTGATAGCTCAAGACCGCCAAGGGCCCACTCCCTGATCCGAAACTATCAAGGGGGCAGCCTCTGCCGCCTTGGGGGAAGGGATGCCAGACTAGACGGACTCTCAGACGACCCTTGGCAGACCGGTTCAGGCTGCTGGCTACTCCGTCTCTGCGTGAGGGAAGGATACAGCCAGAAGGAATTCGCAAAGGCATGAAATGGTCCCTTAATCCAACTCAGCTGAGGATGCTGAGGTCAAGAGCTTGGCTCAGGGCAGCAGTCCTTAAAGGCACAGGCAGTGGTGGAGGAACCTGGGTGGTCGGTGGGGGTGTGACCAGGAGAACTGGACACCCCACTTTCATAACCTCACCCAAAGTACTGTGTGAGCTGGGGTGTGCAAGGTGGGAATGGGGAGGAGGTCAGGGCAGGCATAAGGGAGACTTGGAAGCTAGGTGTAAAAGGCTGACAGCTTTAGAGGCTTTGAATCCTAAGGTTTCTGGATAAAACCTGCTGCCCTTCCATCTGGGGTCACGGGCATTTAGCCAAGCCTGGGTCTTTGGAAGGTCCCTGTTAAAGTACCTGTGTGACCAGGACAAGGAGATAAGCCAGTAGAGGAAACATGTCGTACGCACGGGCTTCTCCTCTCTGTGCTGATGTGACTAGGGGAGCTTCAGGGGCTGGCTGCTTCCTCCCGGGGCCCTTCAGCCTGCAGAGAAAGGGCAGAGGAGAAGACGAAAGAGGAGCCAAGTCCTCGGACAGGGGCAGGCCCTCAGCTAGGCGGTGGGGTCTGGCGGTCGGTGCCGTCTGCTGCTGCGGGATAGAAAACCCACACTCTGCAACCTGAACTACTTCATTTCATGCCTCTTCCTCCGTGACGACAGTCTCTTGGAAAAACCCAGCCTGGCCCAGCTGTCCTCCGGGAGAGAGGAAAGGGCTTGCTAACCGGATTTGTGTTAGCCATGCTCTGGCTGAGTCGGGCAGGGCAGGAAGGGGGGGGGCGGGGCGGGCAGCATAATGACATTTCTGCCTACCATTTGCAGGGCATTATGTAGTAGACCCCGGGCAGGAGATCTTCCTCGTTTCCCTCCTCAGGTCTCGTGACTAGCATAACCATTTCACAGATGATGGCATCAAGGCTCCGAGGCTCGAGTTCTCTAGGACACACCTCTTTCACCCTGCCCTGAATGTTGGTGACAGAGGGGAACAAAGCGAGAAACTCAAAGCGAAGGGATGGCAGACATATTTTGTGTTCCTAAGGCAGCTGTCGTCATCCTCGGGGGGGGGGCTCCTTCACCCCCAGGTTCTTCTCCAGTCATCCCCTGGGGGCCCTTGGGCTGCTTTTGTATAGGGGCATAAGCCTTTCTTTCTTGGACCCTTGGATGGGGACTGCTTTTTTTTTAATTAACTACTTAATTATTATTATTTTAATGTTTTATTTATTTCTGAGAGAGAGAGAGGGACACCACGAGCAGGGAAGGGTCAGAGAGAGAGAGGGAGACACAGAATCCGAAGACAGGCTCCAGGCTCTGAGCTAGCTGTCAGCACAGAGCCCAACGCGGGGCTGGAACCCATGAACTGTGAGATCATGACCTGAGTCGAAGTCTGCCGCTCAACCGACTGAGCCACCCAGGTGCCCCGGGACTGCTTTTAGAGAGTCTGAGAGGTCAGAAGTATTTCCACAGTAACACTAAGACCTTATTTGTTTTTTCGTCTGTGAGCACAGGGTACAGTTTTCCAGAGGCTGTGTGGGAAGGTTCTCTCTGGCTTTGCTGATGCCCGCAGCCATCCTCCGGGCACGGGAAATGTGGAGTGGTGCTCAGGTGGGTTCTAGCTCCCTTGGGCTTCTGCTTGTATTCCTGAAAGCATATCTTCCTGAACACGCACCCCCTCTCCCCCCCGCCTCCACACACAATTCTCTCGCCTTGGCTCTTTGTGGTTCTTCTGCCATCAGGAAGGGCGAGGCCAGTCCCAGGTTGGCTGTAACACTCTGGGACTCTGGCTCTCCAGCGTTCTCTCCTGCTCTTTCTCTAGCTCACATTCCCGCTCCGGCTAGACCAGCCTCTTCGTTGTCCCTGGAACATGCTGCGTCTGGGCTCTTCCTTTCATCTGGGATGCCTTATTTTTCCTTGTGCCCGGGCCGGAGCCAGAGGTGTGCGTTTAGGACCTGACTTCTCCTCCTCCACCCAAATCTGCCAAGTTTACTCCTCCTCTCCTTGTTCACTGCCACCCCTGGCCTTGACCCTCATCCCGAGGCAGCGCAATCCCAGCCAACCTTCCGCTATGTCCAAGGGGCAGGCCGTGCTGCATATTAGGAAATCAGAAATGCTCATCCCTTGGATTTGGGGTGCCCATACTGTAGCTCTACTTCACTAAATCTGCTTGATTTGGGCAAGGCTGAACTTCCTCGGCATTCCTGAGCCTTTATGGCTTGTTGTTTGGAGGGAAAAAGGCGGCATAGGCATCCTGGGAGGCGAGGGGAGCCGGACGCTGGCTGAGCATCACCCACTAAGAGAACACGAATGGAGTGTTGATGGTACAGTCCTGGAAGTGAGGGTGTGCGTGTGGGAAATGTACAGTTGAGTACCTAGTATGTTCCAGATACTCACAACCCTGAGTAGGTATTGTGGTGTTCAGGTTATGGAGGAGGAAACTGAGGCTCAGAGAGATTAAGTAATTTGTGCTGTAAACACTAGTCCCTTTCTGCTGCCTCCAGCCCCCCCTGCCCTCCCGCCTCCTGCCGTGCTGCTTGTTTCTGCCTATAGAGTGCTGGAGGGGGGCCTCAGAGGTGCCCGGCCCAGACCCTGCTGGGGCCCATGTAGGTGACAGATTGTGCTGGGTTTGCTCTTGGATGTGTGTGGATGTATAGAGTCAGGGAGCTTCCTTGCTACCCTGCCGTTCAGCTCAGTTCCTAGAGGATACAAGGTTGGAAAATTTGCTGCATGAAGTCCTGCAAAAGGTTGTCAGTTAGTTACCCAAAAGGCAGAGTACTCAGATGGAAAGGGAACTGTCTGCCTCTGCCACTGACAAACCAGGGACTTGAGCAAGCCTTGTCTAGTGCTTGTGTCCTTGCTGGCAAAATGAGAACGTGGACAAGGTGACCTCTGTGGTCCTGATGCTTTACAGAAGTATTTTCTGAGCACTGGTCAGAAATCTAGAGTAACTCAATATGCTGGAATCAGGGAGCCAGAGGCATGTACTTAGACAAGAAGTGACTTGGAAAGAGGGCACTTGGGCCTTAACGCAGAGGAAGCACAAGGCCCAGAAAGAGGGAGGTTCTTGCTCAAGGTCATACAAGAGCAGGGGCTGGGGGAGCACCCCCCTTCCCCAGGGAGAGGCCACTGGAACGCAAGCAAAGAATGGGAGAAGAAATCCCAGTTGCTAGGAGGCAAAGCTGGTGGATAAAGGAAAGCGGGGGACAGATTGTGTTTGGGATTCGAGGAGCACTGGGATCTGTTGCCACGGGAATAAGAATGCGCCACAGGTTAAGTACAGAAGGGGGAGCTGGGAGCCAGGGTGGACTGGGCTGAGGCCCGGCTCTCCACGCTGCCTGTCGTCGTCCGCTCCCCTGTGGAAGACTGCAGAGACAGCGAGGTGGCTTCCATGTCCAGTGAACCGGCTGAGAGGTACAGCAGGTTACATTGATTCGGCGCTCACCCATTCACTTCGCTAGAAGCCTGTTTCTACTTTGAAGAGCATCCTGTTGACCTGTGGTTTGGGCAAATCACCTGCATTTAAAACCTTAGCCTGGGTCGGGCCACTTCTAGGCATGCCAGGGAGAAACCCCAGGCTTTGAGTCTGTTTTTCCAACTCTTGGAAAATGCCCTGAAGAAATGCTCCCAGCCTGGTCTCCTCTCATGTTAGGAGTTTGACAACAAGCACTGTAGTCTCAGCAAAGATGAGATAGGCCTTGAGTTTTCAGTGTCTGCAGCAGGGAGGCAGTTAGGAAAACATCCGATAAAACACTCTCAAGTTCAGCTGGCGGAGGCTTCAGCTTCCAGAGTTCTAAAACCAGTGGTAGAAAGATCTAAATTGTACTAAGAGTTAAAAGATAAAACCAAAGGAGGGGTGCCTGGGTGGCTTAATCGGTTGAGAGTCCGACTTTAGCTCAGGTCATGATCTTGCGCGCCGTGAGTTTGAGCCCTGTGTCGGGTTCTGTGCTGACAGCTCAGAGACCGGAGCCTGCTTCAGATTCTGTGTCTCCTCCTCTCTCTGCCCCTCCCCTGCTCATGCTCGGTCTCTTGATAATAAACACATCAAAAACAAAACAAAACAAAACAAAACAAACCCAACCCCAAAAAAGCCCCCAGAGGACACAGTCTCCGAGTGTCCCAAAGAGGCACTCTCTTTAAAGGGTTAAATCTGTTTTTTAACTCTTGACAAAAAGTACTTTGGAGAACGAAACCTTTAACATAAAAAAGCAGCTGTTTCTAGGTATTAATAGGCCAGCAAGGGTCAAGGCTTCATTCCTCCACATTCAGGTGCGGCCACTATTACACCAGCCTCTGCTGGAGAGACCAGTGGCGGCTCATCCTAGGTCCGCACAGGCGCCCAAGTGTCAACAGAACCGCAGGTGCCCACGCCAGCAGTTAAATGGCAGACGGTGGAAATGTCTAGTAAACGTGCTAATTTTCTTCGGTGTGAAGACGATGTTGAGGTTCCGTGGGAGAACACCCTTGCTCTCAGGAGACGCGTGTCGATGTATTTAGAGGTGGTGAGGACACCCCACCGCTACGTGTTTGGCTCCCGAGAACAAAGTATATGGAAACAAGCGCGGCAAAATGTTGATCGGGGAATACAGAGCATTCAAAATGTGTACTATTTGTTTTGTAGAGTTGAGAAGTGTAGACTAGAAAGTAGGCAACTTTTTCAAGAACTTGGAATTTACAGTCTGGTTGGAGCAGTAACACAGGTAGCGACTAACAGGCTCAGAGCTCTTTCCGGGTGTAGACCCTCCCCAAATCAAGATGCCGTCACTTACCAACTTCCTCAAAGCTATTATTTATTCTGTACAAGGTTCCACTGTACATCAGACATTCTTCTACTCTTGCTTACACAGTAAACAAGTGCACCCCAGCCCTTTGGCTCAGGTTGACAGGGCTTCCCTGGGGAAGGAGGGGTCAGGTCAAACTTGGGGCGTCTTTCTCTGATGCCTCCTGGGAGCACTGGAAAGCTTCGGGCTCCAAGGGGCACAAGAGCGGGGCCCACCCATGTGGATGCACAGAGCTCTGTGCCTTGGTGCTGAACACCTTTACTCTCTGGGACAGCACCGAGTTTTGTCCACAAGTACTTGGGGCAAGATCACGCCCGTGGGAAAGAATCATACGGCTGAGGCAAGATGTCCCCGAACACCCAGGCTCCAGCTCCCGGGGTGGGACTGCAGACTGATGCCAGGAGGGGCTGAGGGGGGGCATGGGCATCCCTGAGAAACTCGGTCCAAAGGGCCTATGTCTAGGAGGCTCCGAGAAGGGGGCACGAAGGTCAGGAGGAGCACATTAAGAGGGAATAAATTAAAGGCGAGAGACGCTCTCGGGGTCTGTGCTAGCCTTCAGATAGCTGGGGAGTAGACCAGGGGTGGCCTAGAGGAAGTGGGCGGGGAAAACGCAATACGCTACCATAAGAAATCTCCTTTCACCTGCTCTCCTCTTCACCTCACTGCGATGCCAAACAAGCCAGGGGCAACGGGCACGACCCCCGTCTCCCCCAGCGGGTTTGAACATGGCACTGGGGAAAAGGGAAGAGGCTGAGGGATATTTCAGGGAGGGGCAGTTGCCCCCTGGTCCCCAAATGCTAAGGCACAATTCTTGGAGGCAACTAGATTCCATCCAAAACATCAGAACAAAAACAAAAACAAAATCCTTGTTAGATCTCCGGTCTACTGTGGCTGTGCTTAGGGCCTGGCCAACACCCGCCTAGCACCCTGGGGGCTAGCATTAGAAAAGCTGTATTTGAAGAAAAACAAACAATGACCAGCACAATGCCCCAGCTGTGAAGAGGCGTGAAGGAGAGCATCTCCAGTCTGAAAGCTTTAGTTATGGTAATTTAAAAAAAAAAAAAAAAGAAAGAAAAAAGTTGGGCTTTTTAAAACCCAAATCAGCTTTTGTCCCAAAGTCGTCCCCTTGTCTGTCCCCCTGGAGTTAGCAGCGTTAAGAGGGCTCTTGGCTCATGGGGGGTTTTCTTGCTTCTGGACTGGTGAGTGGAGTCCAGGCGAAGGAAGACAGGGGCCAGGCTCCGGCGCCGGGGCTCCCAGGTGGCGATCCTCCCAGCAGGCTCCAGAGGGCGCTGTCTTCTCGGGAGGACCGGGCGCAGGAAGGGCAGCAGGACGAGGATCTTCTCCCCACAGACCGCTGTTGTTTATTACACACAGGAAAAAACCACAAGCTTAAAAACGCAAACAAGAGAAGCCGAGCGGACACTGTGCTGGCTCCGGGCTCTGTGTCCTGTCGATCTTCGTGCCAGGTGTGGCTCTGGGGCTCCTGGCTCCGTGTTCCAGACCCTGACCAGGCTGCAGCAACTCCTGCTCGGCAGCTTTAGTTTACTTTATTTTTCTCTTATTTGTCAGGGCTTTTTTTTTTTTGGTGTCTTTAAAAAAAAAAAACTTAGGGTGTGGGGCCACCACAGGGAAGGGAGAAAGGGATGTAGCTCCTTGCTGCTACATGCGGGAGGGTGGACTGGCCAACTCGTAGAAAAGCAAATAGGCGTCGCTGGTGCGCACTTGGCTGGAGGACATGGGTGTGACGCTGTGGAGAGAGCAGGGAAAAGTCAGAGCCCTGATGAGCGGGCCACCGGGACACAAGCCGCGTGGCTGTGGGAGTCGTGAGGGCCCGTAGCTTCTCTCCCTACTGTGCCCCCAAAGCCAACCTCTTTTGCCTTCCAGAAATTCTACAAGTGGGTAGCGGACTCCTATAGATCACATGGCCTTTTGGCTTTGACCTTTTCCAGTCAAGCGGAAGCCACCCGGATGGGTGAGTACGGGTGTGTGAGAGCCAGGAGGCCCTGGGACCGCGGCCTCACCTGGAGTCATTGAAAGTGTGCCATTCGCCTGTCACTGGGCTCCGGCAGTAGGCTGTGTAATGGCCGCCCATGGTGGTTCCAGAGTGATTGGACACAGCGTACAGGTTGTAAACAGCGTGGTCTGAGGGGGAAATACAAGGTTTCAGGCCCCCAGCACATTCCTCTCCCTCCTGTCTCTCTTCCTGATTTTCATAACTCGCTCTTCAGCAGCTTCCTTCTCCCTCTCGGCCTCCTGTCGGGATTTTAGGCACTTGTGCCTGGTTCCCGCCCTTCCAGCTCAGAATACTCACTGGTGCTTTCTGAGGCAAATTCTCTCAAGTCCAGGTCTCTTAGTGGGAAATTCACAAATGTTGTGAGTTTGCTGGTTCGTATCCTGGATTCTGAGAACCGCTTCAGATCTGGTGTTGATGTGAGTCAAGGACAGAGCGGGTGGCAACAACAGTCACAGTAAAGGAGCCTGGGTCCTAAGAGGGCCGTGTGCTTCTCAGAGGCAGAAGAGCAAACGGGGAAAGGAAAGTCTACCAAGCTTCCTTCTGTCCTACTCTGCTCGCCCTCACTCAGGCCCCCCAGTCACTCTCTACAGGCAAGGCCCTGCTGGTTGGGGCGGGGGGGTGGGGAAGCTTAAGGATACGGAGCACCAAGATCTTTGGGAACCTCTGGATGGAGAACTTCTTTATGCATCGTTTTCTGGCTCGGCAGCGGCAGCATGTCTGAAAGACATGACAAACAGAGCTACGGAGGACTGGGCAGAGAGGCGGACAGGCCGAGCCCAGCAACTCCTGGGCTCGATCTGCTAGTGACAGGTTCTTCCCAGAGAGGTCTCTTGTATGCATGCTCTTACCCTCATGGAAGGGGAACTTACTGGCTTTTCATCGCCGTCAAGCACATCCTCTTTGGTGAAGAGCCTCATGCAGTCCATTAAAGTTACCTCCGGATAACCTCGCTGGTGGAGACAAAGAGTCGGAGGTCGACGACGTGAAAAGGTAAGAGTGGTAGTTTCCAACGTGGGGCAACAGGGGCACTTACCTTAGCGATGGGCAGCGAGAGGTCCCAGAAGGGATCAAAGACGGTAGAGCAGTAACCACAGTCAGTGCACGTCAGGGAGCTCTTTAGCTGCCCAACGAAGAGATCTGCAGAAGAGATGGGAGAGCGAAGCTTAAACCTGGAGAAGGAGCACACGTCTTCCCTGGGCTGCGTCCCTTCTCAGCGCTCCTGCCTCTGTCCGTGGGTCGCCGGGCACAAGGAGGGTTCCCTGGGAGGGCGATTCTTAGGGCTTTTCATGCTCATTCGCTGCTCAGGCAAAAGCATATTCAGGGAAAGCAGGCGTTCCTCCCATTCACGCACTCACCCCCGATCCGACTGTCTTCTCGTTCCAAATACTTCCTCCACATCTGTCGTCCTTTCTCATCATCACTAGGAAGAAACCAGATAGAGGGTCAGGGCTCATGCCACGAGAAGTTTAAGGATCCATCGATCTAAATCCTTAAGAACGCTCTCCAAATTATTAACCCCAAAGTCGTCAGCAAAAGATCTCAAGTTCACAAAGGTTTTCTGCCCTACAGCATTCTCCTCTTACTTACGGAAGGTGATCGAGGTTCTCAGGGTTGGACTTAGGCCTCACCGTTACCCGGTTCACCTCGTTGTGGAGCCCATCCAGAAGAAAGCGAAGAAACTCCTGAGCATCTTGCTGACTGAGTCCAAAGAAAGGACAGTGAGCGACACCTCTGATTACAAGTCAGCGGTGGCTGACTCCTACCCCAGAGAGGATGCGTCTGCAAGGCTCTTACTTATAGCCGACGAAGCGTGGTGCATATCTCTGGATCTGGGTCTTGAACTCAGATGGGCTCACCACGTCGTTGGGGGGTGAAGTCCATATGGTCTGGATTAGTTTTGCAAACTCTACAGGGAGGGGAGAGGAGAGAGGGGGCACGGAGGGCAGGTGAGCCATTTTCTGGAAGGAACTCGAAAAGAAGCCAAAGAAAAGCAGCCACCCAAAAGAAGTCAAAGAAAGACCAACAGGAGGGATACGCAAAGAACACGGACTACTGGTGGGCAGCAGGAGCCGAGAGAGTGGCCGCGGGCGCGCCCTCACCTTCCATGAGGGCTGTGTGGGCATTGCTGCTGTGGCTGAGGTCCCGCACGTAGAGCCTCTGGAGGCAGTAGTCCCTCAGCTCCCGGGTGTTGCTCAGGCACTGCAGAATGGAGTTCATGAAGCACTGCAAGAGATCGTCCGGACCGTGAGCGAAGAGGCCCCTGTCTACTCACACAGTACGCAGTACCCAAGGCCCTCTGGTTCATCTACTCCAGAAGCGAACCCTCCCACAGCCTCAAGTTCCTCTTTTTGCAAGTGAAAGGGGCGCAGTGAGGTAGATTGCCAGTGATGTAACCAGTTATCTGCTGTAGAGATGTACAAACGGGTGTGGGCGAGCTGGACAGGAGTGGGTGGGAAGTGATGGGTGTCCTTCTGGAGAAGGACCCAGGAATGCAGCTGACAGTGACGAGGGCAACTTCCCTTCAGCAGTGCTTCCTGCTCAGGGCAAAGAGGGAGGCACAGCCCCAGCTGCTCTGTTAAGAGCCACCAGCCGGGAAGGGCACGTCCCTACTGGCCTAGAGGACGGGGAGTCAGCAGGAGCTGGGAGGGAACTCTGGTTAGGTGGTCCCAGGTGGGACAGGAAGGGGTGGCCTCAGGAAGGAAGTGGGCTGGGAAGAGCTCACCGTGTTCCCAAGGTTTCGAAGACCAGCCAGACCCTGGGCGCTCTTAGAGTTCTGTAAGCAAAGGACACATGGTGTATAAGGCTGAAGGCAGAGAAGCTGGGCCTGTGGCGGGCCTTCCCGGGCAGCTTGGTGCCAGCTGGGGCCACGAGCACTTGGCACACACGTTATTCTCCAACTTTAGACTATGTGCATGCTGAGAGAGAGGGTTGAAGGATGCCTGTCATTCTCAAAAAACAGCAAAAACAAAAGGGCTTTCCTTTCTTTTGTTGAGCTGTGTTTCCCCCATCTCTACATCGCTCTTCATTCTAAGGCCAGAGATTAGAACAAGAGACTAGGGACTTGTGTATTTGATTCCAGCTACAAGGAGCTCCAGGTCCCAAATCCAGGCGCTCTCTCAAACGACCCACTTTTCTGTCCCTAGACGTCCAATACATGAAGCAGCTGTCACAACAGGTCCTTCAAGGAGTTCTTGAAATGGTCAATGGCAAAACACCTGAACTGAGTTAGAGCTTCAGCTGGGGAACGCTGAAGTTGGCCAGCCCACCTGTGGTTCGGAATTGCTGGGAGACAGGTGGAATTCCTTCCCGTTGAGCTCAGCTCCTGGAGGCTGATTAGAGCCTGGGAGAGGCCTCCCTTCCTGGCTCGGGTTTCAGCATCCTGACTGGTCACTGGCTGGGAACCCTTCTGATGGCAGATTGTGGCCACGCAGAGGTAAGCACCTGGCTGGAGGTGCCACTCTCGTTCTCGTCCCTGTTGCGGAGGCTGGTGAGGGGGTTGGAGCGAGGCGGCCGTTGCCAGGCTGAGGATTGAGTATTGTTTATCCGGCTCTTTTGGCTAATTCCAGCCCTACCTCCCAGGAATCAAACCATTCGGGCTCAAAGGGTTAAAGAAACAATGCTCAGAGGAGCCTGCCACCCCCTCTCTCAGGGAGGGGAAGCGGGAGCCCGGCAACTCTGGAGCAACACCGACTGGGGCATGCGTGGGGCCAGCTCAGCCCTGATCAGAACAGGAGCCTGAAATAACTCAGCTAAAATTACTCATGCCGTGTGCTGACAGCCTCCGAGGCTGTCAGCAGCTCAAAGCCCATGAGGTTGTCGGCGCAAGGGGGTGGGGTGGGGAGGGGCAGGCCGAAGGAGGGCTTTTCTCAGGAATTGCCCTGCTGATCCCACAAGTAAGAGGATCCCTCCTTGCCAGTTATCAGGTCTAACAGTAGCAGGGAAGGACATCTACTCAGGGGAGAGACCTGGGTTCCACCTGCAGTCAGAGAGGAAAACTTACTGGCAGCGGGTGGACCTAAGTATCCGTGAACTCTGCCGGCGCTAGCAGTGTATGGCCCCAAACACAAATTTAAATTTTACCTTTCTGACAGTCTAAACCCTGAGGTTCCAGTAAGAGAGGAGGCCACAACAGAGAGAATTCCCTGGACAAAGACCTTATCAGCATTTTCAGGGGAACACAGGGAAGGACACCCCTGCTGCCTAAACGTTAAACGAAACTAAACGTTAAAGTAAACGTTAAAGCCCCGTCCGTGAAAGGATACTCCCTCTCCCCTCCCCCAAGAGCCACTCTGCCGCCTACTTTTGGCAGTGCTTTAGTTCTTATCCTGTGCCTCAGACGGCACCTGTCTAAAGGAGCTGCAGGTGCATTCTACCACGGGTGATGGTGTCAATGTCCACCAAGGTGGGCTTTCAGCGGAGACAGTGGTCGCCCGGTACTAATGGGGGAGGGGCAATGGGAAACTGGAGGCACTTCTGTGGTGTTGGCACTTTTAACTCCGACCCAGCACCGCGAGGGTCAAGAGGAACACGTCATCACCTATGGTTACTGTTCTTGACTTACCCCTACTAATGGCCCGGCGGGTGGAGAGATGGCGAAGGCTCCCTTAAGGCTTCGCCAGACCCTCTGCTAGTCGTCTTTTTTTTGTCAGGGGTGGGGGTGGGTCGTGCGTTTGCCTAAAATTTCCTGAGTTCAAAACGACTTGCCAATTTCTAGGCGCTCTGTGCAGAAGGCCGTTGGATAAGGGGAGTCGGGGGGCGGGTGTGGAGGGGAGCGCAGGGCTGTTCTATGCCCAGCCAGATATTCTTCTGCCATGAATAGGAAATCAGGAGCTCCAGGGAAAGTCAGCACTTTCCATTCCAGAGAGGAACAAAATGTCCCAGGGGTGACCTTTCTTATGGGGAAAACAATCCTACCTCAGGGCTGACAGGGAGAGGCTGGAACTGGAGAGGACGGGAGACCCCCCACACTGCGAGAGCCTTTCTCTGGCCCACGGGGAGAGACGGAAAGGGACTCCAGCTGCTACGTGGAGCTCATACGCAAAGGCCTGCGATAGTCCGGATCAAGAACTTCCTCGAAATGAGCCATCAGGCAACCTAAGCCCGACTTAGTAGCAGCCACGGTTCTAAAAGGTAGACATCACCTCCCCAGTTAGTAAAGAGGCAGCGTTCACCTTCCCTGATGGGGCAGGGGGCTCAGGAAGAGCCCGCTCTGGGTTACTGGGGAGGACGCATCTGGGGATATGGGTCACATAAGCAAGGCTGATGGAGGTTTGTGTCCGCACACTCCAGACCCCGGTAAAGGGCTCTCCTGCTTCCTTCACCTGTGCCGTGATCCTCAGCCATGAGTTCTGGCTGTGGCCAAGGAGCCTGGTGTGGCCCTGGCACGGGGCAGTGCACGCACTGCCAACTCCTGGAGCTGGTGCCTGTTACATAAGATCTGTCAAGCTCTGGCCCCTTCTCCCTTCCCCAAGGGGGCAGTGCCCAGGCTCTAGCCCCAGCGTTAGGGGGCGGGGAGAGGGGGTGGACTTCACCGGAGGGACCCAGTGCCCACTTAGCAGAACTGGGAAGGGCGCAGAAGGAAAACGGAAGTTGCCCTCTTTCACCTGTCTGCGACTCCTCTGCCCTTCGCGGGGTCAAAGGACCACCGTTCCTAACCCTCCGAGAGAGGGCCACTTGGGATCAGTGAGGGCGAGGTGGCTCCCCTCCGACCAGCCTTGCTTGCTGGGGTTTGGGCTCGGAGGAGTCACACCCGTAGCGTCCCGCGTGCAGCCGGTTCGCTCGCATAGCGAGAGCTAGTCAAGGTTAACGCTTTCCCGCACCTGTCCTGAGAGGTGCCAGGAATTAAGAGCCCAGAGGCCACCTGGTGCCAGGGTCTCGAAGAGGGAGGGGAGGCGGGGTGCTCGGGCTGGGACCTCAACAGGGGGAGGGGGCCGAGAGTAAGCCTGAGATCACCTGGGGAGGGGGCATTCCTTGCCGGGAGAAACTGGGAAAGGAGGGGCGGGGGCTGGGAAGAATGGGTCCCCCAGGCCCTGGGAACGCGCGGCAGATGCGGGCGGGGGGGGGAGGGGCCCGGGGAGGCGGCGGAACCCCAGGCCCTCGGCGTGGGGGTCCCGGAAAGGGGCCCCGCGTACCTTGGCTTTGTTGAGCAGGAGCCCCACGAAGGTGGAGAGCAGCAGGGAGGGGGAGAGCGGGGAGCGCGGCCGCAGCTCCTTGGCGAGGGAGGGAAAGGGGGCGGCGGGGGGCTCTTCGGGCAGGGTCACGGTGTACGAGGTGCGCATGCTGGGGGGCGGGCGGCGGGCTCGGCCCCA
The DNA here is from genome assembly GCA_017311185.1 of Proteles cristata cristata. NCBI lineage: Eukaryota > Metazoa > Chordata > Mammalia > Carnivora > Hyaenidae > Proteles > Proteles cristata. Next base: position 1,554,521 of record JAESUZ010002552.1, on the reverse strand, counting down.
CGCCTCACGTTGGCAAAGGGGGCGCGGGGGAGGACCGCGCGGTGCCGCGACTCGGACGCCAAGGCCGGCGAGGCCGCCACAGGACACCTTCTGCGGCGCCCGGCGGTAACCGCTCCGGTCGGCCGACCGCGCGCTCCTCCGCCTCAACCTCTCCGGCGCGCGCCGCCAACCGCCCCGGCAGCCGGCTCCTGCGCTCGGGCCGACTGGCGGCCCGCCGGCGCCTCGGGCACCACGACGTCAGCGCCGGGGGCGGGGCCGGAGCTCCGGCCCCGCCCCCGGCGCCGCACGCGGCCCCGCTCGCCCCCGCGCCTCCCGCTGCTGGGTCCCCGGCCTGGGCCGCCCCCGGCCTGCCGACCCCAAGGGCCGCAGAGAACCCTGGTCCCCAAGAAGGGCGGGACGAGCTCCCGCGCCGGCCTCTGGGTCGGGGCTCAGATGGACACGACTCCACAGGACCGTGTCAGCCCGGTGAGCTTCCCCCCACAGGCGGTTCACAGTTTCTGACTTCTGGGGGCCGCGGAGCACTTGGTGAAACCCTTGAAAGCGCCGTTCTCTCCTCGAGGGGTGGGGGGTGGGGGGTGGATGCGCTTAGGCACAAACTTTTGCACGGGGTTCAGGGTGGGGACTCAGGCTTTCTTGGAGCCCAACACCCACACAAACCGCGAGGGTCGAAGGGTTCCCGGTTAGGAGGATGGATTTCCGCGGCGTCGGCGCTGAGCTCCCTTACCCCGCCCCAGCCCTGGCTCGGCCCATTATCGAGGCATTGCTCCTATTTCATAAAGTACAATAGGTCACTGTCCCATTTGGCCCCAGGGAAGAACATTTTCTGACTTCTGTCCAGTTACCCAACTGCATCTCTCACAGAATCTCAAATGTTGATTTGTTTTGGGAGGTGGGAAAGGCGGGGAAGCAGGTGCTCAGCCCGGGGTGGTGGGGTGGTGAGTGTACTCCTCTGATCCGAAGGGTGCCAAGGCTTGAAGAGCAGAGGTCTTTGCGTTTTATTTCGATGCTCCACCCCCGCACCCCCCTCACCTATCAGGGACCCACACGGAATCTGCCTAGAGAAAGTATCTTGTTTGGAGCCTGCTGGCTATTTTTAGCCAGTATTTTTAGCATTTAAAAATACTCTGAGAAGCAGCAGTGTGTGCTGTTACTCATCTGTGGCCTCCTTCTGTTCCCCTTGGCGTGCTCTTCCCCACATGTACACGCGCACTGCACACATGACCACAGCCACATGGGGAATGTGCCGGGGACACATGTATGGAGGAGTGGGCATGAGGTAGGAGCCACAGGCATTCCAAACTGATGGCGACTGAGAGCACCCATGTTAGGATGGCGAGCCCCACAGCCACCGTGTTCACTCAGTGACCAAATCCTGGACACACTGTGACGGCCTTTTCCTCCATACTTCCCTCTTTCTAGGCGCATTCTTCCCTGTGAGTCCCACACAGTCTACGGGAGTTCTTGCATTTGATCACAGCACACGTCTGCCCCTGAACACCTAGAGCACTCAACTCTTGCCTCCAGTCCAGAAGCTGAGGGAGCTGTCTGGGAGGCTGTCTGTCCATAGACTCCTCCCATGCCCACCACCCTCCCTCTTTGGTGATCCCTGCTGTTAACCAACCTGCTCTCAGTTCTCTGCTTCACCACTTGCCTCCTCTCACTTCGACAACAAAACTGCCACTGATTAAGGACTTATTAAATGCCAGGCACTGGCCAAACGCTTTACATATATCATCCTAGTTAACTTAGTTAACACAACGATGTAGAAACGATTACCTCTGTTTTCTAGATGAAGGGCCTTACGTCCTGAGAGGTCAAATGATGCGCCAGAACCACAAAACTAATAAGTGACGGTGTGGGGCTTTGAACCTCAGCCTGTCTTAAGGCAAAACCCATGCTTTTAACAACTCCCAGGAGATTCTGGAATGTCCTTCCTGCTCTCTGCCAATTACCTGCTTGTAAATTCTGCTCAAAACGTGTGTCTTCCACAAAGCCCTCTCTAAAGAGCTCCACCCAGCTCAAAACACCCCATTACTGCATACCCTCCGTCTACTAGTGTTCAGTTTACACTGTACTAATTTCTCTTAATATGTTTGTCTTTGTTTTATAAGTGTCTCTAAGGCTTCTGTAAATGGTCTTAGAAGACTCACTGATTGTGCCGTCACACTGAAACCCCCCGAGGGGCAGGGCTGTGGGTTCTCTTAGTGGGTGCTTAATAAATGGTGTTGATCTCATCTGATAGTGGGGGCCAGGATTCTTGGGTATCCTGGAAGTCCCACTGAGCCTCACGGGGTGTGGTGAGTCTGGATTTGCATGTTGAATAAGCGTGCTGTGGTTAAGTGCTGTCTGACAGCTGCTTACCCACTGGACCATTTGGCTTCTCGCCCCATGACTTAGGCGACTGATGTGAGTACTCACACCTCAGGACACCCTGGCATTCTGCTGGCACATTGTCTCCCTCTCTCCTGGGGTGTAGAAGGTTAGGGGCCCGGATGGGGGAAAGCTACCTGGATGGGCGATCTTTGAGAAGCCGGAGGTGAGGGGAAAGAATTCGTATGGAGTCCGGGTCTTGTCAGGCTGGTCTGTCTGCCGCAGGACACAACCAGCAAAGAACTGTGGCTCATTTCTCAACTGGCCAACCCCTCCCCCCCCCCCCCAACGACACGCTTTCTCCTCAGTGCCATTTCTTGAAGTGGGATGGGTAGTCTGGGATCTGAATCTGGCTGCGTGGCTCTGCGGCTCCTGAATGGGGCTCATTCCTGCATCCGGAGACTGCCATTTCGCAGAAGCCTGTGCTTGGCCTGTCTTCCCTGTAGGTTAAGAAATTTTCGGGGCACCTGGGTGACTCAGTCAGTTGAGCGTCCGACTTTGGTTCAGGTCCTGATCTCACGGTTCATGGGTTCGAGCCCCGCGTTGGGCTCTGTGCTGACAGCTCAGAGTCTGGAGCCTGCTTTAGATTCTGTGTCTCCCTCTTTCTCTAACCCTCCCCTGCTCACGCTGTCTCTCTCTCTCTCAAAAATAAATTTAAAAAACATTAAAAAAAAAAAAGAAAATTTTCTCCCCTCTCATCTTTTTTGGTGTGGACGGAGAATGCAGAGAGTCAGGGTTGTCACTGTGAGGACAGGACTGAGAATATCCTGCTTCCTCAGATTTTCGTGGCAGCTTGGTTCAGGGTTTAGAAACACGGCAGCAGGCCCAGGCAAATGCCTCAAGGCCAGCAGCCCTGCTTCCCCGCAAAGCAAGCACCTTCTATTACTGTCACACATGGACAGAGTGGTGGCCTGATTGACGGATTGAACTGGTAGGGGCTCAGAGTCCTTCATGGGGTTGGACTTTCAGCTCACAATGGGGAAGGAGGGCCCTCTGCTTCCCTGAATCACTCAGACCCCAGGAGGCCAAAAGCTCTGTACTCCTTTGAGCCCCTGGGCAGTCTGGCCTGAACCAGCTGGATTCCAGAGGCCCACACACTTCCCTGTCTTGCTTATGTTTCTGTGTGGGTGCCAGCTTTACGTATCCATTGAGGTGAGAGGGTGCAGGGGACCACGTGTGCAGCTCTGGGCCCTGAACATGATGTTCATTTCCGTAGCTGATGGTCAGTGGAGCGGCTCCCCCGTGGGCATGGAACATTTTGCCAGGCTTGGATTAACTTCTACATTGCTGAGCCCCACCCCAGCACCACATAAACTCATGAAGACGTCCTGGAGTGGGGGTGGAGGGGGAGGAGGCAGGGAGGATGACGCCGGGCCCTGATTGAGAAATTGAACCTGGGTAAGGCAGCAGTGGGGCCACCAGCCAGATGACAGCCATAGCCAGTCTTCCAGGGATGGAGACAGTCAGATCTTGCCGACTGTAAATGCAAACCCCAAACGGACTCTCCTTTCTTTCTCAGCAGCCAGTACCCGTCCTGGCCAAGGGATCCTCTGGCCGAAGGTCTCTTCTGAGTGACCTTCCCATGCTGTCAACACAGACTCAAGCCCTTAGGAAGTTCACCTTCCTCAGGGTCGCTGAGTGGGTGAGGGCAGCATCCCCAGGGTCTCAGGCTGCTAAGCTGGACACACGTGACAGCGGGGATGCAGCTCGGCATGGCTGGGTAAACGGAGGGAGAAGGCAGGGGAAGAGAGAGGAAGGTCATACCTCTCTGCTTCTCACCCAGGACTTCCAGGGCAGTCCCTGCCGTCTTCACCTTGTTCTCTTTGGAGCAACCCCTGCTCACTGCATGGCAGCAGTCAAGTTCAAAGTCCCACCCAAGAGAAAAATCACATGGCCTCCGCTTATATAATCTCCCTGTCACTGAACAGCTGGGAACCAAGGCTTCGGGAGATGAGTCAGCAGCCCCAGTGACAAATAGGACCCAGGTAGTCTAGGTTCCTGGACCCTTTCCTCCTAGCAACAGGTTTCAGAGCAGAGGGCAAGGGTCTGGAAGAGGCTGTGTGGGGAGAAAAGGTCGGGCAGGCTCTGAGCCTCACCCCTTGGTACTCTGCCTGATGACTGCGCTCTGGAGGGCCCTGGGCCAACCCCAGTTTTCTTAGAGGACAGGGTGGCCTGGGCAGGGCGGGGTGAGGGCAGGGCTGAGGCTGGCGGGCAGAATGCCAGGGAGCAGTTGGAGGGGTGGGGCGGGGGAGGATTAGGATGGATTGTAGGGGTTAAAGCGCAGCCCTGGCAGGGCTCAGTGGGAACAGCTTGTCCTTCCATAGGCCCAGGGAACAGGAGAGGTGGGGCAGAGGGGGCTGTGACCGGTTGGGTGCTTGGGCTCCTGGCTCTCTGCAGGGCCAGCCCACCTTGTTTGGCTTGGAGTCCCCACAGGCAATGGGTGGGGGTGGTAGTGAAAGCCTTTTTTTTTTTTTTTTTTTTTTGCCGGTTCTGAACTATCTTGTCCCTCCCCTCCAATCTGTCTGCATTTTAAACAGAAGGTGGAGCCTGGGGCAACGCTCGTTATCCTAGACAGAGCTGCACTCCGGTGGACTGGTATTTCGTTGGACTTGTGCAAGCTTGGGGGGGTTTTCAGGATTCACGTACCCCTTCTACCAGCCCCTTCCTCGTGCTCAGCTGATTCTGTAATTTTCTAAGTTCGTGTTGGTTGTTACTATTAATGAGGGAAATGAGTCTGGTTAGAATTGTTTTACACCCTGGTGGGGGCCTGCTTTTGACCTCCCTTTATGAATGTCAGCTAGTTCAAATCAGCTGCCCGGAGAGGCCCTGGGGCCAGGCCTGCCCCTGGGGACCCCAGAGGAGTCAGATCACACCGGGCCCTGCAACTTCCTCACCTTTGTTCCTCCTGGTCCCCTCCCTCCCCACGCTCCTCAGCTGCCAAGTGCCCCTTTCCTATCATGCTCTTCCATAGCATTTTATAGGTTTCAGATTCCTTCACATCCGCTGTGTTTGGAGCCTCCCAGCACCCTGTGAGGTGGGCAGGGCGGGCAGGACCAAGCCCTTTTATGGAGGAGGAAGCAGAGCTCAGATGAGAGGTGTCTAAGGTTAAAGAGGCAAACTGTTCTTTCCAGCCTCAGACGACCCCTCCCTTCCCCACCACCTATGACGCCTAACCATGCCTGGCGCTGCCTCCTATCACGGTGGTTCTAAGAACTTATTTCCCCAAGCTGGTTGTGAATGCGCTGGGGCAGGGCTTGCATCTCTCTTGCCTCCCGGAGCTCCCAGAAGGGTACAAGGAGGACGCACGTTGATTGAGCGCCTGCTCTGTGCCATACAACCTTTGATTTCTCACTATGGTCTATGAGGGGGGAACTGTGAACACTCATCTTATAGAAACAGGTTCAGACATTAAGGAGCTTCTCTAAGGTTGCGCTGTTAGTAGGCTGAGCGCCATGAATGAATGAGAAGGTGAGATCCCCAAATGGAGATCTGAAAAGACACTAGACCCACTTTTAGAAAGTGGTCCAGGCCCCCCCACACCTCCCCCCCCAGCAGGGCTGTTCACACCTCAGGGGTGGGGTCAGCAAGAGGAAGTGAGGCTGAGAGTGGTGAAGAGGGGGTGTGGGGCTAAATCGGGGCCTTACGCCACTGACCCTCCCTCAAGGGCCTTTCCCATGGGTCAGGGAAGCTGAGGGTGAGACTGTAGCTCCGTTGTAGGCTGTTACTGGCCACTTAAGGGTGCTGGGAGTTGTTTCTGGACGGGAAAGAGGGATGTTAGGGTGGCTGAGCTTGCCCCAGGGCAGTCTGCCATCCCTCAGAGGTCCTGTCTCAAAACGCCCTTCCTCTGGCCCTGGAGGTGGAGGAGGGGCTGAGGTGCCCCTGTGGGAGGGGTGGAGGGCAGCAGACTCCTGGGAAGTGCTGGTGCAGGCAGGAGGCAAGAGTCCCAGTGGAGTTTGATGCCCAGTACAGAAGCCCTGGCTGAGGATGGGTCTGTAGTTTAGTCTGTGGAGAGGAGGTTTGCAAACCTCAGGCTGCTTCGGGTTACCTGAAGAGCTTATCAAAAAGGGCAGGTTCCCAGGCGGATCCCTAGGGAGTTCGATTCGGGGGGGCCTCTGGGTGGGTTCTGGGCCTGAATGATTCCCCGCAGGTGATTCTAGGGCAGGCAGTCTGCAGACCTCACTTTGAGGAGCATTGCATACCACAGAGAACCCTTCTCTTTTGAGCAACTGGAGGGAGCCTCTCAGAGCCTCCTTTAGGGCCCCCGCCCCTCCATCGAGAGCTGCTTCCTGATTGCCCCCGAGATGAGCCATGCCAGACATGTCCAAGGGAGTCATGCTGCAGTCCAGCCACACGTCCCTTGGAGAGCACGTGTTTCTCCCAGGCCAGCTCTGGTGCCCTCCACCCCACCCCCCTACACACATCTCTTTCACACTGGTCCTGCAGCACAGCCGCCCCTGACTTGTCAGGCTCTGGGTGTCCTGGGAGGTACTGACTCTTGTCAAGTCTCCTATGGCACTTCACACACAGCCCCGCGAGGCCAAGACTGTCTAGTGTCATCAAAGTTGTCCTCTCGAGACCTTTAGTTATGACAGGCTTAACGGTCTATGATGCAAAGCCCTGCCCCTATTTTGTACCCTTGCTCCATGTGTCTGGACGAGCCCACAAAGCAGCATGTATTTCTTGCTGTGGCACAACTATTATTTCCAAAAGGCTCCTGTCCTAGAAGTAGGGGACTGGCACCTAAGGTAATGAAAGAAATACAACACCCAGCTCTCCTGACCACTTGCTTATCCATCTGTCTGTCTGTCCATCCGTCCATCTACCCACCCATCCTTGTAATCAGCAGGTTAGCCGAACTCTGCGCAGTGCTAGGCACATGGGAAGAGATCTAGAGGTAGGACTTCTTTCTCAGCCTCTGAGAGCTTGTCGCTTTATGGGCACGCTAATAACTAAAGAAAAGGCAGAATGTAGTCAGTACCCAGAGAGGTGTGTTCAGGGATTAGATGCAAGCCATCCCTTGCCGTCTCTGGTAGATCCTCTTCCCTCATTCTAGCCCAGGCAGCACCCAAATATAGAGGTGTGGGATGGTCTAAAGCCCCAGACGAAAATTTCCCCACCATTTTCTCCAAAGTTACCGGATGAACACTGCTGTCCAGACACGTTGGTCCCGAGTCAGGACCAGCGTCAATCAGAGGGGAGCCGCTCTCCCCCTGATGTCTTATGCCCAAAGGTTAAGCCACATCCCCAGGCTGGGAAGTAAAAGCCCAAGCAGGAGGAGAGATGCCACCAGAGCAGGGGAGGCCTCTCTTACCACAGGGAGCACTGGCAGGTTGGGGGCCTCAGCATGCAGTCCGGGAGGGTCCAGGGCCTGCAGGGGACCCTGGCATGCTGGGTGGCAAAATGGAGGGTGACAACTGCAGTGTATGTGGGGGTAGCTGACCATTTCCGAGAGTGCTGTTGGGTCTTCGTCGAGTGCATGCGTCCTGAAATGGGCATCCTGGGGAGAGTGGGAGAGTCCCTGAGCAAGGCCCCGAGCTACAAGCTACAAGGGTCCTAGACCTGCTGTGGTGATGTCTCTGGCTTGGGCTGCGGGAGCGGCTGTCATGAGGTTTGGGAAGAAAACCTCTGCCTTGAATCATCAGTCAGATGGGGAGTCCCTCCCTCAATCTGGCTTCTCTGCCATCATTCTCTGCCCCCCCAGCCCGTCAATGGGTCCCCACGGGGCAAACTCACCATCGTGTCTCGCCCTGGGGAGCTGGAGCGGCTGGACCCAGGGGCCTGGCCCTTACTCTTCTCCCACAGAGTGTATCGGCCAGTGGGTCGGTAGGTGGGGCTGAGGACTTCAGGGACTCGAGAGGTAGGGACCTGGGTGGGCACCAGAGGGGCGCTGCCCTTTCGGCCATAGTTCTCCAGGTAGTCTGCCAGGTACTCCGAGCGGCTGGCCGCCTGATAGAGCCCCTGCAGCGCGCACAGCTCCTTGCGCGTGCGGGCCAGCATGGGGCTGCGGCCCAGGTTCCCAGGGTCTATCCGATAGCTGTCTGAGGTCCGGAGGCTGGAGAAATCCCGGGCCAGGTCTGATTGACTGCTGGACTTCTTCTGGGGCAAGGTTATACCCTGGTCCCGGGCGGTCCCGGGCAGGTAGCTGAGGGAGTTGTTGGTCACTCCGTAAGGGAATCCACTGCCCCCGCTGAGTCCGCTCCCTGAAGGCCGCTCAGTGCCGCGAGTCTGGCTCTCTGCACGCTTACCACACCCGATGACATCGGGTCTCAGCAGGGGGCGGCCCCTGTCATAGTCCAGGATTGAAGAGGGGCCGTAGGTACGGGGACGGGTGAGGAAGCTGGTTGGGGGGGCTGGCTTAAAACCAAGCTTCTCCTTCTCCAGGAAGGAGGCAGCCAGGTTGGCCCCATAGGAAGAGGGAGTATAGGTGCCATAGCCCGATTTGGCATAAGGGGCATCTGTGTAGCGGGCCGATTCTGTATAGCGCTTCAGGGTGGAGGAGAGCTGGGACATCCTTCAGGGCGGCACTCAGCGGGGACTGGGAGCCTCATGGGCTGAAAGACAAGCAGAGCGGTTGTCAGAGGGCCCTGCCAGGTTTCAGGCTCTCCTGTACCTGCTTGTCATCCCCAGCTGGACAGAACCTTAGGCCTCAACCAGAGGCCATGCTGTCCATGTCCCTAAGAGGCTGGCCCACCACTAAGAAAGGCACCCGTGCATGTGCATATACGCACATGCATGCAAGTTTGTGTACAGGTTTACACGCACCCATCGAGTCACCCCTGAGTGAGAGCACGAGTCATGAGCAGGCCTTTATAAACCGCACAGGGCCATGGCTCTCAGCATGTCCTGCCTGCTCCGAGTGCTCCCTTGCAGTGGCCCAGACTTGAGGGGGGGGACTGCCCGACCTCACAGGCCTGCCGTTGACTCACAGTATTCCAACCCAGATCTCCTCTGGTTTCAGGAGGGTGCTGAGGCCCTCAACTCCTGGATTAGAAAAACACTGGACACTTTAAGAATTAAGATTGCTTCCCTCCCTCCCTGTTTCAAGGAGGGGCAGGACTCTTTTTGGGATCCTACATTGTCTGAGCTGAAATGGCCTGAGGATCGCTTGGTCAGATCCTTGCTGAAGAAAAGGAGGCTCATGAGAGGAAGTAACGGGGGCCAGGGAGGCAGTGGTGAGAGAGCATGTGGCAGATAGAGGACTTGACTCCAGTCTCCAGAACCAATCCCACTGTTCTTGCCTGGACATGGTCACCTTCTGTGGTGACCTCGTGTGGTAGAAACTACCCCCTTCACAGATGGAACTCTTCTGTTCTAAGTGGAGTTAAAGTCGTATGTATGGCCTCCAGGGGTTCCTCTACCAACGTCCAACCCAACCGGCTCAAGGGTGATGACTTGTGCAAGGGGGGCCCCCTAGAGGCTAAAATCCTTCACTACAGGCAGTATTGGAGTTGCTGCGTCCCATTTTTCTGGCGGAGGTGGGTCTTGCGAAGGCACACAGAAATCTCTGCATTGAGGAGTTGTAATGGTCCTAAGGAATTATCTGTTTTAACCTCTCTGTTGTACAGATGGAAACAGTGACGCCAGGTCACACTAGCAGAGCCAGGATTGGAATTCAGGCCTTTTGGGTTTCTAGGCCAGTGTGCTTCCTCCTGTTCTTTGATTCACCCTCCCCATCAGGTATAGGCTCACTTGGGATCCACTAGAGTCCCTTCATCACCCTAGGTGCACAGGCTGTATCTACAGTGGAGCTGGGGGGCAAAGGGCTTTGGAGAGAGGAACCAGTAGGATCAGGGCCCTTGCCTTGAGGACTTCAGGGGCTCTTGTGGGGCCCCTGGGTGGGGGCAGCGCCCTTCAGGAACGTCAGAGTAGTGGTGCAGGGCTGGTTTTGACTTGCCCCGTGACTGACTCGCTGGGTGATTTTGCACTAGTCATTTAGCTCCTCCGAGCCCCAATCTCCTCACCTGTACTGGGAGTATAATCACCATCATTATGGTTCCTACCTCACAGGGCTGTTGTGAGGAATAAATGAAATAATAACACGTGAAAGCTCTCAACTATGACAGTAGTTATTATCTCTTGCCCTGGCCCCTGTCAGGCTCTGGGCTCCTCCTTTGTAGGCCTATAATAATGTCAGGGCTGGCCGTCTCCCGGCCTGGCCGGCCTCTGACCTCAGCCCTGGGCACCGGGCTTCCCCTGCATCCCTCAGTGAGATGTGCGGATGAGTGTGCAGTGGGCAGAAGCTAGCTGTTCAGCAGACACTGGCTCGGGCAGCCCACAGCCTGCCCTAGGCTGGCAGCCCAGCCCATTGGGGCAGAGAGGAGCTGGTGCCAGGCCCTAAATGCTTGGCAGAGAGCCCTAGAAACTCAGTCTGTGCAAGGCATGGGATAGGTGCAGGGGTGGGAGGTCAGCAGGTGGCCACCTCCTGGTGGACCCGAGAACAGAACTCGCACACCCCGCCGGAGAACTGCAGAAGTTTGCAGTCCGGGCTGGCTCAGAAAGGCCTGCTCTGCAGTTACTGTGCACGCTTCTCCCACCTGGCCTGGGCACCCCCGTCCTTGCACACATGCCCTTGCCCACTGTGCTTCCGCCTCTAGCACGGCTCCTGCTCTTTGCTCGGAGAAAGTACCCGGAAGAGGATCTTGTGTCCGGTTGGGGGTGGGGGGGCCACAGGTCTCCTTCCATCTGCTTAGTGTTTGGGGTTCAGAGAAGGAAGGGCATGAAGGCTGAGGGAGGCCAGGGGGAGACACAGACAGAGCCACCGGGGGGCAGGGGCGTGGGACTAGTCCTGCTCTATTTCACTTTGGAGAACTCCATCAATAATTCAAAGTCAAAGAGACTCCAGGTCTCAGGAACCAGGCTCTGGGACACCGGGCAGCCAATCAGATACAACCTCCTCCCCCCACCCCCAAGGGCATGAGCTCATGCCTCCTCCCCAAGGCTCTCACTCCCCCTCCTCCACACTAAGGCTCCCAGGGAATTGGTATTCTGCAGGCAGTGCCCCAAACTCGTGACCTCTCCTGGCCCTGCTAATGACGCAGAAGTGCTGGGGCCAAACAAAGTACAGGGGACAGAGACAGACAACCCTGGGAAGGCCCACAAATATTCCTTGGGAAGGGATGCGGCTAGAGTATAGTCACCCCTTTTGGCCCATAGAGTCCCAGATGGCTCCCAAATCTTGCTCTCCTGTCTGCTCCCATCTGGCAGGCAAGTGACAGGCGTCCCCCTTGCCAAGGCAGCCCTGGGCAGGGGGTCAGGCCATCACTAACAGCTCCCTGGAAGCTGACTCTCAGTGCTGACATCTGGCTTATAGTTCTTGTCTGGGGAGAGGGTCCCTTTTGGGGCTGAGGCCTTGAGCATGCCTGTCACCTCCCCTAACCCCTAGTTTCGCTCTTGAGAAAAGTGCCAGCACCTTCCAGGTGAGCAGACAGCTTGGGTTGGTGCCCCTTGGCATTACCTGGCATGGCTGTCCCTGGAGACTGCAGAATACACCATGTGTGAGAGAGCAGGCTGGGCCCTGGCTGTAGCCTTGCTGCGCAAGACAGGGACAGGAGGGGCACTCACACGGCTTTGAGTCTCCTTGTTGCCACAGGAACGGGCTGGACTGAATGGCCCTTTCACGGGGCAGTGGGAGGCGAGCCGATTGGCTGGGATCCCCCATCTGCCTCTCTGCCCCGGCGTAGGGCCCCCGCTGCCCGTCTCCTTTTGCTGTTTACCCAGAGCTGGCAAGTAGAGGCATGTGGCTCTAGGCAACTCCGCCCCAGGTGCCTGCTACCTTGGACAGCGGGGGCACTCCACCTGCCAAGCTCCTCCACTCCATCTTCGCAGGGGCGCCTCCACCCTCCCCTGCTCTGCCAGAGTTCTCCCTCCCTCACTTTGCTGTTTCCCTCTCTTTGGAGGTGCTCCTGCCTTCATTCCTCTGCCCAGAGCACTCAGCTTCCTGAAGGCACATGCGGTGCCTGGCGCTCTCCTGAGTGAACTTCGTACCGAGTGTCCTCAAAGTCTCAGTGCGGATTTAGTCTTGGATTCTTTAGCAGAAAGAATGTAAACTGGCAAACATCACTTGAAGGTTTAAATGATTTATGTTACACTGAAATGACCCCTTTTGCTTGAAAGTCAAAAAAACAGACAAGAAATTAAATAATGAAATTCTGAAGCATATAGCACTCATGTTTCTGAAGTTACCACAGTTTGGAGCCGCACGAAGACTTTTGGGACACCCGGCATTAACGTGCTTAATTCTCACACTTGCCCTATGCAGCGGGGGCCGTTATTTGCTCACTTGCGACACCCACCAGCGATGGGGGAGGTGATGTGGATTTCTCCAAGGTCACATTGTGAGCAGTGGCAGAACTGGATGGGGATCTATGCTCTGTCCCCTAACAGCCCCCCTGAAGCCAGCCTTACCCCTGCAGCCCCCTATGTCACACTTCCCTGGCCTCTCCCTGAGCTGCACAGGGTAAGACCTGTGGCATGGAGTCTGGGGCAGGGGGAATGCAGGCGTCCACTGTCTAGGCAGCAGCGTGGCAGGTACAGTCTCCCGCAGGAGCGGCCCTTCGAGTTTCCACTGCCGGCAAACGAGAGCGAAGCCAAGTGCAACCTGAGTGCCAGTACAATTCTGATCAGCCAGGAGATGGTCCAAGAGGCCTCCATTCCACCTGTAGTGCCAAGCTCCCAAGTGCCCCCTGGGCAGCCAGGGCCCTCGGCCCAAGGCCTGGTTATGGACATGACCTCCAGCCTCCTGCCCCTCCTGCAGCTTGGCCCACTCCCCAGTGTACCCAGGCTAGATGAGTCAGGGGTTGAAATGAGCCCTATCTCCCTGGGGCAGCCAACCCCCTTGCGTCAGCTACTGTCATTTCCTGTTGCTCACGTGAAGGGCTCCCTAACCTGCCCAGCCGGGGGAGGGACTTGTTCCCCAGGAATCCCAGGCACTCCTGGCCCCCAGGGTAGGGGATGGGTAATGCCCCACGTCCCAGCAGCCTTCATGTCCCCTCTCTGGCCACCTCCACTCTGCTATCTGGGGTGAAGTGCCCTTGCCACTGCCTGGGTAGAGAGCCCCTAGCTGGGCTTCTGAGGTGTGCCTCAACAGAGTTCAGGCCTTCCCCTCCTACCCAGCTCTCCAGGACAGGTGAGTGGGGAGTCCCAGCCAGTCTTACCAGGTGCTTGGGAACCTCCACAGTGCTGACCTCAGAGCTTCCCAAAGCCACTTGCTAACACCATCGGAATGAGGCACCACTGATGTGCTGGCCTTGAACGGTAAAGAGGGCCAAGAGAGGGGCGCCTGGGTGGCTCAGTCGGTTGAGCATCCGACTTCAGCTCAGAGTTCGCGGGTTCAAGCCCCACGTCGGGCTCTGTGCTGACAGCTAGCTCAGAGCCTGGAGCCTGTTTTGGATTCTGTGTCTCCCTCTCTCTCTGACCCTCAGCTGCTCATGCTGTCTCTTCTCAGAAATAAATAAAAAACATTAAAAAAAAAAAAAGAAGAAGAAGGCGGCTGAGAGAGGGGTCCTGTCTCCCTTCATCTACACTCTCTGACCCTTAACTCCTATCTGCTTGGGCACTGTCTGGGCACGGGCATTGGCTCCTAGGTCGAGGTTCTGTTCTGGTAGATGTGATAGATTCAGAGAGGGTGGAGGACTGGGGTGGGGGCTACTTGTGCTCGCATGTTCCAGGAGCTCTGTGTACGCCTCTTAGTCCCCAGCAGCCTCAGTCTGGCCCCCCCTTTCCCTCCAGCCTGTCACTAGTAGCTCCGTCTCTGTGGCTTACACCCAAGGACCCACCAGTTTAGTGCCTAATCCTCTTGGCATGCCTTGGACGGGGGTCAGTCAAGGGAATTTGGGTCCATCTCAGTCTCTCTTGCTCCTAGTAGTTGCCCAAGGGCTGGGAGAGGGGTGAAGGGGTGAGAGAGATTGGATATTAGGGCAAGAATCCTGACTGGTGGAGAAGGAGGGTGGGCCCAGGGTAGTATCTCTATAGCATGCTTCTTGATTTAGGGTTGGGAGGGGGTAGGCATCTCTACACTTCCAAGAAAAGGCAAAGGAGTGGGCCTTCAGGCAGTACTGGTGTCCTTAAATTCTCTTTCCGAATCACCTCTGTCCTGAGCTCTTCTGGTGCTCCCTCCCCAGGGGAGAGTCCCAGTCTCCCTGCTTTTCCTCCAGGGCTTCTCTTTCTTCTGTCCTCACTGCCTCCTCTGCCTCTGCCTGCCTCCTCTGAGCCTTCACCTTCAGTCTTGCCGACAGCAGCCTCCGGGCCCCATTGGGCAGCCCATCACATGCTCCCCCAAACACCCAGGGCTGTCTGGACAGCGGCCTCGCGAAGCCCACATACTACAGCGGCAGCTACTGACCTGTGTCCGGGGGCACTGGACAGGATCTGGGGGCTTCTCCTTCCCCAGCAAGGCAGGGAGAGCAGTGGAGAGCCGCGAGGCTGGAGTGTGACTGGGGCTGGGTAATCCGGAGCTCAGGTTACCGTCTCCGATATATATAGTATCTTATCTGACCTCACAGAGATGGCTAGCTCAACTCACTTGCATTCCACGGCCGAGAATTAAAGGGGCAGTGGCAAGCCCTCCCTTGAGGGCTCTCTGAAGGGGGAGGGGGCATTTTGAAATGGACAGAAGGGGGACCCAGGGGAAACAGAACTGGAAAGAGGGTAGAGGGATGTTGGGGAGAGGGGAGTGCAGGCAAGGCTATGGAGAAGGAGGTGTCCTTCACAGAATGAGAGGAGATTGAAGCCTCTCATTTACAAGTGCTACTCTCTATCCTTCCTTTACAAGTGGAGTAGATCCCGAGGTCCAGGGCCCACAGGTAGTGAGAGGCGGGCAGGACCTGCCCTCAGGTCTTCAGTCCAAACTCTTATAATGGGCTTCTAGGCCTGGGTTTATATTCCAGCTCATTCCCTTTGATCGGCTCTGAGACCGTGGGCAAGGCACGTTAAGCTGTCAGAACCTTAGGGAGTTAATCTGTAAAACAGGAGTGAAAAGGATAATAGTTCTATACCTCACAATTATGAGGATTAAATAGAATAATATTTGCAAGTTTTCCTGGCCCATGGTTAAGAGGGCAATAGGCGATAATAATGGTTATGCTGACTACTTCCACTTATTGTTATAGTTAGTGGCGGTATGCATCGGAGCACCTACAAGGGAGACCTTCCTCGGGAGAACAGGGCCTCTGGGCTACCCGTTGGGAGTGCTCTGTTCTAATGCCAGACGACAGCTCCCTGGGTTTCTGACCTGGTTCATGTCCCGTAACTGGCGAGGGCAAATGACTCTTGCTGTATTCCCAGATGTCCTGCCCATCCAACCCAGAAGGGCCAGGCCTGTTTCGGCTCCTTCCCCCTTTGCCTAGAAGAATAGAGCAAGTGCCGCTGCCCCCAGGCTACCAGGAGAAAGCTGCTCTGGGGGTGGCTCCACTCTACCTGTAGGAGTGCTCAGGATTCCTAGGCCACAGAGCTGGGCTGGGCAGGCTCACAGGAGGAGGGAGCAGGATTCTTAACCTCTTGGGCCTTGGTGCTCTTGTGGGCTCCCGGTCGGTGTCTCCTGTTCCCCGGTGGCTCTCCCTGAGGACTGGGAGTACCCAGGATGGCGCCTCCACCCTGTCTCAGCCGAGGCTACTGACTCAGCTTGGGTCTCGGTCATGCACATCAGAGGACGCCCTCGTCCCTGGCCCTCATTCCAGTCCTCATTCCGACTCCAGTTTGGTATGCATCTACAGTATCAAAGGAGTGGGGGATGCCCCAACCCCAGCCCAGCCAGCTCTCTTTTCCTCCACTTTACGGGGCTGGGCTTGGGGGACCTTCTTATGCTGGTGCCTTGGGAAGGTGAACATCACCACGATCTTCAGCTCAGCCCCTTCTAAAAGGCAGATCAGGAGGTAGGTGTTCATTCCTCAGAGGACGGCTAAAATGGGTTGGCCTGGGCTTCCCTTGGCTGTTAAGTAGAAGTTACTTACCTTGGAGCACGTGCCTGCTTCTGGTTTGGGATTGGTGAGAATTTCAAAGATGCCTCTCTCTGGTTTGGGATTGGTGGAAAATCTCCCCTTCCACTTAACTGCTGCCCTCCCCCCACTCCCACCCCTTCTTCGAACTGACCAGAGACAGCTGTAACAGGGTGGAGTAAGTGGGGAGGGGGCTGGCCGTGTCCAGGCGTCACTCTCAGGCCGTAAACCACACAGGGCACAGAGACCTGGACCTGCCCAAGCAGCATTTCCTGAGAACACACTGATCAGCACACAGATGGCTCTTCCTGGCACCCCGGGTCTGTCAGCTGGCAGGCACTCCCCCCCGCCCCCCAAATGGCACCCACAGCTGGAGCTCCTCCGCACAGCTGGCACTCGCCCTACATTTCTGGTGCCCATTCTACCCAGGCTGTCGTTGACACCTCACTTTCTGAACCTCCAACGGCGCTGACCTCCGCCTCCCTCCTCCCCAGTGTCCGACAGGTGGCACGTACCTGCCTCTTCTCCGAGGATGGACGAGTCGAACCGGGCACAAGCATGGAGCTGCGGGCGAGTCCCGGCTGGTACTGGCGCGGCGCAGTGAGCAGCGGCTGACGCAGAGGTCTCCCTGGCCTCGGCTCCTGCCCGCCTCTCCCCCACCTCCGCCGGGGGCCCAGAAAGGACCTCCCCGGGAAATCGGCGCCACCCAGCGGGCAGCTGCCTCATTGCGCCCGGCCCGCAAAGCCACACCGCGCGTCTCGCGTCACTGAGACGCATCAAGGCCATTGGCTTGTTCTTATTGTGACGTCATGAGGGCCCCGCCCGGCCGGGGTCTCCTAGGCGACCGGTATATACAGAGGAGCACGTGGAAGCTAGCACGCGAGTTTGGAGGGGGTGGAGCCCGACCAGAAGCGGACAGGTAATGGCGCAAGACGGGACTCAGCGGGAAGGTGTTTGGGGTGAGGAGGGGTTCCCGGGAGAAGGCCCAGCATGTGAGCCCCGGGGTACAGATATCAGCTTTCAGGTTTGAGAGAAGACTAAATGTTCCCGCCCCTTCCCACCTGTGTGGGAGAGGGCCTGTTTTGGCTCTCCTAGTTTTCTCTCCTCTTTCTCCACCTCTCTCGCTGCTCATTTTACTAACATGAGACCAGTGATTGGTGACGAGTCTCTGAGTGGGTGAACTGGGGCACTGAGTTAGTGGAAGGGAGAGTTTTTGTTTTGTTTTGAGTTTTTTCAGGAAAAAGCTGAGACAGCTTTGCAGCTCCCATTTGTTGTGTATTCTGTGGTGTTGAAGAAAATCACACAGCCAGGTAGATTGGCACCCAGGCAAATCCAGGTTTTCAGTCTTTCCAAGTGGCTGGCATTTGCATCATGGTTCTCCTCCAGCCCCTCCGTGTCTAATATTCCCCAGAGAAACTAGAGCCAACCAGAAGGGAAATACTTAAACTTCCGCCTACAAACATAATTGAATCCGTTCTTACCTCCGCTCCAGGGCAGTGAAGGAGGCTTCCCTCTTCTTCTCCGTGATGAATCCCTCTGATCTCAATTCTTTATACTCCTTTGGGGCCCTCCTTCCATCATGTTTTATGGATAGCTGTTGGATGTGCCAGGTACTCTTCAAGGCACAGAGGATTCTGGAGTGAACAAAACAGGCAGAAGCTTTGCCTTCAGGGAGCTTATATTCTAGTAGAAACAAAAGACAAGAACCAAATAAGTGAAATATGTCATATGTTAGATGGCAGTAGGAGCCATGGAGGGAAATAAAACAGAGGGAGATAGGCAGTGTGTAAGGTGTCGTCAGAGATGGCCTCAATGAGAAGGTGACGTTTGACCTGAAGGAGGTGAGGGAGTGAACCATGTGACGATCTAAGGAAAGAATGTTCTAGGAAGAGGGAACTACAGACGCAAAAGTCAGGAGGTAGAAAAACAGTTGCCATTTTTGTGGCAGAACAAGGAGGTCAGCGTAGCTGGAGTGAAGACAGAGCAGGGGAGATGCGGTCAATGAAGGAAGGCAGGGATTGTCCCATGTAGGGCCCTAAGGCCATTTTCATGGACTTCAACTTTTACTCTGAGATGGGAGCCATTGGAAGATTTTGAGTGGAGGATGGACATGGTTCTGACTTAAATTTTTTTTTTTTTAATTTATGATGAGAGAGAGGGAGGGGGAGAGGGAGAGACAGAGTCCCAAGCAGGCTCTGTCAGATGCTTAACTGACCAAGCCACCCAGCCACCCCTGATTTGCTTTTTGTTTTATTTAAAAAAATTTTTTTGGGATGTTTTTATTTGTGTGAGTGTGTGTGTGAGAGAGAGAGACAGCGTGAGCAGGGGAGGGTCAGAGAGAGAGGGAGACACAGAATCTGAAGCAGGCTCCAGGCTCTGAGCTAGCTGTCAGCACAGAGCCCGGCTAAGGGCTCGAACCCACGAACTGTGAGATCATGACCTGAGCCAAAGTTGGACGCTTAACCGACTGAACCCCACCCAGGCGTCCTTGCTTTTTGTTTTAACAGAATTCTTTCAGCTGATGTGTAAGAACACACCTGAAAAGAGCCGGGGTAGAAGAAGGAGACCATTTAGGTGTCACTCAAATTATCTGGTGAGAGATGACGGTGTTAGTGTGGTAGGAAGCGGGAGGGTGGGGAGGTGCAGTTGGATTCTGGATGTACTTGGAATGGTAGAGCCGATAAGGTTTTCTGATGGATGAGGTGGTGTGAGAGAAAGGGATGATTTTTGGCTTGAACATTAACTGAGAAGGTGGGTTGGGGGAGGGCAGGAGCTTGGTTTAATAATATTACATTTGAGATGTCTGTTAGGTGTGTCAAGATGTCAAGAAAGCGGTTGGATATGCAAGTTTGGCAAAGTCCCTGTTGCCATATAGAATTGAGAGTTGTCAGCATGTGTCTGTTATTTAAAGACGCAGGATTAGGGGAGGTAACCGACGGAGCAAATAGAAATAAAAGAGACGTGCAAAGACTGAATCCTGGAGCTGTATAACATTAAATAGCTTTAGAAACGAGTAGGAGCCATCAGAGACTTAGGGGTGGCTAGTGAAGTAGAGAAGGAAAAAAAAAATCCAAGACATGGTGATATGCTAAGCCAAGAGAAGGAAACTTACCAAGGAGTAGAGCAAGATCATTTGTGTCAAGTGCTGCTAATGGATTAAGTGACACAAGTCTGAAAATTGATTTAGAAGGCTGTTGGTGACCTTGACAAGAGCAGTTTTGGTGGAGTGAAAATCTATTAATGGGCTCAAGGAAGGACGGGGTACAATGTAGGAAACTCTTTGAGGAGTTTTGCTGTAAAGGAAGGTGGGTGGGAAGTAAAGGGAGAAGTGAGGTCAAGAAAAATTTTTATTTTTATTATTGATTTTGAGAGAGAGAGAACGAGCAGGGGAGGGGTGGAGAGAGAGAGCAAATCCCAAGCAGTCTCTGTGCTATCAGTGCAGAGCTCATCTTAGAGCTCAGTTCCACGAACCGCGAGATCATGACATGAGGAAACCTCCCCAACCTGGGCATTAAGATCTCCTATGTGTAGTCCCAGTGCGCCTGTTTAGTTAACTAATTACTGGACCTCTTGCAAATTTGGTCTCTTTTACCATTTCCTCCTTGGAGCTCTTTTCTCCTTTAGGTTGTATGATACAAGGCTTTTATGGTTTTCCTCCTGACAGCTCCTTCCTCCTCTTTATTTCTAGTAGCTCTTATAGCATGGTGGCCATTCTGATTCCTCTGGTTACTAGCTCTGAGTCCTGAGGCATTCGTATCTGTTTCTTCATGTGTAAACAAATGAGGATAGTGGTAGTTCCCGCCCTGTGGAGTTGACCTGAGGATTAAATAAGTTAATATGCAGGAAGAAATAATTACAGCAATGCCTGGCACATGAGATCACTCTGATCTGCTACTCATCCATCAGCTGCTACTTGTATGGACTGATGGTGCCAAAACCTGTAGCTTCAGGTAGACCTCCCTCCTGAGCCCCGATCACGGTTATCCAGCTGCCTCCTGACATGCCCTTGGACGCCTGTCACCGTCTCACCCTCAACGTGTCCAAACCTTGAACTCCTCATTCTCCACTTAGTTTTCTCCCATTCCTTTCTTGCCATCTGTGAATGGCACACTCGGCCATCCAATTTCCTAGTCAGAAGTTTGCCAGTTTCCAACTTCTCCCCTCACTTAATTCTTTAAATTATTTTTTAAATGTTTATTTATTTTTGAGAGAGAGAGAGAGAGAGAGAGGAGAGAGAATGAGCGGGGGAGGAGCAGAGAGAGTGAGAGGGAGACACAGAATCCAAAGCAGGCTTCGGGCTCCGAGCTGTCGCCACAGAGCCCGACTCAAACTGTGAGATCATGATGGAAGTCGTCACATCTGAAGTCGGACACTTAACTGGCTGAGCCACTCAGGTGCCCTTCCCCTCCTTTAACTTTTACCGAAGGGTTATTTTAGTCTACAAACTCAGAGACGCAGGAAACATAACATTGTTTTCCTGTAATACATCTACATTTCATTCCTTTCCCTCCTTGTTTTTTTTTTTTTTTTTTAAAGAAAGAGAGAACATGGGATGGGCAGAAGGAGAGAGGGAGAGAAAATCATAAGCAAATTCCAGGCCCAGCCCAGAGCCTGAAGACAAGACGCTGGGCTCAATCTCACAACTGTGAGATCATGACCGGAGCTGAAATCAAGAGTCCAACGCTTAACCAACTGAGCCAGCCACCCAGGCGCCCCTGTAATATGCCTACATTTCTGTTTGGAGTGGTGGACACTTAGTTTCAGACAGTTGATGGAATTGCCCCTCCTTTCTCCAGGGAGTGCCTGAACTTCTGCAGAATGTCCCCCATATATTTGCCAGAGCACTAGAGGAAGCGGACCTTGTGATTAAATGGCGAGTCAAGCGTCCATTGAGATGTCTACTGCCCGCTGCCTGCCTGCCTGGCCTCTTGGGGTCTGGTGTCTCTCTGCTACTTCTCAGTCACTCTTGGGTACATAGGAATCATTCTGGGATAGCGAGAGAGAGATGTGACACTGACCAGGGTTCGAGCTGCTTCCAAAGTAGGTTACCGTCTGCAGTCATTTCCTCTTTCTGGGACGTGTCTCTTTTCTGAGGCTCTACCCAGGATGTTGGGGTGAAGCCCTACTGTTATCAGATCTCAGAACCTGCTTGGGGGTTTGGCTGTCTGCCGACAGAACCCACCATCTGTGCTTGTCTCTTCCCTCTGGCTCCCGTCTGCTGCGGGTAATGCCGGTGGGAGGCCTGGCTTTACCCGAGCTCTGTTCTCCACAGCTTTTGTCTAGGTTTTGAGTCCTTTCTATTGTATTAAGGGCCCAGGCAACTGAAATCCAAAAGTTGGAAGTGGCTTCCCATTTTTTCCGTCCTGCTTTTTGCTGTCTCATCCCTTTATGGAAGCATAAGCACAAAACCTTGGCTGCTTACAGTGGGACTATTTGGAGAAAAGGAAGCAAGCGAAAATCCTATTTAGAAGTATTATCTTGCCATGTTTCTTACATCTGCTGGGATTGTATCTTTAAAAAAATTTTTTTAAAAATATTTTATCTATTTCTGAGAGAGAGAGAGAGAGAGAGAGACAGTGTAAGCAAGGGAGGGTCAGAGAGAGAGGCAGCGTGAGTAGGGGAGGGTCAGAGAGAGAGGGAGACACAGAATCCAAGCAGGCTCCAGGCTCTGAGCTGTCAGCACAGAGCCTGATGCAGAACTTGAACCCATGAACCGTGAGATCATGATCTGAGCTGAAGTCGGACGCTTAACCGACTGAGCCACCCAGACGCCCCAGGGATCATATCTTTTTGATTTTCTGTCATTTGTTCCCCTAAGTTTCCCCCCCTCAATGTCTATTGCTTCTGTAATCTTTTGGAGTTTTATTCTCTTTCTCCTGTCTCGGGCAATATTTTCCTCCCCAGCCATTGACATTCAAGTTGCTGAAATCGTATGTTTCGCATTGGAAGACGCTTGATGAAAAGTAAGATTAGGAAGACTGAGTGACTTGTGAAATGCCTGATACATGTTTTATGTTCATTAATATCTACCACTAAAAATTTAGCACACTAGAGGCGCCTGGGTGGCTCAGATGGCTAAATATCCGACTCTTGGTTTCAGCTCAGGCCATGATCTACGGTCATGGCATTGAGCCCTGAGTTGGGCTCACAGCAGTACCTACTTGGGATTCTCTCTCTGTCCTTCTCTCTCTGCCCCTCCCCTGCTTGTGTTCTCTCTCTCTCTCAAAGAAATAAACTTAAAAAAATTTAGTACACTGAATAAAGGAAGTGTCAGTAACATTTCACACATCTTAAATTAGCAGTAATGTGCACACTATCATCCTTGTGTGAGTTCACCTTTTCAGGATTGCCCTGCACTTTCAACAAGAGTGTGGTAAATCTAGTTTGTTTTGACGTTATGTGCTGTATAGTTGGGGCTCTCCTCATGCCAGTGTCCTTCTCCAAACATCCAGTGCCTTCCTGGCTTTAGGTCTTCCAGTTGGCTGGGTCCCCTCCCCCGACCCTCTCCCCTTCCTTCATGGTCTTTAAGTCGGCTTTGGGGAGACTTTTATAACGGTGGGGGGGGGAGGGTGCTGCCTGACACTGGACTGTATGATGTTTGGCGCTTTGGTAGGGAGGTATAGGAAAAGCCATCATTTGAAAGTTTCAAGCAGTTTTCAGTTTCTAGAGTGAGAGCGAGAGAGAGCGAGAGAGAGCGAGAGAGAGCGAGAGAGAGAGAGAGGCTTCAATTTGCCTTGGGGCTGACTGATTCTTTTTTTTGGGAAAATCACTACATACAAAGGGCTTTTAGTTTCCTAAGTGTAAAACAAGTATCACTGGGCTGAGAGGAATGTTAAATCTGGTGGAATGGGAATTGTGTTCTTCTCTCTTGCTTTTTAAATGTTTATTTTTATTTATTTTTAAAAATTTATTTATTTTTTAATGTTTATTTTTGAGAGAGTGTGTGTGAGCAGGGAGGATCAGAGAGAGGGAGACATAGAATCTGTCTGAACCAGGCTTTAGGCTCCGAGCTGTCAGCACAGAGCCTGACATGGGGCTTGAATCCACAAACTGCGAAATCATGACCTGAGCTAAAGTTGGATGCTTAACCGACTGAGCCACCCAGGTGCCCCCATTTATTTTTATTTTTGAGAGAGAGAGAGCGAGAGACAGACAGACAGAGCATGAGTGGGGGAGGGATAGAGAGAGAGGGAGACACAGAATCTGAAGCAGGCTCCAGACTCTGAGCTGCCAGCAGAGAGCCCGATACGGAACTCAAACTCACAAACTGAGATAGTAATGACCTGAGCTGAAGTTGGATGGTTAACTGACTGAGCCACCCAGGCACCCCTAAATGTTTATTTATTTACTTTTTGAGAGAGAGCGGATTGGGGTGGGGGTGGGGGAATGAATCCCAAGCAGGCTCTGCCTGTCAGCTCAGAGCCTGGTGCGGGGCTTGATCTCATGAACTGTGAGATTGTGACCTGAGCTGAATGAAATCAGGAGTTCCTCACCTCTTGCTTTTTAGAAGGCAAGGGGGAGACAGGCCTTTCTTTGCTCTGAGTTTCAAGTGCTCTGTGCAGAACACTCTTGCTGGGTTGTAGTCCAGCAGGTGTTTACAGGAACCGAGGAGAAGACAGGAGGTGATAGAGGTGAGAAGGAGCTGGGTGGACAGTGAGCATCCTAGAGGTCTGTTGATGTCCCATGCAGCAGGCAAACACAGACATTTAAAAAAAAATGCTTATTTATTTATTTTGAGAGAGAGCACGAGCGAGCAAGGGAGGGGCAGAGAGAGTGGAAGACAGAATCCTACACTGACAGCGCAAAGCCTGACATGGGGCTGGATCTCATGGTGAGATCATGACCTGATCCGACATCAAGAGTTGGACACTTAACCGACTGAACCCCCCCAGGCACCCCTGAACATTTAATTTGCTTACATGTAATTCCTTAAACTTAACATTTGAGGAGCTACCCGAGACTAGTGGCTACCATGTTGGACAGCTTAGGCCTAGATGGCAGGAAACTATAAAGATGTTAAACCCCAAAGTCCGAGCCCAGAGCTGTGATGACAGCTGTCTTCATGTGAGAACACAAAGACTATGAGAGGCTGAGTCACCCCCATGTGAGGGGTGGAGCTGCCCCAGAACGCCCTGCAGCAAGAGGGGGCAGTGTCCTGACTGTGTCAGGGCTCAGGCCCAGAACCTTAGTGGCTCGAAACAACACAGTCTATAGGTCAGAAGTCCTGGGGGGATCAGCTGGTTCTCTGGCCAGGGTCTCACAAGGCCAAAATTAAGACGTTGGCCAGGCTGGCTCTTATCTGGAGGCTCAGGGCAAGAATCCACTTCCAGACTCATTTAGGCTGTTGGCAGAACCCGAATCCTTATGGCTGTAGGTCGGAGGGCCCTGCTTCCTGGCTGGCTGCTAGTTGGGAATCTGCTGTCTGCGCCTGGAGGCCGCCCACATTCCTTGTCAAGTGGCCAGCCATGGCATGTTGTATCTGCCATGTGCTTCACATTTCTCTGGCTTCCTCTTTCTCTTCTGCCACTAGCCAGAGAACATTCTCTGCTTTTTAAGGGCTCCTGTGATTGTGTTAGGCCTACGTGGATAATCTCCCTCTCTTAAGCTCAGCTGTTCCACCTAACATAACATAATCACAGGATGACATCTTATTTCATTTATGGACTCCAGGGATTAGGAGGTAGGGAGTCTTCAGAGGCCGGTTTTTGATTTCTGTTACCACTCCCGCTTTTTTTTTTTCTTTTTAATTCAAAAAAGAATTTTCTTTTTTTCTTTTTTTTTAAAATATTTTTTATTTATTTCTAGGAGAGAGAGAGACAGTGTGAGCAGGGGAGGGTCAGAGAGAGAGGAGTCACAGACTGTCACAGGCAGGCAGGCTCCTGGCAGTCAGCACAGAGCCCGACGCGGGGCTCGAACCCAACCGCGAGATCACGACCCAAGCGAAGTCGGACGCTTAACCGACTAAGCCACCCGGGCGCCCCTCAAAAAAGAATTTTCTTAATAGTTCATTTATTTTTTAAGACAGAGAGAAACAGAACATGAGCGGGAGGGGTGGAGAGAGAGGGGGAGACACAGAATCCGAAACAGGCTCCAGGCTCTGAGCTGCCAGCACACAACCCGATGCAGGGCTCGAACCCATGGACCGTGAGATCATGACCTGAGCTGAAGTCAGATGCTTAACCGACTGAGCCACCCAGGCACTCCAACATTTATTCATTTTTTAAAGAGAGAGAGAGAGAGAGACCAAGTGGGGGAGGGGCAGAGAGAGAGGGAGACACAGAATCCGAAGCAGGCTCCAGGCTCCAGGCTCCGAGCTGTCAGCATAGAGCTCGACGCGGGGCTCAAACTCATGCACTGTGAGATCATGACCTGAGCAGAAGTCAGAAACTCAACTGACAAAGCCACCCAGGCACCCCCACCAAGTTTTATTTCTAACCCTGACTTCCCCCCTGTGCTCAGAACTGGGCTATCCAGCTGCCTTCTGGTTACTTCTATTTGGATGTCTGATGGGCAGTGTAGATTTAATATATCCACCTCTCCATCCTAGGACTCCTATAGCCTTTTCTGTCTTAACAGATGGCATTATCGTCCATTCATTGCTCAGGCAAAAACCTAGGGGTCCTCTGGGACTCTCTCTCCTTTCCTTTCAACACCTCCACTGCTCTCTAGACCACTAGGAAGCAAGTCCTCTCTGTTCTTTGGGAGCAGGCCTTAACATATTTCTGTAAATATATTTGATTTTTATTGCTTAGGAAACTGATGTTTATGGAGAAAAAGTACCACCTTACCAGGTTTGTCATATGAAAGCAGTCTGTGACCCCATCCTAAATTCCCATTTCCCTAACCAACCACTCCCAACTGTTTTGGCTAGTTTTTCTGCTATTTACGTCTGTGCTTGTGAATTTTGCGTATAGATAGCTGTTTCCTGATTTTTTAGTTTTTTTTTTTTTTTTTATAATTTTTTTTTAATGTTTTATTTATTTCTAGGAGAGAGAGAGAGACACAGCGTGAGCAGGGAGGGTCAGAGAGAGAGGGAGTCACAGACTGAAACAGGCTCCAGGCTCTGAGCTGGCAGTCAGCACAGAGCCCGACGTGGGGCTCGAACCCACGAACCGCGAGTTCATGACCTAAGCGAAAGTCGGATGCTTAACTGACTAAGCCACCCAGGCGCCCCCTGATTTTTTAGTTTTAAGTATTGTCTGTTTTCTTTCACCTGTGGAAATGAGGGTTAGCTTTCTTATATGCTGGTTCTTCCCCCACCAAACACGCTCACTCAGCCTTCTGGCGTGTCCAGTATGGCGTCCTCACAACGTTTGGTTAAAGTTGAAGTGTTTATCACAGTTTAGTGTTTATATTAGGATGACTACGTTAAGTATTGTTTACAGCTAAGCCATGTTATGTGCTATGATTAGAATTCAATTTTTCTTCCCTCTGGAGTTAATACTTGCCATCGTTTTTGTGTGCGTGGCTCTTGTTGAGAATTAAAAAAAAAATTATTTTAGGGGCGCCTAGGTGGCTTAGTCGGTTAAGTGTGTGACTTCGGCTCAGGTCATGATCTCTTGTGGGTTTGAGCCCCTCATCGGGCTCTGTGCTGACAGCTCAGAGCCTGGAGCCTGCTTCGGATTCTGTGTCTCCCTTTCTCTCTGCCCTACCCCTGCTCATGCTGTGTCTCTTTCTCTCTCTCAAAATTAAATAAACACTAAAAAAATTAAAAAATAAGTTATTTAAAATAATCATATGGGTGCCTGGGTGGCTCAGTTGGTTAAGTGTCTGACTCTTGGTTTTGGCTCAGGTCATGATCTCATGGTTTCGTGGATTCAGGCCCTACATCAGGCTCTGCACTGGCAGTGTGGAGCCTGCCTGGGATTCTCTGTCTCCCTCTCTCTCTTTCACTCTGTCTCTCTCAAGATAAATACATAAACTTGGGGCGCCTGGGTGGCTTAGTTGGTTAAGCGTCCGACTTTCGCTTGGGTCGTGATCTCGCGGTTCGTGGGTTCGAGCCCCGCGTTGGGCTCTGTGCTGACTGCCAGCTCAGAGCCTGGAGCCTGTTTCAGTCTGTGACTCCCTCTCTCTCTGACCCTCCCCTGCTCATGCTGTCTCTCTCTCTCTCCTAGAAATAAATAAAAATATTAAAAAAAGATAAATACATAAACTTAAAAAAACTTAAAAAAAATTACAGATTTATGGGAAGTTGCAGAAATAATGTAAAGAGGGCCTGTATACCCTTCAGCCAGTTCTCCCCAGTGGTAACATCTTGCATAGCTGTATACAACGTCCAAACAGGGAAATGGATATTGGTAAAATCCTCTGACCTTATTCAACTTTCACCAAGCCTCTCACTTTTAATTCTGTGTGTAACTGAAAGGCACCACTTCAGCTGCTGCGATTTTTGCCCAAGCTGCCGTAGCGTTTCCTAGGATTCCTGCAGTAAATATCCTCCTGATTTTTTGTTTCTACTCTTTTCTCCTCCAGTCCATTTCATACTGAGCAGCAAGAGGGATCTTCTAAAAACATTAGGTCAAATCCTTTATCATTTCCCTGTTTCCCTTAGAATTAGATTCAAGCTCTTCACTGTGACCTGTAAGGCCCCACGGGACCTGGCTCTTGCCTGCCTCTGCAGTGACACCCCTGGCCCCTGGCCCCTCGAGCCAGCGCGCCTTGCCTTTACTGTCCCTCTGCCTGCGTGCACTTCCTGCCGCTCTTGAAAAGGCCAGCTTCTCCTCCAGGCCTCCGCCCCGCGGCCCTCTCCCCGGACTCTCCCTGGCCACCCAGACTAAAGTGTCCTCCTATCCCTCCCATGTGTAGATGATCCCAGTCTATGCTCATCGGACTTAGTCGCTGGTTTACTTGCTACATGTCCACGTTCTGTGCGAGGATGTAAGTTTTGTGGGGTGGGAACCTGTCTGTATCGTTCACCGCTCTGAGCTCGTCACCCTGCCTGGGTGATCACTCCCCGGCACGGAGCGTGCACTTGGTGATGGTGGGAACGAGGGTTGCCTGGGCCAGGGACCCTGATGATGGGCGTGGGTGCTCAGAGAGCTGCTGTATCAGCCAGCAGTGGTGAGCTGCCCTGCAGAGAGGCTAAGGCTGGTCCTCCCATTGACTCCACAAAGGCATCCCCTCCCTCTTCCGCTGTTTCTCAGGACATAGAAGAAATAAAATAAAATTTCTTTGTAATCGGCGTAAAACACAGTAGAGCCTGCTTTTTGCGCTAACTCCTACTCACGACTCCTCCTGTGGGAAACCCGTTAGCCTGGCAAAGGGCCCTACTTATATATTCCCACAGCACTTTATGGGGGACTAATTTTCTTTTAATGAAATCCACCCGTTTTCAGTATACAGTTTGATGAATTTTGACTCACTCGTGTAAGCACTCATGTAAGCACTCCAGAAAGTTCCCTTGTGCCTAGGCTGCTGCTGCTTTTTAAAAATTGCGCTGAAATGTATATAACATAAGATTTACCATTTTGGCCGTCCTTAAGGGTGTGGTTCGGTGGTGTTAAGTAGGTTCTTCGTATTGTGCTACCATCCATCTCTAGGATGTTTTCCACTTTGCAAAACTGAAACTCTCTACCCGTCAGACATGAACTCCCCATTGCCCCGTCTCTCTCCCTCCCCCAGCCCCCAGTAACCGCCAGACTGCTTTCTGTCTCTCTGAATTTGACTTTGGCTTCTTTTTTTTCCTATTGTGGTAAAAAAATACATATGAGATTCATCATCTTAACCATTTTTAAGTGTGTAGTTCAGTAGGATTAAATAATAGCTTATTTTAAAATATTTTTAATGTTTATTTTCTTATTTCATTAAAAATTTTTTTAAAAATGTTTTATTTCACTTCTGAGAGAAAAAGAGAGGCATCGTGAGCAGGGGAGGGTCAGAGAGAGAGGAGACACAGAATCTGAAGCAGGCTCCAGGCTCTGAGCTAGCTGTCAGCACAGAACCTGATGTGGGGCTCGAACCCACGAACCCTGAGATCATGACCTGAGCTGAAGCTGGTTGCTTAACCAACTGAGCCACCCAGGTGCCCCTACGTATTTCATTTTTAAGTTAATTTATTTTGAGAGAGAGCGTGTGCATGTGCTCATGAGTGAGGAAGGGGCAGAGAGAGAGTACCAAGTAGGCACTGCGCTGTCAGTGCAGAGCCTGACATGGGGTTCGATCTCATGAACTGAACCATGAGATCATGACCCGAGCCAGAGTCGAGAGTAGGACACTTAATAAACTGAGCCACCCAGGCGCCCCGATGGCTTTTTTAGGGTATGTTTAGATTTAGTTGCTAATGCAGAAAACTACACATGACAGTAGCACAAACACGGTAATCCACAGCTGTTATGACAGCTGTACTATCACTAGGAACCCAGACTGCTTGTCTTGTGCTTCTTTGTTTGTAACACGCAGCTTCTATCTCATAGTCCAAGATGGCTGCTATAGTTCCAGCCATCAGGTCCACATTCCAGCCAGCAGAGAGGTAAACGGGGCAGAAAGGCATGCGTTTTTCCTTTAAGAGCACTTCATAGAAAGCACACATTATTTTGCCCTTATGGCCCATTGGAAAGAACCTAGCCACATAGACACCTCTTGCTGCAAGGGAGCTGGGAAATGTAGTCTTTATTCTGGACCATATTCTATTTCTCCCTGCGCTGAGATCAATTTCTTCTTCCTGGACTGCAGATTCCCTCAGCCAGGGGCTGTGTCCTTTAGGCACAGAGCTAGGTCCTTAATGTTTGTTGTACAAATAAGCGATTCCAGCTGAACCATCTTATTTTGAAGATTAGAGAAGTGAGGCGTCGAAGAGTGGAGTGACCAGGGTCATCGAGTCCAGATTCTGACCTAATTCAGCAACTGCTTTACTGGGCTGGGCAGATGAGCTCCACTGAGCATGCCCACTGCTGGGCACTGCACACCTCTGCATTTCCGGGCAGCTCCAGCCAGCCAGGGCCCCTTCTGGGTGTGGAGCCAAACTTGGCCTCCCAGAAACTCTCCCACATTGTCCCCTACACCACGTGTCCACTTTCCATACGGTCCCCTGGCTCCAGACTTTCCTCTGCCAGGTACAGATGCCTCCTGTGGGTCTTCACAGGACGTGAACTTCCCTAGGGCTGAGAGCCCTGGGCACGAAGGCAGCCCACGTTTGTCCTGGGCTGTGTGGAAGAGAGCCGATGGCCCCCACACTTTT
The DNA here is from genome assembly GCA_017311185.1 of Proteles cristata cristata. Classification (NCBI taxonomy): domain Eukaryota; kingdom Metazoa; phylum Chordata; class Mammalia; order Carnivora; family Hyaenidae; genus Proteles; species Proteles cristata. Next base: position 1,524,044 of record JAESUZ010002552.1, on the reverse strand, counting down.
CTGGTTCTCTGAAGGTCTCCAGCTCCAACATTTCCTCTTCTCCTGAGATGGCTGCTTTCTCATGTAAAGGCAGACATACCCTTCGCAGCACGGAAGCTGCAAACACAGGGAGAGGACCGAGGTCACGCTGAGAAGGCTGGAGGACGCAGGTCAGAGGTACCCCAGACACCGAGTAGATTTATTGGTTGGCCCGTGAAAGTCCCTGTGTCTCTGCATGGTGGCCTCCTAGCCCTTTCCGAGGGAGGTGCTAGATGCTGGAGAGACCTTAACACTGTGCCCTGTGCAGCTGGTCCTCTGTCTCAGTGGATGATCGGGTCAGAAACGGGGGTGTGGACTGGGGCTTCTGTTGCTGTTGAGCAAGAAGAATCCAAGCCCCAAGGTAGGGACTGAGATGGCTGAGGGGGACATGGGAGAGGGGTGAGGAGGAATAGGGAGGAGGTTGGTGGACTGGGGTCTGGGGCATGTGTTCAGAATCTAGGGCAGGCCCCCACCCTCTTTATGGTTAGCCATGTCATTGTGGACATCCCAGAGAGGACCCGATGGCTGTCGTGGCCTGCCTCTGAGAGCCTAGGTCTCTCCCAGCACCCAGCATGCTCTTTCTGGGTTGGCTTATGTTGTGAGGCCTGACGACCCAGGCTTTAAGTGGTAGGGCCCCCTTTAGGGCCCCCTTATTTCTTTCTTCTCTTTTCCTGCCTTCCTAGGGCCCCTGATTCTCTGATGGCCTCTGTGGCTTCTTAAGCTGTCCTCCCCCAAGCGTGGCTGTGGTGGTAGAGGGGGTGGGGGGAGGGGCAGCGCTGTCTCCCCAGGACCCTCTGCGGAGTGTGGCTGCTAAACTCCAGGGGAGCCACCCCAGGGTATGACCAAGGCCACAGAGGAGGCTTTACCCAGGGGTTCTCAGAGTTGAGGCTTCACACCTGACTTCTCAGTTCCTTCTCAGTCCTAGTTTTAACTCTTACCACTCCAAGGGTGGCATTCAAACTCCCTTCCCCCACAGAGGCTCTTATTATTTTCTTGGCATGGTGCTCGAAGCCCCCGGCAGAGCTGAACGAGAGGAACCTGTGTCCGTTGGTGTCCTCTGGAGACCCCAGGCCGGCTGCACCATGCTGGGTGATGGGGGCCTCATGGTCGGTAATACAGGCGGCTCCGTCTCCCAACTCACAGCCTTCTCTTTGGGCGTGGCTGCTGCGCAGGACCGCAAGGCACAGGCGTCAACAGGAGGTGTCAGGAAGAGTGGGAGCAGGGGGCATGAATTTAGATCCTGGACCTCTAAGTAAATGCCTAGAATCAGCCTGCATTGTGGGAAATACCAAAGGAATAAGCCTTTGCATAGTCACCACCCCCTTCCCCCAAATCTCAGGGGGAGGCGAAGCCGGGAAATCTCTCTGGGGGAACCTGGAACCACCTCATGATCCTGTTCCAGCTCCCAGCGCGTGGATGACCCGGATGTTCACATTCTACTCATTGACTCTTCCGGGAGGGAGCCGGGCACAGGCCTCGCTGTCCCCCCCTCCCCCCCCGCCCCGCCCAGTCCTTTATATGGTCATGTTAGATTTGAGAAGACACGCTGTCCTTACATCTTTTTTTTTTTTTTTTTTTTTTTTACAAACAAAAAATATTTATTGAGCGCCTATTATGTGCCAGGCACTGTTCTAGGAACCCCCTCCAAAAAAGGAAAAAAAAAAAACAGGCAGAAAATGCAAATTCTGAGGGAGAGGACAGGGGCAGTTGAGGAAGAGGCTGAGGGAACAGAAAAGGCTGAGGTGATGGTGGTCTCTGCCTTAGGCCTCCTCTTCGGCCTCCTCGCCAAAATCCTCCTCCTCTTCTGCGGTGGCATCCTGGTACTGCTGGTACTCAGAGACAAGGTCGTTCATGTTGCTCTCAGCTTCAGTGAACTCCATCTCGTCCATGCCCTCACCTGTGTACCAGTGGAGGAAGGCCTTGCGCCGGAACATGGCTGTGAATTGCTCTGAGATGCGCTTGAAGAGCTCCTGGATGGCGGTGCTATTTCCAATGAAGGTGACTGCCATCTTGAGGCCACGGGGTGGGATGTCACAGACAGCCGTCTTGACATTGTTGGGGATCCATTCCACAAAGTAGCTGCTATTCTTGTTTTGCACGTTGAGCATCTGTTCATCTACCTCCTTCATGGACATCCGCCCACGGAAAACAGCAGCCACAGTGAGGTAACGGCCATGACGGGGGTCACAGGCAGCCATCATGTTCTTGGCATCGAAGACCTGCTGGGTGAGTTCAGGCACAGTAAGGGCCCGATACTGCTGGCTTCCACGGCTGGTCAGAGGTGCAAAGCCAGGCATGAAGAAGTACGCTGTCCTTACATCTTGAGGACCTGCTCAGCTCCCATCTGCCACCTGCTGTGACTCCTCTTGGTGTCCCAGTACCTACCTTCTCTCTCTAGCAGATGTAACTTGCGGGGGCATTTCCGAGAACAGCCAGATCGGAGAGGGAAAAGCAGGCTCTACACCTTAGCACTTGCTGGCCTCTTGGGCCATGTCGCTTGGCCCCCATGTTGGCAGGTTAGTCTGTCGTTCCTGCCAGATGAGTCAGCAGAGGACGGGACATTCATTTCTTCGGGCAGATGTGCCAGGTTAGAGTTGCTCTGAAAAGTCTTGCATGGAGTGGCCCCCCTGCCTCCACCCCAACCAGGGGCAGCAGGGAAGGGAAGGGCTGATGGAGGCAGGGAGGAGGGAGAGAGAGAGAGGGCCACTGGGACCATCTAGGTGCACAGCGAAGGGGAGGGAGGCGGGCCTGGGGAGAGATGGGGGAGCAAAGCAGAGAAAGGCGAGAAGACGGATTCCAGAGCCTTGGTTTTATTATACGGTTTTCTTTTTCCTCAGTGAGTTACAATAAGCTGTGGTGGCAGGGCACACAGTCACAGGACAGGGCACAGCGGCTGGCTGGGGAGCTGGGTGTTGGGAAAAGCCATCGCTCGAGGCATGTCCCGCTTATGGGTCTCAATGCACGGGCTGCCTCAGACACCCCCTCCCCCCCCCGCCCCCGGGCCAGGTCCCTGAGAGGGCAGGCCTGTGGGGCAGAGGGTGGTCTCAAGGCTTGCCCACTGGCCAGCAGAGGGAGGGGCTGGAGCTGACCGGGGAGGGAAGGAAGAGCCTCGCCAAACACTTGGGCCAATGTCTGCTCCGCTCTGGGGCTCTACCTGGCCCGACTCACTGCCTTGCAGGTCAGAGTTCTGGAAGCTCTTAAGAGCTTGGGCCAGGCTGGGAGGACTCCTTTCCTCTGGCGCCCTTTCAACCACTGCTTGAGGTGGTGAGCAACAGCAGGCTCTCAGTTTTAGTTTCATCAGGTTAGAGAGGCCCGATGGACCCTCTCTTCTACGCCTTCTCCAACCCTCCATTAGCATTTCTCCTGGGCAGAACCTGCGTTTTTGCACCAGGCCTGAGGTCCCGAGGGCACCTTGGCAGTGGAAAACAGATGGCTTCTTGCTGTAGCAGAGGGTGCTCCTGGACATGCTCATTCTTTCCTCTTGGGATGGGCCCCAGATGCTTGGCGGTGCCCTCACATCCGGGGTCTTCAGGCACCCTCCCTGCCTGCTGGGGGATGTGCCAGGCCCAGATGCACCCCATCCTTCTCCTCATCCAGGTCTCTCCGGGGCCTCTGGTCCTGGTGGGCAAGGATGACCCCTCCCCCCTAGGGACTGGCACCCCTCCATCCTTCTACCCCTCCCATGCCCTCACTGTCCATCACATCCCCAACCCTGGCTTCCCTTTTCACAAACTCCCAAAGTAAAGGAAGGATAAACCAGATAGAAGCAACTCTGGAACAAAGAGTAAAAAAACAACAACAAAAAAACAACCCAAAAAAAGACAGCCAGTGGCGTGCGGAGAGGGTGTGAGCGGCAGTGGGGCGGGGTGATGGGTAGATAATGGCATGCGGCACTGGGGTTCTTTGTGAGGGGTGGGGTCCCCATTTCTCCCTGGGGTGTGTGAGGGATTGAGGGGGGGGAGGTCAGCCAACTCCAAGAAGTAGGGTCTCTGGACTGGGCCTTGTGGCTTCCTGCCCAGCCAGTCACAGGGAGATGAAGTCCATGGCCTGCAGGAGAGGCAGGGAGAGCAAGAGCAGCAACAGCCACGAGGTGTTCTGGGCCAGCAGGCTTATGCCCTCACACTTGACCAGTTTGTCTGCGGAGAGAGAACGGGCAGGAGTGAAGAGGGACCGGGATTCAGGCAGCCACAGGACCCGAGCAAGGGCACATTCCCTTGGGGAGGCGGGTGTCAGGATGCCTCCTGACAGAATCGGGGCCCGTCTGCTCTAGCTGGACCATCCGTCTTCCCCGTTGGCAGGTTCCTGAGCTCTTGAACAAACATCGTCTCAAATCTTCATTAAGCACCATCCAAAGAAAACTATGGGTGAGGCAGCTAGTGTCATCCCTGTGTTCTAGGCGGGGAGGAGGAGGGCTGGGGAGGCCAGCCCATTTGCCCAGTCACGGTGGAAGTGCTCCACCGCTCGGCCTGTCTCACTGTTCCCTTTGCCGTCCTCCCTCTTCACACAGAAGGCAGTGGTTCCCCAGGGCCCCGGCAGGTGGGGGAAGGAGGAGAGAGGTTTCTGGGGCCCCGTCTTCTTCGGCCCAGCCAAGGGGGACCGCCTGCTGTCCTTGCCAGCCCTTTCTCCCTAGCCCCCCTCCCCCAGCTCACTTGGCCTTGTTGGGAGCTTGCCTCACCTCTGAGCACAGAGACGTTCTTGCTGGAGGTGGTAGTAGGCTGGCCGGAGAGCTGGAGTTCACATGTGTACATCCCCTCATCCTTGGTGGTGAAGCTGGATAAGTAGAGGACCTTGATGTTGTACTTGCTGGTGAAGTTGGTCCGGGAGCGGTACGAGTGCTCAGGCACCCCCATGGTGCCAAAGATCACGTGCTTCTTCTTCTCACGGGTTATGCTGAACTCATACTGGATGGGCGAGGTGGTGGAGTTCTCGTGGCGGCAGTCCAGACGGAGGCTCTGGTCCACCAGGCAGGCTGTCAGGCTGGTCACTTTCTGCCCACGGGCGACCTGCAAGACTGGCACCGGCAGTGCCCACTCCCAAGTTGGGGGGCCTGCAGAGCAAGGGGCCTCCCACCCACATTAACAGTAGAAGATGGCCTGGCCAGGGAGGGCACAAGGGTCTGTTCTGTGGGCACCCTCCCCCACCCCAGAGGTCCCCCAGGGCCAGTTCAACCTCGCCCTTATAGACTCCCCCCCATTTTCTGTAGTCCTGGGTGTTTCAGGGGCAAGAGATCTTGGGGAGTTGATGTCGGTTCCTGGTTCTCATTTGGAGATTCCACTTCATTGTGGGACAGACTCCGTGGATTGCATTTCCAAAGACCACCTCAAGCGGTCAGATCAGCAAGGCTGCTCAGCCGATTTAGGGATGAAAAAGAGCCTTCTCGGGGCGCCTGGGTGGCTCAGTCGGTTAAGTGTCTGACTTCGGCTCAGGTCATGATCTCATGGTTCATGGGTTCAAGTTCTGCGTCAGGCTCTGTGCTGACAGCTCAGAGCCTGGAGCCTGCTTCAGATTCTGTGTCTCCCTCTCTCTCTGATCCTCCCCTGCTCATGCTGTCTCTCTCTTTCTCTCAGAAATAAATAAAAAACATTAAAAAAAAAAAAAAGAAAAAGAAAAAGAGCCTTCTCTCCTATCGTCATCTCCGCCTTCTGAGGTTGAGGGGAAGGAGCTCGCTTCTCTGAAGGGAAGGAAGCCAGTGTGCTTGGAATCCCAGCCCTGCCCCTCGCCCAGTACCTGTCAGCAGAACAGCGATGCCAATGGTGGGGTTCATGGTGCAGAGAGCTCAGTCCTCGATCTGGGGGTGGGATAGGATGGCTATTAGCCTAGAGATGGGGCAGGTGTATCCACACTTCCTGCTCAGGCTGGAGGGCCTGTGCCATGATGGCCTCTGGCTCTGGCAGCCATGCACGGTGCTCTCCATGGTTGTTCTCTCCCGTTTACTAGAGAATGTGACACTGCCACTAGGTGCTTACCCCCTCCAGGAAGGCAAGGGGAAGGGAGGACACACCCTGTAATGGTGTGCGCTTTGAGTAAATGACTTTCACCGTTTCCTTTTCCCGTCAGGAAGGCAGGGACTTTCCTATTTTTTAACTGTGGCAAAATAGACATAGCATTTACTCCCTTTATCGTTTTTAAGTGTCCGGTTCAGTAGTGTTAAGTTCACTCACATCGTGGTGCAATCTCCAGAACTCTTTTTATTTTGTGACACTAAAACTGTACCCATTCCACAAAAACTCCCCATTCAGGGACTTTCTGTTTCTTGTTCAGGAGAAAATCCCCAGGCCCCAAAGAGTTCCTGGCATATAACGGATGCTCAGAAGATATCGAATGAATGAATGAATGAGCTTTAGTCCCTCCAAGGTGGCGATGGGTTTAGGAAAAATGATACACATCTGGCACTGAGGACTGCTCCATGGTAAGTGACCCACGGACATTCATTTCCCTCTGCCGAAAGGACTGTGTGGCTAAGATGCTTCCAGATAGGGCTGTACCCAGCACACAGCTAAGGTTCTCCCAAATATATTTGAGGGAAAGCGACTGTGCTCTCTGATTGCATATGTCCTCTGCTGGCATAGATGTTTCCAAATGTTCAGCCCTCTGGGCATGTCTCTTAGCCCTGCTACAGCAGACTCCCTGTCTAGGCTCTCTGCCTTGTCTTTTTTCAAAGCCTGCTCAGGACCAGCATCCGGGCAGTGGCACGGAGCAGGTAGCTTGGCCTGTCCCACTGGGTGGTGCTCACTAGGGAGAGGCCACCGGAGTGGCTTGCGCCTGGGAGTGTGCGCAGGGGGGCCCTGCCCTGGTGCCTGCGCCCAGGTGCACCTCGAGCCAGATGGATCCAAGGTCCCTGGTGCTCAGCCCTGAGGCTGGGGGAGAATGGGGTCCCGTGACGCCAGGGCCTGCAGTGCACCCTCGGAAATAAAACTGAGAGGACCCTGGAGGTGCTGTTGGAGCGGAAATGGGGTCGGCATCTGGCTCTGATTCGCAGACACTGAGTCACGGAGGAGGGGTGCAAGCTTGTGATCTAGGAGGGAAAGGAGAAGCCTCAGCTACAGCGGAAGGAATGGGGCCGGGGCTGGAGGAGGGATGGAGAGCCAAAGGGGTGGTAAGAGCGGCAGGGGAAGCACAGATGTTTTTATTTTCCCTCCTGCCCAGTGTCCTGCAGCCCAGAACGCAGCGAAGTTCTGCGCTCCCACCCTCTCCAGCTGCTCTTTGGCTCGCCCCATCCTCATTCCGTTTCTGAATTTCACCCGTCTCCTCTCCCAGTTGAGGTCCCCCTTCCCCCTCCCACCCTTTCTCGGTTCTCCCCTCCCCCGTCCGCCCGCCTCCCAGTCCCCGCCCGCGGCACTGCGGTTTCCCTTGTCCTCTGACGCCCCGCACCCAGCCCTCCGAGAGGTTGCAGGGCAGAGATTCCCTTCATCCGTTCTCCGATTTCACCGCCCCCAGCTCACGCCTCGGCGAGCTCGGTTTGGGGATGTCTGTGTGGAGAGCGGAACCCAAGGCTGTCTGTCCTTGGCGCCCTTCCTCTAGATTCTCCTCCTGCGCTCCAGCCCCAGACAGCCGGTCCCTTCAGCGGGTGAAAGCCAGGGAGCTCCTTCCGCAAAAGGTGGGGTGCGGCTCGGCCCCTGGCTTGCAGCAGTTGCGTCCCGCTCACCCCTACCTGGGAAGCCGACCCCTACCCAGCACCGCGAAGCTCCCAGCCGGGGGCGCCCCCAAACCTTTTCCCGAAGCCTCGGGGTGGGAGGACTTGCATGGGCGCGCTTGGGGGCTCTCCCAGCGCCCCGGGTCCCGCCCTGGCTCCTGCTCCCACCTGGGCTCCAGTCCTCCGCAGCCGCCGCTGCAGCCTGGCCCGGACGCTCCGCCGCCTCCAGTTGCAGCACCCCGCCGGCGCCCGCAGTTTTCACCGAGGGTGGGAGTGGGGGAGCGGGGAGGGCCCGACGCTCGGCCAATCAGAGCTTGAGTGGGGAGGTGGGGGCAGCGAGGAAGGAGGGAAGAGGGAGGAGGAGGTAGCCTGTTATAGATGTAGGAGAGTGGCCAGTCTGCCGCAGAAGGGGGACCTCACCCTGTGGCTGGCAAGCCAGGCCAGCGACGAGAGGGTTCAGGACCCCGGGGATCAGGGTGGGGCAGCGTCAGGAACACGAGGCGCCTCCCAGAACCCCAAAACGACTGCTCCCCTTTTAAGGCTTTAACCGTTTCTCCTGACCGAGGCTTCAGAAGCCTGTAGGAACACCAAAGGGTACGGAGTGGGGGACTCCGGCCAGCCACCCGCCCCTTTGGTCAGTGCCCACGCCTCCTCCTGCCCCCTCCTTTCCTTTTCATCTGGAACCCATCTCCCTGGAGCCTCCAGTGAGGAGTTTTGGAGTTGGAATATTCCAGGCTTTCTCCAAAGGAAGATGGCGGGGTGTTTTTCCACACTGGAGGGGCTCTCCAGAAGCAAGCAGGCATTGCATTCTGCCGGTCCTTCCCGATCCTGAGTTCTGCCCCACTCCCTCATCCATCCTAGAACACCCAGCCTTCCAGGGCTTTCGGCTCTGGGGCACTCAGTCTCCCGCAGCTCCCGGGCTGGCACCTCCCAGAGCAGACAGCCAGACAGCGGAATCCAATTCTCGATTTCACGTACTGCTCCTGATCCTAACCCTCCCCCCAACCTCCCCCCTCCTCCATCCCTGAGTAGTGAGTAACTGCTTGCTTGGTCTCCCCACAGGAGCAGAAATACTGTTTGCCGCCAGACACTGTGCAGGGCCCATTACATCCGCGGTTGTGCTGACCCCACACGGGGTGCATCCCATCCCACTCCCCATCCTGTTTCATGGCTAGTGAGAGGGACAGCTGGCCTGAGCTGTGAGACCCCAGGTCCTCAGTGCTGAGCCACTCCATTCCTGCATCTCAGCCCAGTGGGAGGGGACATTGTGGAACCGTGGGGGAAGGGGAGGAGACAGGGATGTCTAGAAAGGAATAGAGAAAGCCAGGCTTTTAATCTCCTGGGGCACCTGCCTGAGCTCTATCAATTTCAAGTCACCAGAAGCCCTTGGGTCTTTTTATTTTATTTTATTTTATTTTGGTGGCCAGTGCCAATGACTTGTGTCTCCCACCCACAGGTGAGGTGAATTTTTTTGACGAAGGTTTATTTGGTTGATTTGCATCCTCATGGCCTTTTTGTGAATTCTGGTTGGGACAACCTCTGAGCTGGCCCTGCCTCCCGGCCATCCGCCTGCCCATTCTCCTATTTCTTCATAGCAGTCAGCCCTGGCACCTTAACTGCGGGTTCCATTACTGTAGTAACCCTGTTGGAAGTCATCCCTGGGCTAGCAAGTGGGAGATTCACTTCCCTCTCCTTCCCCGGGAGGGAAGGTGACCTCCCAGCACTGAGAATGATGGAACTTGCTAACTGCAAGGAGCTCCGAGGATGGTCTGGTCTAGGGGTCACTCACTGTGGTAAACAGCAGACACGCTGGAGGCGTTTTATCACAAATGCAGTTGTCCCTGCCCACCTGGGGTCTCCCTAGTCTAGTATTCCTGCTGCCTGTGTCTGCACTTTTCACAGGCTCCCCAGGGTCTGGGAACTGCAGAACACTGGTCTGGTAGGACCATCCTCTCTTCGTAGGTCAGACGGTCTGGCTTCTCATTGTCTGTAGGATAATTTTTAAGGCCCTGGATGTCCTGGCTGTCAGCCTTCACCACCATTTCATCTTGCCCATTTATTTTCCTGCATATCCCAGAAATGCTGGCCTACTCCCTGTCACTCCCTGCATTGTGTTTTTTGTTTTTTTTTTTTGCTTAACAGATTCCTGATTCTCAGCCCAGGGACATTTCCTACCAGAGCACAGTTGTTTTAGGCTAGGGCCTATCTCTCTCCTTTCTCTCTCTCTCTCTCTCTCTCATACACACACACACACACAGACACACACACACACACACACGCACATGCACACACGCACACACACAGGTGGGACTGGAGACAGTTCCTTTTTTTTGCAGAACATGGGGGATACCAGAGGCCTTTAAACTACAGAAGCTGTCTGGACTCTGGCTGGACAAGACCCTGGATGCTGTGTCCCACTCTGTGGCGGAGACTCTGAGTGTTGGTTGGATGGAAAGCCTCGCTGTGCTATTTTGATAAGGTTACGGGGACCTGGCCTACTTTCTGGGTCCCTAAGCACTTTACTTCAGGAAGGGGAGGGGAGTGTGGACTCCAGAGGTATAGCAGTTGTGTGTTTGCTAAAGCAAGATCTCTGGCTGATTGGAAGTAAAGGTTCACCTGAGACAATCTGGAGGTGGGGATGGACCCCAGGATGGTGAAGGGGAGATTTAAAAATTCCCACTTGCTGGGGCGCCTGGGTGGCTTAGTCGGTTAAGTGTCCGACTTTCGCTTAGGTCATGATCTCACGGTTGTGGGTTCGAGCCCCGTGTCGGGCTCTGTGCTGACTGCCAGCTCAGAGCCTGGAGCCTATTTCAGTCTGTGTCTCCCTCTCTCTCTGACCCTCCCCTGCTCATGCTGTCTCTCTATCTCTCTCCTAGAAAAAAAAAATTCCCACTTGCTGAGTACGTAGGTGGCTCAGTAGTTTAAGCATCCATCTCTTGATTTTGGCTCAGGTCATGATCTTGTGGTTTGTGGGATCGAGCCCCACGTTGGGCTCTGCACTGGCGCGCTGGTAGTGCAAAACCTGCTTGAGATTCTCTCTGTCTCTCTGTCCCTCCCCCACTCACCTGTGCATGGTCTCTCTCTCTCTCAAAATAAATAAACGTTAAAGAAAGATTATAAAATAAATAAACTTAAAAAAAACCTCCTCCCATTTGTTAATGGGACAGGATCAGGGTGCTGAAAGCAGGGAAGGCTTAGAGCAATCCACTCAAAGCAAGATTTCCTTGACAGCCTGTGGTTCTCTTGTTGGTTCCTTAGAACTGACTCTCGTATCATCTCCAGTTGCCCTAGCCAGAGACACATGGGGTGGAAACTCCTCTAAAAATGCATATTCCCTTAGGATGACCATAGGACTCCCAGGGTTCACTCTTCTTATTCACCGATTTCATCAGATTGGGCTTATAGAATCACACAGGTGACGGAAGCTGTCTCATCATTTAAAAAAAAATTTTTGTTTTAATGCTTTTATTTATTTCTAGGAGAGAGAGAGAGAGACAGCGTGAGCAGGGGAGGGTCAGAGAGAGAGGGAGTCACAGACTGAAACAGGCTCCAGGCTCTGAACTGGCAGTCAGCACAGAGCCCGACGCGCTCGAACTCCACGAACTCGCAAGATCATGACCTAAGCGAAAGTCGGACGCTTAACTGACTAAGCTTTACCCAGGCTTCCTTCTTATTCACCGATTTCATCAGATTGGGCTTATAGAATCGTTACAGGTGACGGAAGCTGTCTCATCATTTAAAAAAAAATTTTTTTTTTTAAATGCTTTTATTATTTCTAGGAGAGAGAGAGAGAGAGACAGCGTGAGCAGGGGAGGGTCAGAGAGAGGAGTCACAGACTCCAAAACAGGCTCCAGGCTCTGAGCTGGCAGTCAGCACAGAGCCCGATGCGGGGCTCAAACCCACAAACCGCGAGATCATGACCCAAGCGAAAGTCGGACGCTTAACCGACTAAGCCACCCAGGCGCCCCAGCTGTCTCATCATTTTATAGCTGGAAACTGAGGTCCCAGAGGAAATGATTTGCCAAAGGACCGACCAATACTTTGGAGCACTACCAGGACTAGCTATATCCTAGATCTCCTATCTCTGCATATAGTGCTCTCCACTGCTCCCAGGGTGGATCTTCAGACTTCTGCTAGACCAATTTCTCTCGTCTATGGTGAAATAAGAGAAACGAGGACAGTGTGGGATACTCTAAACATAGCCGTCAGGTTGCCACCTTGTTCTGATCACCTCCCCTCACTGTGCTGATGAGGGAGGGATTGTTACCCTTGGGTTCCAGAGACGGCCGAAGACGTGGCACCTGACACAGGCAAGTGAGATCGACCGCAGGTTGTCGGCCACGTGTGCTCACAGCCCAGAGGAGGACACCACACACACGAGTTGCTCAGTGGAGTGAACAGCCAGAAGCCAGCTTTGTTGGCTAAGTGGTAGGATGGCCATTTCCAGCTGGAGGATTCGGTTGGCTTGTTGTGGGCTGGCATGGAACTGAAGCCCGCTGCTCAGGGATAATCAGGAACCGTGCCTAGTCCCCATGATAAGGAGGGTTGATTGGCTAGGGGAACTCCTTAGCAGGAGCCCAGCTGGAAGAAGGACCTGTGGCGAGGCCATTGAGGTGCTCTAGATTTTATCAGGTGTCAAGACAGCACATACTGTTGAGTCCCAACTTGGGGCTCCTCGCGGTCTTATGCCACATACCTCCCCTTCCTTGGGAAGGCCTGTGTTCTCCTTCTAAGGTTATACTGTTCTGCTTCTTTGAAGTGGTGGCCTGTGTTTTTTTTTTAATACATATTTTTTTATTTATTTCTAGGGGAGAGAGAGAGAGAGAGACAGCGTGAGCAGGGGAGGGTCAGAGAGAGAGGGAGTCACAGACTGAAACAGGCTCCAGGCCCTGAGCTGGCAGTCAGCACAGAGCCCGACACAGGGCCCGAGCCCACGAACCGTGAGATCATGACCTAAGCGAAAGTCGGACGCTTAACCGACTAAGCCACCCAGGTGCCCCAAGTGGCCTGTGTGTTTTTAATGCCCAAAGGCAAGAAAGGAAATTTGGTGATTTTGCATTAATCTGCAGATTTCTTTGGAAACATGACTGGTCTCTGAAATTCAAACATCTTGGAATCAAGGGCTCTACTCTGTGCTGCCTCTCCTAGTCTCCAGTTGAGGTCAACTCTCCAAGTGAGGTCACTGTCTGAAGAAGTGCATGTTTGGTTGGAGAGTATGACCAACATAAAAGTTAACTCTTAGAACACAGGGAAGAGGGGAAGGGGACGAGGCACCACGGAGATATAATAGTCAACATTTATTTTAAAACCTTTATTCATGGATGTATGATTACATAACATTATCCTGGGCACAATAAACATCATTCTAGGCATGGGGCTAGACCCTGGGATTACAAAAATCAACAGATTCTTGGCCTTCAAAGGACTGTCCAATGGGAGAGACAGAGATGATACAGAGATAATTAGAAAACAGTAGGGTAAAGGCAACAGTAGAGATCCGTACAGAGTATTGTGGGGCCCCAAAGTAGGGAAAAGTGACAACCCAGTCTGTCAGAGAGGCTTTCTTGGAGAAGAAGCATGAAATGAGTTTTTAAAGGTGAATGGGAGTTGCCCCAGTGTGGTAGATTGTTACATAAATGGTCACCAGTGAATCATGCATCCTGGTACCCATGCCTGTTGTGTGATTCCCTTCGGCTTGGCCGTGTGCCTTGTTTTGGCCAATGGGCCATCAGCAAATGAGATCAAACAGAAGCTTGGTAAGTCCTTGAACGTTGGGACTTGCTTTCTTGGAGTTCAGTTGCCATGTGAGGAAGTTTGAACTAGTCGTGTGGAGAACTGAGGTGCCTCCATTTATATCAACCACCTAGCCCCCGGTTGACTGCCACATGATCACAAAAGCATATGTGATCACAAAAGCATGTGTAATCCCTATTGATGCCACATAGAACAGGAATAGAGCATCCTAGATAAGCCTCCTAAGCTTGTTCTAAAACCTGGATACAAATTCTTTGATACTACTTCATCAAGAAGTGAAGCCTATGATCCCCCCTCTTGAATCTCAGTGGGGATGTAACTGCTTCGACTAAAAGAATATGGCAGAAGTGATGCTAAAAGACTTTTGAATTTACCTCTTAAAAGGCCATATAGCTTTTACTTTGTTTTCTGGCATGCTCCCTTTTAGGGCCACAGTATAACACGTCTGAGTATCCTGAGGCCGTGCCGTAAGGAAGCCCTAGTCACATGGAGAGGCATCGGGTAGGCACTTAGGTAGACAGACCCACGTGAACTTAGCTTGCAGAGTCATTTCAGCCCCGGCTTCAGACATGGAAATAAAGAAGCCTCCAGATAATCTCAGCCCCAAAGTTGTTTGAGTTGTCCACCTAGCTGCTCAAATTTTCAAGTGGAGGCCCCAGATGTTGTGGGACAGAGACAAGTCTGAATTCCTGACCACAGAATTCATGAGCTTAACAAAATAGTGGTTGTTTTAAGCTGTTTTAGGCGGTTTGTTATGTAGTGATAGACATCTGATGCATAAGTTGGTACTCTTCTGAAACACTGAACATGTGGCATTTGGAACAGGGGGATGGGTGAAGGCTTGAATGACAGGCAGCAAGAATTGTGAATATACTGGAAAGGGAGCTGGAAACTGCCTGGACCCAGGGTGACCAGTGTTACATGGTGCTGTGGCCACTGCCAGAAAGTGTGCCTGCTGAATTTGTGGGTTTGGCTTAAGAGATATGGAGATGGAATATTAAAAGTGCCATCCGAGTGCTTTCAGCTGGCATGTCAGGTGCTATAAGGGAGAGATCAGCTAAATAAGGATCTGTCCAGTTTGCTGGATTGGAAAAGAAAACTAGTTCTCAATTTTATGCTTTCCAGGAAGCAACAGATTCCCAAAGTAAGAATTAGCCTAAAGGTAAAGATGAAATCAAGGGTATGATTGTAGAACCTTTGTTAAGACCCTAAGAGGATGTGCCTGGTAGACCTTCTCAGTTAAACAAAAGGGTTTCTAAGAATATTAAAGACGTTATTTCATAGCTGAAGTAGAGTCTTCTTGAAAGTAACTATGTATGTGGCTTTTGGTGTGAGAAATGAACCCAGTAATACTCATAGAAAATAAATGAAGTTTTTTTAAAAAATATTTTTATTTATTTCTAGGAGAGAGAGAGACAGCATGAGCAGGGGAGGGTCAGAGAGAGAGGGAACCACAGACTGAAACAGGCTCCAGGCTCTGAGCTGGCGGTCAGCACAGAGCCCGACGCGGGGCTCGAACCCACGAACCGCGAGATCATGACCTAAGCGAAAGTCGGACGCTTAACTGACTAAGCCACCCAGGTGCCCCGAAAATAAATGAAGTTTTAAAGAGTGCTGTTTTGGAAAAAACTATAGTTTGAGCTAAAATGAACTGAAATAGCTAAAAAAAAAAAAAGAGGAAAAGAGGCTTTTGGGCCCTCAACTTTCTATGGCAGTAAGCTGGTCAGTATTCACCAGGGACTTTTCTTATGGAAAGGAAAATCCTCTCAGAGGGTAGATCCAGGAGACTACTGGGTATACTAGAAGCCAAGGAAAACTGGACTTTATTCAGGTAACATTCCTTCCTCCAAAGGAGAGGTCCTGGTAACAGAACCTGGCTGGATTTCAGAATTGCTTTGAATCATCGATTGCTATATGCCTCTGATTTCTCTTTTACTGGGAACATCTATTGAGGCTATTCTGTGCCTGCTTCACCGCTGTATGCCGGGCACATGGAGGGCAGATGTCTTGTCGAATTGGTTCACAGGTCTGTGGGTCAAGAGGAGCCACACCCGAGGAGTTGCACTCCAGGAGGCTCAGCCATATCTAGACTTGCTGCATGTTGTGAGATCATAGACTTTGAGCCTGGTGTCATGATGGAATACTAGTTTGGGTGTTTGGGGGAAGGATGAGTACATTTCACATGTGGGAAGGCTGTGCGTTGGTAGGGGTAGAGGGCAGACTGGTAGGTTTCTCTGTTGATGGCCCTCCAATGAGTCACCCCTCTTCCACATTGATGCTGGGCCCCACTCCATGAGACGCTTTGGTCAATGGGACTTTGGCAAATGTGTTGCAGGCAGAGACTTCCTAAGTGCTTGGCCATTAGGGCTTTCTTCTTGGAACCCAACTGCCAGATGAGGAGCCCAGACTAGTCGAGGGGAGAGACCTGAATTGAAATGCTCCAGCTGGCAGCTTCACACAATGGCTAGACACTGTGAGCTCCTCTTGGAGCATCCATCCCCAGTCAGCTGCCTCTAGTACATGGGTGAGCCCAGCAGGCCAGTTTGGAGCATATCTGTGCACTGTTCTAGCTGACCCCTAACCAAACCGCTGATTCACAGAATTGTGATTGCCTTTAGGTAATATAGTGGTTTGATTGATATAAAGCAATAGATAACAAATAAACCAGATGAAGAGAAGAAAGGGCATTAAGACAGAGGAGATGGCATGAACAAAGGCATAGAGACAAAGCAAAGTGGGTAGGGGAAAATGCAGGCAGTTTGGGGTTGTCTTAGGCAGCGAATGTTGAGAGGGGACACTGGAGAAATGGAGAAGAACCAGCTGAGAAAGCCCTTGTCTCAGGGCCTGGGTGATGGGGAGCCACCTTCTACAGAAAGGTGTAGATAGACGCATTCTTTAGAAAGGTTGCTCTAGGGACAGAATAGGGGATGACCAGAGGGCCATGTAGATCCTCTCTGGGCCAGGTGGTTTTTTACACATATGCTATGTTCAGAGCAGTGTTAGGGAGGTAGAGGACACCTTGGGAAACAAGATGGTATGGCAGACACTGCCTTGAGGTCACCATTGGTGTCTGTCTTATATACTGCTGTATCTTTGGGGCCTTCAGATCCCAGCACAAAGTCACTTCTCAATTGAATGTACATATGTAGTATGTATGTATTTGAAGTATAGTTGACATCAATATATTTTAAGTTTTTTAAACTTACATTCCATTTAGTTAACATACAGTATAATATTAATTTCAGGTGTCTAACACAGTGTTCCAACAATTACATTAAGAAATGCTCACCAAGGTGTAGTTACCCTCTGTCACCATATTAACAATATTGTGGACTATGTTCCCCATGCTGTATTTTTCATCCATGTGACTTAATTATTTTATAATTGGAAGTTTGTATCTCTTCATTCCCTTCACTTATTTTGTCCAGTTCCTTACCCCCCTCTCCTCCTACAACCACCAATTTGTTCTCTGTATTTATAAGTCTGTTTCTGGTTTTTTGTTTTGTTGTTTGTTTGTTTTTTTTTTTTTAGATTCCATGTATAAGTGAAATCATATGGTATTTGTCTTTATCTGACTTATTTCACATAGCATAATACCATCCATGTTTCATTCTTTTTTTTGTGGCTGAGTAATATTCCATTGTGAATATATACCACATCTTCATCGAATCATCTATCAGTGAACACACAGATTGCTTCCATGTTTTGGCTATTGTAAAGCTACAATAAGCAGCGTAGGGGTACCTATATGTTTTCAAGCTCATGTTTTCATTTTCTTTGGGTAGATACCCAGAAATGGTGTTGCTGGATCATATGGTAGTTTTCTTTTTGAGGAACCCCCTGTACTATTTTCCACAGTGGCTACTCCAACTTACATTCCCACCAATAGTGCACAGTGCTTCCTTTTCTTCATATGCTCACTGCTTATTATTTCTTGTCTTTGATGCTAGCTACTCTGACTAGTGTGAGGTGATCTTATTGTGGTTTTGGTTTGCATTTCCCTGATGATGAGTGATGTTGAACATCTTTTTCGTACGCCTGTTGTCCATCATATATCTTCTCTGGAAAACCGTTCAGGTTCTCTGCCCATTTTTTATTTATTTAAAAAATTCTTTAATGTTTGATGTTTATTTTTGAGAGAGAGAGAGAACAAGAGCAGGGGAGGGGCAGAGAGAGAAGGAGACACAGAATCTGGAGCAGACTCCAGGCTTGGAGCTGTCAGCGCAGAGTCTGATGTGGGGCTTGAACTCATGATCTGTGAGGTCATGACCTGAGCCCAGGTAGGATGCTTCACCGACTGAGCCACCCAGGCATCCCTCTGCCCATTAAAATTTTTTTAAATGCTTATTTATTTTTGAGAGAGAGAGAGAGAGACAGAGACAGAGACAGAAAGACAGAGAGACAGAGACCGAGACAGAAAGACAGAATGTGAGCTGGGGTGGGGCAGAGAGAGAGGGAGACACAGAATCCAAAGCAGGCTCCAGGCTCTGAGCTATTAGCACAGAGCCTGATGCAGGGCTTGAACTCACGCTGTGAGATCATGACCTGAGCCAAAGTCGGATGCTTCACCGACTGAGCCACCAAGATGCCCCTGCCTTTTGTTTTTGTTTGTTTTTAGAAGTGAGTTATATGAATTCTTTGTATATTTTAGATATTAACTCCTTATCAGATAGATCATTTGCAAATATGTCTGTTTCCCATTAAGTAGGTTGCTTTTTCATTTCGTTGATGGCTTTCTTCACTGTGCAAAAGCGTTTTAGTTTGATGTAGTCCCAATTGTTTATTTTATTTTTATTGCCATTGCCTAAGGAGACAGATCCAAAAATATTTTTGACAAGACTGATGTATAAGAGGTTACTGCCTGTGTTTTCTTTTAGGGATTTTATGGTTACAGGTTTTACATTAAGCTCTTTAATCCATTCCGAGCTTGTTTTTGTATATGGTGTGAGAAAACGGTCTGGTTTCATTCTTTTGGATGCAGCTTTCCAGGTTTCCCAACAACTGCTTACTGAAGATTGTCTTTTACCCATTGTATGTTCTTGCCTACTCTGCCAAATATTTTTTTTAAAATTTTAAACATTTATTTATTTTTGAGAGAGAGTCAGAGATACAGCATGAGTGGCGGAGGAGTGGAAAGAATGGGAGAGACACAGAATCTGAAGCAGGCTCCAGGCTCTGAGCTGTCAGCACAGAGCCCCATGTGGGGCTCAACCTCACAGACTGTAAGATCATGATCTGAGCCGAAGTCATACGCTCAACTGACTGAGCCACCCAGGCCCTCCGACCTTTGTCAAATAATAATTGACAGTAACAGTGTGGGATTATTTCTAGGCTCCCAATTCTGTTCCATTGATCTACCTATCTGTTTTTGTGCCAGTACTGTAATGTTTTGGTTTCTATAGCTTTGTAAATTTGAAATCTGAGATTGTGATATCTCCAGCTTTGTTCTTCTCAATATTGCTTTGGCTATTCAAGGGTCTTTTGTGGTCCCATACAAATTTCAGGATATTTTTGTTCTAGTTGTGTGAAAACTGCTGCTGGTGTTTTGATAGGGATTGCATTGCATGTCATCCTTGCACAGGGACCATTGCTAATCTTCTGTGTATTGTTCCAGTTTTAGTATATGTGCTGCTGAAGTGAGCCCTGATAGGGATCGTGCTGAATCTGTAAATTGCTATGGGTAGTATGAACATTTTAACAATATTCTTTCAATTCCTGAACAAGATATATCTTACCATTTATTTGAGTCATCTTCAATTTCTTTCATCAGTATCTTACAGTTTTCAGAGTATAGTTTTCAGGTCTTTCACCTCCTTTGTTAAGTTTATTCCTGGATATTTTAAATTAAGAAAAAAATTTTAAACATTTATTCTTATTTGAGAGACAGAGACAGTGTGTTAGTGGGAGAGGGGAAGAGAGAGGGAGACACAGAATCCCTTTGGGTCATGACCTGAGCTGAAGTTGGACACTTAACTGACTGAGCCACCCAGGTGCCCCTACAGTTTTGTTTTAAGGTCTATTTTTTTCTGGCATAAATATTGCTACCCTAGATTTTTTTTTCACTTTAATTTGTATGGAATATCTTTTTCTTATCCCTTCACTTTCAGTCTGCATGTCTCTTTAGGCCTGAAGTGAGTCTCTTGTAGACAGTACATAGATGAGTCTTTTTTTTTTTTTTTTTAATCCATTCACCCTATGTCTTTTGATTGGAACATTTAGTCCATTTATATTTAAAGTAATTGTTGATAGATATGTACTTATTGCCATTTTGTTAATTGTTTTCTGTTTCTTTTTTCTTTTAGTAGTTCTCTGTACCTCTTCTCTCTCTTGCTTTCCTCCATTCTGATTTGATGAGTTTCTTACTGTTATGCTTAGAGTTCTGTCTCTGGTGTGTGTGTGTGTGTGTGTGTGTGTGTGTGTGTGTGTGTGTGTATCTTTTATAGGTTTTTGGTTTGTGGTTACCATGAGGTTTGTATATAATATCCTGTATATATAGCAGTCTATTTTTTTATTTTTATTTTTATTTTTTCTGTACACTTTGACTTTTTTTTTTCACAAATAGTTTATTGTCAAATTAGTTTCCACATAACACTCAGTGCTCATCCCCACAAGTGTCCTCCTCCATGCCCATCCCCCTCCCCCCACATCCATCAGTCCTCAGTTTTTGTCAGCATTCAAGAGTCTCTCATGGTTTGCCTCTCTCCCTTTCCCCCACCATTTCCCCCCTTCTTCTCCCCCTTGTTCCTCCGTCAAGTTCCTCCTAATCCTCCTATACGTGCAAACATATGATATTTGTCCTTCTCTGCCTGACTTATTTCGCTCAGCATAACACCCTCAAGGTCCATCCATGTTGCTACACATGGCCAGATTTCATTGTTTCTCATTGCCATGTAGTATTCCATGGTATAGATAAACCACATCTTCTTGATCCATTCATCTGTTGATGGACACTTAGGCTCTTTCCATGTTTTAGCTATTGTGGAGAGTGCTATAGCAGTCTATTTTAAATTGATAGTCATTTAAGTTCAAACACATTCTCAGAGCACTTCATTTTTACCCTATGCATCAATGTACATGACATCATATTTTATATCTTTTTATTTTTATGTGCATTTAACTAGTTATTATAGATATAATTGATTTTACTACCTTTGTCTTTTAACCTCTGTGCCAGCTTTATAGGTGATTGATCTGCTACCTTTACTATATGCTTGCTTTTGTCAGTGAATTTTTTCCCTTTCATAATTTTCTCTCTTTTAGTTATGGCCTTTTTTTCCACCTTAAAGAAGGCCTTTTAACATTTCTTTTAAGGGTGGTTTAGTGGGGTGAACATTTTAAATTTTTGTCTGGAACACTTTTTCTCTTTCAATTCTGAATGATGATCTTGCCGGTAGAGTATTCTTGGCTGTAGGGTTTTTCCTTTCATCACTTTGAATATATCCTGCTACTCTCTTCTGGCCTGCAAAGTTTCTGCTAAGAAATCAGCTGATAGCTTTATGGGGTTTCCTTTATATATAACTAGTGGCTTTTCTCCTACAGCTTTTAATATTCTTTATTTTTTATTTTTGACATTTTAATTATTCAGTAGGTATTTTTGAATGAATATGAAAAACTAAGAGCAATCAAGTATTATAGTTGCTGCCTATGAGGCAAAAAAAGAGAGGGGATTCCAAGGAGAATTTGGGAGAAAGCAGTGGTTGTTTTTCTGGAAAGAAGAAGAATGACGCTCTCAACAGAGGGATTCTCAGAGGCAAAGGCATGGAGGAGGGAAGTGTGTTTGGGGAGCTGCATATTCTGAAGTTCTCTGTGGCTCAAGCGTGGAGGAGGAGGAGGCATGCGTGGTACCTGTGACACGGTTGGGGAAGGAAGAGGAGCCAGATCACAAGAGACTGGATTTACAAGGCTGAAGAGTTTGGATTTTATCCAATAAGCAGTGGAGAACCAAGGAAATCTCCAAAGCAGGGTGGAAGCGTGTTGAGACTTGCACTTTGGAGAGTGAATGGAAGTCAGGGCAATGGTGTGGGGTTAGAAAGGAGCACAGTAGTGGGTGTAGAGCAACTGGGAGTGTAGGGGCTCAGTCGAGGAGGCTGAGATCTTGAAAGAGGAGATGGAGGAGAATAGGACAGGTGAGGGAGATGCAGTTTGTAGAATTCATAAGACATAGGCATTCCCTAGATGTGTTTGGTGAGGGTTGCAAGCACTCTTCTGCAGGATGAGAAGAGACAAGGCAGCTTTGGGGCAAAAGATCATGAATTTGGCGTTGGGCAAGTTGAGCTTGAGGTACCTGTGGGATATACATGTGGAGAGGTCCAGGTTGGGGCTGAGGGGTGAGGTCTGAGTGGGGGGTGGATATCTGGCAGGTGTTGGTAAATAGATGGTAATGGGCACCCAGGGAGCATTGCAGGCCTAAAAGAAGACGGAGCCTGCGACAGGATCTGAAGGAGCACTGATACTTGAGGAAGGGCAGCAAAGGAGTGTGAGAAGGAGCGGCAGAAGGCTAGAAGAGCCAGGAGAGGCCACACACAGAAATGGGCGTATTTCAGTGAGGGAATGCTCAGCGTGTCAAGTGAAGACTAAGCTGTATCCATGAGAATTAGCAACAAGGAGGTCACTGGTGAGGACAGTTCCAGAAGAAGGTGGGAGTTGAAGTCTGAGATCATTGTTTAAAAATCTGGGTTTTATTATTAGTATACCTGGGTTATTATTTAGGTATAGCAAGGCCAACAGATCAGGAGATGACTGCTCTTGAAAAGTCGTTTGTCGGGCACCCTCCTACGCTGTTGGTGGGAATGTAAACTGGTGCAGTCCCTCTGGAAAACAGTGTGGAGGTTCCTCAAAAAATTAACAATAGAACTGCCCTAGGACCCAGCAATAGCACTGCTAGGAATTTACCCAAGGGATACAGGAGTGCTGATGCATAGGGGCACATGTACCCCAATGTTCATAGCAGCACTCTCCACAATAGCCAAAACATGGAAAGAGCCTAAGTGTCCATCAACGGATGAATGAGTCAAGAAGATGTGGTTTATCTATATGATGGAATACTACATGGCAATGAGAAAGAATGAAATCAGACCATGTGTAGCAACATGGATGGACCTTGAGGGTGTTATGCTGAGCGAAATAAGTCAGGCAGAGAAGGACAGGTACCATATGTTTGCACGTATAGGAGGATTAGGAGGAACTTAATGGAGGACCATGGGTGAGAAGAAGGGGGAAATATTGGGGGAGGGGGAGAGAGGCCAACCATGAGAGACTCTTGAATGCCGAGAACAAACTGAGAACTGATGGGTGTGGGGGGGGAGGGGGGAGATGGGCATGGAGGAGGGCCCTTGTGAGGATGAGCACTGGGTGTTATATGGAAACCAACTTGACAATAAACTATTTGTAAAAAAATAAAATAAAAAAAATAAATAAATAATAAAAAAAGAAAAGTCGTTTGTTACATTCACAGATCCCAAGTGGAGGGACACACGATCTGCAGGGGGCCACTCTGGGAATCAAGAGGCAGAGGAGGGAGAGAGGGTTTCTGTGGGAAAGAATGGGTGAGAAGATAAACAGGTTTAGGATTGCTAGTGTGAATAATTGCAGGGGGTTCTGGGGGCACAGGGGTGACTCCAGTTGGCTGGTACCTGGCCCTGTGATGATTAGGGCAGGTGGCTAGTGGGTTGGAATGTGAGAGCCTAATAATGAGATGGTTGAGAATGTGGGCACCAGCAAATTCGACTGTTAACTAAGTTCGATTGATAAACTAGATGGATGAAATTAGATTGGCTGGTTTGCACTTGAAAGGTGGACTTGTGGGTGAATGGTATATTATCTCTAGGAATTGGCTAACCCTGGGGTGGGAAGTCACCCCAGATGCCGAAGCATCAGAATATAGAACCTAAAAGATCTAGTTAATATAGTTATGGGTTGGGGAGTAAGTGAGAAGAGATTGGAGATGGAAAGCAGAGGGAACCTTGTAAGTGAGGGTAGTAGAACTTCCGGTGGCTCCCTCTTCTACGTGGAGCCACGTGGAGAGGTGAGTTGCTGGTTTCCAAAGAATAGGGCTAGAGCCTCCCCTGAAGGCAAGGACATGCCTGCTGTTAAGATCTTGCTCACGCATGTCTCCTGTACCGCAGCCCTTGACAAAGATGCTTGAAGGCACGGGCTCTGGGGCTGCTTGGGCTTTGCACTCAACCTCAGAGTGTTGGCTTGGCTAAATTCACTTCTTCCCTGTCTGCACAGAGTCAGGGGAGAGCCAGAAAGGGCTGCCTGAGAGGTGAGAATAGCCCCCCTGCGTCCTGACTCAGTCTCTCCAGTAGAAGGAAAACGAATTAGCAGTTTTTTGGCAGGTAGAGCTGTGCCTAGGGATAAACAAGATTCATCCCTGTGGAATGTGAGCAGCGTTAGCATTTTTTTTTTTTATTGGCTTTTGGGAAAAAAATGGGGAAGCAGAGATCCCACAGTTCTCTGAGGCCACTTCTATCTCAGCTTTTCAAAGTCAGGACCCATCTTCTTGAGCAAAGCCACTTTGTGAGCAAGCTGCTGTCTCCTGATTTACAAGCTCATAATATCCCTAACTCCTTGTGAAGTGGCTGACAATTACCCAGCAGTCCTTGCCAGCTGGCTTCGGCCAATAGAGCTGCATGCAAATGCAGCATCCTGTAACTGCTCTGGGTCAGGCTACCTCAAAGCGAGGGGAAATTCAACGTTTACATAGGGAAAAGGAAAAAAATCTGAAATCTTTTCTTTATGTTGGATGCATTTCTCCTGCTCATTGGCATGGAGGAAAAGCAGAAAGTGTCGATGGATGTTCTTTTCCATAGTGGGTGTGTAGGAAAGCACATGTTTCAGCTTCTCTTGATGAGAATCAGACAGATCTCATCCATTCAGCCTTCCTGGAGCTACTGGAGGAATGGGAATGAGTGGATCTGGGGGTAAGGGTGACTCCTAGCACGAAATCTTTCTGGGGCGCCTGGGTGTCAGTTCAGTGTTCGACTTTGGCTCAGGTCATGATCTCATTGTTTGTAGGTTTGAGCCCTGCGTCTGGCTCTATACTGACAGTGTGGAGCCTGCTTGGGATTCTCTGTCTCCCTCTCTCTCTGCCCATGTCCCATGCTTGTGCGTTCTCTCTCTCAAAATAAATAAACTTAAAAAAAAACAAACAACACTTTCTCAGCCCCAATCCTGTGTATCACCCTTTCCTGTCTTCATCCCTATATCCAGTCACTCATCCAAACTTGAATTCTACTTTCAGAATACTTCTGGGAGCATTCATCTTCCTCTTCAACCTCACTGACACAGCCCTAGCCCTAATATTCATCTTCTCTTGCTTGGACTATTGCAGTAGCCTGCTAGCTGGTCTTCTGCTTCCAGTCTCTCACTCCCCATTGATACCAAAGCAATTTTTTCCCCAAACCATGTTTTTTAAAAAATGTATACACTTAAAAAATTTTATTTTACTTACTTTCAAAAAATTTATTTATTATTTATTTGATTCCAATATAGTTAACATACAGTGTCATGTTAGTTTCTGGTGTACAATATAGCTAAGTCAACAATTCTATACATTTCTCTGTGCTCATCAAGGTAAGTAGGCTCTTAATCCCCTGTGTCTATTCTACCCACGCCCCACCCACCTTCCTTCTGGCAACCACCAGTTTGTTCTCTGTATTTAAGAGTCTTTTTTCTTTGTTTGTGTCTTTTTTTCTTTGTTCATTTGTTTTGTTTCTTAAATTCCACATATGAATGAAATCATATGGTATTTATCTTTCTCTGACATCACTGTAGCTCCATCCATATTGTAACAGATGGCAATATTTCGTTCTTTTTTATGGCTGAGTAATATTCCATTCTGTGTATCCTCTTTATCCATTTATCTATGGATGGATACTTGGGTTGCTTCCATATCTTGAATGTTATAAAGAATGCTGCAATAAAGATAGGGGTGCATATATCTTTTTGAATTAGTGTTTTCATTTTCTTTGGGGTAAATACTGAGGAGTAGAATTATAGGATCATATGGTAGTTCTATTTTACATTTTTGAGGAGCCTCCATACTGTTTTCCAGAGTGGCTGCACCAGTTTGCATTCCCACCAACAGTGCAAGAGGGGTCCTTTGTCTCCACATCCTTGCCGACACTTGTTATTTCTTGTGTTTTTGACAGGGTATGTGTACTATTCTTATCTCCGTTTTACCTGAGGAAACTAAGGCCTGGAGAAGCTCATCATCAGGTAAGAGGCTGGGCTGTTAGCATTATTCTCTACAATTCTCTGTACTAAATGATCTCCCTTGCAGACCATTCTCCAAATGAGTGCTCTTTTAAAATACAGAGCAGGTCATGTCCTGTGCCTCTTTAAAACCCTTCAAGGCTCAATGTTTTCTCCTTTCTCTTAGAATAAAACCCACATTCCTACAAAGGATTGCACGTGTAGGCCCCACATGTCTCTGCTGTACCTAGCATCGTCTTTCCTGCCCACATTGGACCTGGCAGTCTCTCTGCCAAGTCCTGTCCCACCTCAGGGCCTTTGAGTTAACTCTTTGTGTAGACAGGTGGTTCTCTCCAGGGGCTATTCCCTCTCCTCCCCCGCCTCTCTTCCCAGGGACTTTTGGCCACTTCTGGAGACACTTTTGGTTGTCCCAGTTGGGGCAGGGGGAGGGGCTCTTGGCAGGGATGAAAGACCAGAGATGCTACTAAACACCTTGCAACGGACAGGACCATCTCCCCAGCAAAGAATGATCTGGCCCCAAATGTCAGTCATTGATAAACCTGGGTCTAGAAACCACTTTTCTGTTTCTTCATTCACATGATTCATTCACTTTCAACTGTAGATGTTGGCAGAAGATGTCTTCCTGATTCTCCTGTTTAAAGGAGAGCTAGCCTTATGCCCCCCCCCATATCCCCCCAAGTTATCTCCCTCATTTTCCCAATTCTTAGTACTTATGCTTTATTTTGTTCTTCTGGTTTCCTGGGTTCATGCTTTAGGTCACTGTTTCTAATCTTTTGAGAAAATACCTCAGTAAGATATTCTAGGTTTTAAATTTGGGTCATGTATAGTCTTTAAAATTTGTTCCATATTTTTGGTGCTACTATTATTGGAGTCTAGTTTTACATTATGCTTTTTACCCTACTCGTGTTATTGTGTACATAGGTACTAATGTTTGAGAAGTGCTTATTGAATGGGAAAGATCTTGCCAATCAATGTTGAATGAATTAAGTGTGTTCAAAATGCTATAGAGGTTTGTGTTGTTTAATATAGTACAAGTAGCATGTGCCATTTAGATAAAGTTAAACTAATTAAAAATAAATAGAATTAGAAATTCAGTTCCTCACTATGCTAGCTACATTTCAAGTTCTTGACAGCCAATTGTGCCTCATGGCTACCATGCTAGACATTGAAAATATAAAACATTTCCATCATGCAGAAATTTCCGCTGGGCTGTGTTGTTCCAGAATTTGGTTCTATTTTAAGATAAATATATCACTCATATGGTCATACAGATGTAGATACAAGTTTTATAGGTTTTATGTTAAAATAAAATGGTTTTTAAAACTTTTCTTTTTATACAACATACCTTTATTAACCTGATAGGATGTACTAAATTATTAAATGTTAAAAATGATCACATTCTTTGGAGAAATCTCTACTTAGCTGCATTAAAAAAATATACTGCTTCAGGGGCCCCTGAGTGGCTTGGTTGGTTAAGTGTCTACCTTGAACTCAGGTGACAATCTCACGGTTTGTGGCGTTGAGCCCCACATCAGGTTCTTGGCCGTCAGCATAGAGCCTGTTTGGGATCCTCTGTTCTCCCCGCCCCCCGCCCCTCCTCCATTCTACCTCCTTCTCTCAAAAATAAATTATCATTGAAAAAAAATTTTAAAAAACTCACTGCTTCATCAATGTCTATTTATTTAAAAAATTCTTATTACATCTTAGGAAAAGTGACACAGTCTTAAAATTGTTGTAGCAGGTATTGACATTTGATTCCTTGTTATAGGTGAATACCGTTCCATCGTGTGAATACACCCCATTTTGTTTATCCAGTCATCCGTTGATAGGCATTTGAGTTGCCTCTACTTTTTGACTCTTGTGAATAGCGCTGCTATCAATATTCATGTAGAAGTATTTTTTTGAATTCCTGTTTTCAATTCTTTTGAGTTTCTACCTAGGGGTAGAATTGCTGGATCGGATGCTAATTTTATGTTTTAACTTTTTGAGGGAACTGCCAGGCTGTTTTCCACAGAGGCAGCACCTTTTAGCACTCCTACGTGGATTATACAAGTGTTTCTGTTTCTCCGTGTCCTTGCTAGCACTTCTTTTCTGTTTTGTTTTGTTTTGGTTTGGTTTTATTTAATTAGAGCCATCCTAGTGGGTGTGAAGTGGTATCTTACTGTGGTTTTGATTTTCATTTCACTAGTGACTATTGTGTTGAGCATCTTTTTATATGCTTATTGGCCATTTGTGTGTCTTGCTTATTTTATAAAATTGGATTGTTTGTCTTTTTGTTGTCTACTGAGTTGTAAGAGTTCTTTATCCAGTCTGGGTATTAGAATTTTTATTTGTTTGTTTGTTTATTTATTTATTTATTTATTCTTAAAGTTTATTTATTTTTGAGAGGGAGAGAGAGCATGAGCTGGGGAGGGGCAGAGAGAGAGAGAGAGAAAGAAAGAGAGAAAGAGGGAGAGAGGGAGGGAGGGAGGGAGACACAGAATCCAAAGCAGGCTCCAGGCTCTGAGCTGTCAGCACAGAACCTGACGCAGGGCTGGAACTCACAAACTGAGATCATGACCTGAGCTAAAGTCAGGTGCTCAGCTGACTCAGCCTTATTATGGGTGTTAGACCTTTTAAAGGTATATGGTTTGTAAATACTTTCTACCCCTCTATAGGTTATCTTTTCGCTTTTTTGATGATAGCATTTAATGCGCAGAATTTTTAAATTTTGATGAATTCTAGTTTACCTAATTTCTCTTTGTTGTGTGTGCTTTTGGTATCATATCACCAAGAATTCATTGCCAAATCCAGGGTTCATGAAGATTTAACCTTATGGTTTCTTGTAAAAGTTTATAGTTTTAGGGGGTGCTTGGGTGGCTCAGTTGATTAAGTGTCCAACTCTTAGTCTTGGTTCAGGCCACGATCTCACAGTTCATGGGTTTGAATGCCATGTGTGGCTCTGCACTGACAGTGAGGAGCCTGCTTGGGCTTCTCTCTCTCTCTCTCTCTCTCTCCTCTCTCTCTGCCCCTCCCCAGCTTGTATGCGCATGTGCTCTCTCTTTCTCAAAATAAATACACATTAAAAAAAAAAGTTTATGGTTTTAGCCCTTATATATAGGTTGTTGATGCATTTTGAATTAAGTTTTGCATATGATATGGCACAAGGATCCAACTTCATTGTTTTGCACCACCACGTGTTGAAGAAAATATTTCTCCCCATTGACTAGTCTTGGCACCTCTGTTGAAAATCAATTGGCCATATATATATGAGTTTATTTCTGGACTCTCAATTTTATTCCATAGGTCTGTATGTCTGTCTTTATGCCAGCTCCACACTGTTTTTATTACTGTAACTTTGTATAAGTGCTGAAATCGGGAAATATGTCTCTTAGCCTGCCTTTTATTTATTTTAACTAGTTTCACAGCTTATATAAATGGAATCATATAACATGTACTCCTATAGTGTTTGTTTTCTCCTACTTACTATTATTTTGAGAGCTATCTTTTAAGGTTAAGTTAAAAAATCCCCCTTAGGGGGAGGAGGGGATGGGCATGGAGGAGGGCACTTGTGGGGATGAGCACTGGATGTTATATGGAAACCAATTTGACAATAAACTATTTGTAAAAAAAAAAAAAATCCCCCTTTAATACATAACACATTGAAATGGTTTAAGATTTTATTTTTAAGTAATCTCTGCACCCAGTGTCAGGCTTGAACTCATGACCCCAAGGTCAAGAGTCACATGCTCTACTAACTGACCCAGACAGGCACTCTACACTTTGAAGTGACTTAAAACATTAAAATGGGGTGCCTTGGTGGTTCAGTCAGTTAAGCATTGACTCTTGAATTCGGCTCAGCTCGTGATCTCATGGTTGTGGGATTAAGCCCTGTGGTAGGCTCAGAGCCTAGCTAAGAGGCTACTTGAGAGTCTGTCTCCCTCTCTCTCTGCCCCTCCCTGCTCAAGCTCTTTTTCTCTCCAAATAAACTAATAATAAATAATAAATAACAAATAAACAAAAAAACCACCACAACATTCAAATAGGATGAGAAGGTTAGAGTGAAAAGCCGGGCTGTTTCCCAGTCCGGTTCTCTACCTCCCTTCCCCAGAGACACTCAGTGTTACCAGTTTGCAAAGCATTTATGGAGAGAAGTTTTAGGTATAAAGAGGTCTCGGATTATACACCTTCCCTCACCCCTCCACAGAGAAGGTAACACATGTGACAGATGGAAGAGAACACTTTATTAGACTGAGCTTTCCAGTTCTTTCCTTGGCTTCCCTTCTCCCCATTCCCATTGCCAGTATTCGATCCATTTTATAAGAGTACAGGGCTGTCACTTTATAGACTATAACTCTGTTTCTCTGGTGTTTCCTCCTAATTAGGGTCAGCTGATGCACTTTGGGTAGTAACACCGCAGGAGTGACATGCCAATCTCTGCCCGTCATATCAGAGGGCACCTCGTGTCAGTTTGCACCATTAGTCGTGAAATAAATTTTGATCACTTGGTTAAGGCGGAGCCTGCCAGACTTCTCCACTGTGAAATTATCAGGTTTTTTTTTTTTGGTAATAAATTATCTTTGGGGAAATTCTTTGGGACAGTGTATATCTTGCTACTCATCAAATATTCACTTAAAGGTTTTAATATCCACTGATGATTTCTGCCTGAATTGGTGATTACCATGATGATTGCAAAGTGATGAGTATGAATTTTGTTTGCACTGTCCTTGAGCTCTACTGAACTCAAGAGTCAGGCTGGGTCGATGGTGCTGTGAGGTGCCTCTTACGGGGCTTCTGCCTATCTGTAGCTCTGGAAGTCCTGCCAGCGGGCTCCATAAGGCTCAGCTTGTAGTCCAGAGGAAGGGTGAAGACTCAAGAAGAGTGAGAGGTGTAGGATGCAGAGTGACAATGCCAGATGCACTGAACTTGCCTCCATGCCCCTACTTCTGGCTCCAGAGAAATCAGAGGGCCATTGTAAGGTTGGTGCCATTGAGTGTAGCTTCTATACAATGAACCCTCTCATCTCAGAGATCATGTTCCTGGTTTTATCTTTGTTCTAAGACCTCATGAGGTTTTTTTTTTTATCTGGGCAGGGTATCTAGATCTTCAGCTTTTCCTTTTCTTTTTTTTAAGGGAGAGATGAAGTGCATCGTGAGTGGGGGTGGGGCAGAGGGAAAGAGAGAGAGATCTTAAGCAGACTCCTGGCCCAGCATGGAGCCCAGTGTGGGGATCGATCCCATGACCCTGAGATCATGACCTGAGCCAAATCAAGAGTTGGATGCTTAACAGACTCAGCCACCCAGGCGCCCCTAGATCTTTAGTTTTGAAACCAAACTTTGGACTCTCTGCTCTGGAACTCCAATTTCTTGAGCAAGGCATCCTCTGAGATGAATCCTAGAGGTAAGGGTTGTTCTTAAATGCCTTGACAAGGATATGTCATTGGAAGGAGGTGTGGCTGGTATGAACCAGCTTGCTTCTCTACCTTGAATCTTTTCAGGATGATCTTGTCGTGGCCTTGGCTTGATCCTGAGGCCTCTGCAGGATCTGGTCTTCTCTGAAGTAGATGTCTAGCTCTTTGATTCTGAAGCCAAATTTAGATTCAGACTCTTCAGTGTTGCTCTCTAAAACAAGTTTTTGTTTGGAAACATAACCAGAGTAAGATTTTTGGCTGAAAGCATGGATGAGAATTTTCAGTGGATCCTCTGTGAATTTGGTCCAACTGTACCTACCATGTGTAGCCACAATCTTGTTTGGAGAGTTGCCTCAGGCCATTTTGGAGAAGAGTCTTGGAGTCCATTCTAGGATGTAACTAGCTAGAGTGGTCTTGTAAAATTGCAAATCTCACTAGTCCTGTACCTTATCAAAGATCCTTAGATAGCTACCCAATACCTACAGTATCCCTGACTTTATACTGCCAACCCCTGGGATCTGCTATTCCATGCAAATGCTCCCCAAACAGGGTCAATTTGATCTTTATTGAGCATGAAAAATATGAGATGTGAATAATTTATGTGGGGTCAATATAGCTAATAATACAAACAATATAGCTAATAAACAATATAGCTAATAATACAAACTGTGATGAGTTCTTGGATTCATCATAGTTTCTGTATTTGTGGATTCTAGAAATGTGATTTTTTTGTTGGTAGGATATTCAGAATATTTTGTCATTGAAAAAGGACAGTGGAATATCACTCAGCAGTAAAAAGGACTATCAAGCCAAGAAAAGACATGGAGGAAACTTACATGCATACTAAGTGACAGAAGCCAATCTAAAAGGGCTACCTAGCATATGACAACCATATGACATTCTGGAAAAGGCAAAACTGTGGAGACAATAAAAAGATCATTGGTTTCCAGGGGTTGATGAATGGGTGGAGCACAGAGGATTTTTTAAGGAAGTATACCTATTGTTTGATATTACAGTGCTGGACACATGCCATTGAACATCTGTCAGAACACACAGAATGTACCCAAGAGTGAACCCTTGTAAACTATAGACTTCAGGTGATAATGTTGTGTTGACATAGTCTCAGCCATTGTAACAAACGTGCTACTCTGGGATGGGATGTTGATAATGAGGGTGAGGCTGTGAATGAGGGTGAGGCTGTGACTGTGTAGCTGTGGGCAGGGGGTGTATGGAAATGATTTCTCTTCAACTTTGTTCTGAACCTAAAACTGCTTTAAAAAAATAAAGTCCATTAAAAAAAAGATTCATACATTTAAAAAATGTTGGGCACCTCTTAGCCTTCTGGATAAGAACTCAAACTCCTTCATGTGCTGTCCCACCCCCCCATCCCCCACCACCATTTGGGCTTGTATAACTTTCTGGCTTCATCTCCCACCCCGTTCCCTCCTTCCAGCAGGACAGGCTGTGTTCTGGGCACACTGACCCTCTTGCCGGCCACCTTCTTGCTTCGTGCCTCCATCAGTCCCTCTCCTACAGGACTTGTCTTTTTCCTCCTCTGCCTGGTGAGATCCTACAAGTCCTTAGGCTCAGCTCAGATGTCTTGCTCTTGCACCTCAGATGGTGAGCCTTCTTTGGTGCATCCAGGCAGAACTGTCACCACCAAAGCCCTCTGTGACTGCACTTTGAGGGCCAGGTTTCTGGCGGATGCAACTGCCTAGGAGTCTAGTTACTTATCTATGATTTATGTTTCTTTTTCTCCAGGCACACTCTTCTTTTATTCAAAGGATGAGCATGGCATGGAGTGTATCGTGGTTAATTTCTTTTTTTTTATGTTTATTTTGAGACACACACACAGAAAGAGAGAGAGAGAGAGCGCACATGAGTTGGGGAGGGGCAGAGAGGCAGAGAGAGAGGAGAGAGAATCTCAGGCAACGCTGGGCTTGATCTCATGACCATGAGATCATGACCTGAGCTGAAATTGAGAGTCAGATGCTTAACTGACTGAGCCACCCAGGTGCCCCTGTGATGGTTAATTTAATGTGTCAAGTTGCCAGGCCATGGATGCTCAGATAGCTGGTTAAACTAGATTTCTAGGTGCATCTGTGATGTTATTTCCAGAAGAAATTAGCTTTTGAGTTAGTGAGCTCAGTAAAGCAGATGGCTCTCCCAGAAGTGGGTGCCCTTATAACAAAGACCTGACAACATGAAAGTGGCTTTGCAACTGGAAGAGTTTTGAGGCACGTGCTGGACCCATACTGCTGCCATGAGGGTCTGAAAAGCATTTCTAGTGAAAGCTCAGGAAGAGGAGAGCTTCAGAGAAAATGTCTTTTTTAGAGAGTATATAAATGATCAAGCACAGAATGTTGGTAGAAATATGAATGGTAAAGGCCATTCTGATGAGGTCTTGGATGGAAATGAGGGACAGCTTACATGATGGTGGAGAAAAGGCCATCCTTGTTATAAATGGCAGAGAAGTTGGCTGAGTTGTGTTTGTGTTCTAGTGTTTTCCAGAAGGTAGTACTTGGATGCACTGAAATTGGATATTTAACTAAGGAGAGATTTCTTAGCAAAGGAGTGGCTTGGTTCCTTCTGAGTGCTTCTAGTAAAGTGCAAGAAGAGAGAAAAGGATTGAAGATTGGTCCGGAATTGTGAGCAAAAAGGAACCAAAACAAGATTTGGAAGATTCTGTCCATACCGTGAAAAAAGAGAAGAGTATGTTCGGAAGGGAACAGTGAGGCTGTGGCCGACTGACCATTAATAAGGAGAGTAGTGTGATGCTGAACCAGTCATTGAAGCAGCCATCTCAACAGAGTCCCAGATGGGATTATACTGGTGGAAATGCTATCAGTGGGACTGTGTTCTGTCCTTCATGATAAGGGAAGAAGGATCTTAAAGGCAATTTAGAGCCATCAGGGCCACTGCCTAGCTTTCAACAGGGCAGAGAGGCCCCTGGCAGAGATCTGGGGGTGTGACCCTCAGTTGGCATAGGGCCTCAGCAGAGGTGGCACCCCACCAAGCCATGGGGGTGACGTTGCCCACTCCCCAACCCCCAGTGGGCCTGGAAGGCACAGCATCTAGCCACAGAGGATTGTTCTCCAGTCTTAAGATCTCATGGAGTTTGTCCTATGGAGTTTGGACTTGCTTGAGACCAGTCACCCCTTCCTTCTCTCCTATTCCTCCCTTTCGGAGAGAGGGAATGTCTGTCCTTTGCCTGTGCCATTATTGTATATTGGGAGCACGTAACTGCTTGGGTTCACAGGCTCCCAGCTGGAGAGCAATGTGCCTGGAGATGGAGCTTCGCTCCGGTGTCACCCACATCAGACTTAGGCCGTGGTTGGATGAGACCAGATGCCTCTGAAAAGTCGACAGTGGAATGAATGAGCTTGGGGGCCTGCTGGGAAGAAATGAATGCATTTTGTATGTGAGAAGGACATGCATCTTGGGGGGCTGGGGGGAGAGTGCTATGTACTGACTATTTGTGTTCTCCATAGTCATATGTTGACATGTTATCTCCAGTCGTGATGGTGTCAGGAGGTGGGGCCTTTGGGAGGTGATGAGGTCATAAGAGCAGGGCCCTCTGGCTTCAGTGCCCTTATATGAAGAGACAGGAGCACCTGCTTCCTCCTTGCCCCGTCTGCCACGTGAAGATGCAGTGAGAATCAGACACAGCTGTGAGGTGGCCCTGCTTTGGGAGAGGGGGTCATATGGAGGCACAGGCGGTCGGGGTTTGCTTCCTGGCTCTGGAGCGTGAGCGTCCCAGAGCTGATGAGGGAGCTCCGGAGGTGTGGTTCCTGCCTGACTTTCTTCTGTTCTGCGGAGCTGCTTCCTTCCAGCTGGGCCGAACCTCTTCACTCAGCACTTGGCATGCCCTCGGGAAGGAAGTTGGGTCGGGGCAGGGCAGGGGAGGGTGTGGTGGTTGGGGAGCTTAGCCCTTCGCAAATCTTTTGTCCCCTCAGACCTGAAGACAGATGCCTTCTTCCCTCTAGGACAGTCCCATTTCCCCTTTTCCAGCAACTCTTGGTCCTGTGTAATTCCCAGGCATGGCCTGTGCTCCCTCTGACCTCATATCATCCTCTGTGAAAGGGGCTAATGTCTGAGCTGCTTGCCCCAGTGAGCGCATCCTGTGTTGCCCAGGTTTATATCTGGAGGCTACACTCCAGGGCCTCCCACATGCTGTGTCTTCCGAGAATAAGCCACCTGCCTAGGCTATTTTC
Organism: Proteles cristata cristata; assembly: GCA_017311185.1. Classification (NCBI taxonomy): domain Eukaryota; kingdom Metazoa; phylum Chordata; class Mammalia; order Carnivora; family Hyaenidae; genus Proteles; species Proteles cristata. The sequence goes on along the minus strand of JAESUZ010002552.1, from coordinate 1,488,820 downwards.
AGACACAGCTGCCGTTGAATAAATCATGACCAGGGAGAGGACAGCTAGGCTCTCTGAGAGGGCTGGGGGCGTGGCCTGGCCCCGGCCCTCCTGTCCCCCCTCTCCCCCCCTCCCTGCTCCTCTGCTGTCTGCTCTCAGCCACACTTTCCTCCCCTCCCTGGATCCAGCCCAACTTCTCCCCTGTAGGAGGCTTTCCCCCTGTGACTCCACCTTCCCCCACTCTGAGGGACTTGACCCAGTGTCCATTCCATGCACTTAAAAAAAAAAAAACCCACACCAGTTGAGTAGCTGTCTCGGGCGCAATAAGAGTGTAGGATAGAGGGGTGAATAGGTGTGGTCCTTCACCTCCAGTCGGTCGTCCTCTGTGGGGATTTGAAGGCAAGAACAGAGCCACGTGAGGGAAAGCAGTGTCCACATGAGCAGACGAATGCCAGATCGAGGGCAAAGGAGAGAAGCAGCACATCTTGCTGTGAGATCGGGAAGCAGGAGGTGCTGGGTTGGGGTTTTCCCTGTGTATCTTCTTTTGCTCCCCTTTTCCTTCCCTCTACCCATCTCTCGAGCACACTGTTCCATACCAGGCACTCCACTAGGTGCCAGGGGATTCAGGTGCACCGTTTTTAATGAACTCAGATGCAAGAAATGATGAATTTCTTTATTTTCTCTAAGCTGACTTAGACTCCAGGTCCCAGTTCTGCTGGGTTGGTGGAAAATGCATCTTTGTCACGCTGGAGCCTCTTGACCCAAGGTTGTACAAAGGCCCAGGCCACACACGAGCTGTGACATCAGGGGGCCGTGCCCGATGGCAGCTGTCAGTCTGCTCTCGGTGCTGCTGAGCCTTCCTGGGCCTGCTCTGCTGGGTCCCTGGGGCTCAGGCTCAGCTACAGGGATTCGTGTCTGGTTACCTGCTGGGAAGCTGCTGGGGGGCAGGACTCGGTTCCTCCCCGTTGCCCCTCTGGCTCAGGGGAGTCTCTTTCAAAAGACTCTTTCTCTGGGCTTCTGAGCATTTCTTCACTCCCTTAAGGATATGTAGTGTATTCACTCAGGGGAAAACAGAAGGCAGGAAGAAAAATATATTCATATTATGGGCTGAATTGTGTCCCCTCAAGAGTCATATGTTGAAGTCTTAACCTTTAGTGTCTCCGGATGGCTTTAAAGAGGTAATTAAGTTGGGGCACCTGGGCGGCTCAGTCAGTTAAGCATCCCACCTGGGCTCAGGGCATGATCTCACAGTTCGTGGGTTCAACCCTATGTCAGGCTTTGTGCTGGCAGGTCAGAGTCCGCAGCCTGCTTTGGATTCTGTGTCTCTGCCTCTCTTTGTCCCTCCCCACCCTCTCTCTCTCTTAAATAAATACATGTTAAAAAAAAAAAAAGAGGCAATTAAGTTAAAATGAAGTCTTCAGGATGGGCCCTAACCCAGCATGCCTTATGTCCTCATAAGAAGAGATGTGGATACACATGCGCACAGAGGGAAGGCCCGTGAAAACGCAGTACAGCCATCTATAAGGCCAGGAGGGCAGCCTTCGAAGAAAGCAGCTCTGCGGTGCCTGGCTGGCTCAGTTGGTTGAGCGTCTGACTTTGGCTCAGGTCATGATCTCACAGTTCGTGGGTTCGAGCCCCTCATCGGGCTCTGTGCTGACTGCCAGCTCGGAGCGTGGAGCCTCTTTCAGATTCTGTATCTCCCTCTCTCTCTCTGCCCCTCCCCTGCTCACACTCTTTCTCTCTCTCAGAAATAAATAAAACATAAAACAAAGAAAAAAAGAAAGCAGCCCTGCTAATACTTTGATCTTGGACTCCCAGCCTGCAGAACCTATGGAAAAATAAATTTCTGTTCTGTTCTGCCACCCAGCTGGTGACCGTTTGGTGGGGCAGCTCCAGGAAACGAGTAATTAGGATATGTTTGGTTGCCTTAACAAAGGAACCCCCAACCCAGTGGCTTAAACAAGATGGAAGTTAATTTTTATCTCACGAACCAGCTGACAGGGCTGAGGATTCACACTTCTGATTTTGGGCGCTCTCACCCCCTGTGATGTTGTTCTTATCTTTGAGGTCCCCAAGAGCTTCCCGCTGTGTCCCTAGGTCCACCTCTGGCCAGCAGGAAGGAGGGGAAAGGGAAGAAGAAGAGTGACCTTTCCTTTTAAGGGCAAGGACTAGAAGGTGTGGAATTGCTTCTGCTCCCACATTCATGCCCTGAATGTGGCCACGTGGCCACATGTAATGACAAGGGAGGTGGCAAATGTCTTTGGATGTCTGGGTGACAGCCAAACACTGAGGTTCAGATACTGGAAGAATAAGAGGATAATGACTGCTAAGGACAGTCTCTGCCCTTCCAGAAGCAAGGAAGAACAGAAATGGTCAGTCTACTGGAATAGAGGAAAGGGAAGAGGGGAGGTGGCAAGGAGGAGCTAAAAAATTAATATCAAAAATGGCCTGCCACGTGGAGAACAGTGAGACCTGTGCAGAGCCTACCCTCCGGTTGCTCCCAGATGCTCAGCATTTCTAGAGAAGAGTCTTTAAAAACTAGCAATTACAGGGGTGCCTGGGTGTTCAGTCACTTAAGCGTCTGACTCTTGATTTAGGCTCAGGTCATGATCTCACGGATCGTGAGATCGAGCCCTGCATCAGGCTTTGCATTGACAGTGCGGAGCTTGCTTGGGATTCTCTCTCTCTCCCTCTCTCTCTGCCCCTTCTCCACTCATCCTTTTTTCTCCCTCTCTCAAAATAAATAAGCTTTTTAAAAAAGTACAGACTTTTCTGTAAACAAATAAAACTAAGCAGTTATAACACAGCAGGACAATATACAATGTGAATAAAGTGGAAATTATTACAATTACAACCTACATTGGACATCATGGAGGTCATAAAAGAGAGCAAGGGGCGCCTGGGTGGCTCAGTCCGTTAAGCGTCCCACTTCGGCTCAGGTCATGATCTCATAGTTTGTGGGTTTGAGACCTGCGTTGGGCTCTGTGCTGGCAGCTCAGAGCCTGGAACCTGCTTCAGATTCTGTATCTCCCTCTCTGTCTGACCCTCCCCTGCTCACGCTCTCTTTCTCTCTCTCTCTCAGAAATAAATTAAAAAAAGAGAGAGAGAGAGAGCCAAGTAATAGGTGGGAAGTGAATTGATAGAATTCTTAGAACAGGATGCCCAATATTTAATTTAATATCATTTGGGTTCTATAATGGAACTCCTGTACACCTTTAGTCAATAACTATATAAAGGCCTGTGTGTGTGTGTGTGGGGGGGGGGGATTTGTGTGTGTGAATCACATTTTGTTTCACACATTTTGTGGGGAAGCGGGAGGAGAGTGTATCTGTTTATTGAACACATCAGGCAGAGCAAGGCTGAAGCAGGTGTCTAGGGGAAGCACTCCCTCACGTCTCGTGTAGAATTTCAGAGAGACTGGGCTGAAGCTGGGAATGGGGTTTCGGCCCATTTTGTTGCATATCAAAGATGGAAGCAATGCCTGGATTATAGCCAGTGCGACGGAAACCAGTTTAAACATGCTTCTGGAGCATATTTCCCTCTCCCCAGGGGAGTCAACGAAAGTATTACAGATGGGGGTGGGTGGCGGGGGAGGGACACTTAGCCTTGCCTTAAAGGAGGAGAAGAGAGGACTAGCTATCCTAGTCGAGGGAAGAGGTTTGGTTCTGAGGGACCGGAAGGCTCTAAGCAGGGGTACGTGATGGCACCTGGGCTTTCAGTACCATGGTGAGGTGTGGAATTGGCTCTGTGGATGTGAGTGTCATGGCCTCTCCCCTCCTCTGCTCACTAAAGACATTTGTGTCTTTTTTGGAAGATCTCCCCCCTTACCTGCCCTCCGTGGTGACGGCTGCTTCAGCCACAGCTGGGCTTCCCATGGTTTGGGGTTTTGTGAAGCAAAACGCTGGCGAGGGGGTAGAGAGGGGGTAGAAAGAGACAGAGAAGCCAGGATGGGGCCGTGCATTGGGAAGGGCTGGGGTTCACTCCTGGGAGAGGTTGGGGTATGCGAGGAGGCCTTCTGAATAGTACCCTCCCCTTTGGCTTGCCTAAATCCCGCAACAGCCACAATGAAGACGGGGTGTCAGGCACATGGAGATGAACTCCCACAGTATGAAGGAATGGTTGTTGGACGTTGTGACCTCTGCGGGCTTCATAACACCAAAGTGCAGAGCAGGACCCATCCATTTATTTACACACCTAGTCCCAGGCAGTCTCTCTCTCTCTCTGCCCCTCCCCTGCTCATTCTCTCTCTCTCTCTCTCAAAAATAAATAAAACATTAAAAATTTTTATGTCTTTGGGTCAGGCAAAGGTTTCTTAGATAGGACACCAAAGGCATGATCCATCAAAGAAAAAAGTTAATAAATTGGATTCCATCAAAATGAAAACTTCTGCTCTTCAAAGAGAATGCTAATAATGTCCATCAACTGATGACGCAGTGATAGATCATACAATGACGTATTATTTGTCAATAAAAAGGAACGAAGTACAACGTGGAGAACCCTTGAAAGCCTTATGCTAAATGAAAGCACACAGTCACAACAGGCCGCCTGTTGAATCATTCCCTTTCTGTCAAATGTACATGGGCAAATTCATACGGATTGCCGAGGGTTGGGGGAAGGAAGGGAAAGTGGGATTTACCACTAATGACTATGGGGTTTCTTTTACCAGGGACAAAAATGCTCTAAGATTGTGGTGATGTCTGCATGGCCCTGTGCACACTGCAGATGTGTAAATTGGGCGAGATGTGAGTTGTACCTGCATAATGCTGTTTAAAACAAGAATGCTTGCTGGCTGAGAAGGTAAACCACAAACTGGGAGACAATGTCTGCAAATCACTTATCTGATAACGAACTTGTATCTAAAATCTTAAAACCCTCCAACACAAAAGCAAGAAAACAAACAATCCAGTTGAAAATGTGTGCAAAAGAGTTGAACGATTGCTTCACCAAAGGAGATCTATAGATAACCAACAGGGGAAAAGATGCCGGATAGCATTCATTATTGGGCAGGTGCAAATTAAAACCACAGTGAAGATATTATACACACCCGTTAGGGTAGCAAAAACTTACACAAAACCCCAAGTGCCATCAAGAACACAGAGCAGCAGAAACTCTCCTATGTTGCCTATGGGAATGAAAATGGTAGGGCCCCTCTGGAAAACAACTGGGCAGTTCTGTGAAGTTTGGTAATACACTTACCATATATTTCAACACTTCCACCCTTGAGCACGTACTTAGGTGAAATAAGAAACTTATGTTCACCTGTTGTAAACCATGGACTTGGGGCGATGACAATGTATGAGTGTAGGTTCATCGGGTGTAACTAATGTCCCACTCTGGTGGGGGATGTTGCTTAGCGGGGAGACTGCGTATGTATGGGGGCAGGAGGTGTCTGGGAAATCTCTGTAATTTATGTTCAGTTTTGCTGTGAACCTAACACTGCTCTTAAAGTCTTAAAAAAAAATTTTTTTTTTATGTCTTTATTTTATTTTGAGAGACAGAAACAGAGGGAGACACAGAATCTGAAGCAGGCTCCAGGCTCTGAGCTGTCAGCACAGAGCCCGACGTGGGGCTTGAACCCATGAACCATGAGATCATGACCTGAGCTGAAGTTGGACACTTAACTGACTGAGCCCCCCGAGGCACCCCTTAAAGTCTTTAAAAAAAGAAAAAAACGAACAACTTATTCCTACAAACCCTTTATGTGACTGTTGACAGTGGCTTTATTTTTAATTGCCCCAAACTGCAAACAACCCAGATGTCCCTCAACTAAGAAGAATGTAAACAGTGGATAAACGAAATATGGACCCGTCCCCACAGTGGAATAGTACTGGGTAGTAAAAAGAAAAGAAAAGCTAATACAGGGCAGCCACATGCATTAGTCTCAAATGCAACAGGACAAAGGAAAGGAGCTCTCCTCAAATAGCTGTGATTCCTTTTTATGACATTTTGGAAAAGGCAAAGCTATGGGGACAGAGCACAGACCCTGACTCTTTTCCAGAGACTGACCACAAAGAGCAGTGATAAGTTTTTGGATAAGAATGCTCTGTCATGATTGTGGTATGACTTCATGTGTTTTCAGGATATCTAGGATGTTCTATTTTAAAAGGGGTGAATGTAAATTATATCTCAATAAACCTGGCTTAAAACAGGCTCATTAAAAGACGAGGCAAAGTACACACGTTCATACTCAGAATAGCCAAAGGGGGTAATAAGCCAGGAGGTGAATGGATAAAATGCGGTATATCCGCACAATGGTATCTCATGTAGCAGGGCACATGTTCAGTATGTTCAACATGGATAGATTTTAGACGAAAAAGCAAGTCGCACAGGACTGCATGCAGTATGATGCCCATTTTGTGAAATCCAGAATCAAACAGAACTGAAGAACATCTGGTGACACATACGCTTACTTGTAATAAAAGTCAAGGGCATGCCAAGCACAACATGCAGGTTAGGGTTGCTTCTGGTAGGAGTGAGGGGAGTCAAGAAGATGCATTGGGGAGGAGCTCATAGGTCAAGTTATTGCTCACAATCTAGTTCTTGGGTACTAGGCAAGTGGCAATAACACCTATGTTATTACAAGAAATATGGAGGGCCACGCATGAATCAGTAATAGTATATTATGAAACAGGGATACGATTAACTCCATCTTACCTGATTCTCCTACAAAACCTAAAAACTGCATTAGAGGATGCAGCTTAGAAGCATGGGTGCATTTGACTTGGTATTTTTTTCATCCCTAGTAGATGGGCACCTGCATGTCTCTCCCCCAGAGACAGGCCCCTTTTCACGTGACAAAGAGCAGGCTAGAATGAGGCTGGGTCTGCGGACAGTCCCTGTCACAGGCTTCCCGTCAGATACGCCGTGGGAGGAGTGAGGAGAGGAGCCAGTTGCGGATTCTCCGTGGGATTCGTGGGAGCACAGGGCCTGGCAAATGGAGCCAGTCCCTGGCAGCTGTGTCTCTGTGACCCAGAGTTCTCTGAGCCCTTGCTGCTACCGCATTGTGAACCAAGCTTGCTGGGAATCTCACCGGATCACCCCAGAGGTTTCTTTTTCTTTTGCGAATCGAGAACTCTTTGGAGCAGTTTTAGGTTCTCAGCAAAACTGAGCAGAAAGAGGAGAGATTTCCCATACGCCTCCTACCTACCACTCCCCCTACCCCAAGCCTCTCCCATTATCAACCCTCCCCCCCCCCCCCGGTACATGTGTTCTAATCAGTGAACCACATTGACATGTCATTGTCACTCAGAGTCTGTAGTGCACATTAGGGGTTCCTTTTGGTGGTGAGCGTCCTGTGGGTTTGAAATGTGTGATGACACCACCACCATTCTGGTACCGAACCTAATAGTTACACATCCCTAGCAGTCATCTGTGCGTCTCTTCCCCTTCCTGCTCTTGTCCCCACAACCACTTTTACTGTCCTGACACTTTTACTATCTCCATAGTTTTGCCTTTGACCTTAAATGGTCATATAGTTGGGATCATACAGTTTGTAGCCTTTTTTTTTTTTTTAATGTTTGTTTATCTTTGAGAGAGAGTGTGTGTGAACAGGGGAGGGCCAGACAGAAAGGAGGACAGAGGATCGAAGCAGGCTCCATGCTGACAGCCCAGTGCGGGGCTCGAACTCGTGGACTGTGAGATCGTGACCTGAGCGGAAGTCAGACGCTTAACAGACTGAGCCACCTAGGTGCCCCCCAAAATACTTTCTTTTAAACCTCATAGTGACACTTAGCTCAGCGGGATAGCCTCACTGTGAGAGACACACAAAGAGAGCAGATTTAGGTCTCTGTAGCAAACACTCTTTGGGTAGGACAGTGAGCATAATTGCCCATACTAGTTAGCTTAGCACTTTGCCTTCTTTTGGAGCATGGAGATTTGAATTTATGTGAGTTAAGTGCTTAATGTGATGGATTCTCTTATATTTGCTTTTGGAGTTTTGGGCTATGACATACCAATTTCCTCTCTGGGGTTTATAAAGCTCTCTAAAGGAACATGGCGAGAATATGTCTGAGGAGCCTCTTTGTGCACAAGCCACTGGGGTTAGACTTGGACCTGCCACCTTCCAGAAGGTACAGGTCAGAAGCTGGACCAGAAGATGAAATCAATGCCAGGGACTATACTAAGTCAGTATACTCTCGAGAATGTGGGCGATCCTGGGTGGGCAGAAGAGGGATGCGGGGAGAAGTCAGAGAGGGAAGGGAAGAGCCAGAGGTGGCCACATTTAGATCACCAGAAGAGGAAACTGGGTGGTTAACAGTGCCAGTGGTGCCCAGGCCAAGAGGCTGGGACAGTTCTTGGGTCTGGTGATCAGGAAGTCACTGGTGAACACGGTGGGGGAAGGTTTAGTATATCACTGAGTGCCGAGGGCTGCCAAGTGAGACCAAATCAATGGGAGCTGTAAACAGGCCATTAACACTGAAGGAATGCCCGAATAAACATACAGAGGTCTGATGGTAAAGAGAAGGCGTCCGTGGAAAATATTAAAGATGGGGCAGGAGTTTCAAGCAGGCACAGGGTGGAATTTGGGAATAAAAACTGGGAGTTACCGTCTTGGCCAGTGTCTGGGTCGCTGGAGCTGGGAGGTCCCAGGCCGGGCTGGGAAAGTGGGGTGCTGAGCTGTAATCGAGGAGGGCTGCCAACTCAGAACCCTGCGAGGTGGAGCTCAGTAGGGTATGTATGGTTCAGGGTGGCCCATCAAGGGGTTGGGGGTTGAGGGCAAACCAGGGAGGGGGACTGGGAGCTAGTCTGGGGGTACGGGTTGGGGCAAGAGTTCAGGACGTAGGAGATGAAGAGTGAGAGGCTGCTGGAGGTGTGAGGTGGGCAGGTGCCTGCTGGGAGCTGGGGGTGGCTTCACGCAGCAGCGTCTTCCCTGAGACATGTCCCTACGGGACTGTCCTCCTGCTTCCTTGCCTGGAAACACCTGTAGTGACTTAGCAAAAACCGAGGATTGATAAGCCATGGCATTGTGCCATTTGGAAGGGGTTTGGGGCCCCAAGTCATCTCTGTCACCCTTCCCCTCCACTGCTGGTGAGAAGATAAGTGCATATTCTCTTAATCTGCACAAGGACCCTATAGTTTATTGTCCAAATTGGGACAATTTTTGAGTGGAAGGGGATGCTATTAATACTTACGCCAGGAGAACAGGCATAAACGAAAACAGTTTCAGGAAAACTGGAATGTATATGGTAATCCTCTGCCTATAACGTCCTATATCAGATTCTCTGCAAAAGCTAAATTTGAAGCTCAGGAAATGAATGAGGATGTGGAGAATTGGCCGGAGGAGATGCCACACCTGTATCAGTGGCCTACTTGCCAACGAAACGTGGCCCAGTGGGGTCAAACTCCAATGCATCACGTTAGCGACAAAGGAGCCTGATGGGGGAAGGTTTTCTGTTGCAGAGGGAATGGGAGCAGGGGGAGGAAGAAGCCTGTGGAATAGTTCTTTCTCCAACACTACCCGGCACGGGGCCCGTTTCCCTCCCCCTGCGGTGTGTTGGGGGCCACTGTTTATTCACCTGCCACCACCTTGCAGAAGCTGGCTTCAGAAAACGGGCCTCCATCTCAGGCCCCATAGGTTGAGAGGTAGCCAGGATCCACAATGCTTGAAAAATCCAACAAATAACAGTTATGCAAGGAAATTGGGAGCCCTGTGCACTGTTGGTGAGAATGCAAAATTGTGCAGCCACTGTGGAAGACAATGTGGAGATTCCTCAAAAAATTAAAAACAGATCTATTGTATGATCCAGCAATCCCTACTCCTGGTTCTGTGTCCAAAGGAGATGAAAGCAGATCTCAGTGAGATCTTGCACTCCCATGTTCAGCAGTATTCACGGTAGCCAAGGTGTGGAAGCCACCTACATGTCCGTCGACAGATGAATGGATAAAGAAAATGTGTTATATACACGGAACGGAATATTATACAGCCCTCAGAAGGAAGGAGATTCTGCAGTATGCTACAACGTGGGTGAACCCTGAGAGCGTTGGGCTAAGTGATATAGGCCAGCCACAGAAAGACAAATACTGCGTGATTCCACTTATATGAGATATCTAAGGTCATTAGACTCACAGAGAGTAGAATGGTGGTTGCCTAGGATGGAGGGGAGAGGGAAATGGGGAGTTACTAATCAGAGGACATAAAACTTCAGCGATACAGGGTGAATAAGTTCTAGAGATCTGCTCTATGAAATTGGCAACAATATAATCAACTGTACTTTATCATACGCTTGACATTTGTTAAGAGGGTAACCCTACAGGGGTGCCTGCTTGGCTCAGTCGGCTAAGCATCTGACTCTTGGTTTGGGCTCAGGTCACGATCTCACAGTTCGTGGAATCAAGCCTGGCGTGGGGCATGTGCTGACAGGGAGCACAGAATTTGCTTGGGTTTCTGTGTCTTCCTCTTTCTTTGCTCGGGTTTCTGTGTCTTCCTCTTTCTTTGCTCCTCTCCTGTGCTCGGTCGCCCTCTCTCTCAAAAGTAAATAAACTTTAGAAAAAAGAGGGTAGGGGCACCTGGGTGGCTCAGTCAGTTAAGCATCCGACTTCAGCTCAGGTCATGATCTCACAGTTTGTGGGTTCGAGCCCCCTGTCAGACTCTGTGCTGACTGCCAGCTCAGAGCCTGGAGCCTGCTTCAGATTCTGTATCTCCCTCTCTCTCTGATGCTCCCCTGCGCATGCTCTCTCTCTCTCTCTTTCTCTCTCAGAAATAAATAAAAAACATTTAAAAAAAAGGGTAAATCTATGTTAAGTGTTCTTACACAACAAAATAAAATTTAAAAAATTATGCAAAATAAAAAAAAGACTGGAAGGAAACACAAAAAGCCCTCTGATTTATAGGCCTTCAGGTGATTTAAAAAAATGTGTACTTTTCAGTGTTTCTTAATTTTAAACAAATGAGTATTATTTCTATGTTGGAAAAAAAAATTTTTAATTCCTGCATTTGTTACCTTTAACTAGCCTCTGGGCTGGGATGCTGTATGCCTTAGTCATCTCTGCAGCCTCAGTCCCTGGACCAGAGCACAAGTTCCGTGTGTGTTTTCTGGGAGAAAGCCCAGTAGCACACACTTGTGTACATCATGTGTAACCCAGAGAGTCCAAACTAGTATACCCTCCATGCCCTTGGAGGAGAATATCTGGGGAAAGAGCCCCAGTCCCCAGAAGCTCTCTTTATGTTACGAATGACAGACAAATCTTTTCCAACTTGGCTTAGGCAGGAAAGAGAATTTGTTGGCTCACGTAACTGAATAATCCAAAGATTGTGTTAACTTCAGGTGAGGCTATAACCAGGGCTCTCATTATTTAATAGGGACCCAGTTTCCCTTTTCTTTAGTGGGGCGGAGAACATTGAGAGACTGTTACCAGAGGAGAAAGATGCTGGGCAACCAAAAAAAAAAATGAGGAAGATCCCCCATTTGGACGTGATGACGGACAATAGGGATGTAGGGATCACAAGCTCAGTCTGCACATCTCAGCAAGGCCAGGGCATAGGGATTGGCAAGAGAGTTCTGGTCCAGGGAGAGCCAGCCCAGGGTGGCTTCTGGGGTGGTTGTTTCAGTGGGCATGGATGGCAGGGCTGGAATAGCACAGGTGGGGGTGAACCTGAAGGCAAGTTGGAAAAAAAATTGGGCATTTAATTAATTCACCCTTAAGACCCACCATATGCTACACACTGCCAACAGCTTGTTGTGTGAACTTAGATCATTTCCCCTTTGGGCCTTCGTTTGCTCATCTGCTGAGTGAGGGTATTGGGTTTGTCCACAGGGCTCACACACCTTGGGGACCAGACAGACAGAAACTGTTAAATGAAGCAGGCAGAGTGGTCAGTAGGGCCAGGTGGGGACTGTGTCAGACTGGAGAGTGGACCCCTAACATGGCAGCCCCTTCCTGGCCAGTCCAGTGTCACTGGGAGAAAGTACTAGGGAAATGTTGCCTGATCTTCTGTCCCACCCCCCAAGAAAAACAAAAGCTATATTTTTATACAAAATCTGATTTTTACATGTTAACAAAATTTCAAGTGACTGTAGAGGTCAAACAAAACATGTCTGAGAGCCAGTTTGTTTCCTCTGACTAGATGGTTTCAGAAGGCCCTTCTGGCTCAGTCGTTCTCCCGTGGCCCCTAGCAAATGAGGGTACATGGTGGGGAGAAGGTGGTGGTGTTTGTGGCTGAGGCTGAAGAAGAACAAAACAAAGTGCCAGATTAATAAATACATGTAGAGCTGGGGTAATCTGGCAACAGGGTACCCTCCTTTCCATACACTCCGAGGTGTCTCTGTTCTCATCACTCCTTTCACGCCCCCCGCACGCTGCCAGGTCTCCAATCAGCTGAACCAGGCTCTGTCCCTGCCACGATGGCGGGGAGGGATATCCAAAAAGTGTCCACAGTGGGTTGACCCTTCTAGGAATCGTTGCTGCTGGAGGGAACTCCCAAAAAGGGAACATACTTCACCTTCATCCATCCATCTGTCCATCCATCCATCCACCCATGCAAATTTACAAATTGTTTACAAATTGTTTGTAAACATCAGTTTACAAATTGTTGAGTGTCTGTTCATGCTTCACGCTATGCTAGGCACTGTGGGCCCTTTCCTCAGTGAGGGACCTTTTACTCAGAGGTCCCACGCTGCTTTTTGAGTATAAAGTCTCCTGTTGACTGGTAAAACCCTAGGGAGAAAGATGATATTTTTCTGTAGTACATCATGAGAACTCTTTTTAAAAATAAATTTATTTAAATCCACCTATACAGTGTTGTAATGGTATCAGGAGTAGAATTTAGTGGATTCATCTCTTACATAGAACACTTGGTGCTCATCCCAATAAGTGCCCTCCTTAATGCCCATCACCCATTTAGCCCATCCCCCACCCACCTCCCCTCTAGCAACCCCCAGTTCTCTGTATTTAAGAGTCTCTTTTTTTAATTTTTAATTTTTTTAGATTTTTTAAAATGTATTTATTTCTGAGAGAGCGTGAGCAGGGGAGGGTCAGAGAGAGAGGGAGACACAGAATCCAAAGCGGGTTCTAGGCTCTGAGCTAGCTGTTAGCACAGAGCCGGATGCAGGGCTCGAACCCACAAACCATGAGATCATGACCTGAGCCAAAGTCGGATGCTTGACTGAGCCAGCCAGGTGCCCCAAGAGTCTCTTTTAAAAAAATTATTAAAGTATTTTAAAATAATTTATTTTAATGTTTGTTTATTTTTGAGAGAGAAAGTATGAGCAGGGCAGGGGAGGGGCAGAGAGAGAGGGAGAGAGAGGATCTGAAGCAGGCTCCCAGCTGTGAGCACAGAGCCCAACGTGGGGCTTGAACTCATGAGCCCTGAGATCACGACCTGAGCTGAAGTTGGGTGCTTAACCATAAGAGTCTCTTATGGCTTGCCTCCCTCTCTGTTTTTATCTTATTTTTCCTTCTCTTTCCCTGTGTTCATCTGTTTTGTTTCCTAAATTCCACATACGGATGAAATCATGAGATCGTATGGCATTTTTCTTTTGAGAGCTCTTGGTAACACCCCAGTTGCATTGTTTAATCAGGAGAGCTAAGCACTTAGGAGCATTCGGGAGCATCAGCTGCTTATCTCAATAATTTAAGGAATCTTCTAGCTTGCGGTTCCTCCTCAATACCTTGTCAAGACAAATTTCCTACACTTCCTGGGCCCTTTGGGAAGGTCAGCATATGGGTGTGGGTCCCATAGAGAATATGCTCTATCTGGCACATAGGAGCTTTGAAGGATGATTTTAGAGTTCACAGTAGCTTCTAGTACCTCACTGACTTGCCAAATCCTCCATATATTTCATTAAGCATTTTATTGAATGAGGTGGTTCTGGAAGTGTATCAAGTCCCTGTAGCAGCCTCCGTCTGGCAGGGGAAAGATCCTGGCTCACAGCATCCCTGCTCACAGATCACTTCTGGCCACCTGTCCCACTTCCAGGGCTGGGGAGGGCATGTGTGGTTCCCAGGGCTGGGAGACCCTCAGTTAGTTTCCTGCAGTGAGAATGGTCCCAAGCTATCGAGGTCTATGCTGTTGTTTGAGCCACGGCTGACCGTGAGGCCGTCACTCACCAGGGGCTTCATCCCGGTCCGTTGGCACCAGCATCCATGTGAGCCCTGGGTAGCTGTGCCTGGCTGCCTGTGGCTGCCAGAAGCCATCAGCGATCAGAGCTCCCCGAGCAGGCGTGAGGAGTGGGTTCTGGGCAGGCCGAGCTGTTGACCTCCTCAGCTGGGATGCAGCCCAGGGGAGCTCAGCTCCCAGGCCTTTCACCTTCAGCTCTGAGCACCTTTGTCTGTTTACTCCAGAATGCCTGAAAAATGGTATTTTCTCTGTCTGTCCTGATATGAAAAAGTCTGGGAGGTACCTGTCCAGGTTGTTTATAAGCAGATAGCAGATGAGTAATCTGGTCCCTTGAGGCTGGTCTGGTGAGGATCAGGGCTAGACTCTCAAGTTTCACTGGGTGTGAGAAGCTCTGGGGGGAGCGTCTTTAAGGTGCAGTGTCTGTCTGCAGAGAGTGTGATTCTCAGAACCTGAGGTGGGCCGGAGCTGTCTTCTGCCACTGCTGATTTGGAATCCTGCTTTGGGCAGACCTGGCCTGCATGCTCTTTGGATTATTCTGCTCTTCCCGAAGCCCTTCTTGCTATACGTAGGATCTGTGTCGGCCTCAGGGCTACAGAGCTAAAAATGACACTTGGAAGATTAAAGAAGTGATTACGAGGCAGTGGGTGAGTGCCAGGACCCAGCACTCAGAGTTCTGGGAGCCTCAAGGGGACAGCCGGTCCACCTGGGGACAGGCTGGGGGAGGGCTTCCTAGGGAAGGCAACTCTCTGCTAGTCTTGGGGAATGAGGAGTTTTCTGGATAAAGAGGAGAGGAAGCTGACCGTGTGGAAGCATGGGGCAGGAACATCTCAGCCTGGCCATTCCGTCTGGCTAAAGTAGAAGATAGGTAGGACAGCTTGAGGACGATCTTGGGCACCATCCTGAGGATCTGGATTTTGTCTGTAGTGCAGTGAGATGGTAACAGACTGGTGAGATTAGATTAGCATTTGTGGGAGCAGGTAGGAACGGAAAGGGGCTGAGGCTCCAAATGCAGCTCTGTCTGTAGGGGTGTTAAGACTCGGGTAGGTTGCTTACACTCTCCGAGCCTCAGTTTCCCTCATAAATAAAAATGGGTGTAATAATATCTAATGTACAGGGTCATCAGGGGAGTAAATGGACTGGCATATGAGAAAGCTCTTGGCACAGTGCCTAGTACATAAGGTCCCAATAAAATAATGTCCCTGCATTCCCTAGCTCTATGCCTGTGGCAGCAGGAGGAGGGTGGAGGGGGCGGATCTCTGGGCACGAGCTGGGGGGAGGCTGTTCTTCCCAGGTCTGAATAAAGGCATTGGGTGTGCACGGAGGACTGGGGGCCGTTGTGGGGAGGAGAGCTGGAGCACCAATGCAATACTATGTGGGCTGCAGGTCAGGCGCCTCCTGGGCATGGAAGGATGCAGGGTGCCGGGAGCAGATTCCCGGGGACCTGTGAGGGGTGGCATGAGAAAGAGGGTCTAGGACAGAACTCCGGAGACCCACATATCTGAGGGGCTGGCTGAGGAGAAGAGTTGGAGCTAGAAGAGGAATATTCAGAGAAGCAGGAAGAAAAGCCAGGAGAGGGCCCATCTTCAAGGTCAAGGAGGGCGTGACGATTAGTGGCGCTGCACACCTCAGAGAGGGCAGTAAGACGGGGGACGGCGTGGTGTGAGTGTCTCAGGCACCAGAAGGCTGCAGTCCCCTTCCTGAGAGCAGGTGGGACGCAGGGGGCCAGAGTAAGCTCAGGAGCCCACACAAACTGACCGTGCCTTGGAGAAAGGCCTGAAGATTCAGGGTCATGGGAGGAGCCAAGAAGGAGCCTTTGTCCTGAGAGGGGCTTAGATGTCAGAATGAAGAAGGAGAGGAGGGAAGATACAGAAATAAGACTGTGTGGGTGGGGTAGCCAGGAGGTTGGGGGGGTGGGGTGCACCAAGGGCCCTGATTGCCTCTGAGGGTCGGGTGACTTGGGAGAAGTGAGAGAATCCAGCAGTGGGGGGACAAAGGGTGGGCAGGGTTGGGGTGAGAAGGGGAAAGCTGGAACGAAGGTATGGAGGAGCTCACTGGTAATGCAGTGCAGGAAATGCTTGCATTGGAGTGACGGAGTGGAGCACGTGGGAGCAATATCCGGTCACTCCCAAGGGGACTGGGCCCTGGATGGCTTGGCGCAAGTCTGTGGGCTGGGTGTGGGGGGGACCCTCCCTCAGTGCTTGGGGGCGGGGAGTGGCTGCCTTGGGAGCCGCCCTGGAACTGGCCTGGGCCCAGACGCAGACAGTGCTTTGTTCAGACGGGCACTGACCGTTTACTTCTTCTCTCCTCCGTTTGTGGTTGTTTCCCCGCCCCCTGCGACAGCTTCTGGACATGGAGCCAGGGTCTCCATGTCGCAATTACATCTCGTATATTTAATTTGGAGCCTTTAATAAACTGGGAGGTGGGGTAGAGGCTGCAAGGGAAGGATGGAATTAAAACCACATCCTGGGGTAATGAGATCTTCGTGTAGCCTTGCTCGCGTCTCCCACTCCCAGACCCTGCTGTCTGCCCTCCTTTCTGGGAGGCAGACCCATCCCTGCTTGCCTCGTGGAAGCCAGTGGAAAATCCAGTTCACATTCCATATGTAAGCTTGTTGGCAGGCACCCGACCCGCTGCGAGAGAGCTGCCAGGAGGGGCACGTACTCATTTAGGATCGTGTTTGTGGCCGCAGCTTTGCTCTTCAGGCGGAGGGTGGGGGTCGGGGGGGATGGACAGGAAGGAAAGATCTCCCACCAGTGGAGAACCTGGAGGGGACGGGCATCCGCCTTCACCTCGGGGAATACAGACACTTGGGAGAAGGCTCTGTGTGATGTGACCCCGAGGAGGACCCCTGGGTGGGGAGCTCCAGGGAGTGTACTGGTCGCTGGGAAACCCAATATAGGAACGAGCTGACTCAGGATACAGTCAAATCCCAGTTCTCCAGGGTTGGCGGCATTAGAGGGAAACTCCCACTTACAGATCAGGATTGGATTCTGAGGCCCCATTTGCTTCCGGGATGCTGCTTTCCTTGGCTCGGGGACTACGGGGCTCTGTGGCCACACCCCGCTGGCTTTAGGTGGCTGGCCCAGTCTGAGCTGGAACTGGGGTCACTGCCTCAGTATCCCCAAACCCAGGTGAGTCAAGATGGAACCCAAGAGTGCTCACCGTTCTGGGAGCACAAAGGAGAAATGAGCTCAGGAGGTGACGTGAAACCAACCCCCGTGCCAGGTCAGGGGGTGCTGCTGCTGCTTCAGCTGGAGGGCCCGCTCCCCTAAACCTCTCTATGTGACAGAAATCATGTTTCTCCATCTCTCCTGACCCGGGAGAGGCCCTGAAGGGACAGCTTCCTGGGACAACACTCTTATAAGAGCTAAACACGTACAGTAGCAGGAAGCTTGGTTCTTGAAACCTCCTTCAGCTGTTTTTCTGGACTCTGGGGTATTCTCTCTGGCAGCAACGTAAGGTCATGAGGCCCTCCGTAAGGACAGGCCCCCATTGATGCCTCTTGGTGGGTTCTTTTTTTCTTTCCTTTTCTAAATTAATTTTTCAATTTGCTTCTCAAATTGTTCAGAAACCAAGCAGTTGGTTTATTGGGGGCCCTCCTCCCAGAGACGCCTATTTATTGGGGGGCCCACCAGAGACATACCACTAGAATCAAGATACAATTGTGACGGAGGAAAAAAAACACACAACGAACCCCATACCATCCAAATGGAGCTTAATTCCTTAAAGTGTTGTGTTTCTTGGCAGGTCCTTGATTGAGGCTTCCTCTTGGGGGTGGGGGTGGGGTGGGGAACCACACTCTCCATAAATCATGGCAAGGAAATGGGGCCCAGGAAGCCTGGCCCTTCCCCAGCCTTCCTGGGTGAGGGGAGAGCAGAGCCCTCTACAGGTGAACTGTGAAGCCAGCTCCCTCAGAGCCTGAGAGATGCATGCGTGTTCTAGAATGAGAGCATAGTTCTGCCCTTTGGTCTTCTTGGAAGACTGTGAGCACAAGAGAAGACCAGGCTGGGGGCTGCTGGGGGTCCAGTGGGTGGTTCTCTTCTGGCCTCTGGGTGTCCCTTTATTCTAAGTGATGTGGCGGCTGGCTACTTAGTTAGGCTTGCTGAGTGATGGCTCAGTCCCTGTTTTTAAAGCGAGGCTCTGACTGGGAAGCACTTGCAGGCTGTCTAGGATGCAGCAGTGAGGAGCCCGCGCTGGACTCCTCCCTTGTGAATGTACATCCCACAGCAGGAGACGCTTGAGTAAGCGCCTTAAGATTCAGTCCCCAGAGTTTTGTGCTAAGTGGGTTCCAAATAATCCAGTTATGAAATGAGAGATGACGTTTCTGTGAGGTGAATGAAAGGTGAGCCATCAGGTGGGGCATGTTGATGATGGTGTATGCTGTGCATTTGTGGGGCGGGGAAAATAAAGTCTATTAAAACAAAATTCTCAGGTGCCTGGATGGCTCAGTTAGTTAAGTGTCTGACTTCAGCTCAGGTCCTGATCTCGTGGTCTGTGAGTTCAAGCCCCGCATCGGGGGGCTTCAGATTCTGTGTCTCCCTCTCTCTCTGCCCCTTCCCCACTTACTCTCTCTCTCTCTCTCTTATAAATAAAGAAGCATTAAAAGAAATAAAAAAAAATTCTCAACTGGGAGCATGGTTTCTTAGCATCAGCAAGAAGAGGAGAAATTTGGTGACCGTGTTCACGTTCCTTTTTTTTTTTTTTAAATTTCTAGGAGAGAGAGAGAGACAGCGTGAGCAGGGGAGGATCAGAGAGAGAGGGAGTCACAGACTCTGAAACAGGCTCCAGGCTCTGGGCTGGCAGTCAGCACAGAGCCCGACGTGGGGCTCGAACCCACGAACTGCGAGATCATGACCTAAGTGAAAGTCGGACGCTTAACCGACTAAGCCACCCAGGTGCCCCCATGTTCACGTTCCTAAAAGAAGTCCTGTATAAAGTAATTTTTAAAAAATGTCTTAACACCTCAGCTGTGCTATTAAAGGTTCAGAACTGTGGCATTGCGCTCAGCGAGGCGGCCCGATCAAGGACTTTAACGAAAGTCCTGTGTGAAGTCCTCTCAAAAGTCCTATGAAATGATTTTAAAAGCAAAAGGTCATAAACCTGCATAGTGTAAGAATGCCGTGAAATTAATACATTTTTAGTCTCGAGACTTGTGTTTTGCGAGCCGAAATAAAACGTTGAATTCAAGAAAGGAATTCTTTCTCTGTCGCATAAAAAGTAGACAAGTGTGCAGCTGACACTCCTAACTGAACGTGCGTGGGAATGGGAAAGTCCTCAGTACGTCACACGGCTTCCGGGACACCCTGCGCCTGTCCCTGAGGACATGAGGTGGAGCTTTCCGTTGTTCGGGGACAGTGGTGGCAGGTGGCTGGAGGACAGGAGGGAAACCTGACAGTAGCTGTGTGTGCCGGGTTTTTCCTGGAATTCTGACTCCATGCCAGAAGCTGGTAGAGAGCGGGACACAGAGACTGGCAGAGGGGCCTGGTGGCCAGGATGGCTCGGGGAGCCTCTCCAAGAAGTGAGGAGCCATGAGGTGCGGGCGGGCTACACGGCTGTGGATGGAGTAGGGAAGGTGGTGCTGGAGGGAGCCCGGCCCGGCACCAGGCCTGCCTCAGTGTACCCTCTAGCAAAACCCAGCCATTTTCATCTGGCTGCTTCTCTTCCAGGGACCGGTTGCATTGCCCATGGTCAGTCCACCCTCTGGCTTCTGTGTTCTGTGTTCTGGGCCACGGTGGCCTCTCTGGTCTCTTCCTACCTCTCCCTCGACCCTAGGAAGTAGGTTCTGTGATCATCCTTGTTTTCCTGCGACGAGACAGACCAAGTTAGGTGACTTGCTCAAGGTCACACAGAAGGTCAAAGCCAGGCATCCTGGCTGCAGGGCAGTTTTCTTTACCTAGACCAGCCTCACCTGCACCTCACAGGTGTGCCGCCACTGCGGTTCCTGCCCCACCCCCGCCCCGACCGTGCAGCCTTGTGGGCGTATCTCCATCCACTTGACCTTGATCGGCCAGTGGCAGGGTATCTGCAAGTGCCCAGCACCGGCTGGGGTGGGCTGAGAGGAGTGGGGGCAGGGCTCGGTGACTGCAGCTGGTCATGCCCAGGTACCGTCAACCACATGGGCCCCCTGGGGTCATCACAGCCTGCTGGGCCATGGCGCACAATGAAGGGGCTTCCTGAGATTTCTTACACCTGTGCCAGGTTCTGATCACCGTGGTCATCATCACTGGTGAGCACCGGCTGTGTGCCAGACCCTGAGTTCCTGCTCTCATTTCAAGGCAACCCTTCGAGCAGGATACAGTTTCCAGTTGTGAGTTTTCTGACTTCAGGGTGACAAGGGTATTTGTTGCTTGGATGCCCAGAGATTGGGGCAATGGGGTGCTCACAGGCATCAAGGTGGCTCTAGCAATGGCCTCTCCACTCTCCCTGCCTCTCTCTGCCATCCAGTCCCCTCGGCACCAGCCAGGCTACTCAGCCCATTGAGATTTCTGCTGCTGAGTCCTACGGGAACGAAGCCTGCTGTGGCAGCCTCAGCCAACGTCACACGGCCTTTTGCTCTTAGCCCCCACGGGCATTTGCTATGTCCTGCTGTACCTGTTAGTTCAGAGTTCCAAGGAAGAGGGAGACCCACCCAGGGTGCGCACGGGACTGCCCTTTAACTTGGCAGGGTGTCATTAGCAGGACAAGCAATGATAGCTGTCACTGGTTTAGTATCACTGTCTCCACTTTACAGAAGGGGAGGCTAGAGTTGAGAGAGGTTAAGTAACCTGGCTAAGGCCACACAGCAAGTTGGGGCAGAGCTGCAATGAGAATAAACCAGAGCCACCAGACTCCATAGTCTCTTTGATGGGATGTTGGGGGTCCCCAGGCCTAAACTCTAATTGGCGACTCCTCCTGTCCTGTCCTCCTTTGTGCTCAGTTCTCCCAGGCCTCTCCATGCCTGCTTCCTTCTCTTGTTTCCTGCTTCTTGTTTCCGCAAGTGCCTCCCAACCAGTAGGTGCAGGGCGGGGAGTGGGGAGGGAGACCTAAAATCTACTGATGCACTTTTTGAATTTGGCCTCTTTGCCAGGCACTGTACTATGTTGCTCTATCTGGAATTTCTTACTAGTGATTTTCATAATAACCTTATGAAGTATGTACTATTAAAACCCCCATTCTTTCCTGGGGGTGTAAAGTATAGCATGGTGACCCTGGTTAGGAATACTATATTGTAAGGCCACCTGGGTGGCTCAGTCCCACCAACTGAGTGCCCTGGGTGTTTAGTTAAACATCCGATTCATGATTTCAGCTCAGGTCATGATCTCACAGTCGTGGGATCGAGCTCTGCATTGTGCAGAGCCTGCTTAGGATTCTCTCTCCCCCCTTCCCCTGCTCTCTCTCTCTCTCTCAAAATAAAGATAGTTAAAAATAAAACAAAAACAGAACACTGTATTGTATATTTGGAAGTGGCTAAGAAAGTAGATCTTAAAAGTTCTCATCCTAAGAAACAGATTTTTTTGTTGTTGTTGTTAACAATGTGAGATGGTAGACGTTAACTAGACTTATTGTGGGAGTCATTTTGCAATATATTCAAATATCGAATCATTGTGCTGTGTGCCTGAAACTGATATCTGATATGTCAATTATATCTCAATAAATAAAAAGAGGAGCCAGTTTTGAGGATCAAATTTACAACATGATGATTATTAGCTAATAATACGTTAGTATCTACTCGAATATTGCTAAGAGAGTAGACCTTAAGTGTTCCTCACTGCAGAAAAGAAATAGTAATTATGTCATAGGAAGTAGGTGTGCTGGCTGACGCTGTGTTGGTCATCTGTCATTTTGTTATATGTAAAAATGTATCAAGTCAATACATTATACATCTCAAATTTACACAGTGTTGTATGTCAGACATATCTCTATAAAGTTAGGGAAAAAAATGAAAAACCCCAAAACCAAACTCCTCCTCCATTTTATAGATGAGAAAAAAGAGACTTAGAAAAGTCAGGTGGGTTATTCAGAGTCTCTGAGCTGGTCCGTGCAAAGGCCAGGGTTTGAAGGTCGCCTGGAGGCAGTGACATCTGAGCCGCGGTTTTGCTGGAGAAGCAGGGGAGTTAAGCAAGTGAACTTTGTGTTGGCAGGGTTGTATGGGGGGCGAGTCAGGAGGGGAGGGGTGTTCCAGGTCTGGGAAGGCACGTGCAAAGGTCTGCACCGTCTGCTCTGTGCCCCAGCTGGTGGAGGCCAGGTGAAAAGATGGAAACACCATGGGCATCTCAGAGACAAGGGCTGTTCTCAGGCCCCTGTATATGCCCGTTGTCTGCCCGTTGTCAGGTTCATGGTTTGGCTCACAAATATTTCTGGGATGGGGAACCTTCAGGGAGGTGCTAAGTGACCAGGAAGAGGGACTGAGGCGGGAAACTTTGCCTCACTCCTTTCTACCAGCACCTTCCCATGTGCCTTCGAAATGTCCCAGGGAAACGGGTCCACGCCAGCCTTAGGACGCTCCCCTTGCCTGAGCAGGGCCATGGTGTCCAGAGATCATTCAGCCAGTGTCCCCTAACCTTTCTGAGGCCACATGTGTCTCTTAAGAGCTTGTGAGAGTGGTTCCTGCAGAAAACACACATGCTGTGCCTGCATGATTCGACACGGAGTGTCCTGGACACCTTCTCCCCTGAGGATCGTCTGGAAGGTTCCCCTGCATGGAGCCCGGAACCCCCCTCCTCCTCCCACCCTTGCCTGGGCCGGCTTCCTCTGGACTGTCTGGTATGAGCGGGATCAGATGTCGGTTTGGAGAAACTCGAAAGGAGGCTCTGCGTGTCTCCCTCTCGTGCCCCCATCTGGGCCTTGAACAGCCCCTCCTACTTCCAAGGGGTTGCTGCCCAGCCAGAGGCCCCCGCTCCCTGGGGCCCTTCTCCCCCAGTCAGCTTTGCTCCGTCTGGCTCCTCCTTTTCTTCTCGGCTCCTGGGAAAATCCAGAGCATCCAGGATTTCCAGTGGGAAAGGCCCCCATTCCTGCCCAGGCCTCATTAGCCCCGCCCTCCTTCCCTTCCCCTCCCTTCCCTCCCTTTCTGTACAGAAATGTTTGTGACCTTCCTTCCTGTTGTCCCATCATACACCTACTTCAAGTGTTGTTTTTAAGTTTATCTATTAATTTTGAGAGTGCGCGCACAAGCTGGGGGAGGGGCAGAGAGAGAGAGAAAGAGAGAGAGAGAGGGAGGGAGGGAGAGTGAAAATCCCAAGCAGGCTCTGCCCTGTCAGCTCGGAGGCCCCTCCCTGCCCAGACTCAGGGCTCAAACCCATGAACCGCGAGATCATGACCTGAGTCAAAACCAAGAGTTGGACGCTTAACCACCTGAGCCACCCAGGCACCCCCAAGAGTTTTAAAAATGTCATTCAGACTTCTTTTTAATCTTTTTCTTTTCAATCCCCTCCTGTGTCCCTTTTCCTTTCTAGTCTGCTTAGGTTACATCATTTCTGCCATTCTCTTGCTGAACTCCCAGCTGCCTTACCACTTTGCCCTTTGCCGCTCCTCCTGCTGAGCCAAACCCCAGCCCCAGATTGCCTGGGGCAGGAATCCTTTCCAACCAGTTCACTGTTCTTCAGGCTTGATTTTCTCTCCCTTCTCACGCTTGTGCTCCCAAACCCCCTTCCCTCCCTCCTTCTCTGGGCTGTTTTCTACTTTCCAGGGACAATGGCTCTCTGAGAGTCCTGGAGGGTGGGTGTGGGAGGAGGGAAGGGACCAAAGTGAGTGGTCCTCAGCAGTATCCACGTAGACCCTTCCCCACAAGGCCTTGACTCCGCCTGTGGACACCCTTCTCCTGGCCCACGGAGGCCACAGGCTGCCCTGTGTGGAGCTGGGCGCAGGAAAACAACTCCTCCCCTTGATCGCTGCCCCCTAAGGAAGGCAGACATGACAGATGGGGGTGGGCAGCCCCGTAGACTCAGCTGCCCTCTGGCCTGTGCTGGCCCCTGAGCACTGCTGGAGAAAGTCCTACCCTTGGGCAGTGGGCCACTCTCCTTCACTGTCATTTCATGTCTTTCCCTGGGTGTGCAGTCCTGCTTAGAAATCCTGCTGCACGTCTCTGCAGGGACTGATTCAGGCCTCGGCCTCTTTCCCCTCCCCACCTTGATGTCAGTTCAGTGGAGAGCCACCTGCCTGCCCCCTCCAGGGAGATCCCTCTACCTACCTCTGCTCTACTCCCACTTGGACTTGAGCATTCCAGATGCCCCATGCAGCCGCCCGCCTGCCCGACACTTCCCCTCGGCTGTCTCACAGGGTCGCCTGTGCGGTGTGTCCAAAATTCAATTCCTGGTTTTCTTCCCCTACCCGTCCCACCGCCAGCCTTCTCTTATCTCAACACCTGTCTGAGCTGGAATTACCCTTGGTATTTCCCCTCCTCCCCCCCCCTTTCCACCCACCACGGGGCCCTGCCCTTCTCCTCCTCAGGCTCTCACAGATGCAGCAGCCACTCTTCTCCCTGCTGCGCCCGCCTCTCCACACCCCCCACTTCTCTCCCGGACACCCCTCCCTAGACCTCCCAGGGCCGGTGCTCTCTCCTCTGGTCTTGCCCCGCCCTATCCATCCCGATTTCTCCCACCTGCTCCTCAGATCACACCTCTCCCCGCTGAGCACCCATCAGTGGCGCCCGACTGCTGTCAGGACAAAACGCAACCCCCTTGTAGGACCTCCAAGGCCCTCCCTTCTCTGGATGCTCTGCACCCAGACCTTTTGGTTTCTTGCAGCCGTCTGCGCTCATCCCTCTTCCTGGAACACATCACCTGCCCTGCCTGACAGCCGCTGCCACTGTGCCTGGGAGTCGGTCAGTGATCGCCCCTGTATGGGGCATGCTGGGCACACATGGAAGAGCCATGAGGCCAGAGCCTGGGGGCTGCCCTTGGCGAACCCCTCACCTGCCAGGAGGCATGGCACACGTAGGAGACCCAGGATGCACACTTAAGTCTTCGCACGAGGCTTTCCCCACAGGGACGCAGGTAAGGGCACCATTATTCCGGTTAGGCCAATCCAGAGACCTCACCTAAGGTCATCACCATCTTCGTTGGCATGACCATCATCATCATCATCATCACCACCACCACCACCAACGGCAGATTATGACAGCTACTGTTCATTGAATACCAGTTATGTGCCCAGCTTTTTTTGTGTGTGTATGTGTGTGTGCCCAGCTTCTTATATTTTATTTTAGGAGCCCCTCACCATTGCCCTGAGGCTCAGCAAGGGTAATGATGTTGCCTTTTTGGGATCTGTTAGGGTCTGAATTGCCTCTGCCTCAAATGATGAGATCCTCACTCCTGTACCTCGGGATGTGGTTGTGTTTGGAGCTAGGGGCTTTAAAGACGTGATCAAGGTAAAACAAGAAGAATTGCGAGGAAATGATTTCTCCTGAAATAGCCCCAGTCTCTGGTGCTGAGCAGAGCGGCCCCAACAAACAAATACAGGATCTTAGAGCTGAAAGAGACCTCAGAAGTCATCCCATGGTCGGCCCCCTTCTTGTTACTGACAGGGGAGAGGAGGCCCAGAGAAGGGAAGTGCAAAGCCATAAAACAAAGACAGGTACCCCCTGTCAAAGACAGGACTCCCAGCCCAAGGCTCCTCAGACCAGGATGCCAGGGCTATGGTGTCAGAGCAAGTGGATCTGGGGGAGGAAAGGGGAGGGACACCCTCCTGGGGGCAGGGAGAGAACTGTCAGTGGTCACTCCTTATCCGACGTCAGCTGTGAGCAGGAAGCAGATGATGTATTGTCAGAAGGTCAATAGCCTAAGGCTTCCTCACAGTGCCCACGTCATTCACCTGTCTCATCATGTGGGCATTTTATCGTCTCCCGTCATCATCACAAGAAGGGGGTGTAGGGATGCCTAAGTGGCTCAGTTGGTGACCCTTGATTTCAGCTCAGGTCATGATCTCACCATGGTTTGTGGGTTTGAGCCCCACATCAGGCTCTGTGCTGACAGCATGGAGCCTGCTTGGGATTCTCTCTCTCCCTCCCTCTCTTTGTGATTCATGCTTTTTCTCTCTCTCTCTCTCTCAAAAAAAAAAAAATAATAAATTTTATTAAAAAAAACCCGCAAGAAGGGTGTGTATGCTACAATAAGGTATTTGGAGAGAGAGACCACGCACATATACTTTTTACAACAGTGTATTGTGGTTCTATTTTATTGCTGCTGTTCATCTCTTACTGTACCTAGTAAGTAAACTTCATCATAGGTGTGTACATATAGGAAAATGCATAGTCTGTACAGGGTTCAGTATGATCTGTGGTTTAGGCACCCACTGGGCTTCTCGGAACTGGGGGGTCGTGGAGGAGGAAAGGTGGTACCTGGAAAACCTGGCCGGGAAGTGCTTGGGAAGTTTCCTGACCCAGGAGAGGAGCGTGCGAGGGACTTGAGACCCTCGGTGGATGCAGAAGGTGTGGAAGGGGAAAGGCTTAACACAAGAAGACGGGAGGCCCCTTGACTCGCCCCCTGGGATCTTTGAGTTGCCCTGTTGGAAGTTGTTTCGAGAGCCTGAGAGGAACTGAGCTTCACAGGAAGACGTGACCAAGACTCTGATCTGTCCAGAGGCGGGCTACCCCAGGAGGCATGGAAGGGGCAGAGCTTGTTCCACAGGTATTTACTCAGCATCCACCGCGGTGCAGGCTCAGTTTGGGGGCAGGGGATTCCGAGTGACTGGACAGACATGGCCCTGAAGGAGCCTCTCAGAGCTCACCCTCTGCCCAAGTCAGCAGGAACGAAGAACATAATTACGCCTGTGATCCTGACAGAGACGAAGGCGAGGCTCAGAGGGCTCTGAGAACGTTGACCCAGCAGGGCATTCAGAAAGGCTGGAGGATGGTAAGGAGGGGGAATGGTGCTCACTTTGCACAGGGAGGGGTCTGGTGTGGAGGCTGGCCCCCCCCCCGCGGCCCCCGCAGCTGGAGTTCCCAGGAGCCTGGTCATTATGGCTGCTGAGACCACAACAGAGACCTTGAACTTTGCCCCGAGGGTGGTGGTACAAAGCCACTGGAGGGGTTTGGGTGAGGGAGTGATGCGAATTCATTTATGTTGTTGTTACTGAGAGAGAGTCGCGGAGGGGCAGTGGGAGAGGGAAAACCCCAAGCAGACTCCACGTTCAGGGTGGAGCCCAACGCAGGGCTCAGTGTCAGGGACTATGAGATCATGACCCGAGCTGAGATCAAGAGTCAGATGCTCAACTGACTGAGGCACCCAGGTGCCCTCCACTTACATTTTGAAAAGGCCATTTGGGCCGTGGTGTGGACAGGAGGGGCAACGAGCAGTGGGGGTGCGGGATGGGCGGAGGGGAAGGAGGGCTGTGGGACATGGTGGGGAGGTGGGCTGGGACTGGAGTGTGGCGCTGGCCCTTGGGGTTGGGGGCAGAGTTGACAGCTCTGTGGAGCTCGGCTGGCTTGGGAGTGGTGGAGGCTTACCGAAGGCTGCCGGGTGTGCGCCATGGTCACTTACCGCACGGAGATCAGGGGCCATCATTGCACATGGACAATGTGCAATGTTAGGTCCCTGAAGACATCTAAGAGATGAAGAGAAGGCAAGTGGATAGACTGGTCTGGAGTCCAGGAGAAAGATCGAGGCAAAAGGCTTACTTTGAGAATATAGGCTAAGTCATGGGAATGGATGTCGCTGCTCAGGAAATGTGTATCCAGGGAGAGGAGGAAAAGCCTGAAATGGAGCTTTGAGAAATACCCACACTGACAGAACGACCAAAGGGGGAGCCTCTCTGAGCCTTCTTGTCTGTAAAATGGGTATAACGATTTGAGTTGCCGTAGGATTGGGTAAGACGAAGAATCGACAGTATTTGACACAGTGTTGGTGCCTCATCCATACTCCTTGTATGTATGATGGTTCTGCAGTGGCCTTCCTCCTCGGTCACGTTGGTTTATTAATGGCCCTTCCCAAGATGTGAACAGAGGCTTGGACTGCTTGCCACTGACTGCGGCACTGGACCAGATGTTAGATTCCGTTGCTGTGGTTGAAGGTCACCCTTGTGTTTTTAGCCCTGCTGGCTGCTCACATGCATGGGCTCAGCCAAGATCTCTGTGTCTGTGTGAGGGAGGCTTTGAAACCAAGAGCCTACTAGGAAAAATGGAAAGGAGGGGACCGGGCCCTGTGTCAGGAACTGAGGGCAGTTCTCAGAGCTGGCATCTGCTTGTGCGCTCGAGAGCAGGGAAATCAAACAAGCAGGTACCCCTGACCCTGCCCTTCAGCGCTGGGCTTCCTCTGCAGGTGTCTCGAAAGGGAGGACATGGCTGGAGATGGGGAATGCGAGGGGAGGGGCAGGTTTGAGGATATGCTGGGTTGAGGAGGGGAGGGGCCCCCATCCAAGTCTCTGACACCTTTTCGGTAAGGCGGATGCTCTGTCTGCCGCCTCTGACAGGAGGAGTCTGACATGGACCATTTTGGGGAAGCTGGACGCCTGGCTCATGGGCGGTGGTTGGGGCAACACCGCCCCCTCATGGCTTGCTCTGAAAGTGCAGCCAGTGGTTATGCCCAGGAGCACACCCACCCTCTGTTGCGGTTGCCGAGGTCCACAGGCTGCCTCTAGTCCTTGGCTGTCTTTGGCAGCCTGTCAGTCTGTCTCCAGCCTCGTGTACCTAAGAGCGGCCCTTTGTGTTTGGCTTACGTTAGCTGACACTGGTGGGCTGTCTGTCCTGCTGGCTTGGGCTGTCTGTCCCTGTGTCTGTGAGTACCGCTTCCTGTCTCGGTAGACTTACTGTCAGTCTCCAGCTCACTCTCTGCCCAGGTCTCTGTTCCTGCATCTTCTTCTGTCTCTGATTTGCTCCCTGCCCCCCTCTACTGTCCCTGTGTCCGGGGGCAGAGGTCACAGCTGCCCTCCCCCTCTACTGTTGGACGGATTCTTGAGAAAATCTGAGCTTTTCAGTTTTTTCCGTGATGAGTCAGGAACTCCTAGAGGCATAAGGGCTCAGGCCCCACCCAGTAGTGACCTCAGAGAGGATGCAGGAGGTCAGAGGAGCCTTTGGTCAGGCTGGAGACTGCCGACAGGATTTTCCAAAATATGCTCAAGGGGCTGGCCGGGGCTGGGTGCATTCCAGTGGAGATCTGAGCAGAATGAGGAGTGAGTTGGTTGGCCACTCATGGTTGCAGAGCCGTGGTGAGGGACTCTTCTGGCTGCTGCCTGTGGGAGGGCTTTCCTAGTCTCCATAATCCTCACCAGGCTTTCTGTTGCCTCAGGGCCTTTGCACAAACTATCTTTCCTTTTTGGAATAGTCTTCCCCTAGACCTCATCTTAGAAACTACTTTCTCTAGGAAGTCTTCCCTGATGTATACTGTCTGGGATGGGGTCTTCCTCCGTGCAGTGCCCCATACTTGGTTCACATGATTACCTGGTTTTAGTTTCACTTCCCAACTTGTGTGTCTATTGCTGTATCATCAGCGTTTGGCCCTTTTGGGCTCTCAGTAAATACTTGTTGAAAGAACATTCTGGTGTTCCATCTGGCCCCACCACGTGTTGTCTCCTCCCTGAAGCTCCCCCGTTTCTCTCTATGTTCCCACAGTTTCTAGGACTGTGCTGTTCAGGATAGTAGCTGTTAGTTACATTTAAATAAATAAATTTAAGGAAAATTAAAAATTCAGTTCCTCAGTCACATTAGCCACATTTCATTTTAAAAAAATATTTATTAATTTTTTGAGAGAGAGAGGGAGACACAGAATCCGAAGCAGGCTCCAGGCTCTGAACTGTCAACACAGAGCCCGACGCAGGGCTCAAACCCCGCATGAACTGTGTAATCATGACCCAGGCCGAAGTTGGACGCTTAACTGACTGAGCCACCCAGGTGTCCCACATTAGCCACATTTCAGATGCTTACTGTTCCCTGTGCTTAGGGACAGTGCAGCTATGGACCATTAGCATCACGACAGAAAATTCCATTAATCAGCACAGTCTTAGAATAGTGTTTGGAAACTGCTCCTTTTCTGAGATTCCTTCCTACCCTGAGAGAGAGAAGGACATAATGGGCCCCTCTCAGGATCCCTAAGGCCTGGCACTATCAGGTAAAATATGTCTATTGGATGGATGGATGGATGGACAGCAGCTTGCCCTGTTGGGGTCCCAGGGGCCCAGGAAGGTGGCAGAGCTGCCTCTGAACTGGCCCGGGGAGCTCATGCACTGGCCCGTGGAGATATTGCTTTGTTCCACATTCTGCAAGTGAACAGGGCCTTTGGGGGCCCTTGGCCTGAAAACTTGGGGCTGTAAGAGCTTGGAGGTCCCTGCAGGTGAGTGATGGACTGCACGCCAGACTTGGAGGCCTCATGTTTTGGGGAGAGTTCTGAGCTGTGTGGTGGGTGGAAGTAGCCAGGTCGGCTGGCAGTGAGCAAACCGCAGAAGGGTTCCAGTCCTCCAGAGAGGCTGCCGGGGGCTACCGTTTTGCAGAATTGAGCCCCAGGAGAGGAGCCAGGGCCCTGGGAGAGGGTTGGAGCAGCTGCAAGGCAAGAAGGAGTTGAGACAGGTCTGAGAGGCCCCTCTGCCCCAGTCCTCCTCAGCAGCTGGGGTTGGACAGTCATGGTAGTTGTGGTCAGAGCAGGGATCTGACTCGGCGAGATCAAGAGCTCACGGAGGGCCTCTGTTCTGTCCCCCGTGACTTCCTCTCCACTTGGTACCCCCAGAAGGCTCTGGCAACAGCCCTGCCTTGATTGGGCTGCTCTGAGGGGAAAGGGATTGCCCACCCTTGGGCAGGAGAGCAAGAGGTCAGGCCCACCATGCGCATGCATACACACACACACACACACACACACACACACACACACACACACACTCAGATGCAGCTCCCTACCCCCAATCCCTTTAATGGCTTGCAGACTCCCTGGATGCTCTGTGATTTTGTCTGACAAGCTTGGAACTGGCCTCCGGGAGGCAGGACAGGGTGGGGACCTGCACTCACATCTGAACCGCACCCGAGCGAGGAGCTGGCGAGCAGTCTGAGGCCCCAGGGATGCTGCAGGAATTCTCGGAGCCCCCACCCCAGCCTGCAGCAGGCACAGAACTCCAAGGGGGTAGAGCCGCACGGGGCCTTGGAATTCGGGTGGCTTTCCGGGAAAGGGTAGGGGGACAGCTCCTGTGCACGGACAGGGAGGCCGGGGAGGAGGGGAGACGTGGACGCCCACATGGGTCAGCCAGTTCCCTCCCCCACCCCTACTTGTTCTGCCTGTTCTGTCCAGTTCTCCCCTCCCCCGGGTTTCTCAGCGTCTTTGTGCCCTAGAGCTTCCAGGAAGAGCTCCTGTCTGGCCTCTGGCCCAGAAACAGGCCCCAGGAGGCGGCTGGGGAAGGGCTGCCTGTTCATCATCTGTCTGATGGATCCTCTGAGCTGGTGGCCCAGGGGGATGGGGCTACCTGTGGGCAGCGCAGGACTGTAGAGGGGGGTGCAGTAGGGGAGGGTGAGGGCCAGGGGCACTTCTAGCCTGAGCCTTGTACAGGGGAGTTGGTGTGTCTCAAGGTGGCCGTGTGGCGTGAAGCAGGCAGGAGGGACAGCTTTCCTGATGTTCACACATGGGCCATGGGTCTGCGGGCAGCTTGGAGTTGTGCCAGCGACCGTGGGCCTGCCTGGCGCTTTGTGAAGGGGTCAGGGCCCAGTGCGCACACACAGAGCTCCAGAATATACTCCAGGAAAGGGAAAAGGAAATACTGAAAGGGTGACCTCTGGTGCGTGTGAGGGCAAGGGGCCCATCCCCCTTATTTTTTGGTGGGTCCCCTGGACCACCTCTGAAGGCCAAGGCCTGCTGTTGTCCGGCTGTGTGACACTGAGTGATGGGGTGAGCTTCTCGCTTCGCTAGGAGGCTCTGTTGAGAAGTGAGTGGACTGGTTATAAATGAGGGGGGCCATGCAGGGCTTGGGAGTTGGCATGTGGTGGGTGGAAGCTTTGGAACTGAGTGAACCCACGGGTGGAATCTGGCCCAGGACCCCTTGGACAGACCTGAGGCCACTCCCCAAAACTGAGGAAGGCCAGGGTGGGGCAGGCCCGGGCTGGGGCTCTATTCCAGTCCCAGCCCAGAATCCCTCACTCACCGAGTGCTGATGGAACAGTGTGGAGAGGTGTGGGCTTTGGCCTTAGGGAGGTGAGTTTGGGGTCTAGCTGGGAGCCCCGTCACTGGCTTCTCTGAGCCTCAGTGTCCTCATCTGTGAAGAAAGGGGTGCCAGGACCATGTGGGGCACGTGTGAACTGATGTGTGAAAGCGCCTGACACGGGGTTAGCTCTCCTCCCCCTTCTTTGTTCCCTGAGGTTGCCCTGGCACTTTCCAATCTGGGTAAACAAGGACTGGAAGAGGGTTTCCTCTGGCTGGCACAGCCCATGGAGACTTCAGGAGACCCTGTATTGGACCTCCCCCGTCCCCTGTGTCTGTGAATCACAAATAGGCTCACCCGGCCAGCTGTGCCCCCAGCTGCGGCCCAAATTGCTGTGTGTTTTCCTTTCACATGTGGTGGCCACTTGGGTGCCTCAGTTTTCAACCTAGGGGACAGGAACAATTTCCTCTGTCTCCCTGGCGCCCAGCTGGGCAGGGGTGCCCCCTGCAAGGCCCTTGGACCAGGGCCTGGGTCTGTGCAAGGGAATTGTCTCCTAGGGGAGCTGTGAACCTCGGTGGATGGAGAATGCCAGGTGAGGTGCCTGTCTACGCTTGTGGGTGGGTGAAAGCCATGCTCCCAGTTGGCCTGAACGCCCAGGAGGGAAGGCGTCATATAAGCTGTCCCACCTTCCCACCCTGACCCTCGCGCCCCAGTGTTTGAGTTGCCCTGTTGGATTAAGCGCTGGCTTCTTTTAGCAACACCTTAATGCTGGTCCCGAAGTTGTCAGACACCATCTAGTGCACCTGCTCATCTTCTAGATGAGGAAACCAAGGCTCAGAGGGCAAGGCCCAAGGGGACACTGTGGGGTGGGGTGGGGGGAGCCCAGAGCAATTCATTCAGCAAATGCACATTGAGCATTCCCTGTGCACTAGGTGGGCACCAGCCATATGCCACACATGTGCAGATGCTGTGGTCTGGGTTGAGGAAGCCACAGCCTTGCCCTTGGAGGAGGGCATGTGGCCCTATCAGAATGTCCCAGGACCCAGAGCTTTGGGCGCTGGGGGAGGGAGTGAAGCGGGAGGAGGAGGCTGGCCTGGACTGTGGATTCCCATGGTGGTGGCAGCTCTCCAGGGTAAGTGTGCAATGCCACCTGGATGCCATAGCGCCTGGGGCAGGGGGCTTAGCCTCTTTGCAGCCTCCTTGTTTGCGTGTTTAAAATCTGCTGTGAAGTGAAGATCGCTATCGTACGGAATGCATAGGGTTGTTCTGAGTTTATATGTGGACTATTTAGGATAGTGCGTGGTACACAGTAAATGCTATATAAGCACTTGCTATTATTGTTATGGCGGCTGCCTCCCTGGCCTCTGGTGCCTTTGGTTTGGTGCACTGATCAGATACCTTCGTCCCTGGGAAGTGGCTGGAGAGGAACAGCTGTGGAGGAGAAGAGGGCAGGGTGGGAGGGGAGGTGTTTCCAGCTCTCCCCTGCCTGCTTGCTCTCCCCTGCCTGGAGGTGGGTCGGGGGAAAGCTGGTCAGGACCTGACACATGTGCCTCCAGGGACACGGGATTGTCTGGGCTGGCAGGACGCTGGCCTGGGGAGGAATGGACCTGTGAACGGGGCAGGGAGGTGCAGTGATTCTTTTTACATTACATAAGCATCCAGGGGCGCTTGGGTGGCTAAGTCGGTTGAGCTGAACTCTATTTTGGCTCAGGTCATGATCCCGGGGTTGTGAAATTGAGCCCCGCATTGGGGCTCCGCAGAGAGCCTGCTTGAGATTTTTCTCTCTTCCTCTCTCCTCTGCCCCACCCTTGCTTCTCTCTGTCTCTGAAATTAAAAAAAAAAAGCGTTTATGTTCCATGTTACAAATTAAAAAAAAGATAGGAACATAAAATAAACAGTGAAAGTCCCCCCTAAAGCCCTTTCATCTCCTTAACTCCCCTTGACTCTTTTTCCAAAACCTAGTCCTCAAGACTAAACACAACTAACAATCTAAATTTCATCCTTTCCAGACCTTTTCTGTATCGTAGTAACATAAATATGCACACATAAATACCATTTTTGTTTACCAAAAAAAAAAAAAAAGAAGAAGACAGTTACATAATATCACACACGTTATTCTGGAATCTGACTTTTCCCACTTAGAAATCCTTCCGTGTCCCACATATGGGCTCCTTCGTTGTCCCTGCTGCGGCAGCATAGCGGGCCAGAATTTATTTCACTGCTTCCCCAGTGATGGACATTCGGGTGGTTTCCAATTTTTTGCTATTATTAATAATGCTGGCTGAAACATCATCGTACATACATCTTGCGTCTACCGGCAAGTATTTCTGAGGCTATGTCATTCCCCTAGAGGAGTGCAGACTGAAGGGGAGCGTGCATTTAAAATTGCCAGGGCGAACATGTGGCATCTTTAGGGTTTGCTGATGCAGACCCCCAGGTGTGCACCTGCGTTTGCAGGGGCCAGAGGCATGTTGCGTGGGAGCACAGTGCCTGTAACCCAGATCCCCACACCGTCAGTGCTGGGGGAACGCGGGGGGTGGGACCTCCCCCCACCCAGCACACTCAGGGCTCCTCTGCCTCCCTCACGTGGACCTCAGCGCTGCCCTGCACTCCTCTAAATGTTCCCAGTCCGTCCATTTTCTCTCTGTCTCCTAGACAGTCGTTTTGTGGCTTCGCTCTTGCTGCAGCCTCCTTTTTCACTCTTGACCAGTGGCCTCCCTTCCTGGGTTCCTGAGGAAGGAGAAGCCACCAGAGTGAATGCCCACAATTGCCCACACTACACCTGCCTGCCTGCCTGCCTGGATCAGTGCCTGGTCTCCTGTCTCCTTCCCAGACCAGGGCAGCCCCTCTACTCTGCACAACCAGGTCTTTTCAGAAATTATTATGGAGATAGAAATTACAAAGCATAAAATTCACCCTTTTAAAGCATACAATTCGGTGGTTTTTAGCATATTCGCAGAGTTGTGCAACCATCAGGGCTACCTAATTCCAGAACATTTTTATCCCCATACCCATTAGCAGTCAGCCCCGTGCTCCCTCTCCCCAGCCCCAGGCAA
Organism: Proteles cristata cristata; assembly: GCA_017311185.1. Classification (NCBI taxonomy): domain Eukaryota; kingdom Metazoa; phylum Chordata; class Mammalia; order Carnivora; family Hyaenidae; genus Proteles; species Proteles cristata. The sequence goes on along the minus strand of JAESUZ010002552.1, from coordinate 1,453,708 downwards.
ACGTGAATCTCCCGTCTGCATGGAGAAGTCTGGTCTCTATGAATTCACCTATTCTGGACATTGCGTAGAAACAGAACCATACAATATGTACCCTTCGGTATCTGGCCTCTTTCACTTAGCATGACATTGCCAAGGCTCATCTACGTTGTAGCATGTGTCAGTGTATCAGTACCTCAGTCCTTTTTGTGCCTGGATAATACTTCAGTATGAATAAGGCTGCAGTTTGTCCAGCCGCCCATTAGCTGATGGACATTTGGGTTATCACTTTCTGGCTATCGTGAACAGTGTTTCTGTGGACATCTGTGTACACATTTTCGTGTGGCTGTAGGTCTTTATTTCTCTTGGGTATACCCGGGACTGCCATTGCTGGGCATATGGTAACTCGTGTTTAGCTTTTTGAGGAAAAAGCTGCCCAACTGTTTTCCAAAGTGGCTGTGCCATTTTATATTCCCACTAGCCGTGTACAAGGGTTTCAGTTTCTCCATGTCCTCACCAACACTTGTTACTGTTTTTTTTTTTTTTTGAGAGAGAGAGATAGAGAAACACACACACACACACACACACACACAGAATCCGAAGCAGGCTCCAGGCTCCGAGCTGTCAGTGCAGAGCCCAGTGCGGAGCTTGAACCCATGAACTGTGAGTTGATGACCTGAGCCAAAGTTGGATGCTTAAGCCCCACAAAAGGATCATCTCTACTTGTCCCCAATATGTTCCCTTTCATTCTTGCTTGCACGTCCTCCTAGCAAGCTTTGGTCCCCCACCCTGTCTCCAGAACTGTTCTTCTCTGCATTACCGGAGCCAGTAGACCTTTTGCAGCCCTGACTTGAGGATTAGCAGCTTTTGGCATGGTTCTTCCCTCCTTCCTCTTTCTTGGCTTGGGCTCTGGGACACCAGACTTCCTGGTTCCCTCCCTTCTCAGCCCCCTCTTCCCTCTCTTGTGCTTTTCTGCAGCATCTTCCCTGACACAGAGAAGTTGTGGGCTCCCTGGCTCGGTCCCTGGTCCCTTCACTTTTCTTTCTGCCCCCTTGGATCTCATCCACTCTTACGGCTTTAAATGTCACCCAAGTTCTGATGACTGTCAGATTATAGCTCCAGGCAGGCCCTCTCCGCTGAGCTCCAAGTTCATTCATTCCCCTGGCCCTTAATAGGCAGCTCTGACCTGACTGGTACCAACAAACCTCCCCCTACCTCCATCAGGCCCGCCAGTCCCACATCTCAGTAAGCGCAGTGCCGTTCTCTCTATACTTTAGACCAAAGCTTCAGGATCAGCCTTGACTCTTCCTTCTCTTGCATCCCAGCAGCTCCTGCGGCGTCTCCCGCTCATCGCCTTAGGTGTGCCCCCAGCCAGGCCACCACCATCTCCTGCTTGGGGCTTGCAGTCGCCTTCTGACAATGTCCTTGTTCCCCCCCCCTGCCCCCCAGTTGATTCTCAACTCAGTGCCCAGAGAGATCCTTTTAAAATGCAAGTTGGGTTATGGTACTTTCTGCTCAGAACCCTGCAGCGAAGCCCCATTTCTCAAGACAAAAGCCCTTGCAGTGGCCTCAGGTCCCACAGCATCTGGTCCCACCTCCTACCACTGTCTCACACCCCCCACATAACCCCCCCTGGCCTCTTTCTGTTCCTCAGACACAACAGGCACGGCTCGACCCGTGCACTTTTCTTCTTTCTGGAACGTTCCTGCCTGGATTTCCACACGGCTCTCTCCTCATCTCCTCCCAGATTTGCCTCAAATGTCAGTGTCTCAGTGAGGTCACGTCTGACCATTCTGTCTACAATCACTGGGCATTCCTCACCTGCCTCCTGATTTTTCTCCCAGTGCTTAGCCCTCTAACACATTGTAGGTTGTATGTGTCGGCCTTTATTATTTGTTTCCCCTACTGGATTGCAAGTGCCACAGGGGCAGTTCTTTTAGTCTGTTTTGATCATTCCTGTATACTCAGCCTCTGAAATATGCCTGCCACACAGCAGGTGCTGAGTAAGTATTGGTTAAATGAATGAATGGATGCCCGTAGTCTGGAAGGTCTATATGCTGGACAACTCTCTGCTATTCCCTTTATAGCTAACAGGTGGCGCTGTGACCACAGAAATGGCAGGCTCCTCGGCCACTTTCCTCCCCCAACCCCCAGAAATCCACCGTTCTAGACGCCCCTGCTTTGGGGGTAAATTGCTGAAATGTATGTGTGACAATGTACATGCTTCTGGGCCAATCTGCTGCCTGTGTCTGGCAGGATTCCAGAAGCCCTGTTATTATTTCTGGGCTGAGGAGTGTCACCAACGCTGCCCCCTACTGTCCGCTCTAGGCCCTGCTGACGGTGAGGTATATGGAACCAGGCAGCCAGCCTTTGATCACCTCTGGATTTTGAGTGTTCAAATCCACCCCAAATCCTCTGAGTGGATGTGGCTGGACCCTGGGGAATCTTTCAGAGCCCTGGGAGAGGGGAGGGGCTTCCCCAGCTTGCTTCCTCTCTGCTTTCAGCCATGAGACCTGTCCCACAGTCCTGGGGCATCCTTGGACACTTGGCTCTGTCCAGCCCTGACCATTGTCTACAGTCAGAGAGCCCTTCTTTTCCCCCTTGGGAAGTGAAGCAAGCTAAGGCTTCCTGACCCTGCATTCGTGCTGGTTCTCACCATCAGCATGTGGAGTATGAGCAAGGAGCCTGGGCTCAGACCAAGACCCATTCCTAGCACTGCCACTTGCCAGCTGGGTGACCTCAGCCAGGTGCGAAGCCTCAGTTTGTCATCTGTCCAATGGGAGAGACGTGCCTGTCTTACTGTGGGGAAGGTTAGGTGCCTGTCACATACCTTGTCTGGTTCTCGGCTGATGCAGACAGGTGCTTATATGCCTTCGGCTGCGTAGGTCACTGGGGGCACTATAGGGACCAAAAAGACTTTGCTCCAACATTCAAGGAGCTAAGAATCTGTGGAAGAGACAGGACGAGGTGTGAAAAAGTTAAATAACAAATAGGAGATGGAGTACAAGAGAGGTCAGTGGGCTCCTCGTGATGAATTGCCCAGTGAGTGGGACAGATAGGCAGTGGTGTGAGCCGGGGCTCTTGTGGTCTGGGGAGGCCACGGTGGGCTGGAGGGAGGAGGCAGATGGAGGCCGTGGCCATGGCTGTGGCTGTGAATGGAACCAGCCTGTGTTGATGTCAGTCACCCCACCTTTACCATCTTCCCCCCATGGCTGGGTCTGGGTCTAGCTTCCAGCTTCCGTGTCCTGCTATCTGCCCTGGGCCGTGGCTGGCATCAGGTGAGGTCCCCTGAATCTGGCCTGGCCCTCACCTAGGGTAAGGGTTCTAGGGATGGGACTGCTCTCTGCAGACACAGAGCACACCAGGATGATGTCCTGAGCAGAGGACACCCTGGTCCCTCTGAAGCTGGTTGGGGGTGGCAGAAGGAGCACTGTGCGGCTGGGGAGCTCCTCCCGGGTGGGTATCTGTTAGGACTCTTCCGGTGCTGGAGCTGCTGCCTTCCTGTGGGAGCCTGGGGGTGGGGAGGATGAGGAGGGATGTCTCTGTCCCACAAAGTCCGAGTGTAACCTTTAGGACAGAAAGCTATCAGGAGCCTATGAAGGCCGCCCTGTACAGGGGGTGATGAATAAAAGCAGAGGTTCTGAGCGCCATCTAAGAATTCTGTGGGCTTCTCCCCTCCCCCGACTCATGTTCCATGCTATCCCTAAGGCAAGAAGCCTTCAGGACCCCCAGATTAGTGTTTCCGAGGGGAGAAACAGTTACAGACCCACCCAGCCTTTCCTTGTGCTTTAGAACTCTGTCCCTGCCAGCTGCCCTCAGGGCAAAGTCCAGCCTGTGCCCAGCTTTCTGTGCCAAGTCTTAGACGTGCTGCCAGTGACCTTCTTCCTACCTTCCCCCTCCCTTATCCCGGTTTCTCTGAGGCAGCAGCTGAAGCACCAGGAAAGGATCCAGGGACCCTGATATCCCCCCACTGGCCTCAGGGACCCCACACCTGTCAAAGCTCCCTCCCCAGAGCATCTGGTCTCTGTGGTCCCCATCTGCCAGGGAAGCTGCCATCCCACGCGGTCCCTGGCAGGCCTGGGGCCCACGGGCCCAGACTGGCCCTGGACCTCCCGGCTGCCTCTGCCCACCTCCCTGCCGGCGTGGGCTTGGTGCTGCTGCTCTGCCCACGTCCTTGCTCTGTCCAGCTGCCTGCCTGGCACAGAGGATCTACATTGGCCCCTCAGGGGCAGCGGCTGGGAGGTGAGTCTGTTTACTCCACCGCCCCACTCTCCCTTAGCACAAAGCAGAGCACTCACTTAGATTAATTAATCTGCTGCCCAGCCTGCTCCTCCGACCCATCTTTTATTCATGGACATGCGGCGTTCTCCGCTTTACCAGGACGCGGGCATCAATATTTCATCCCTGCTTCACCTGCCAGCTCCCTGCTTCCTCCTTCCTGTTTCTCCCTGGCTCTAGGACCCTGAAGGCTGGGCAGGTGGGCCTAGCCTAGGGCGTCATCACAGATGCTCCTCTGCCTCCTCAGGCCCTTCACCTGCTCACCGTGCCAATGCCACCGTTGGCAGAGCCGGGGCCTGACCCAGAGGCTTCTGGGGGGATGAGCTGGAGAGGCAGAGGAATCAGAGGGCCAAGCCAGGAGCGAGCATCTGGGCTCAGGATTCCGAAGGGTGGAGGCACATAAGCCCTGGGGGGAGAGGTGGTGTGTGGCACCACAGCTGGCACTGTAGACCTGTCACCATATCCGCTGGAGTTGTTGTCGGGATGGGAGATGAAGGTTGTGCGGGGCCAGGCCTAGATCTGGTCACATAGGAAGTGTTCGTTTTTCTTCCTCTTTTAGAGCAGGCTGTCTTATTCATTTTTCCCATGCCTCGTGCCGTAGCAGTTGAACGAATGACTGTTGGAAGGAACGGAGTGATACCAGCATTCGAGAGCACCAGCACGCCTGTAGCCAGCTCCCAGTCCTTCTCTCCTCAGTAGCTCCAGGCTCTCTAGCCTTGCACGAGGTGCTTAGGACCTTGGGGGTGAACTCCCCACTGGGGGAGGGGACTCTAGCCAGGATTCCAGCCCAGAGCTTTCAACTTGGGGTCCATGGAGGGCCTACTGGATGGCCATGAACCCTTGAAACACAAAATCAAGTTGGGTGTGTACGTTTTGGTGGGGAGGGTCCCTGGTTTTCATCAGATTCCCAGTGGGGTCTATGGGCGATAAAAGATGACAGATCACCAACTCCTAGACAGGCCATATCTCTTTTCAATAGGGAAGGAAGAGTTAATGGGTTTACTTGTCCAAGGAGCCACCCCTAAGGTGTGCGTGTGGGAATATGTGCATCATGGGTATACAGATGCACATGTGTGCGTGTGTGTGTGTGTGCGTGTGTGTGTGTGTGTGAGAATGGCAGTACTGGGTGGGTACTGGGTTACAAAGGAATATGTTGCAGTCCTTCCCTGGAGGAACTCAGGGTGCAGCTGTCAGAGTGTGTGGCCTGGATAGAATCAGTGACACTCAGGTGGCCTCTGGACAGGCTGTATGTCCTGGCCCGGGTTGTCATGCTGCCTTTTATCTCACTCAGTGTGGACCCATGGTTGAGGGCATCTCCCAGGCTGAGCTCCAGTCTGGGGGAGTTGCTCTGACCCTAGCTGGTGCCAAGGTGGGGAATGAGAAGCCACCCACCAACTCCCCACCCCCGTGCTTGGTGTGGGAGCTCCCTGCCTTCCTTCACACCCCATCCCTGATCTATCAGGACTTCCTGCCCGCTAACCTGCCAAATGCATCTGGAATCTGAGCACTCCCCCCGTCTGTCGCCACCCTGTCTACACCCCTTCTGTGTGTGGAGCCTCGTCTCCTGCCCCCTCCTGTGTCCCCTGCAGCCTGCACTCAGCATAGCAGCTGTGGCCTCACTCGGCTGCACCTGCTCTGTGGCCTTCTCACCCTGTGCCTGATCCGTGTGCCAGCCACCTTGACCCCCACACATCTGCAGGCTCCTCCTGGGGCCTCTGAGCTTTTACCATCCCCGTGAGTCTCCTGGTGCACTCACACTGTCATCTCTTTCAAGTCCCTGTGGAAATGTCACTCAACCCCACCCTTCAACCCAGGGCCTATAGTTTTCCTCCCTGATCTGCATCCCCTATTATGTACTGGTTACTCAGTGGTGTATCTTTACCACATACTGTTCGTCTCCTGCCCATACAGCAGAAGCTCTCTGAGGGTAGGAATTTTTATGTTTTGTTCACTGATCCATACCAGAGCAGCTCATTCGGAGGGGCTCAGTAAATACTGTGGGGTGAATGAATGAACGAATGGACTCCCCACCACTTTACTCCATGGCCCATTTAAGACAGCCTACAGATGATATATATACATTCCCCCTCAGGCCTAAGTACCAGAAAAACCGTAGCCTGTGTTGAGAAACCAGTGTTCATTCATTTATTTATTCAGGATATTTATTGAGCACTTGCTGTGTGCCAGACACTGTCCCAGGTGCTGTGGAGACCGTGATGAATGGAATAGGCAAACGTCTCCTGGTTTCCGGTGCTAAGCATGCATCTCAGGGGCCCTGAGGGCCCTGTGACGGATCTTGTTACTGTTTCCTCTCTGTTTCGGTTGCCCCCCATGCCCGGTGCTAACTTTGTGAATGTTTCTGAGTACTGAAACTGCGCCTCTGATCTCACCTCCTTATTCTGGTTTTCTTCTCCTTGCGTCTTGATCATTTTTAACAGAAAAGGGAGTGTTTCTGGCCCAGGAGTTTGGGAAGCTGCCAGGTGCCAAGGCTTTCTCTTGGTCTCTCTCTGGAGTCTCTGTCAGAGACTGTCCGTGGTGCCTCACCTCCATCTCTGGGTCTCTGCCACCTTCTTCTGTCACTTGTGGACCAGCTTTCCCACTCACATGGCTGAAGATGAGGCCTGGCCACTCTTTTGCTTTGAGGAAATGGTCTGTTTATATGTTTGATCTTAGAGTTTCGAGATCTTGTGCAGCCGAGCTTAGCCCTGCAGATGAGTGCGAGGGGGTGAGGGGAGCGGGGCTGGCTCTGACTGGAGGGCCAAGTAGAGATGGAGGATGCCCCAGAGAGAAGCGGAAGGTGACAGACCTCTTGGGTGAGGTATGGGTCCTTTGCTGCCACTCCCCCTTACAGGCCCTCTTTAAGAGTCTGTGTGATTTGTTCAACCACAGGTACACTTTTGTTCCCAGTCTGCCATTACCTGATAAGCTCCCTCCTCCTCAGCCCTGCCCAGCCAGCCTTGTACTCCACAGCCTCATTCCCAGGTGAAGTCACTGCCCCTTTGGCTGTTGGCCTCCTATTATCATCACTGGGGTGATGGGGTTGGGGTGACCCCTGTATCTGAAGTTTGGTGCCAGGGAAAAGGGATAGATGGGTTTGGGGGAGGCAGGAACAATTGGCACAGAGGGCCAGAGGCAGGGGACAGTCAACGAGGAGATTGGGAGGCTAGGGTGGGTGTGGGGTGGAAGGAACCAGGCCGAGGCGCTGGCCACACAGCCATGTGTCACAGACATACTTGCGTCTCTACACCTTGAACCCTCATCAGCACTTTGGCCTTGAGCAGCAGTAACCAGACTGTTGAGGGCAGAGGAAGGGCTGTGACCAAGAGAGAAAGGAACTTCAGCCTGAAAGCAAGAGGCAGAGGAACCTTCACCCTCCCTGTGGGCCCTGGTATGGGGTTCTCACGCTGACCCTTAGCCCGTCTTCACTCCATGGTCCCCCGCAACGGGCCCCCCAGTTCGGGAAAAGGTTTCCTGCAGTAGGGGATACAACTTCCTTAGTGCCAGCACTGGGCTGTAAGGTGTAGTGGGTAACTGGTCATGTACCTTCAAACAAGTTATGTAACCTCTCCGTGCCTCAGTTTTCCCAACTGCATATTGGAGATAGTACTTATAGGGTTTTTGTGGGGATTAAATGTTGTAAGAATTAAATGATTGATACAATAAAGAATTCAGAAGAGCGCTTGCATATAGTCAGTACTCAGCAAGTGTTAGCAACTATTATTGTAATTTAAGAGTTCTAGAAGTTCCTTTACACTCTATATCTGCATGGCCTGAAATTGTTCCTCCACGTATTCCGTTGGGTGATAGTTCTTCTGAAGGCTTCTTTTAAGAAACACAGAACAGTACCTGACAATGCAGGGTGCAGATCAAGAACAAGGACTTGAGGCCTGGCTCCAGGCCTTGTCTGCTGTGTGGTCTTGGGCAGTTTCCTAGACTCTCTGCACCTTGACTCCTTCTCTTTAGATGAGATAGCAACAGGCCTACCTTCAGGGTTCTTGTGAAGACAGAACTCCACATGGTGTGTGGCATGGCGTGAGTGGTCAAGAAGTACGAGGCTGTCACTTTACAAGGTGCCTGCCATGCATCATTGCATCGGAGGCTGCCTCACCTCTGAACTGGGCTTATCCTGACCCTTCCAGGTGAGGCGGTGGAAGCTGAGAGAGGGGTAGGGGCTTTCTGAGCAGGATTGGAGCTTGGGCCTCTTGGCTCAGGCCAGTGCTGTCTTGAGGCCTCAGACGCCTGGCACATGTGGCCGGTGCTCTGGGCATGATAGGGTTAATTAGGTGCCCTGACCAGCATGTGTGGGGAGAGGGCCCACAGGGTGGTGTATGTGGAAGGCCTGGAACGGGCCAGCAGAGGTGGTGGTGACATATGAGTTTGCAAATGCAGCAGTGGGTGGGGGTAGGGGGCATCAGGAAACAGAGCCAACCTACCACTTAACAGATTCATCCCAACTCAGCCCTGCTCTCTGCCTCTGTGGGCCCTCACCCCAGACGCCTGCCTTTGCTTCTCCCAGGGCCTGGCCTGTGGCATTGGGGGACCCTGGAATAGAGTCCATCCACAGGCCTGGAAGCTGAGGTGACTGCCCGCCTCCACCCCCTGGGCCGTGGCCTTTTCTGATGCCTACGGGCCTCAGGAGGGATAGAGACTGACCCCAACCCAGAGAAAAGCTTTAGACATGATCTCATTTTTCCCTGAGATTGTGAGGGAGGGAAAAAGGCAAGTAGCAAGTAGCCTATTTGGACTGAGTGGGGGAAAAAGCAATTTCCTTCTGAAATCTGTTTTTCTGATACTTGAAAGATGCAATTTGGAAATGTCTTGGTGGCTCTGGCTGGGGTGTGGGCCAGGCCACCAACAGGGCAGTAGGGTGGCGACCTAGGGGGGTGGTTGGGGAGCAGGGAGGGCCATGGAGAAGGGGACCAAGCCCTTTCTTGGGTTTCAGCCCAGCCTCCAGGACAGTCCAGAAGAGAGAGGTGTGAGAAGGATGGTGTGGCTGAGGGAGAGGTGAGTGAGTGTGGCAGGCATTAAACAAATAGAGGAAGGGGGTCTGGGAGTCCTGGGAGGTACAGCAGCGGGGAAATGGGCTGGGCGAATTCCAAGCCTGGATGGTTTAGATGGGTGGCCTGTCACCCGGAGGATGTCCATGCTGTGCGGTCATTGTCTCGTCTCGGGAGATTTCATGGGGCAAAGACAAAAATCCATCCTGAAGGACAATGAATTTCAGTCCCCTTTATGGAAAACCCTCTGGGTGCTAGACAATCAGATGGTACCTTGGGGGCTTTGTCAGAGCCTTTAGGAGCAGCTGGGGTACAGCATGGGATAGTAGAGGGCTGTAGGGAAGCCTTAATGCCTGTTATCCCCTAGGGCCACTCTCTGTTCTCCACAAGCCTCCTTCTCAGTCTGCTGCTTCTGTTTGCAGAGGTGTTCCAGTAGTCATGGCATGGCCATGAGGGTTCCAGCATGGGGGGAAGGGTGGGCCCCTTTGGGTAGGGCAGAAGCGGAGACTGAGATTCATTGGCATGACAGGGACCTCCCTGGGGCTTGTCTTTCCCTCTGACATGATGCTAACCCCATATCCAAAAGCACAACCTATTGACCTACCCTCCAATGAAGCCATCAGCCATCTGAGCCCACTGATCTGCCAATCAAGCCATTACCCTACTAATTAATCTGCCAACCACCAATGAACACCCTACCCTACACCATGCCACATCAACAACCCAGCAACCTTCTAAGCAACTACCAACCAGCCAATCTGCCAACCCACCAGTCCATCAACCTATTCGTCCACCATCCTACCAGCCCACTGACTAGCCTATCAGCTAACTCACCAATTACCATTACCCTTACTGTCCCTTCATGAGATAGAAACCACACGGTAATATTAACAGGAAATGTTTAACGTAAAGAATTATTAACTCTAACCAGAGAAAACTTACTAAGGTTTATCTACTAACTATATCAGAGGATTGCCTCCCTACTGTAAAGAAACACAGGAATAGCGGATGTGGAGAGTGGTCACTACCTCTGGGGCTGAGGCAGAGCATCAGAGGGAACAAATCCCAAAGAGCCTTCCATATACACACACTCAGAGATGACATTATGACCCTGTTAAAGGAAGGTATAAATGAGGCCCACTGGGCAGCAGAAGAATTTGCTGAGTTGTCATGCTGATGAACTCCCCAGAAAGCTCTCTTCTGGAGGCACTGGAGGAAGCAGTATGCTGAAGGATGCCTCCTTGCAGGGGCCTGGAAGAGAAGCCCCTTCATCCTGCAGTGTTCCAGCTCTTCAATAAAGCTTAATACAGCCAGCTGGTACAGGAGAAATGTTTACAGAGTCCAGCCATGATCACAGGCAGTCAAGAGTAGACAGGCAATTGGGTTGTATCTGGCACACCCATTTTCCCACTACCGCACCACCCCAGCAACCCTCTAACAGATAAACCAGTCCATCCAGCATCAGCCATCCCACCACCCCATCAACTAGCAACCCTCTAGCCACTATACCACCCCATCTACCCACCTTCCAGCCAACTCAGCAACCTAATTTTCCTGGTGGTAGCCTGTTCCAGGCTGTGTGCTGAGGACTGTGAGGAGAGTGCCACCTTGCAGGAGAGACATTTTGGAGTAGTTCATCCAAACTGGGGAGATGTATGCAACTTATGTATATGACCCGCTAGGGGCCAACAAGGACACCCATTAAATGGACAAACAGTGGCAGACAGTGTTCTAAAGTTTTTGGTGTGAGGGATGCTTAATGGTATGGGACAGCTTTGTGGAGGGGAGGTGATCTGGGCTTTGAAGAATGAATAGAATGGAAAGTTAGACTTGACAAGGGCTTCAGAAAGAAGGCAAGTGGGGACAAGCATCTCCGGTATCTCTAGGGTAAAGGAGGATTCAGACATGTGAAGACTTCTGCGCGAAAGACTCAGCATGCTGGGGGAGTCCTTAACACGTCCCTGTTCTGGTCCCGCAGGGAGCAAGTCTCCATTTTGCCCATGACAGGAAAGAGCCTTGATGACCCCTTGCGGGAGGAGATAGTTATACCATCAGGTTCGTTCTCAGGCAGTGGATGGAATTTCTACCTAATAGCGCTCTTCCTTTTTCATCGGGGACTAAACTGGGGGTGGGGAGGTGGAGAAGACTCATCCAGCATCAGGCAGACATCAGGAAGAACTTCCGGTCCAGATCAGCAGGAGTCTCAGGAATATGCTTCTCTGTAGAGCTTAAAGAAGAGAGAATCCTACCCATCTGGGCTGGCTGCAGAATTGACCGCTAAGAGGCAGGGGTATAACTCTGATGATCCTTCCTAACCCTGTCATTAAAGTGTCCCCTGTGCCCTGGGTCCACCTGGTCCCAGGCTGCCATCAGTTCAGGTGCCATTGAGTATCTTGGAATAAGAGTCAGACTTTCAGAATCAATTGATTGAGAGGAGTTCTCCAAACATTCGCCAGAGAAGGTAATTAAATTCCGATAGGAGAAGATGGAGCTCTGTGGCAGGGTGGTAGGGGCAGCGTGCTGGCGCTGGGCTGCTGAGCAGTGAAATCACAGGCGTGCGCAGCCCAAAGCTGGCAGCCGCACAAAGGAAATTGGAGCAGTCAAATATTTCCCTCCTCGCTGAGTTCCATTTACATGTTTATAATAGAGGTTCTTAAGGCCCTAATGAGAAGGCTGCTCATTGCAGGGAAGAGGATGATTAAGGCTCTGCCAGACGAGATCAGGGACAGGAACAAAGGCCTGTTAATTACTACAGAGGGACAGGAGGGGAGCCAGGCTCCACTCACTGCTCCCCCAAAGCCTTCCCAGTCTAGTAGCTTCCTGCTCTCGAGGATCACCTTTGCCCCCAGGTCCAGTGACCTCCAAGGGATGGGTTGAATAGATCCCCAGGACTCCATTCAGGGGCTCATGAATGTTTCTACCTCCCCTCCCTAGGGGGTCATTTCAGGCTCTGTCCATAGCACATGAACATCTGTCCCCTGGAGATGCCCTGCTGGGATGGTGGTGAAGAGATCAGTCAGAAGAAGCCACACTGCTCAACTGTTGGGCCATCGTGTGAACCTGCTGCCCAATAGGAGGCTAGGCATCTTCTGGGCCCTCAAATGGGATCCCACAGGCAGAGGGTAGGCCCCTCTTCCCAGCCTTAGGACACCCAGGACACATGGATAGGCCACACCCAGGCCAGATTTAGTGACCCAAGAGGTCATCTGACAAGAAGGTAAAGAGTTCTTGCCAAGCTGATTTTAAGGCCTCTTTAACAACCAGAGTTCGTGGTACGGAAAGAGTATGGGCTTTGGGCCAAAAGACTGAGGGCCAGGCAGACTTGGGTTCATATCCCAGATTTACTATTTGCAAAAGCCTCAGTCTTTTCATCTGTAGAAATGGGATAGTCACCACTATATATTAACTACCTAGAATTTAAATAAAATTTGGAAAAGAAAAAAAAAAAAAAAAGGAATGGGTTGGCCACACCTACTAACCTGCACTGGGTTGGTTTGATAATTCGGTGAGATAATATAGGCAAAGTCTAGCACATAATAGGTGCTCAGTTCATGCTGGTGACCTTCCCCCTGCTCTGTGGGGCTGGATTGGCAATTTGAGGCTGAAGACCTGTAAAGTCTTCTCTGTGACTTCCCAGGGCCTGTTGCTGGTGGATATACCTCCTCTTCCGTGATGGAGGTGTCTGGGGCTGCAGAAGGGAAGAGCAGCTGTCAGCCTGTGCCTGTGTGCTCTCTGCTGTGCACCTACCTGAGGGTCTCACTTGTGTTGCATCCTACCCCTCAGGGCTTAGGAGATGAGGGGGAAAATGAGAAGGATGAGAGGAAGAGACTTGGGGAATCTCTCTGATTTCCTGTTGGAGAAGAGGGATCAGAGGAATGAGTTATGCCACACAGAGTAGAGTGAATGTGGCCATCAAGAGTGGAGTTTGAAAACACTGATTTTCAGGAAAATGATCATGTTATAAAGAGGCCCAAACCAGAGATTTTCAATTAGACTCTAGAATCTGGGCCTAGGGGATGTAGGGTCTAATGATTCTGGAGGAAAGGCAAAAGCCCTAAGATAGGCGATCCAAACTCCCTAGAGGATATGGTGCTGTCTTGGTCTTGTGAGGGATCAGTCTTGGGTTAATAGCTCAGAGTTGTGATGTCGTGGGAAAAGGTGGTGGGTGAGGGCAGCTAGGAACATCTTAAAGGCTCCCTTGCTTACCAAGGTGCTTTCCTTGGAGCTGTCCACGGTGCTGGCCTCAGATCCCATCTGGCACTGTCCAGCCAGTTGTCTGCAGAGACCCTGTCCAACCCCACAGCACTGATCCCCTGCTGCAAGTCCCAGAACTCTCAGACATATCTAGCTCTAAGATGAATTTTAGCTGAAGCTTTAGCGATGGCAATAACCTAGTCCCTAATCACAGCCTGTACCCCAGAGCTCATCTTAACCAGAACTCTAAGCAGAGCTTGCATTGGAACCCAATATGACTCAGTTCAGCCCAACCCTGTCCCCTCCCTGTGATTCTCTGCAGGTGTAACATCAATCAACCTTAGCATTTCACTTCACCCCTCACCCTTATCTCAGACTGAACCTGACCCCTAAAAACAGGGTATGCAGACTGGGTCCTCCCTCCCTCCTCTTCTCTCCCTCCTTATAAACATGGCTGAGTGTCTGTGGCAGGCACTGGAACTTAGCCATGTGCCCACCTCCCTCACTGCCAGGGATCGACAAACTCACATCAAAGTAAGCATGGAGAACATTCCCTCAAGGGGGGAAGGCTTTGGAGAAGATATTGTTATCATTTTGCAAAGGTGAAGGACAGAGGTGGACCATGACTCCTGTCCACTGCTCTCCATCTGCCATGTGTCTCTGACTCTGGTCTTCTTGAGCCTCTGGCCCATTGTGCATGCTGTGTGGGGGAGGAAGAGGAGAGCGGGGTGCTCCTCATGGAGGAAACTCTCGCAGAGGCAAAGCAGGTGGCTCATTTGTACATAAATGCTGAGGAGTGCTGAGGATGCAGGAAGTTATCAGACATGATACTACCATCCAGAGGCCCCTCACATGCTTATCTGTTGAAACTCCACAGCACTCTCTGAATGGGAGTGTAGTCCCATGTTGAAGTGGAGGTTCAGAGAGGTGAAATAACTTACCTCAGATCGCAAGGATACCAGGTGGAGCAGCTTGGAGTAAAATACAAGCCTCTGGCTGTGCACCTGTGAAGCTGGGGAGGTTAGAAAGGGGTGGGTCCTAGAGAAGGGTTTGGGGGAATGGATGCAGGGGTGAAAGCATGGGGCTTTTCTAGTGTCTGGAGTGGTGAGTTAGGAATTGAGGTGGGCACTGAAGGAGAGAGGCTGGCCCAGGCTGAGATGGGCTGATGGAATGGGGTAGCCCATGTGAACTGGTCTGGACATTGTCTTGGCCCAAAGGTAGGCACTGGGAAAAGCTCAGAAGGAGAAAAGAGCCCATAGCCAATTTCTGCTGAGGGGGCTGCTCTTGTGTTCCAGATGGAGAGCCCAGGGGACGAGATGGAGAAGGGGGATGGGGGGGGAATGGCAGCCAGGAGAAGGTATGTCATGTTCCTCGAGGTCTGCAGGAAGGCCTGTGTGTCCCAGTCTACTGACCCTCCACCCCTTTCGTGCCCCAGGCCTTGGCCTCCATCCCCTCCCTCCTCCCTCTGTTGAGTCTTCTGCTCACAGTCAGAAGGACCTTCTGAGTTCCTTGTAAGAGGCTTCTTCTCCCCAAGAAGCTGGTTGCTTTCTCTTTCCAGTCAAATTCCACTCAACTCTCCTCCTTGGCTTTCCAGTCATTTATAGTTGGGGTGGCTATTATCTGTCTTCCAGACTGGGACATTGCTGAAAATGAAGGGAGGGCTTGTTAATGATTGTTTGGAGGAGGAGGTGCAATCCCAGGATGTACACCATGGTCTTACCCCTCTAGCCCGACCCCAGGGCCCCCCATTACCACTCTCAGCTCCTTGAGAGTCTGCCACGGGGCAGACCTGTAGCCTCCAGGGCCTGGAGGGCTTTTACTGTGAGCGTTCTTTACCAGCATGGGGCCAGGAGCCGAGTCTGAGCCCCAGCTCCCCACTCACTGTGTTGAGACCTTGGCTGGGCACCCTTCCTCTCTGGCTCGTCTCCCCGTAAAATAGGATAGTCACGCCTGCTCTGCTCTTCTCCCAGGTGGTGGAGGGCATGCTGGCAAATGGATGCACACACACACACATGAGGCTTGCTAGAGTTGTCACGTTTCCTGTCTGCATTTTGGCCCCAATTATTACTTTAAAAAATTTAAATTATGGTAAAGTACAATAACATAAAATTGCCATCTTAGCCGTTAAGAAATTTTTAAAAAATATTTATTTATTTTTGAGAGAGAGATAGAGTGCAAGTGGGGGAGGGGCAGAGAGCGACGGAGACACAGAATTCGAAGCAGCTCCAGGCTCTGAGCTGTCCGCACAGAGCCCGACATGGGACTTGAACCCACCAACGGTGGGATCATGACCTGAGGCAAAGTCGGACGCTTAACCGACTGAGCCACCCAGGTTCCCCCATCTTAGCCATTTTTAAGTGTATGGTTCAGTAGCGTTAATTATAGTTACATTACAGTGCAAGAGACTCCCCAGAACTTTTTCATCTTCCCAAACTGAAACTCCATACCCACTAAACAAAAGCTCCCCATTCCCTTCTCCCCCTTCCCTGGAAATACTGTTCCACTTTCTGTCTCTATGAATCTGACTACTCTAAGTACCTCGTGTAAGTGGAATCATATAGTTTTTGTTATTTCACTTAGCATAATGTCTTCAAGGTTCATTTATATTGTCAGAATTTCCTTCCTCTTTAAAGCTGAATAATACTACACTGTAGGAAAGACCCCCATTTTGTTTAGTTGTATATCTATTAGTGGTTATTTGGTTTGCTTCCACACCTTGGCTTTTGTGAATAGCGCTGATGTGAACATGGATGGTCAGATAGCTCCTCAGGGTCGTGCTTTCAATTCTTTTAGTTATACCCACAAGTGAGATTGCTGGCTCATGTGGTAGTTCTATTTTTAGTTTTTATTTTTATTTATTAAAATTTTTTATAGTTTTTATTTATTTTTGAAACAGAGCATGAGTGGGAAGGGGCAGAGAGAGAGGGAGACACAGAATCTGAAACAGGCTCCAGGCTCTGAGCTGCCAGCACAGAGCCTGATGCAGGGGCTCGAACCCACAAACCGCAAGATGATGACCTGAGCTGAAGTCCGACGCTTAACTGAGTCACCCAGGCGCCCCTATTTTTAGTTTTTAGGGGAACTTCCATACGGTTTTCTATAGCGTCTGCGCCATTTTACATTCCAAACCTGCAGGATACTGGGTTCTAATTTCTCCACATCTTTACCAACACTTGCAAGAAAATAATTCTTTTTTTTTTAAATGTTTATTTTTGAGAGAGAGAGACAGAGCAGGAGCAGGGGAGGGGCAGAGAGAGAGGGAGTCACAGAATCAAGCAGGCTCCAGGCTCTGAGCTGTCAGCACAGAGCCGGACGCGGGGCTCGAACTCATGAATGGCGAGATCACAATCTGAGCTGAAGTCAGATGCTTAGCCAACTCAGCCCACTCAGGCCTCCCGCAAGAAAATAATTCTTTCTTTTTTGTTTTTATTTTTTTATTTTTTATTTTTTTATAATTTTTTAAAATGTTTTTTTTTAATTTATTTCTAGGAGAGAGAGAGAGACAGCGTGAGCAGGGGGAGGGTCAGAGAGAGAGGGAGACACAGACTCTGAAACAGGCTCCAGGCTCTGAGCTGGCAGTCAGCACAGAGCCCAACGCGGGGCTCGAACCCACGAACCGCGAGATCATGACCTAAGCGAAAGTCGGACGCTTAACCGACTAAGCCACCCAGGCGCCCCTCTTTTTTGTTTTTAAATAGTAGCCATCCTAATAGGTGTGAAAGATATCTCATTGTGATTTTGATTTGCATTTGGTCTCAATGTTTTTTTTTTGTTTTTTTTTTTGCCCCAGTTTAGTTGAATTCCCTTTGTAGACTCCTCATTCCCTGTAGCATCCAGCTGTCCCCATCTGCACTTTCCAGGCTCCTCAGGCTGGCCTTGCAGCGGGTCGGTCATTGATTATCGCCTCTCCCATTAGCCATGGACCATCAGCCAGTGCCGGGGAGATGCTGTCTTTCTTCCCTCCAGCTTTAGTGTAGCCCTGGGGGCCCAGAGGGCTCTGTCCAGTCCACTGGATATTGGTTGAGCAGGTCTTTGGCTCAGCTGTTCTCACACATGACCATGAATCATAGTTGTCTGGTGGGCTTGCCTGACCCCACATTGCTCAGTCCTGCCCCCAGTTTCTGATTCAGTGCATCTGGGGTAGGATCTGAGAATTTGTATTTCTAACAGATTCCCAGGGGACGATGATCCAGGGACCACACTTGGAGAAGCACTGCTATTTTCAGCAAAACTTTACTGACCTTCCAGGGAGCCTTCAGCCTAAGGGGTGCACTGGCAACAGGAGATAGCCTCGAGGGGGCATGTCTGGGTGTGGGGCTTGGTGGGCAGCACCTCGGACACTCAGGAACTGAGTCCCTCTTGCCTAGAGGCAGAAGCAGCCTCCACTGCTTTTGGAGAATAAAAGTGTTGGATGTCCTCAGCCAGAGCCGTGACATCCAACTTTAATCTGCACAGAGCAATTAGAGGGAGGGGGCTGAGCGGGGAGTGGGCGCTGGGAATGCGGCTGCATATTTCATGTTGTTCCTGGCTTTGAAGGTCCCAGGAAAGCAGGCTCTGGCAGTCAGTGACAGCTTCATCGTAATGAGGGATGGGGACATGCACCCTGCTGGGGGCGGGGTGTAAAACCTGAGGCTCCTCGCCTAGGGTGGAGAGGCGGTGGAGGGGGAGGAGCAGGGGACGGGCCTGGTGGGCATGGATGGGAGGATGGGAGGGGAATCTGTGATCTGGGCCCCCCCCCCAGCTCAGGCCCCCTTCTCCCACAGGGTATAGGGGTGGTGGTGAGCTTCCTGGAGGACTTTGAAGTCCTTCTTCTGTCCCCAGGGGCACATCTGGAACATTCCTCCCCCTCCAAAGAGGTGTCTCAACAGCTGCAGAAGCTTCTGGTAGAGCGAAGCCCCAGTATTCCTGAAAACTGTTTCCAACTGGGCTTTGGTGGCATCAGAAGCCTCTGGATTGCAAGAGAATAGGTCTCATTACCATTTGGTCTCAGATCCACTTCCCTCTGGCTCCATCCCCCACCCCCAATCTCCCACCAATAAAGGCTAAGGCTGTTTCTAAAGAGTTTATAATTGAGGGCTTAGGGAGAATCTGTGAACATTCTGCAAAAGCCATTTTCCTTTTTCTTAGTTTTGGCCACATCAGCCCCACCCTCAGCACAGCCATGAGGTAGCATCTGAGATCCAGGGTGAGGGGAAAGTGAAGGGGCAGGGTCCCTGCTCAGAGACAAGCTTTGTTTGGGGACAGTCTCTGAGACCAGAGGTGGGGTGGGGGCCTGCATGGGGTCAGTGCCTTCTGGTCTCCAGATACAGGCTCAAAGGGCTCTCAGCACCCTTAAGTTGGCTGCATTGACAGACATGCCCCTCTGGGCTCGGCAGGGCACTGTGCCTGTCTCTGAGGAGACACAGAACCATGTAGAAAATGACCTTGGTTTCTTTACTCCCAGATATCCAAAGCGTCAGTAAGAGACTGGATTCGTGGGAACAACTCCAGCTGAGCTGGCAGCACTTCCCGCCCTGCCCCCGCCCTGCCCCACTTTTGGGCTCCGTTTGTCCTTCCAAAGCACTTTGCAACCATGGGATAGGACAGGTGCAGGCAGCTGGGAAGTAATGATGGCACTGCCATGCAATTTTTGATCAGACAGACCTAGGTTTGAATTTGGCCTTTTTTTCCCTAACCGCTAGAGATGTGACCTTGAGCAAACCATGTGACTTTTCAGAGTCTGAATTTGCTCATCCTGAAAATGGGGACATAAACTTCAGTTTTGCACGGATGTTGTGAGAACGTGGTACATGGAAAACACTTCACAAGGTGCCCGAAGCCCTGCAAGCTCTTAGTAACGGGCACGTGTAAGACCTTGTGATGGATGCATGGAAAGCAGTTCAGGGCCTTACCCAGTCCCACAGCCCTTCCTACCAGTTCAGACCAGGTAGAACCAGGGACCAGGCCTCAAGGCCCCTCCCTCAGAGCAGGTTGGAGTGAGCATTCAATCCTGATTAGCTTCACCGGCTCCCTCGTAACCTTTTCATTAGGAAATTATGTTTAATAGAAATTGTTCTGACACCTCTCAGCGCGTTTCCTTGCAATTCATTACCATCTCGAGGGAGGGGCAGGCAGCTGAGTGGCTCTATCAAGGGAGCCCCCCCCCCTTCCCTGGTCCAGTCACTGCCTGTGTAGGTGGAAGGGACACAGGACAGAAGTGTTCCAGCTTGGTGTCCCTGGGGAGAGGCAGGCCAGCTGTTGAAGTACATCTGGATGGAACTGGCTAGCTCTTAACATTGTCCCCTGGGTCTGATTTGGGACTACCCAGCTGCCGCCAGTGATGCTTGTGTGTTCATGGCATCTAATTCTTGTTCTGTCCTCAAAATGCCCCCATCAGGGAGAGAGCACAGTGGTCTCCAGCTGCTGGGGACCAGAGCAGGAAGAACAGATATGCTCTGTGCTCTGGTGCCTCCGTCTGCCTGCAAACTCTATCTTCTCTCTCCGCTCCCTTCCTCCAGGCAGCCCCCCTGGATGAATCCCCTCCAGCTCTGCTGTCATTGTCTCCCTCTTCTGCACTTGGTCCCAGGATAGGAGGAGTTTACACCTGCTAGTCACCTGGGGCTGGGGTGTCTAGTCTGCATCCTCCCTCCCCCCATCCTCTGCCCCACTGGCTGGGAAGGGGGACGGCAGGGACTTTCCCAATCCTCGTTCTCATCCATCAGGGGTTTCAGGACTCAGTTCTGAGGACCAAGACCTTCCAGAATCCTCCCGTCTCTCTCCTAACTCTGGACAGTTCTGTTTCTCACACTCCACCTTGGGAGGATGCTGGGGGAGGGGCACAGGTGGAAGGTCGCTCCCATCTCTCTCTCCCTCTCTTCTACCTTCTTCCAGACCTGAAAACTAGCTGGGAAGTTCTTTTCTGTGTCTCTCCCATCTGGGTCCTGGGCTCCCGGCTGCTGCTTTCCCCTTTGTTAGTGTCTTGGGTTTCTGCTCCGTGAAATGAATGGCATCCCTCATCTTCTTCTCTGCCAAAGAAAAGAGGGTGCCAGGAGCTTGGTCCCTACCTCCTAGTGCTTGGAGATCTGGGGAGCCGGCTCACATGCCCCATGTGCTTTTCCTGACCCGACACCTGGTGAGACCCCCTTGCCATTTTCAGCAACCAGTATCTGAAATTAGCAGCAGCCTAATCTCTCTCTGCCATATCACTCAATGGTGTAATTGTGCAGAAAAAAATGTATTAAAATGCAAAACACTCAGTTGTACTTCTTTATGTTAAATCCCTTCTTCACTCTATCTCCCTCTTAATTTTACAAGGTTTTTTTCCCTCTCCCTCTTTCATAAAAGGGAGAACTGGGCATGCAGGGAATCATTTCAACTCCCCTATAAATCTCCAAAATGAATACTTAAATTCGAGGAAAAAAATACATTCTTACACCTTTAATTTCCCTGCTATGAAGTGTAATGAAAAAGCCTGATTATTTTTAATTCTTCCCTTTAATAATTCAGCGGCAGAGTGATTTAAGACTGGGATTCATAATTACCTTTCCACTTTCTTGGCAAATGGAGTTTTAATAGAAATGAGAGCTCTGGCGACTGAAATGTATTGCAACAGGTGGCTGAGGGGTCAGGCCTGACACCCATTGGTGCGGGAGTGATCTGAGGGCCCCTCCAGGCTGTGGGGTCTGGGCTGGACACACGGGCCAGGTGGATGGAGGGAGAAGTCTATTGCTTGTGCTCACTAAAAACCATCTCTCGGGATAGTAATGGCTGGTCACAGTATGGGTGTTAAATGACCCATTTATCCTGGAAGGGAGAAACTGGTGAAAAATGGCCACGAGGAAAGTCTTCCTGATTAGCAATAATAACCCTATAACCCAGAGCTTAATGATGGTGGCTGCAATTAATTGAGCAAATACTGTGTGCTGGGCACAGTGCTTAAGTACTTCAAAGGCGTTCTCTCTTCTAATCCTTGTAATAACTTATTCTGTCTATGTGGAAACTGAGGAGCAGAGGAAAGTAACAGGCAAAGTCAAGGTAAATGGGTAGGACCTCATTTCTGTCTGACTCTAGAGACACCACTCTCTACACTAGGCTCATTTCCCAAGCACTGCCCAGAGTCTATTACCCAGACTTGGTACCTGCCCTCTGGGAGCTTACAGACAGAAGCAGACACGGTAGCAGGGTAGGACTGGAGAGGGGCTGTGGAAAGGCACCGGGCCAGGTGGGAGTCAGGACCTCTGGGTACTTCCACTAGCTCTACTGCCTGTGAACTTGGAGTCATGGGGAAAATTACTTTTCTGAGCCTCAGTTTCCTCATCTATAAAATGAGGATAATAAAAAATGGACTTGTCTAGTTCAGAGGACTGTAATGAGACTCAGATGAGGAAATACATGTGGAAAAGCCTTTTAAATCCTTTATTGCTCTACAGGGGTGAAGTATAGCTATTGTTACCTGATAACAGAATGCAGAAAACGGATCTGTTTCTGTCCTCCTCCCAGAGCCATTTTCCCTGCTGCCTGCGTGCCCAGCCTTTCTACCAAAATCCAGCTCAGACTTTATCTCTTCCTCCAGGAAGCTTTCTGGATTGGCCGGTCTCAGGACTCATTATTTTATGACTCTCTACTCTCTTCTTTCTCCATTTTTTAAATATATATATTTCTCTATATTTTTAATATTCAGTTATTTGAGGCATGGGTGTGTGTGTGTGTGTGTGTATTCTCTCTTTCTCTTTCTCCCCCCTCTCCCCTCTCTCTCCCTCTCTCTTTCCTGTCAAACCCACTACAAGGCTTTTTACTCCCTTTCTCTTCTAACTGGAAAACTCTGCCTCGGCATTCTGACTCTAACACATCAATACAGTTGATTCACTCCCTGAATAGAGACATAGATGGTGAAAATCCACAGATAATCCCTGACCATGAAATATTGGTATTGGAGTGCCATAGTGTGTAGTGAGGCAGCCATATACCCGTGCACGCCCACGTGCACGCGCGCGCGCACACACACACACACACACGCGCGCGCGCCCTTACCATCATATACCTGCACCTGGCTTGTATATGTTGTGATGATGATCCAGTTGGGGACTATCGTACCTAGCCCTTATTTTACACTTTATCAGATGCTTTCCCATACATTAAAGAATAGGATTCTCACTATTATAGCCTCCTGCAGAGAGAGGCGGGGCAGGAATCATTGTCCTTCTTTCAGAATGGGAGAGGTTAGGTGGTTTGCCCAAGACCCTTCTCTGAGCTGGGAGAGCCTTCAGAAAGGCTTTCACACTCCAGAGCCATGACTCTCTAAGATAGCAGTGGGACCACCTGGCTGCAGAGAGGGGGTTTGATATGTGTGCCAGGGGAGAAGCCTGGCCTTCATCCTGGAGGACTGTCTGAAGGAGGAGTTGGATGCCCGGGACCAGGGACTCAGGAGCCCCAGGGCCATGAACTCTGAAGAAGAAGCCCTTCTTGGGGTCAGAATCTGAGTCCTGACCTCGCCTTCCTGCACACATCCCTTTGAGCCTCCCTGTGCCCCAGTCTTTCTAAGGACCCAGGAGTCCAGTTCCTCACTCTGGAGTCCCCACTTTCCATATTCTGGCTTCTCGAGCCTTGCCCCTCAGGGCCTCAGGAGGAGAGGAAGGGGCCAGAGTCAGAAGGGTGGGTCCTGAGGGCCTTTGCCCAGATCTGGGTGGGTTGGATGCCCCTTCCCCACCTCCCATTAATGCTCCCTGGAATGAGAAGGCTGCAGAGGGGCCCTCAGAGGCACTTGAGCCCTGATTGGGAATAAGTGCCTGATAATGACTCCCATCAAATGTCAAGGGGCCTGCTCGGGTTCCTCTAGGGCTGATTGCTCCCCCTGGGTGGGGGAGGGGGGAAGCCTGGTCCTGCGAGCTCCTACACCACTGAGATCCTACCCTGGGGCTTTGTCGGGGCTTTGCCTCTGAGCTGGGTTATGGATGGTTTCACCCCTCATCGCAGCCCTCCCTGTTCAGAGCCTTGGGGCCTTTACCCCTCCTGACTGCTGCCATGGAATGGGTTTTGCGAGTGCCAAGATGGGTGGTCAGGGTAGAACTGAAGCTGGGACTGACCTCACTGGTCCTGGGGCTGGGTCAGAGCCCGGTGGCTGGAAGCTCAGTCAGGCTCTTTGCAGGAAAAGGTCCTGCCCCTTCAAGGCCCTGCTGGCGCACAGGCCCCAATTTCTGCATGGCTATGACTTGTAGCATTAAGGCTCAATGTATTTGTTAACTGGTGCTTTATAACAAATCACCCCAAAACTCAGTGACTTGAAAACAATTAGATTTATGATTTCTCATGAGTCTATGGGTTATCTGGGTGGTTCTTCTAGTCTGGGCTGGAATCATTTATGTACTTGTGGTTGGCCCTGGGTTCTCACGTCTGGGGGTCAGCTGGCCCTCGGCAGACTTTGGGAGGCCTCAGGCAGCACTGCTGGGCTCTTCTTGATAAATCTCATTCTCTAGCAAGCTACTCAGGCTTACTCACAGGGGTGGCGGGGTTCTAAGAGCATGGAAGGTTGCAAGGTCTCTTAAGGTCTAGCCTTGGACTTGGCATGCCATCACATCTGTTGAACTCTGTTGGGCAGAGCAAGTCACAAAGAAGCCCACATTCAATGGGAGGGGAAATAGACTTTGCTTCTTGTTGGGAGAAACTGCAAAGTTTACAAAGTCACATTGTAAAGGGGTTTGGGTATAGGTGGAGGAAGATTTGGGGACATTTTGCAATCAATCTGCTATATCCAGCATCTGAAGCCTCTTGTTTCCTCTCCTCCAAGGTGTGAATGAGAGAACTTGGGTTTGGTTATCAGGGAAGGATGGGGCAAGGCCTTGACCACATGACCTCATAGGATTCTTCTGGTTCTGACATTTTGGGATGAGCTCCTGTTCTTCTTTTAGTGGGTCCCTCACATCACCATCCAGCTGTGTGACGCTGGGCTTTTCACTTCTTTGCTTTGTGCCTCAGTTGCCCCATTGGTGAAATGAAGTAGTTGGATTAAATTTGATGGTTAGATTAGATGATTACTTATTGGGAACCTACTCTGTGCCAGGAGATGTGCCAGATTTTAGGCTGTAAGGTCCTCAAGGCTTGCAAGCTGGTGTGAGAGGAATTGCTGGCAGGGGGCAGAGTGCCCAAGAGCATGGAGAGAGAGACTGATTACAAGGTGAGTTCAATACCCTTCTCTACCACTTGGAGGAAGTTGGTTCTCCAGTCTAAGCTAGTTTCCCCTTTGGAAAAACAGGCCTGTGAAAATATTTGGTAAGATATGAGCTTACCAAGCTTCTTTCTCACTCTTTGACACACCCTCAGTACAAATCAAGCTTGGTCCCCTCCTTACAGGCTCAAGTTCAATGGCTTATCCCACCTGATCAATTTGGAACAATGTGGCAGGCTATTCTAAGGAAGCATCAGCCCCACATTCCTGGGCATCAGCTCTCTGTGCAGGGCCCTCTGGGGAGGGACCAGGACAGGCCATTCATTTTCAGAGAAACAGCGCGTCCTGGATGCTCAGTGGCTCATCAGCAAACCACCAGCAGGCTTGTTTAACCATTATTCATGGAGTATCGTCTCTGTACGAGGCACCATATTGGGCTAGAGAAACATGGCGGAACTTGGTGGGTTAGACACAGAGGGGTGAAGATTACAGAAATGCGGTCCTTCTTGGTCAGCAGATGGAGGAAGCACAGGGAACTAAGTCTCACCCACTGAGCATTTGAGCAGATCCAGAGTCAACTAACATCTCTGGTCACCTGCCATCCCAGGCACTCTCTTAGGTGTCATCACAGGTATCACCTCTCTGTGACTCTGCGGGGACGGTGCTTCTCCCCACTGTACAAATAAGGCCACCATGGCATGTGGCTCAGAGAAGCAGTGTGACCTTTGTCCATCCACACAGCTAGTCATCATGTATTTAGAATCTGTCTCATGCCGGCTGGATAGAAAGAGATCGTGCGACGGCTTCAAGATAAGGTTTGAATGTAGCTCTTCTGCTTCCAGTACCATTACTTTTCCTACCACATCACGCTGGGGACTGTTGGGTTCCATGATCATTCGGAGTAGAACAAGCTAGAATGGCCTTCAGAGGCAGTGGATGGCAGTCAGGTTACATGAACCGAGGACTTGCTGACTACAGGGAGTCCTGATATAAACAGTAAGGTTATTAAGGACTTTGTGCCAGGCGCCATGCTAACGCTTTGCAAACAGGATCTCATTTAATCCTTAGAAGAACCTCATGAGGTATGTGCTCTGTAGGTGGCTTGCCCAAGGTCACACAGATAGGGAGAAGTGATCTGGTCTTTGCACCCTGGTGGCGTGGCTCTGTCTGCAATATAGCGCTCCTGGCTAACTAAGATATGGGCCCGGTGCTTTCTGCCTTAGGTCTCCCCAGGCTCCCGGGTGATGGGAGACTGTGTGCTGCCTGGGGAAAGCGCAGGTCCTGTCCATGCCCAGGAAGGTGCAGCTGGGGCTTATGTGAGTCTCCTTCAAGTAGAGCAATGTATGGAGAAAAAGTAAGCATGAAGAGAGCGTCTGAGGTCAGGCTTGCTTTTTCAGGGAGCAATTAATCACTCAGATACCCAAGGCCGTTAGCTCCCTTGATGGGTGCTGTTCTCTGCTTAGCTGTTTATTGTGCCCAAGGGCATGAAATTGATTCCAGAAAGCTTGTCCATTTCCTCTGGCTCTTCCTGCAGAAGGGGTAGAGTGGGGGTGTGTGTGCGGGCCTGGTCAGGATGAGGGACACCCTTGGGTTGGTAACATAACCCATATGGGCATGTCTTTTCAGGGGCCTCTGGGGTATTCATCTCCATGTCCAAGAATGCACATCTTCCCAGAGCTGGGAGGGTTGAGGGTAGAGTGACAGCAAGGCAGAAATGGGAACAGCTGGTTGGGAGGAGTAAATGTAAGACTGTCAGGGTGATTGGGAAACTGGGTAGGGGTCAGAGGCCAGTCCTGTGGTATTTTAGGGGACATTCTGGTGGGGACTGCAGTATTTGGAGCCCATGGCTATGAACCTGGTAGCGGGTTTTGCAGAAAGCAGGAACAAAATATGGGCCATTCTCTATGTACGTTGCTCAAACCAGAATCAGGCATTGGTGGGTTTTTGATGTCAATAATAAAGACTGTGGCAATAATCATGTTGCAACAAACACTTAGTGAGCGCTAGATCCACTTTCTAAATTAGATCTGATGATAAAACAATGAAAAAGGTGTGGTCCCAGGGCCCAAGGAAATCAGTGTGTGTGTGTGTGTGTGTGTGTGTGTGTGTGTGTCTGTGTGTGTGTGTGTGTCTGTGTGTGGAGTAGTGGAGACTCCCACAAGGCCTCATGCCTTTATTAAGACAGCTGTAAGAGGCGTGAGCAAAGTGCCTGGGCTTGGGGGGAATTCAGAGAAGGGGCTACCCAGTCTGGATCTTAAGAATGAGTTGGTTTCACAAAGAATGAAGTATGCTTCTACATCAGTTGGGGTTCGTGGCCATAAGCAATAGAAGCAACTCTGACTGATTACACAGAAAAGGAATCTATTAGACGAATACTGGGTGTCTTACCTGATCACAGGGAGGGTTGCTCGTGAACCAGACTCAAGACTAAGCTTTCAGGCAAGATGCCCCCTGTGCCATAGAGCCAGACTGAGGCAGAAGGCCCAGCCGCTGCCGCCGGCCCAGCAGATCAGGGAGCCTCTCTTGCTGCCCCTCCCCCACTGATTGCACTTCTGGGCCAGGAACTTGGTGCTGCTATCACTTCTACCCCAAAGCCGAACACCTCCATTTCCACCCTCACCAGCACAGTAGATTCTGGGCATTGCTTCCTTACTCAGATTCCTCCCTCTAAAGCGAAGTCTCCTGCGGGTGAATCTGATTCGTGGAATCCGAGTCACAGGGCTATGCCCTAGCTGCAAAGGAGGCCGTGTAAGCAAGTTTCTGTTTTCTCTTTGACTCATGGGGTGGATAATAGGCCCTTAACTGCTCCAACCATCTTGTGGTCTAGTCTGACGATGATGGATACACAAAAAAAAGAATCACAGGGAAAAGGAAACAGGACCAGACTTCCATATCACACCAGATCTGCACCCAAATTCGGCCCTATCTCCAGGTTTCCAGAGCTAGTAAATTTCTATAATCTGAGCCACTTTGAGCTGTTGAGTGTTCTGTCCTTTGCCTCTGAAAACTCTCTTACAGCTACATTGATCACTGGTTACTCATGTGTAATGGTGGCCCGATCCAAGAGACAGCAAAGTTGGCATCTGGGTGGTGCTGAGGGGGCTAAAAACTGGCTCCTGACCCTCAAACACCTTCCCATTGGCACATGTGTTGGTGCCTGAGGTGTGTGAAGAAAAGTCCTTTCCTTTCAAGGCAGCCCTTTGTCTAGGGACCACCCTGTCCCCTGTCCTCCCAGAGGGGACCCTGTTTAAGATAGAAGGGTTCCAAGATTAGTTGATGGCCCCATGGTCCAACTCAGCCCAAAGGGCCCAGAACATGAAAGACTTTGTCAGGGAGGTGCCAAGCCTCCCACTGCTTGGGACTCAAATGGAAAGAGACCTTGGGCAGGTGGGGAGGTGACCAGAGCCCCCGATCTATTGTCAGTCCACAAGCAAACAAAGATTAAGGAGTCACATTCTGCCCCATTCCTTGGCTCCCCCAGAGTGGTTCTCCTGGGGGGAGGGTGGCATAGAAGAGCCAGGGTCCAGGTGGGGGAGCACTTGGCATGTCTTGTGACCCCAGCTAGGACAGAGGCTGTCGGGGCATTTGTCTCCACATCATCACCCCTCAGGGACATGGGCTGGTTCCATATTACTTACAGAGAAGTGGAGGGCCCTGTGCTCCAGAGGGCTCCAAACTGCTCCATATTTCCCTGGGAGGGGAGTCGGGCGGAACATAAATAAGACAATTTATTCAGAGAAACCATCTCCCCTATTTACATTTAAATTGAATAATTTAAAACACCTTTACCCATTTCCATAAATTATCCCCCATTGGACGGGCAGTCCAACTGCTTGGAGGGGGTGCCGTCCTGGTGAAAGGCCTAATTACATTCCCTGCTACAGGGCTGGGGTGGGAGGGGAGGGGAGATGGGGAGGGGCAGGCAAGCCTGAGGCGGGGGAGCTCCAGAAGAGGCAGATATTTCCTTTGAATTGGCAGGAAGAAGGAGGGAGCTAATAAGAGGTGAGGTCCCTTTTTAAGAGCTTTACAACTGAGAGGTGAAGGGCAAAGAAAAAAAAAAAAAAATCTTCCTTTTATCAGAGGAGTGAAGTCTTTGGGACCAGTCCCTTGCCTCCCACCAAGGACATTACTCAAGTTCGACCTGTGTCAGCTGTCCTGTGTTTACAGCTTCTGCAGACCCAGTCTCTGGTGTGGGGGCAGAGGGGGGAAGAGGGGGAAAGGACAGGCTTTCCTTCGGGATTGGTTGGCTACGGGTGCTTCCCAAGGCCCTGTTAATTGGCAAGGAGCCAAGATCTGTGCTGAGGAGGCTGAGTGCAGCCCAGCAATGGGGGAGGGACAGGATCCCAGGGAGGTGTGGGGGGAGGGGGCGGGCATCCTATTGGAGCACCAGGCTCAGAGAGGGGGCTCTCTGGATGGCCCTGGAAGGGTGGGTGGATTTAGGTAGGTGCCTGGGAAGACAGAAGGCCTCACTGAGAAGGGACCAGTGTATAGTAAAGGCTCTGAGAGGAGAAAGCTCACAGTTTCGGGCCTGAGGAGGCAGAGTGACTTCAGGGGAGGAGAATGAGGAGTTGCCTGAGTGGGCTCAGGAGGCCTTGGGAAAGTCACTTGTCCTCTCTGATTCTGAGTCTCTTTAGGATCATCACACTGATCTCAGAAGGTGGTTGTGAGAATTAGAGGAGATTGTAGTGAGCATCAGGGCTTAGAGCTCTGCACATAGAGCAGTTGGTTGATCAACATCAGCTTCTTGGGGTGCCTGTGTGGCTCAGTCAGTTCAGCATCCAACTTCAGCTCAGGTCACGATCTCGTGGTGTGTTAGTTTGAGCCCTGTGTCAGGCTGTCTGCTGTCAGCACAGAGCCCACTTCGAATCCTCTGTACCCCCTCTCTCTGCCTCTCCTCGCCTCTCTCAAATGTTTAAAATAAATTAACGTCAGCTTCTTTTCTGATAGGTCTGTCACCTATTAATGAGGTCCTCTCAGCTACACCTCGCCTTTCTTGAAAGTCCCAGGGAACCTTTTCTGCGAGAACTTCCATAGTTCGCTCCCTGCAATGACTGTCACAATATGCTTGGGGTCCCCTAGACATTGAGGTGTCAGTTTGCAGCTATTGAATTGAAGCCATTTGTATCTTATTGCATTTGTGTCTCATACTCCTTTTTCTGTTAAAAGATGCAAAATAATACTTACCTTACAAAGGTGCTGTGAAAATTAGGTTAGAAATAACTTGGGTTAAGCGCCTAGTACGATGTGGGCACACAGCTGTCACTCAGTAACCACACTGTTGTTGGTGGGGGTCGGGGATGGGCTGCTTCCCATCAGGTTGAGTCATCCCAGGCAGAGACTGCTTGCTCCCTGACTTTCCCAGTGCCAAGCAGAGGAAGTCCCCTCCTTGGAGGGTTCAGAGTCTGGGGCTGGGGGGAGGGAAGTCCCCCGCCTCTTAATAGTCTCTCAGGACATTCGTCTTATGAACTTGGTCATTGTGCATTCACTATTGACAGAGTGGTTACAGGTGTGGCCGGGATGACAGTGGAGCTATTTAGGGGTGATTTTCATCCTTCTGTTGAGGTTCCTCATTTGAGGTTAGGGAGTGAATGATCTACAAAATGTGGATCTCCTATTTCATCAACAAAGAGCTTTTAGGTGTCTAATGGTTGAGTAGAGCAGTCCCTGAGATGCATCCTGGGCTAGTTCTTGCGCATTAGAGACACCTCAAGATCCCAGCCCAGATGCGCCCCCCCCTCCCCTGATACCATCTTGCTCATGCCAGCCCAGTCCCTGGGATGGTTACTCAGCAAAGTTGCATAACCCTGGGAAAGGAGGCCATCAGGGTAGACACTGGCATCACGGGAAGCACTGTCATGGGTGTCCTGGACTATGGCTCAGACACAACTGGCGGTTTGATTTTTTTTTAATGAATTTCCAATTTCTCTGGGCTCCAGTTTCCTCATAAAACAGGGGATTTTATTAGATGAACTGCAAGGTCATCTGCAAATTTGAAAGTTCTGAATTTCTATATCTAACCTGAATCCCTCCTGCTGTTATTTGAAGCCAACAGAGACTGTATATTGGTACATATACTGATACTTGGAAATAGTGGCCAACATTGGGTACGTCCTAGAGGGTTGTGGTTTTTAGTCTCTTTTTTAAAATGTTTATTTAGTTACTTAGAGAGACACAGAGAGAGAGAGAGAGATGGGGGGGGCGGGGCAGAGAGGGAGAATCCCAAGCAGGCTCCATGCTTTCAGCACAGAGCCCGATGGAGGGCTCGATCTCATGAACCATGAGATCATGACCTGAGCAGAAATCAAGAGTTGGATATTTAACCTCCTGAGCCACCTGGGCACCCCTTTAGTCTTTTCTAGAAGAGCTTTGATGGGATTGTTTTCTAGTCAAACATTTAATGGGATGTATCTGCCTGTTAAAATCGTTGCCACCACCTTGGGGATGGGCCTTCTTTGTGCTCGTATTTGCAGCTTGTCTGTAAATGGCAGAGCTAAGCTCCGCAGGAAATCTACTTATGTGGGATCCAGGGATCCAAGTGGGTTGTCCACAGGGCAAAGGAAGGTTTCAGGCCTCTGAACTTGCCCTTGCTACTCTACTTTCTAGAGCCTATTATATGGTATCGTAAGCAGGGAATGGTATCGACCCCGTGTTTGGGGCTGCTCTTGATTCTGCCCAGCTCTCTGAGAGCTGGGGAGAGAATATGTGCTTTTTTTTTTTTTTTTAACTTTAATAAAACCCAAAATGAGTCTTCATTAAGGGCTCCATTAAGAAGCCACTGTTATTCTTGGCACTCATTAGCATTGCTGCTTACTGCTCAGTTTCCACACTGGTGCTTTCCCAGGGCTTCGCAGGGCCCCCTCTCCATGCTGGAGGGCTGCTCTTGAGAGAGACTTTAACTGGCTGAACCTCAGAGGTAGAAGAATCTGGACTTCCTCAGTCTACCTGACCCATTCCCCTGTCTCTGGACAATTGTCAGGTAGGGCCTCTCCCAGCAGTCTGTTGAAGGGCTTGTAGATCTTGGTGGGAGTTCTTCCTCTTGCCTGACTTCCCTCTTTCACTGTAGTGGGAGCCAGTTGTGAACCCTTCACTAGTGTAATGAAGAGTATCTTTCTTTCTAAGAGCACTTTGCCTTTTCTCTCCTTCTGAGTTCAAGTCCTAGATTAATTTTGATACCTGATGAAAGCTTTCTGTATCCCTAGGGTAAAACCCATCCTTAGATAACATATCTCTGTAGGTTAAGTGTCTCTTAGGGTCATGCCCATCTCTCCCGCACTTGTGCCTCTTCTATTTCCTTAACTCCCGTGGTCATCCTTGTTCTCTCAGGACAACTCCCAGGCCTTTATCAGGATCTGTGGCTGCCTGACCCCTTCCTCCAAAAGCACTGCCTAGCTTTCATTAAGTTCATACTGTGTACCAAGCACTGTGCTAGGTCTTCTATCTCATTTGCCCAGAATTGCGATCCTACCAACAGATGGGCATGACTGGTACCATTTTGGAAATGAAAACAAAACAAAACAAAACAAAACAAAAACCAAAAACTGAGGGGCACCTGGGTGGCTCGGTCAGTTAAGCGTCCAGCTTTGGCTCAGGTCATGATCTCATGGTTCATGAGTTTGAGCCCCACGTCAGGCTCTGAGCTGTCAGCATAGCCTGCTTCAGATTCTGTCTCTCCCTCTCCCTGCCCCTCCCCTGTTCAACTCTGTCTATGTCTCTCTCAAAAATAACCACTAATAAATAAATAAATAAATAAAAACAAAAACAGAAAAACTGAATCTCAAAGGGATTCAGGTCTTTGGCTACACAGGCACCAAAAAGGTAAATCCAGAACTGAACCCAGGTGTCCTGACTCCAGGTAGGATTCACCACTTGTGTGAATTTGAGCCCTACTTTGGGCTCTGTGCTGACAGTGTGGATCCTGCTTGAGATTCTCTTGTCTCCTTTCTCTCTCTGCATCTCCCCTGCTCGTGTGCACTCTTGTTCTCTCTCTTGCTCTCTCTGTCTCTCTCTGTGTCTAAATAAATAAATAAATAAACAAACTTAAAAAAGGAAAGAAAAAAAAGATCTTGGATCCACGGCTAGTGGCTAGCTGCTGATATGACAAAAAAATTAGACTAAGTTCTCTCACACATCAGAGTTTCCATGTCCAAGTATGTGTGGTTCCTTCAGTGTAGCCCGCTTAGAAAGTTTGATACATATGCCGCTCATGTCATGTTGTCATCACCTTTGGAAACCCCCTGTGGCATTTGGTCTTGACTATTGGTGAATATTTTATCTTTTTTTTAGGGTGAACTGTATCTTTGGAAATACCCTGAAGTCATTTGGATTCAAACCTGAAATATAAGGTAAGGCACCAAAATAGGTGATTCTATTTTGGCTTACTACCTTTTGAAACATTTCTCAGGGACATGCAGTGTAGACATTCACTGTTTCACGGGTCCCAGCTTATGTGCTGTACGGAAGCTTTCTTGAATGTCTCAGAAACTTGACCTGTGAAATAAAGCTTGAGTGGCTCTTTGATGGGGAAGGGGTGAGGGAAAGGTGGGCACTGATGCTCAAAACCAGGTGGCCCATGACCTTTCCTCATGATTTTGAGCTACTTCGTGGGCCTGGGGAGTTGGAGTTCCCCTTGGCAGAGACATTGACTCTCTGATCCTGGGTCAGCTGGGGCATCAGTGGCAATCGATGATCATTTTCTTGCCAAAGGTGTTGCTTAGTCGGACTTTATCTGAAGACACAATAAATAGAGATGATTTCTTTTCTGTCCATGACAAGAGTGTGGCTCAATTTGTTACGAAGCAGTATCCTGTATGTGTGTGTGTGTGTGTGTGTGTGTGTGTGTGTGTGTGTTTACAAGAGTCTGTTTCTTTGCCTTAGCTAGACAATTCAGCCATCATTCTCAGTTAAGTATCTTTTTCAATGAACTATATCTTCTACCTTTCTCAGTATTTTCAGGGAGGGCTTCAGGGGGGCAGGAGAGGGGCTGGACAGTTGCTTCTGTCAATGTGAGTTACCTGGAGCCTGTGAGATACTATTGTCTTGGACATCATCTCACTTCCGTACACTTCTTTGAGCCTCTCAAGTGTCGTCTTTGCAAGATTTCCGTGACTTTGGCCCTGACTGGGCTTGATTCTCAGGCTTCAGGCATATCGTCACTTTTTGCTGAACCAACCCAGCATATACTTCCTGTCTGCATTAAGCCGGCTGGGACTGGCTGAGGTGGAGATGAGAAATACGTATGTGACGGGCTGACATTGAGGAGTTGCTGCTATGGGCTGATACATGTCAGTCTCTCCTGCTTTCAGGGAAAACCTGTCTGGTGAAGTTATTGTCATATGAAGATTGTGCATTTTATTAATTTTTTAAATGTTTATTTTGAGAGAGAGAGAGAGGGAGAGAGAATGAACATGAGTAGGGGAGGGGCAGAGAGAAAGGGAAACAGAATCCCACGCCGACTCTGTGCTGTTAGCCCAGAGCCTGGCATGGGGCTCCATCTCATGAGCAATGAGATTGTGACCTGAGCTGAAATCAAGTCAGGTGCTTAAACAACTGAGCCACCCAGGCATCCCAAGATTGTATACTTTAACAGGGCCCCCTGAAGTTGTACCCTTGCCTTTGTTAGTTTAGATAAGATCAATGAAAACTTTGGAGAATTACTCCACCTCTGTCAGCCTCAGTTTTGTCATCTGTGCAGTAATAATAACTACATCCTGGGAGATCGTGAGGACCAAATGAGATGATTCATACAAGGAGCTTGTTTTGTGACTGGTACATAACAGATGCTCAG
This sequence comes from Proteles cristata cristata, assembly GCA_017311185.1. NCBI lineage: Eukaryota > Metazoa > Chordata > Mammalia > Carnivora > Hyaenidae > Proteles > Proteles cristata. The sequence goes on along the minus strand of JAESUZ010002552.1, from coordinate 1,419,339 downwards.
AAATGAAAGCCATTATTGTGATTACCAATAGTGACTCTGGTTGGATGTGAGCTGGGGCTGTTTTGGGTCAGGTGAACTGAGCACAGAGCAGGCACGCAGCGGGCTGGGGAACTGTCCGTGGTTCTGCCTCCATTTAGCTGAGATCAGTGAAGGTCAGTAACCACCTATATTGTACCAGGTATTCTTCTAAGCACCAGATTCTTTAGACAAAGGGAAAACCTGTTATTTGGACTCGCAGACAGTCTCATATGCGCACAGGTGAGAGTGTGTGTGACATGCCTTGTTAGTAAGCATGGCCTATCTCATGTACATGCATATGTGTAGGCATTTATAAAACATTATATGCGTAATGTGAATGTATTCTGTGTGCGTGTGTGTTCCGTGGGAATGAATGGTTGGGGGTTGAAGTGAAGGAGGGATATTGCTATAACGTAGCTCACCTGGGTAAACTAGGTGGTGAGAAGGCCCCAGCTTGGCCACGAGGAGAGGCTGACATCCTAGAACTTCCTGGAGACACTGAAAAGTACATTGCCCCCCACCCCATGTCCCTTCTGGCCCACGAGAACAGAGTAAATCTGAGGCCAGAGTGGAGCTGCTCTCCTGCTGGGCACTCCAAACTAATTTTCTGGTACATTATACACTTGGCCTTTTGAACAATCAATAGCCTTAAATGCTGTTTGGTTCCTGCAGCCAAATCCAAAAGAAATAAGACATAATCCATCTGGCTGATATGGCCAGAGCAGGAAGGGAAGGAGAAAGAAAGAGGGGGGCGAGAGCTACCCTGGGGAGTCTCTACTTGGCTCAGAGAGGCAGGGCACTGGAGGGACCTGCCAGCTCTTGAGAGAATGGGCCTTTAAGAGATACTGATGGCTGGCTAATCACAGCCCCATTTGTCTCAATGCATCCTACCCACAGAACTGTCACTGCGGCAGTAGTGGAGTTCAAGTGGGGAAAGGCTGGGATAAGACTCAGGACGCAGGATTCAGAGCTAGGGATGCTGTGGGTGTTTTAGAATCCTAGATGGAAGGATTTGGCTTGGGTCTTAGTGTGGGGTTAGATTTGAGATGTAATCCCCCAGAAGTCCTAAGATGGCACTAGGCAGGGTATTCCTGGGGAACGGGGATCTAGGGTCCCAGAACAGGCTTGGTGCTTCTTGGAGGAACCCACACCTGGCTTGAGAGAAGAGAGCATGATCCATGCAGGCCCTGCCCTGGGGCTCCATCTAGCAGAGGGTGGGATGTGAGGAGGTACATGGAGAATGAGAGGGGGTTCCACAGATTAGGAGCAAGTGCAGAATCAGCCTCCTTCAGAGCCTGTGCTCCCACAGGGTGGAACTCATTGCAGGATAAACAGCAAGTACTGTAGGTATCCCTGGTCCTTCTGACAGCCTAGCTGAGGGGGGGGCTGCATCCCAGGGACCCCCAGGAGTCCTCTGCTTCTCTTCCACCCTCAAACCTATGCCCCTCTCAGAGGGACGAATTAAAAGAGTCAAGTGCCCAACTCAGGGCTCATTTTCCGCATCTCTTTAAGAAATGGTCACTGTCTAGAGACAGGTAGGTGGAGAACGCAGACCTCTGCTGGGCCCAGGGGTTTGGGTCATTTCCCTTAGGGATGGAATACCCAGACAGTGGGAGAAATGATGTTCATGGTGTGAAGTATAGCAGCCTGGTGGGGTGTGGGGGAGGCAGGAAGGGCACATCTTCCCAGAGGATTATCTGGGAGTGGCTTCCCTGGGGAAGGCTTGTGGGTGGAGGGGTGGGTAAGAGGGGGACCGCACCTCTCTTGCCCTACGCTGCACCTGGCTCTGGGGAATGGAACTCACTCTAACTGCTTGTCTGCATCTTCAAGCACTGCAGGTGACCCCTTAGTTTCTGAGAGCGGTGGAATTGGGGAGGGTGGGAAGACCAAGGAGGGTGGTCAGGGGCCAGGGCAGAGGGGCCACAGGCAGGATACAGGGAGCCTAGGGTGGACGCATCACCCATCCAGAGGGAGCCTCAAGACAGGCGGGTGGGACTAACTTGGGGAGTGGTGAAGCCGGACTCGGCATTTGTTTGGGCCACTGGAGGCTTCCCAGCTACCCATAGCCAGAGCCCGGGGAGCCTCCTGCGGCTTGGCTCTACCTGGCCCTGCTTAGCTGGAGAGCGGTTTCGGCTTCATAGGTCCAGGGCAGCTCAGCCTTCAGCTGCCGCAGCAGCAGGAATCCAGTGGTGGCGGCAGCTCTGTGATAAGGGCGGGGCCTGCGCACTTCTCCGATGGGTAATTATGCTTGGAGCATGTTCTATGGAGATGCAGGGCTTGTCTGACAAGGCACGCTCTTGTTCCTGCTGCCAAGGCAGCTCCAGAGCAGAGCGGAGAGGCCAGGGGCTGGAGGTGACGTTGCCGCTTGGGGAACCTGTTGTGGATAATGAGCTGCTGATCCCGAGGGGCACTCATCCAACTGGGCATCCCCGCCCCTCCCCCGGCCAGGGGAAGGAGAGCAAGCGGGGGCTCAGCAAGAGGACCCTTTCAAAATAGGGGGCACTGGGGAATGCCACACGCTTATGGTAACGATGATAACAATTTATTGTTCACGATTGTTATTATAGCAGAGACTCTGATATTTATATTGTGTTCTGTCCCTTTCAGAGCATTTCCACATTTGACTTTCTCCATCCTTCTTTCACGTGGGGAAGGATCTTTATCCCTACTTGAACAGGGAGAACCCGAGGCGAGTGGTCCAGATCACAAGGCAGAGCCATGTCCACAGCCTGGTTTCACGACTTGGGTTTCAGAGCTCCTTCTCTGTCTTCCAGGTTGGGCAGTAATTCTCTTCCGGCCACTCGCCACTCCCCCGCCTGGTGTCATTCTGGATGCTGCGTGTGAGGTCGCAGGGCAGGAGCTGGGGGGGGGGAGGGCGGGGGAGGAGACCTGGGTCCCCACATAGGGATGCACCTGCGGTGGGACAGGCCTGGCACAAGAGAGGGAGTGAGGCTGATCTGAAGGCATGGGCATGAGCAGTGAGCCGGGCCCGCCGTGTATTTCCGCAGACTTGGTGCCGCAGCTGTGCCGTCATTCTGGGAGGAAGCTGTGATGCTGATTGCCATCTGCGTGAGCAGGTCCTCTTTAAAAGACACGGTGTGACAAACAGCCCTTCCCGTGCAGCACGCATGTGAAAATGCTGCCAATGAACACCCCGTGGATTCTGCACTAAAAACCTGGGAACTGGAAAAGATGACAGGGTTGTTCGGTAGGGCTGAGGTAAACCAAGGAGGGCTTCCTGTTGGAGGCAGTTCTGAGCGGGAACTGAGCAGGAAGGAAGCAAATGACAAGTGCGTGAGAGGCAGGACAGAGGGCCAGGGGCCAAGGGGTGAAAGGCTTGGGATGGTGAGCATGTTAGCTTGGATGAGCCTAAGGGTGAAAGAACTGAGGTGGGTGAAGGGCCAAGATAGCTGGGGATTGAGGTGGAAGGTCAGATGTGAAATTGATAAGCTAGAAATTAAGGAGGCTCTGAGGATTGTTAGAAGGGAGAAAATAGGGGCGCCTGGGTGGCTTAGTCGGTTGGGTGTCCGACTTTCACTCAGGTCACGATCTCGCGGTTCGTGGGTTCGAGCCCCGCGTCGGGCTCTTTGCTGGCTGCCAGCTCAGAGCCTGGAGCCTGTTTCAGTCTGTGACTCCCTCTCTCTCTGACCCTCCCCTGCTCACGCTGTCTCTCTCTCTCTCTCTAGAAATAAATAAAACATTAAAAAAAAAATATCAAAACAGGGTGTGTAATGCTTTGCAAAGCTCCGTGTAGAATGAAGGTTGGATGGAGAGACCGGACAGGTGTGGTCCGTTCTGACTTAGAGCCCCAGATGCTAACCATAGAACCTGGAATTCTCTGGATGGCTGCAGGGCCTTAGGACCCTCTGCGCATTCTGACCCAGGTTGGGCTGTGTTCTGGTACTTGGCAGGTTAGATAGCTCCCCACACCTCATTGCCCCGCCCCATGGTGCCTCCAGTAACCCAGCTGCTGGGACCCAGCTTCCCCTCTACAGGACACCGGTTCAGTGCTGGATCCTGCCTCAGGCTCCAGGAGAAATCGTGCTGCTCTGGGAAGATGCCCTGCCGCTCCTTCTGCTCTGCTCTGGGGTGATTGATGGCGGCGGGGAGGTGGGTGAGCCGCCTTCCCTCGCCCAGCCTGGTGCAGATGGCTGGAGTGGGTGGGAAGCAGACTCCCAGGGTAGCCGGAGAGGAAGTGGCAAGGAGGATAGGCCAGGAGATGCCCCAGATGCCCCAAGGGTGGTTCTAAATGAAGGAACTGGTTCCAGGGGCCGCGAGATGGTTGCAAAGTACCAAATAGCTTAATGTTGGATTCTTCTGAGGAGCCAAAAAGCAACGTTTTGCTGACTGATTTCTTGGTTTGTCAAGGCCACCGTGCACCAGGGCCTTGAAAGATCCGTGATGGTGGGGAGTGAGGGGAAACTGAGGCCCAGGAAGAAGGAGGTGTTTTGCTCTGTGTGTTCTGTGAGTCCCACTGTGAAGCGGCTTCTCTCTGGACTCCCACAGAGTACAGTTGGGAGGGGATTCTCTGTGTCTCTCTCTGCCAGGCCTTCCTGAGGAATTTTAAAGGGACAAATCCTCTTCTCTGGATTGGGGGTGGGGGGAACCCAAGAGCTATAGGCACCTGTAAAACCAATTTAAAAATCAGTCTAGCCAACCAGCCCCCAAAGGAACCAAAGGGAGCTATAGAGTAACTCAAAAGCAGACACTAATGGAGGAGAAAAGAAATGTAGTTACATATTCATCAGCTTTTAAATATTCATGAGGATTGTAAAGCAGATTAATTTTCATGCCTCATTTCTCCCGCGGTTCTCGCTGTCCATATTTTACCGCAGCAGCAGAAGAAAAAACTGGACCACTTGGCCGGTGCCCTTGCTATCACTTAAGGAGCAGTGTGTGTGCTCGTGTGTGCGTGTGTGCGTTTATGGGGGTGAAGGTGTTTGTCTCCCAAGGGGTGGGCCTCTCCGGCCAAGCCAGGACAATGTGAGGACAACGGCAGGACCATGCAGGGAGGTCACGGAGGTGTCTGAGGGAGGGGAGCCATCTGGCGCTGAGAGGACCCTGGAGGCATTGAGTTCATTTCTGGCCTCCCCAGGGTGAAGAGGGAAAAAAGACCTTCACCAGAGTCAGCAAGGGTTTCCTCTACACTCCCCTAAACTAACTGTCTGAGACGAACGATCCACAGATGGACTGAGGTGCGACAGAGCAGGGGTGGGAGCACCAGACGGGGTGAGGAAGGTGCGGGAGACACTGAGGGACAGAGGGAGAGCACCCAGGCGGGAGCGGAAACGGAGAAGGCAAGGAAGGAGTGGCTAAGGGCCCGTGTGTTCCAGGTGGAGAGCGTTAGATGAAGGGACAAAGGGTGAAATGGTGAGGTTGGAGGTTAGATATCTAGAAGGACTTACAGATCCTGGGGCTATTGGACCGTCTCTCTCTGGGGGTGGGAGAGGGCTTCCCTTGAGTCAGAGGCCAGCTGCCACTACCCCACAGAGTGGAGGGAGCCTGGGACAAGAAGAGGCAACGGGACTACTCGGGAAGCACAGCCAACAGGTGTCCTGCTCAGAGGGACCAGGTGGAGCTCAGTGTCAAGTGCAAGGTATCAAGGTGAGCCATTCGAGGGCCAAGGGCAGCAAATGTTGTCCAGAGTCATGAATGCGAAGCAGGCAGCCTGCGAAGTAGCAAAGATGGGCCCTGGGGGACGGAGTTGCCGACGCAACCTCTCCTTGAGGTCCTGGTGCGTGGCTCCTGGGCTCTGAGGCCATTTGACAGCCCTTAGTGGTTTGGACAACTTTCTTGGAATAAGGGGAGGGATGGGCTGGCCCTTCCTGGCTTGCCAGCCCCTGTCCCCTGTCTGTGGAGGCAGAAGGGTATTCTGTGGAGGACAGTCCTCGGGGTGCTCTCTGGTAACCTTCGGGTATCACTAGGCCAGACCTCCCGGAGGGGTTCCCTCCCTGGCCTCATTCCCTCCATACTGCCTTGGACCTTGCCCCTGAATTCTCAACCAGAGTCCAGCTGCCCGATGGATACGTGCACATGGATGTCTAATACACATCTCAGACCTAACACAGCCATGCTCTCGTGTCCCCAGCATGCAGACCTGCTGGCCGGCAACTGGCCCTATATCGGTCAATGGCAACTCTGCCCTTCCAGATGATGATGCGACAAAACTAAGGAGTCATCCTTGATCCTTTTCTCGTCCCGTCCTTCAACATTAACACCCGGAATCTTCTGAGTTCACTTCCCCGAGCTCTGTGGCCACCATCCAGGCCCAAGCCCCCACCTTCTCTTATCTGGATAATGACAGTAACCATCGGCTCTCTTTCTGGGGCCTATGGGGGCTCCTCGCAGTCTGGCCCCTCCCCTTGAGCAAGCCAGGCCTGCATGTGGGGCTCCCTCCTTCACTTCCTCTAGGACTTTGCTCAGTTTGCCTTCCTAGGGAGGCCTTCCTGAGCACTGCCCCCTTCCTCAGTTCTCTCTGTCTCTCGTCTTGCTCTATTTTTCATAGAACTTTCATCTTCTAACATGATGCACGATTATTACATTTTTTATTGTTTATTGGCTGCTCCTCCCCTCCCCAGACTATTAGCCCCACTAGGGCTGGGATACTGTCCAGTTCAACGCTTTATCCTCTGCACCTAGAGTAGGGCCTGGCACATCCGAGCTCTCACAGGAGATTTCCCCAATGAGCAATTATGGACCAGGAAGCTTCCCCTTCTGCCAATGGAGAAGTAACCGCTCCAGTGACTGTGCATCTGATGAAAACAATGGAAAAGTGGGTAAAATACCCCAAACCACTACTTTCAGACAGTAGGCAACAGGTAGCACAAGGTGGTCCCCGGGAGAAGAGAGGCCCCACTTTCACATCAGTTTACCCCCAGGCCAAAGCAAAGGACAGAGGGAAGTCCCAGACAGAGCCTGGGGGGCTGCATGGGGGAAGACTCAGGTTTGGGGATGGGGACTGGGGCTGTGGAGGCTGGAATTTGTGAGGAAGAACACCCGAGAGGGATGCCGCTGTCCACGGAGAGTTCTGAAAATCTGCAGAAGGGTCCTCGAAAGTTGAGCCGAGCACTGATCTCCGCATAGTGGGGTGGAGCACCACGGGGTTCTGCTGGGAAGCAGAAGGATGAACAATTCCTGAGCTCACACAGGGCTGGGGAGCGTTCAGAGTTGTCCCCGTGAGGGTGGAGAGAGCTTATAGCACATGGCACATTGGATACAGTCCTCAGAAGGATGTGAGCTTCGTCAGAGGCCAAAGGCTGCCCTGGCCCATCCGGTAGAGCTTGAAAGCAGGGTTTCATAGGATCACAGTGTTTCCAAATAACTGCAAGCCAGAACAAAGCCCAGCTCTCTCTAAAGGCATACGGCAAAGTCCAGATCCCAATGTAAAATTCATACTATCCATCGCCTAATAATTAAAAAAAAAAAAAAAAAAAGAGTCATGCGAAGAAAAAGGAAAACATGACCCATAGCCAAAAAACAAATCAATCAACAGACACAGACCTCCTACCCCCACCCCCTGCCCTCAAATAAGAAAGATGGTGGAGTCAGCAGACGAGGATGGTAAAGCAGGGATTACAAATTTTCTCCATATGCTCAGAACTGGGGAGGGAAGCATGAATGCAACGAGGAGAAGAACGGAAGGTTTCGGAACGCACACAGAACTTCCGGAGGTGAAGACAGAATCGCTGAAGTGAAACCCTATTGTTAAACAAAGAAGTGATTTTATTTCTGCTGCAGCTACTACCAAAACCATATGGAGGGTGGGGGCACTTTTCCCTTCTAGCTTATTCTCCCAGCAGTCAGTGCTTGTCCCTCCCCCTCCCCTGCTCGTGAGGGCACTACATTTGGTTTCTCAGTTCCCCAGGACTCTGGAAGACCAGGCTCCTTTTCTTTTTTCTTCTTTTTTTTTTTTTTTAAATGTTTTATTTATTTCTAGGAGAGAGAGAGAGAGAGAGAGAGAGACAGCGTGAGCAGGGGGAGGGTCAGAGAGAGAGGGAGACACAGACTCTGAAACAGGCTCCAGGCTCTGAGCTGGCAGTCAGCACAGAGCCTGACGCGGGGCTCGAACCCACGAACTGCGAGATCATGACCTAAGCAAAAGTTGGACGCTTAACCGACTAAGCCACCCAGGCGCCCCGACCAGGCTCCTTTTCTGTTCGACCCCCACAGTCAGTGATCCTCCTGAATCTCATTTCAGCTGATGTTTCCTGAATCCCTCCTGTGTCTTCTGGTCGGAGCACTCCGCCACCTGTCCAGCTCCGTGGTGCGCCCCTCCTCTCCATCAGGCTCCCTTTATCCAAGTTGTGACAGAAATCTTATAATGGGGCGCTAAGCAAGAGCTGGCCTGCCTGTTGAGTTCTACACTGAGTCCAGTTGGCACAATGCAAGGAAGAAAGGGGCGAGGTTCAGGAGATCAGTGGGGTAAAGTACTTAGGGAGAGAGCAGACTTCCTTAGGAGGTCAGGGAAAGCTTCCTGGAAGAGGTGGCATGTCTGCAGGGTTTTGAAGGATAAGGTTTGGGCCAGTGGAAATTAAGGGACAGGCACTGTAGGTGAAGTAGGGTATTGTATTGTCCTCCCCTCCTGAAGCCCCAGGCTGCCCCCTTCTCTCGGGGTTCCAGTCAATTCTCTTGCTGTCAGGAGGCACCCAGATTTCCCCAGCAAACTAGTGACACCAGTACAGGCAGCTTCAGAACCCAGTTACCCTTCACCTCCTTGGGCTTGGACCAAATGGAACGAGGCCCCAGATGGGCGGTTTGTGTTTCCAGGACAGATTCAAAGACCAGCCTGAGGGAACAGGTCTGAAGCATGACTAGATGACTCAGTCTCTCTGGCCCTAAGCCCCCCATCCAGCTGCTCCTTGATCCAGGCAGCCCTGCCTGGTTTGGGGGCATTTGAGCATCTCACTTCTCATCTTTCTCTCATTTCGTTTTCCCCCTCCCTGCCCCCACTGTCTCCCATCTTCCATCTTGGGTGTGGCATGATCAGCTCCCATCCTCCATCTTGAGTGTGGCATGATCGGCTCCCAAAAGGGACTCCGTGTTTCACAGGCTGCTTCCCACATATCACCTGGCCTGCAGGGTTCCTCTGGGCAGGGGTGGGTGTGTACAGACAAGCAGGGTTGGGAGAGTGGGCACATGTGCCCCTCCTTCAGGCATGTTTGGTATAGATAAGGACAGCTTGTCAGCCATCGTGATGTCACCACACAGAACCCAAGGTGGGAGGTCCAGGAGCAGGGTCCCCAAAGCGGGAGGTATGAGCGAGGGAGGTGGGGAGCTCAGACACGGGCTTCGTGGTGACGTGTGCACCCCTCCTCACCTCCCACCTTCCCGGGTCTGCCACGTCGTGGCTTTCATGTGTCACCCAAGCCAGATGTTCCTCCTCTGCCTCCCCCGCGGAAGGGTGGAGAGGTGGTGTTCACCGTGTGTCTGCCAGGGAGTCTGGGTGAGATCTCGATCCCCCTAGGGCTTCACCCACCTCAGACCTCAAGCCCCGGGCTGAGGCAGTGCTGCCGTGGCCCCGGGTGCCAGGTGGGTTCAGTCAGGGGAGTGCTCAGGGAAGGCCCCATACTGGGGTGGTGGTGAGCCCTCACTTCAGTGCCCGGTGGAGCTGGGCCTGAATTTCATTGCCACTATCTGTAGGCTCCAGACGAGTTACCTAACCTCCAATCCTCAGTTTCCTTATCTGTGTAAGTGGGATAATTGCACTCCCCCACCTTCCAGTGGGGACATGTTGGGCCCCGAGTAAATGGCAGGTGGTGTTGTTTCATGGTTGACGGGCTTGCCGAGAGGGCAGAGGCAGGGCCCCCACAGGCCTATCCTGACCCCCCTCTGCCCGACTCCCCACCCCAGCTGCTTTGCTAAGCCCCCAGTTTCTGGACCTTTGTTCTGGATCCTTGTCTGACAGCCCCCCAGAGGGACACATTGCATCCTTAATTGCAATTCTCTTGCTCGGCAAAGCCATCAGCACCTAATGTCCCATGTCATTGCTGCTTCTCTGCCTGCGGACATCTCACTTGTGGGGGCTGCTCAGCCACCCAGGGCAGCTCCATCTGGTCAGGACTGGCCATGGTCGGGAGAGAGGGGTGGGCAGGGCCTGGATGTGCCAGTGATGCTTTGGTGATACTTTGCTTACAAATAACTTAATTTCAGAGGGCAGAGGTCTCCGTGACTCTATCACTGGTCCTTTCTACCACTTTAGACTTTTATCTATGGCCCCCTAGAAACCACAGGGGTTCTTCTGGTCTCTTAACACCAGAGCTTTTTCTGTCTCCTCAGTGCAGGGAAGAACCCTGAACCCAGGAACAAACCACCTCTCCACCCCCACCAATGTAGTTCTGATGCCCATGCAGAGTTTTAAGGTGGAGCCCAGCAAAATGTCAGGGCTGGGGCGAGCATGTCCTGGGGGCTCGGATTCTCCTTCCCTGGGTTCCGGGGCAGGCCCCCTCCTCTGGGCAGGCACCTGCGTGACCCTGGTCTCTGCTCACACCTGAGGAGCGTCCAGGGACATAGCCCCTCAGGAGTCCATGTTCAAGACTGGCCCAAGGATGGCATTGGCTGCCCCCCCAGTTCAGGACAATGGACTGTTCAGAGGAAGTCCAGGGGTTCCCCATATTTGAGAAAAAGCTCGGAACAAGGCCAGGGGGAGAGGGAAGAGGAGCCTCTCAGCTGAGGCTCTTGTCCCCCTCCCTGCCCCTCCCCTGCCCTCAGGGCCAGGTTCCTGCCACCTCTATTCCCAGGCTCCAGGATGTGTCTCTTTTACCTTGAGCCCAGGAAGAGACACAAACCCCTTTGCTGGTTCCTCTCAGCGCTGCTGGGATCTGCTGGCATTTTCACAAAGGACTTCCACAAATACTAAGGGAGAACAAAAGGGAAGTAATTACAGAAAATACAAACAGCATGAAAATAGTCAAGTTTCTAAAGTACAGGTTTCCCAGCCTCGGATAACCGCCCTGGAGCCCAAGAGGCTGGCCCTCCTTCCTGGCAGGCGCTGTGCCAGGACCCCAGCCTGCCTACACTGGCCTGTCACTGAGGGCCGGGGCCAGGCTGAATCCCCTTGCCCTTCACCTTCCCACCAGAGGGTGTGCCTCGGCCGCAGCTGGCCGCCCGAGCTGTAGGGTCTGACACACTGAATGTGGGTCACTCACCACTGGGCTTCAGGTGGAGGCCTCGACTGTCCTGAGAGCACCTGCTGAGACAGGTAAGCCCGGGTCTCCACCCCCAGGCCTGCTTCACTGCCTCGACAGTTGTGACATTACCATCTGACTCACTGTGGCCCCTGAGTCGTCCTGCTCACACACAGCGGGGAGCATACGGTGGCCATTTATGCAATGGGACCCAACCCCCTGGGCTGAGGTCATTTGGATCGGAACAGGCACCCAAGCTGAGCTGGGCCAATCAGAATTCATCTTTGGGGTCTTGTCATTAGGGCCTAGAAACTGTCTCTTGACGCTGTTCTTTACCACACGTGGGCTTGGGAACCATGGTGAGCATCTCGAGTTTTGACGTCTGCCCAGATGTGCAAGGTGAGGCAGAAGGCGAGATGGCCAGCAGGGACTCCTGACCCCTGGGCTTCCCTGTCTTTGATACCAGTCCTGACTCACGCTTGACCACATTCCTGCCTGCCAGACACTCCTGTGTCCTTTTAGTAAACTTTGCCTTTTATTTAAATGCCAGTTTGAGTCGATCTCTGTAGCTTGCAAGCCCCAAGTCTCAGCCCATCCCCCCACCCCGTGAGTGGGGCGGACACTATAGGGCAGCCAGGCCGTCAGAGAGCCAAAGCTGGGCCCCCGCAGGGACTTCAGTGAGGCGCCAGCAGTCCCTTGGGAAAGCGTGAGAGCATCCAGGAGCATGTTGTGGGTGGGGAGCCCGGGGAGCTCAGTGATGGGGCAGAGCTGGCAACGGGGGACCGTTAGAATATTGCTTGCCCTTTATGATCAACATCCAGCAGTCGGCGAGCAGACCTCTTCTTTCCTTCTGCCGTTCTGCCTTCTGCCCACTCCTCTCTACTCTCTTGCTCCAGTCCATGGGGGTATAATGCACAGACTAGGAGCCTGAAGCTTGAGCTTGAGCCCCAACTCAGGTGCTGATGAGCTGTGTGACCTTAGATAAGTGACTTCCCCTCCCTGGGCCTTGCTTTCCCCCTTCCCCCCACCAAAGAAAAATGATGACCACGGCCCTTTGGTACCATGCAGGGCTCCTTCAGACTTTTCCCTCCCTTAGTCCATCCTTGCCTCTTCACCTGTTTTCTGCCCAGCACGTGCCTCCCCAGCAAACCTTCCCACCTGACTCCACCCCCTTCAGGACCTTCTGATCCCCTTCTGATAGTTCAGGGCCATTGTGTGTTGGGCTCAGGTATATAGGGTTTCTTTGAGCCTTACTTTTGGGTGGGCTGCTGACCCAGTCTCCCCCATCAGAGTGAGACTCCCCAAGGGCAGGGATCCCGTGCTTCCTCCTCCCTCTAGACCCCTCCATGTGCCTGGAGCAGTGCAGGGCCTAGAGAGGGTGCCTGGAGCAGTGCAGGGCCTAGAGAGGGTGCCTGGAGGCAGTCTGTCCTCCTTGACCTGGCCATCTCCTCCTTCTCTTCCCTTTCCTGGCAGGAAAGACATTCCAGAATCTACTTTCTAAACTAAGCAAGAGTTATGGGCTCCCCAGGCCTCTTTAGAAAACTAGCTCCAGCCACGGGAGGGTGCATTCTGGCTAAGTCTCCCTTACACGGCTGCCCCTCCGTCCTGGCATCCTTCTGTCTGCAGAGGCGGCGGTGCGCCCCACCTGAGCCAGCCGCCACGCGCCCACCCCCCTTGCCGCAGGCTCCTTCCCTTCCTCTCCCACTCCCTGGCTCTCCCTCCTGTCGCTGCTACCCATCGTCGCCCCCCTGCCTCTCCCAGCCTTTCTATTCCCATCCTGGCTTGTCTCCCCAGGCAGCTGGGAGCAGGGCGCCTTCGATTTCTCTATTCAGTCTGAGGCGTAGCAATTTTCTGCTCTCCCGTAATTAGGGGAATTTTAAGCAAACTCCCCGACGGATGATTACAGCAGGTTCAATCCAAGCTCCTTTGATCAGGGAAGAATGAGGACGTTGTTGGAATATTCCTCGACCTGCTGGCCAGACAGGCTCTGAGGCGGAAGTCTGGCTCTTGGGCTCCCCCTGGAGGGCTCTGGACTTTCATCCTGGTGCCCGAGTGACCCTCTGTGCTGGGGTCTCCCCAGGGGAGGACTGGGTTCAAATCTTGCTTTGTTAAGGATTATCCCAGAGGTGGCTTCTCTGGCTTTGGGCCCACATCTGGACTCAAAGCCAGGGTTGGGGCTGGTGACTTGGGTGGGGAGGGAAATTGAAGAGGCACATAGGGCCATCTCCCAGGCTCTCGTATGGGCTCTCTCCTTCCCACTGCAGCCTATGTGAATGAAGAGTCCTAGGGTTTTGCAGTGTCCAACCTGCACAGCACACTTGTAACCTTGAACCTGCCTCCAGGAAGCTGGAATGACTCCATTTTTCTAAAATGTCGGAGGCATGTCAACTCCTTCGTGTTGAAAGCGCCTCTTTTCTTTTGTCCATTTCCCTGTGTCTGCTGAAGGTAGCGAGGAATAACAGGGAGAGCATGGCCTTTGGCTCAGCCCACCTAGAGAATGGATTCCTCTGCAGCTACTTCCTGGCTGTGTGTCCTAGGTTAGTTAATGAACTTCTCTGAACTTTAATATCTGTCCTAAAGGATTGTTTTGAGGATTAACTAAGAATAGGTGCTCTCAGTAAATATCATTCCCTTCTCCTTTCCCTGCTCACTTCACACAGTTTAAAAACATCATCTCCTGAGGTGCCTCGGTGGCTTAGTCGGTGAAGCATCCAACTTTCGCTTAGGTCATGATCTCACGGTTCGTGGGTTCGAGCCCCGCGTCGGGCTCTGTGCTGACTGCCAGCTCAGAGCCTGGAGCCTGTTTCAGTCTGTGACTCCCTCTCTCTCTGACCCTCCCCTGCTCACGCTCTCTATCTCTCTCTCTGTCTCCTAGAAATAAATAAACATTAAAAAAAAAATCATTTCCCTTTAGGGCAAACCCTACTCTCCTCTGTCTGTGCTCTGCCCCTCTCCCCCAGCCCTGTGTACCCCTAAAGCTGTACTAGAGAGCAGATTGGGTGTATTAATAGACTATTAATGTCTCTGGCATTCCCGAGCAGTGGGCCTGGCTTTTCCATAGGTTAATTAGGTCATATTTCAGGATAATTACGGCGGTATATTCCTACACTAATTAAGTGGCTTTAAACCATCTCCTCAACGCAGCTCCATGAATCATAATTAAGTCTTACCACCGAGGGCCTGTGCCAGCCACAGAACCCGGCACGCAGCCTGCTCTGCCTGCGCTCAGTCGTGGGAGAGGATGCACTGGAACCATGGGTTTGAAAAGGACTTATTTTCCTGGGATCATGTCGGGATAATTCCTAGTGAATATTGGATGAGGCTTTGCAAGGTTTCTCTTTTGTTTCTACAAGGAGGGAGACGAAGAGAAATACAGTGCTCGTATAGGTTTATCCTCATCTCCTCGCTGCTCTGTTGACCAGATTTGAATAGATTCCCAGAGGATGCGAGCAGGGGTGAGGGAGGTGATGCCAGAACCCATGTCTGCAGGTGTCCGTCGGCTGTGAGTGTGCGTAAGGATTTGCGTCGTACCTGTTCTCCAGGGACTATGTCTACCATTAGCCAGCTCAGTTCATGATGGCCTGGGAAGGAAGACAAAAGCACCAGAAAACACGTGTTTGGGAGGGCCGGATGTGCCTCCTCCTTCCTGATTGTTTTGTTCTTGACGTGCCTTGCGAGTTGAGCAACTCAGACCTCGACAGTGGCCACCGTCTTGGCTGCTGTCAGGTCTAGCCTGAGTCACTGTGGGATTATCGGCACCGTCGTCAGGAGATCCAGTTTTGAGTCTTGGCTCTACAGTTTGCTGGTGGTTACCTTGAAAGCCCTCTGGCCTCCTGACCTCGGCTTCCTTATCTGGAGACTGAAAACAACACCGTCTTGTGGGTTGAACAACACCACTGAAAAGTTGAATAAGACAAATGGAGGGCCACTGACTTCAAGGAGGGGTCAGCAAATTCCGAGCTTTTCTTCCAACCATGGAGAAGGGCTCTCACGGACAGAGCCACATTCCCTTCCAGGACTCCTGGGCACCACGGCACTTATCTTTCTGATGGCTTTTGGGTCTGCTGTGTTCCATTCGTGTTCATGGAAGCCACAGAGGTCCCTGGATGACCAGGATCCAGGACCTCAGGTGCAGTAGCACTAAGCATTCACCACCTGGGGCCACCGGGACACATGTTATCTCCTGAGAGAATATACAAAGCCTGTCTTACCAACTCCTACCACTGGAGCTTGGAGGGGACACCATGGTCGCACGCAGAGGGTGATCATGGGATGTCTGGAAAAGGTTTATGAATCAACGTCTGGGAACCTTGATCCTAGGCTCACAGTCCTCAAAACTCCTGGCCTCTGTGGTTCCCATTCTTCTGTCTCTCTGACTTCACACTATACCATCTCCCCATCCTGCCCCCTACAATCCTGCCTTCCCCAAGCAGCACCTTCCCAGAGCCAGAGTCTCAGGCAACAAAGGGGAAAGGGGGAGACTTGTTTCTGCTCGCTCTCGCTCTCTCTGTCCCTCTCCCCTTCTCTCTGTGGAGAGATAGCCCCTGGCATTTTGAGTAAGACACTAATCAAATAAGGACAGGTCACAATACGCCAGCATCTTCTGTGGAAGCCAGGGAGATGCTCCGGTGTCCTCAGCAAAAGGACAGGGAATTGGGGGACAGGGGGATGGGGGAGGAGGCAGCATTGATTTAACCTGGTTGTCACATATAGCCCCTGGCTTCTCTGACAAGAGAACACCAGGTGAAGGCGCAGATAAGCCCAGCTGGAAAACTGACAGCAATTAAGGCGGCCCTGGCTTCCCACTCGCTGCTGCGGCCTGTGGATTACGGCTCTGTTAGAATAGAGAGAGGTGAGAGGCAAGCGAGGCTTCCCCCCACATACCACCTGTAGGTAGAGGGGAATGAGCCTCGTTCTCCCTGCTGAGCAAATGGCCATCAGGAGATGAGAGCTCTGGGGTGGGGGTAGGGAGGTGGGGGGTGGGCATCCAGTTGAATTCAGATGGAGAAGAAGAGCTGTTTCTTTAGTGGAGATGCAGGTCGGATCCAAAGTGAACTTCCTGCTGTCTGCATTGAGACAAGGACGAGAGGGTGGAGCAGCGGGCAGGGGCCCAGCATGCAGCAGTGTGAGTGGGCCGGCCTCTGTGGGATTGGACGGCTGCCCCGTGCCCACAGAGCTCTTCTGGAAGCAAGAACAGCCTGTTGGAGATCTCAGCCCAGTAGGAGCACCCCTTCTGGAGGGGGAGGCTGGGCGAGGGTGGAGAGAGTACTTGACAAGGATTGGGCAGCAGATAATGGGGGTGGATGGTTCTTCCAGGCAACAGTCTGGAGCCCCAGGGGCCCAGCTCAGGGAGACGGCTCCCCCTGCACATGGCATTCACACTGACCTCTTGTGCCCAGGAAGCCTCCACCATGACATTTAAACAGCGTGTCCACATGTGAACACACATCCATGCGTGTACACTCATGTAATCACGATACATTGGCATGTGGTGGTAGATGATGGTCCTCCCTAGACCACCAATTCAAGGTCACAGTGCAGCCTTCAGTATATACTTTACCTTGCTGGGCCTCAGTATCCTTGTCTATATAATAGGAATGAACAATCCTTTGCCTGCTCACTTCAAAGAGGTGTCATATGGGGCACCTGGTTAGCTCAGTAGGTTAAGCATCTGACTCTTGGTTGCAGGTATGGTCACGATCTTGTGGTTTTGTGAGTTCGAGACCTGCATCAGGCTCTGTGCTGGCAGCACGGAGCCTGCTTGGGATTCTCTCTCTTCCTCTCTCTGTGCTCCTCCCTTATTCACACTGTCTGTCTGTCTCAAAATAAATAAGGTCAAGGTAAGATACAGAGGGTGGGAAAACCCTCTGTAGACTATAAAATCCGCTCCAGCCGTGAGGCCTAGTGAGGGTCTTGTTCTTGTCCTACCTGAGCCCTTCTGGACAAGGGAAGGGTGGGCACAGTGGCAGCTCCTCCACCTCCTCCACCAGCACCCGGCCCGTGCGGAAGAGGGTGGGTGGGAATCACTCCTTCCTTACTCTCGTCAGAGCCAAGGGGGTGGGGGAGGGGCTCTGGGGCTGATGCCCAGTTACACAGTCCGTTGGACCAAACCCAACTCTGTGGAGCATATAAGGAGAAGTCAGTCTCAGGAAGCCCTCACGGGGTTGGCGAGGAAGACCACAAGGACATTAATGCGCAGAAAACAGGAAGACAGCCACTAATAGGTGTCTATCATGGAGGAGAAAAAATACAAAAGAGTGCACGGGAGAAACTATTGGGAGACACAGTGACTTAACTTTTCCCAGAACTGAAGCAACATATACATGTTCAGAGAGGAAGGGTCAAGAGAGTGCTGAGAAGGATAAAGAAGAAAAAAAGCCTCATTCACAGATGTGCGATGGAGACATTTAAGTACATCTGAGAGAGACAGCCTCTGTGTAGGTCACCTGCCAATCAGGAGAACCAGAGTGTCATGAAATGACACTGATGATATTCAGAAACGGTTGAAGCTTGCATAGAGCTATTTGTTTAGCTACAAGTAGGGGTGGAATGAAGATATCATCAGGCATAAAGATGTATGCAGAATGTATTCCAGTGATTAAAAAAAAAAAGTGAGAACATGTAAGATACCAAAAATAGGGCCGAGAATTTATTATTACTCTTATTTTACTATTACTTGAATAAATGATGAATATATATCACAGTCTGAACTATAATCCAGATAATGTCAACATGATAGCAGTCAGGAGAGACAAGAGGTGGGAAGAGACCAAAACCAGAGCAAACCAAAATTGCCAAAATGTCCTGCATGTGATCAAAATAAAAACATACTATCAAATAGCCCTTAGACGAAAGAGAAAATCTTAAGGGAGATTAAAAATTACTCAGAATTAAATGTCAAAAAAAGCTCTGCATGTTAAAATGTATGTCCTACAGCTAAAGTAGTTCCACGAGGAACATTGATAGCTTTAAATATATCTATCAGAAAACAAGGGGCTGGGGCGTGTGGGTGGCTCAGTCGGTTAAGTGGCCGACTTTGGCTCAGGTCATGACCTTGAGGTTCGTGCGTTCAAGCCCCACATTGGGCTTTGTGCTGACAGCTGAGAGCCTGGAGCCTGCTTTGGATTCTGTGCCTCCCTCCCTCTCTGCTCCTCCCCCATTCACACTCTGTCTCTGTCTCTCTCTCTCAAAAATAAATATTAAAAAAAATTAGAAAACAAGAAGTGCTAAAAACAAATGAGTCATGTATTAAAAAAAAAAAAACAGTAGAGAAAACCCAAATAAGCAAAAAGAGAATAATAAAGATTAGAACAGAAATCAATGAAATAAAGAATAATGCCAAGAACAGCAAAAACAGTATAAATGAGTACTGAAAACAAAAGTTTCCCTGAAAAGGCAAAATAAACTTCTTTGAAAAGACCCATAAAATGAACATCAAGAAAACAAGAGATCAGATTTTAAAATAAACTACAGAATTAACCCAGCTCTGCGGAGCATCAAAGGGTGAGAGTCAAAGGTCTCATCCAGGGGTAGGGAGAAAGCCTATGAAGTAGAACTAAAATTTTAAAATATAAAAATAATATTAGAACAATAAACATGTATATGCAAGTATATACATTTGAACCTAGATGAAATGTACAGACTTCTGGAAAATATGCTGAAATAGAGACAAGGTAAATAGAAGGCCTGAACAGACTAATGGGATTTGGAGGAAAGGACCCCTCTTACAGTGCTGACGGGAATGCAAACTGGTGCAGCCACCATGGAAAACAGTAGGGAGTTTCCTCAAAAAGTTAAAAATAAAGCCACCCTGTGATCCAGTGATTCCACTACGGGGTATATATCTGGGGAAAATGAAAACACTAACTTGAAAAGATATCTGCACCCCCGTGTTGCTGTGGAGGGAAGTTGGGATGGGAAGAGAAGGCAGTCTGGACCAATTGTGGTTACAATATTCTACTTTTTGCGATTTTGCGATGGCACAGACACATTTCTAGGCCCCTCCCAGGATCCCGGAGAGGACAGTAGACCTGTATCTGACAATAGCAGTGAAAAATCACAGGGGCCTCAGGCGCTAACAACAAAGGCTCAAGACCACAAAACGGGGGGGGGCGTGGGGAGTCAGGCGGGGGGGAAGCATTACACTTTACGAAAGCCATTACATGAAAGACCTAAATAAAAAAAAATACTATATCCACATTTGGGATGACTTAATTTTGGAAAGATGTCTGTTAGCCTCCAAATTAATTTCTACATTCAATTAAATTCCAGCAGGAATTTTGGGGGGAATTTAACAAAGTGAGTCTAAAATTTCTATTGAAGAATTGAGATCCGCAAATAGCTAATCCAATTAAAAAAGAAGCAACAAAGAAGCAACATTTGTTCTGCTGATAATCAAACTGATTACAATAGAAGCACAATAATAAAAGCAGTGTGTTATTGGCATAGGAACAGACAAATAAGCCGGAGGAACAGAATAAGGGACCAGAAACTGACGTAGACACACAGACATAAACTGAATAAAAACAAGTCTAAAAAAAAACACAAAACTACAAGGGAACTCCCTCTGAGAGAGGTGGCATCGCAAATAGTGAGAGAATGAATTATTTAGCAAAAGTCATCAGAAAGAAGATGCTTCACTGTTTTGGAAATGAATAAAAACTGAATTGGTACTCAACACTAGATTTTTAAAAATTCCCAAGTGAAGAAAGACCTAAATGTGAAAAGTAAAATGATAAGCCCAAGTGGAAGAAAAACATATTAAAAATAACTATGAGCCTCAAAGTGAGCGTTTCTTTCAAAAGATTTAAAACAATAGCCAGACACAAACCATGAGGCACAGAATAAATAGATCTGATCACATCGACATTGGAGACTTTTGTTTAAAAAAAAAAAAAAACCAGAATAAACAAAGTTAACAGAGGAGTAACAGACTGAGAGTAGATATTTTTGGAAGTCTAAAAACTGACAAAGGTTTAATATGCAGCATATACAAAGAACTGCTAATCTTTCTAAGAGAAAAAAGGGAAGAGGGATACAGACCATTCATAGAAATGGCCATTTGAAGAGCTAATAGCTATATAAAGAATTACTTAATTTCTTGAACACAAAATAAGAAGCTGTTGGGGCATCTGGGTGGCTCTGTCTGTTGAGCACCCGAGTTCCGTTTAGGTCATGATCTCACTGTTCATGAGTTCGAGCCCTGCATCAGGTTCGCTGCTGTCACTGTGGAGCCTGCTTCCTCTGCCCCCCTCCGCCTGTCCCCCCAAAACATTAAAAAAAAAGCTATATGGGGCGCCTGGGTGGCTTAGTTGGTTAAGCGTCAACTTTCGCTTAGGTCATGATCTCGCGGTTCGTGGGTTCGAGCCGCGTCGGGCTCTGTGCTGACTGCCAGCTCAGAGCCTGGAGCCTCTTTCAGTCTGTGTCTCCCTCTCTCTCTGATCCTCCCCTGCTCACGCTGTCTCTCTCTCTCTCCTAGAAATAAATAAAAAACATTAAATTTTTTTTTTTTCTTTTTAAAAAGAAGCTATCATTTTATGCCCTCAGACTGGCAAAGAATTAGAAAACTGGAAGCCTATCAAATACCAGTGTGGTCCTCTCCCCCTCCCTTCCTTCTGCCTTCCTCACTACACCTGCCTGCCCAGTAGGGAGGGAGGAGTCACCGCCTGTGGGCCCCTGTTCCTCTTCTGTCCCCTGTTGGCCACAGGACCTGGGCAGGCACATAGTGTCTCAACTTCCTTAGCTCTCATCAGGGGAGAATCATAACCTTGACCCTGCCTGTGGCTCAGGCATCCTTTGGAGCCCTAGAAAACCACAGAGCTGAGGGACTTTTGAGGGTCAGCTCAGGACTCCCTCCCCCATGAAGCTTTAAGTGAATACTCCACCCACCCAGACTGAGAGAGCGCGCCCGCGTGTCCTCCATCCGAGTGGTGTTAACACCCAAGAGATCTCCTCCATGCCTGCAAAAGCGTGGAGGTTATTAGCCGGGGCTTAATAGATACTGATTAATTGATCAAAAGGGCTTGCACTCTCATTGTTTTCCCGGCTCTCCAATCAGACTGAATTCTCTAGAAGAGAAACCTCTTCTTTCTCTTTCCCTCCCTTCTATTTGTCCCATCAACCATCAAATACTTGAGCACCTACCTCAGACACAGTCCCGCCCTCAGAAAGCCCGCATTGCATTCTGGGTGGCCGAGGAGGGAGGAGGCAGTTAAAAGCCGAGGAAACAAATAGCAATAGTAACCGCAGATTCTGAGACGTGGGATGGTCACAAAAATAGACAGGTGCGGAGCCCCTGGGGGAGGAGTTTACTTTAGGTCCAGCAGCCAGGGCGGGCCTCTCTGGGGAGGGGGCATTAAGGTGGGTGGAAAGAAGAGGAAGGGCCGGCTGGTGGCCATGGAGGCAGAGCTGAGGGGGAGCATTCTATTGAGAAGGAACAAACCATGTCTGCACTGGTCCCCAGAGTGTCCGAGTAGGGAGAGGGGGCCAGAAGGACCAGAGTGGGAGGAAGCAGAAGGTGGGGAGGTGGAACCTGAGAGGGACTCAGGAGCAGGTCCCAGTGGGCCACGGAAGGGGTTGGATTTTCTTTTTCGGGGCAACAGGAAGCTACAGAGGGCTTTTTGTTTTCTTTTTAAGTTTGTTTTGAGAGAGACCTAGAGAGTGTGTGGGGAGGAGGGGCGAAGAGAGAGGGAGAGAGACTGAATCCCAAGCAGGCTCCGTGCTGTCAGCAGTGAGCCTGATGCAGGGCTCGAACCCACGAACCATGGATTGTGACCCGAGCCGAAATCAAGAATTGGACACACAATGGACGGAGCCACCCAGGTGCCCCTACAGAAGGATTTTAATCAGGAGAGCCATGTGATCTGTTTTATACTTTTGAGATGCTCTCTGTCAGGGATTGAAGAGGACATGAAACACATTGTGAGGATCAGATCCTTCGGAATGTGGGACCCTCTACAGGACAGACAGCCTATTTGTAGAAGGGGTGGGGGAACAGTTAATGCCTCAGAAGGCTCAGGAGACATCGGCCCAAGGCAGTGGACTGGCCTTGTCTGCATCCTGATTTGAACAAACCAACTGTAAAACGTTGTTTTTGAGGCAACTGGGAAATTTGAACATAGATTGAGTATTAGAGAGTATTAAGGAACGACCGCATGTTAATGGTATGGTAATTAGGAGAAAGGAAAAGAACGCCTTATCTGTGAGAGATATAGATTGAAGTCTTTACAGGTGAAATGGAATGATGTCTGAGATTTGCTTTAAAATACTGCAGGAAAAAAATTTGTGTCTGGGAGAAGAGATGAAATGAGATTAGCAAAATGTTGATAAGTTTTGAAGCTGGGTGATGGTACCCAGGGGTTCATTATGCCAGCTTCTGAAATTTTGCATAATAAAAAGTAAAAAAAATATTTTTTTATGGGAGGGGTTGGAAGGAAACCATCTGCGGACACTCTGCTCATTGCTTCAGGCATAGGCCCACCCTGGCCCAAGCAGAAGAATTTGACCATGAGCTGTGGACTCAGGCACACCCAGTATAGCTCCCAAGTTGGCCAGTTGCTTTCTGTTACCATGGGTAGAGCCGCTCAGTTTCTTATCTGTGAAATGTGGGATTGTTACAAATATTAAATAAAACAGTGCACATAAAGCTCAAGTGTAGTGCCAGGCAATGGTTACTGCTCAATCCCTGGTAGCCGTTGTAGATGCAGTGCAGACTGGGCCGAGGCACGGCACGACTGGATTCCAGAAACTTCTCTCGGGGATCTAGTCTGCAGTATCTAGAAAGCTGAAGCCAAATACATGCGTCAGAGTGTACAAGCCGTCAGGCATGCGCACACTCCCCTGGCTCGCATTCAGGCACCTGCACGCACGCACAGACGCCCCTCCGTGGGGAGGCCTCCTCACGGCACAGCTGAGCAGGCTTGGAGTGTGACCTCTAGGGGAGGCTGGGTGGTCCTCCCGCAGGACCAAGAGCAAGTGAAGCGGGTTCTGCTCAGAGGAGACGGGCTGTGTGGCACCTGGTGGTCCAGGTAGGGGGACACACCTGGAGGTAAAGGCAGTGCCGTGCGGTAAGCAAGGGGCTGCGGAGACATCAGAGGAAGAAGAGGGAACAGGCTGGGGCCGTGGGCCCCTGCAGGGGAGGCAAGAAGAAGTGCCTGACTAGAAATCTCCAAATACAGGAAGAACAAGGAAAGAAACTACCAAACCTACCGGCAGCGTGAAAACAGTTGTTTCCCAGGGGCTTGGTGATGGTCTCCAAGATGCTGACCTTGAGCCGAGAGCTGGATGACCTCACTGGCCCCTCGCTGCTCCTGCGTCTCCCCATCATACCCGCTTCTCTCTCTGCGGTGGGGTCAGAGGAATGCAGTCTGGCCGGGGACCCTTCCTCCCTGTCCTGGGTTTTGATCTGAGAGCCAAGCAGCTTCCAGACCCAAGAAGGAAACGCTTGGGATCAGAGACAGCCCCGATGGTGTGTAGGGAGGGTCAGCCCCGTCTGCCCAGGTGTCAGAAATAATCCCAGGGTCCTATGCCAGAGGGAGAGGAAGCACAAGGGGCCTGTGCCCACAGGATACGAAGTGAGGGGGGGGAGCTGGGGGCAGAAGAGGCTTCTGGAGCTCAGGTCTCGGGGGAGGGGCAGGTGTGCGGAGACAAGTCTGGGGGAGAGAAGGGCAAGGAGGCAGGGCAGAGAGGGCCGCTCCTTGCCCCTTCAGTGCCCCTTCAGCCCCCCGCAGCAGGCACTGGGGCCATGGGCTATGGCTGCAGTTCTGTCGTCATTGTTGGGAAGATGCTTTTAATCAAATCCTAAGTTGAGTGGCGGGAGGGAGAGAGGAGACCCGCTCTACGCCTTCACTTACCCTGTTCCAGAGAACAATTCTGGAGCTGCTAATCCTGCCCCCGTCACATTAACACTAATAAAACACCCTGATGATTCCCACTCTTCAGACATCAACATCTGTTAATTCCAGAGCCTGGCGCCCGCTTCTTAGCGACCTGTATCTGAGTGCAGGGGCCCTGCCTGTGGCTGTCACTGCCTCCTGCCCTCAGTTTGGCCTGGAGGCCCTTGGGGTCAGGGGTAGGAGTGAGGGCTGTCATGGACACCTGTGTTGGAAAGGAGGTTCCTCTTGCTTGGCCCAGTCCTAAAGAATGTGTCCCCCCTGCCCATCCTCAGGAGGATCGGTTTCCCTGGTAGCCCGTTATTCTTGCTCTCACTGTGGAAGGGGGTCCCCCTGGTGGTATGGGGGGCACCTTGCTGGAGCCTCAGGCTTCCTTAGGCCAAACCAGGGCTGGGGGCCGGGGCTCCTTTTGACACAGACCTGATACCCATATGCCAGAAGGTTAAGTGGTTTGCTCAGGAGCTTCTGGGGGACATCTCTCCACAGGGGTGAATGTGGACATCCCAAGACGCTAGTGATCATAGGGGCGTCTAGGAGCAGAGGCCCCCAGAACAACTGCAGCTTTCCCTCGAAGCACCTTTCTTCTCTGAAAAACTTCAGACATATCCGTCTTCTGCTCTACAGCACATACTTTTTCGTTTCATAGTACTTACCAGTTAAATCACTTAACTTTCTCCGGAGAACCTTGGAGTAAATTCACACTCCAGGAAGTGGGCTATGGGCTCACCAGAACCTTGAGGGACTTAATGGACTTGAGTTGGGGCAGCGACGCTTTGAATCATCTGGGCACCTGTCTCACCCATCTTGCTGTGCTCACAAGTAGGATCACTTTTATGGTAGGTGGAGGGGGGTCTTTATTAAGGGGCTAGAGTAGTTTCCTAGGACTAGGAACAAACGACCACACATTGGGTGCCTTAAAACAACAGAAACAAAGTCTCTCACAGTAAGGAGACCAGAGGTCTGAAAGCAAAGTGTTGGCTGAGCCATGTTCCCTCTGAAGGCTCTCCGGGAGGATCGTTGCTTGCCTCTTCCAGCTTCTGGTGGCTCCAGGTGTTCCTTGGCTTGTGACCACATCCCCCTAATCTCTGCCTCTGTCTTAACATCACCTTCTCTGTTAGTCCAGAAGAGGAGCGACCCAGGCTTGTCGTGAGAGAGTATTTAGGGAAAAGCAACCCCCACACCTTGGGTTGTTGACCACTAACCAGGTGGTTCTAGGTTTGGAGGGAAGGAGACCCCTTACCCTGAGACCAGCTTGTGCCCCAGGGTGGCCGGTAGGTGAACAGAGTGAGGGGGTGATGACAGCATTAGTTCCTTGGGCTCAGGCCTTGTGGGTTCATCAGGCTTTGCTGCTCTGAGCACTGCTGGGAGGAATGCCCTATCCTGAGAGGGCTTCCCACCAGGGTGGTGGCATCAGCTGGGGCCCTGGTCACTCTCCTGTCTCTGCACTTTGACCTGAGCTTCAGGGGCAGCTTGGTTCATGAGGAATAAGTTCCCGGGTCCACAAGCAGGGCGGGAGGCGCCCCTGTGCCGTCCGCTGCGGGCAGCCGTGGCTGCAGCAAGAAGCGCTCCAGACCATCGCTGGCATCCCGTTGAGGGGCGTCGAGTCAGCCTCCGGGTTTCCTTTAAGACACTGGAAAGTGCTGTGGAACCTGGGAAGGGACTGGCTGGGAAGAGACTTGAGTATTTGCTCCGTGAGGAGAGACCCGAGCGGAGACTGGGTGGGGGCCACTCTGCCTACGTTATCCTTCTCTGCACTTCAATCACTGTTGTCCCATGAAAAATCCCCACTTCTTCCTCTTTTTTTTTTTTTTTTTTTAATGTTTATGTATCGTGAGAGACAGAGCATGAGCAGGGGAGGGTCAGAGAGAGAGGGAGACACAGAATCTGAAACAGGCTTCAGGCTCCGAGCTGTCAGCACAGAGCCCGATGTGGGGCTCGAACCCATGAACGATGAGATCATGACCTGAGCTGAAGTCAAATGCTTAAGCGACTGAGCCACCCAGGTGCCCCGAGAACTCCCCACTTCTAAGGCAGCACACTTGTGGCAGCAATACCACCATGGCACAGGGCATCTCTTAAGCTGTCTTTGGGCACTGCCATCAGAGTATGTTTCCATCAACCAGACGCCTTGCTTTCCAGTCATTCCTCATTGTTGACCTAAACAGCAGCCCACAGCCTGATGGCTCCCTGCGTGCCAGGCTTGGCTCCAAAATGCCTCCCATTAAAAAAAAAAATCACATCTGGTGCGTTCAGTGGCCTTCAGCCAAAGCCTTTGAGAATCCACAAAGGCAGCAGGCATTTATTGTTTGCGGACGGGTTTGGGTTTTGGACATGATGGTGAGGCTCTCCGAGCTGAGGCATAAAAGCGCCAGAGAGGCTGGCATCTCCCGCTCTAAGCCCGTTGTCCTGCTACTGTCGCACCTCTGGTGGCCACGGCAGATGAGGCCACGCAGTGCCTGGCCTTTGCTTGCTGTCTGCTTCACTTTCCTCTGCCGGCAGAGCTGGCGCACCACTTCCGTGCCCTGGTGTATTTTGCATGGTTCACAGGGGCTCTCCTGCAAGACTGAGCCCCATTTGCTCCCATCAGCAACCAGCTCAGTTACCTTTGGGTTGGCCTTTCTGCTTCCCGGTTTCTCTCTTCCCACCATGGCTTTCCCAGGGAGCGCTTCTCCAAAGCAGCAGCCTGCATGGAAGACTACCTTTGCGGGGGCCCAGGCTGCCCGCTGCTGGACAGGATTTCTTTTGAGGTTTATGAATGAACTATTTCAACAGAACCTGGCAGGTGACTCCCATCTAGTAGATGTGTCCTCAGGCATTGCCTCATAGGCCTTCCCCCCACCCCCCATTCTTCCTTTA
Organism: Proteles cristata cristata; assembly: GCA_017311185.1. Classification (NCBI taxonomy): domain Eukaryota; kingdom Metazoa; phylum Chordata; class Mammalia; order Carnivora; family Hyaenidae; genus Proteles; species Proteles cristata. Next base: position 1,392,452 of record JAESUZ010002552.1, on the reverse strand, counting down.
AAAAACAGGTTTTTTGAGATCTAACTCACACAGCATACAACTCACCCATTTCAAGTGTGCGATTCAGTGGATCATAGCATATTCACAGAGTTGTGCAGACATCAGCACAATGAATTTTAGGATGTTTCCATGTTTCTAAAAGGCAACATGGTACGCATGTGCAGTCACTACCCATTTCCCCCTCAAACCTGCCCCCACCCCAGGCAACCACTAATGTGCTTCCTGTCTCTATAGATTTGCCTATTCCAGATGGTTCGTTTAAATAGAATCATACAATATGTGGCTTTTTGTGTTTGATTTCTTTCCTTTAACATAATCTTTTCAAAGTTCATCCATGTTGTAGTTATTTCCTTTTTTTTTTTTTTAATCTCCATCACCTATTTTACCCATTCCCCTACCCATTCCCATTCCCCTCTGCTAACCATCCGTTTGTTGCCGATAGTTAAGAGTCTGCTTCTTGGTTCATCTCTCTTTTTCCTCTTTGCTTGTTTTTGTTTCTTAAATTCCACATGTGAGTAAAATCATATGGTATTTGTCTTTCTCTGATTACCTTGTTTTACTTAGCATTACTCTAGCTTCATCCATGTTGCAGCAAATGGCAAGATTTTGTTCTTTTTTATGGATGAATAGTATTCCATTGTTTATTTTTACCACTTCTTTATCCATTCATCAATCGACGGACACTTGGACTGTTTCCATATCTTGGCTATTGTGAATAATGCTGCTATAAATATAGGAGTGCATGTATCCCCTTGAATTAGTGTTTTCGTATTTTTTGGGGTAAATACCCAGTACTGTGGCTAGTGGATTATAGTGTCATTCTATTGTTTTATTTTAAATTTTATTTTTTAAAGTTTATTTATTTATTTTAGGAGAAAGAGAGGGTGGAGTGGGGGAAGGGCAGAGAGAGAGGGAGACAGAGAATCCCAAGCAGGCTCCGTGCTGTCAGCACAAAGCCCGATGTAGGGCTTGATCTAATGAACTGTGAGATTATGACCCGAGCTGAAATCCAGAGGCAGACGTCCAACCAAATAAGTCACCCAGGTGCCCCAGTGTAGTTCTATTTTTAAGGTTTTGGGGAACATCCATACTGTTTTCCACCCTGGCTGCTCCAGTGTGCACTCCCACCAACTGTGCACTACAAGAGGGTTTCTTTTCCTCCACATCCTCACCCACACTTGTTTCTGGTCCTGTTGACTTTAGCCATTCTGACAGGTATGAGGTGATACCTCATTGTGGTTTTGATTTGCATGTCCCTGATGATGAGTGATGTTGAACATCTTTTCATGTGTCTGTTGGCCATCTGAGTGTCTTCTTTGGAAAAGTGTCTGTTCATGTCTTTTGCCCATTTCTTCACTGGATCATTCATTTTTGGGGGATTGCGTTTGACAAGTTCTTTGTAGTTTTTGGAACTAACGCTTTATCAGATATATCATTTACAAATATCATTTCCTGTTCTGTGGGTTGCCTTTTAGTTTCGTTGATTTGTTTTCTTTGCGGGGCAGAAGATTTTTATTTTAAAGTAGTTCCAATAATTTATTTTTGCTTTTATTTCCCTTGTCTCAGGAGACCTATCTGAAAAAGATGTTGTTATGGCTGATGTTGAATAAGTTATTGTCAGTGTTCTCTTCTAGGACATTTGTGGTTTCAGGTCTCACATTTAGGTTGTTAGTCCATTTTGAGTTTGTTTTGGTGTCTGGTGTAAGAAAGTGGTCCAGTTTCATTCTTCTGCATGTTGCTGTCCAGTATTCCCAACACCATTTGTTGAAGAGACTGTCTTTTTCCCATCGGATATTCTTTATTGAAGATTAATTGACCATGTAGTTGTCGGTTTATTTCTGGGATTTCTATTCTGTTCTATTGATCTACATCTGTTTTGTGCCAGTCCCATACTGTTTCAATTACAGCTTTGTAATGTAACTTAAAGTCTGGAGTTGTAATACCTCCAGATTTGCTTTTCTTTTTCAAAACTGCTTTGACTATATAGGGTTTTTTTGTGGTTCCATATACATTTTTGGATTGTTTGTTCTGGTTCTGTGAAAAATGCTGTTGTGGGCAGTTGGGTGGCTCAGTTGGTTGAGTGTCCAACTTTGCTCAGATCATGATCTCGAGGTTGACGAGTTCGAGCTCCACGTTGGGCTCTGCGCTGACAGCTCAGAGCCTGGAGCCTGTTTCAGATTCTGTGTCTCCCCCTCTCTCTGCCCCTCCCCCACTCATGCTCTGTCTCTCTCTGTCTCAAAAATAAACATTAGATAAAAATTTAATTAAAAAATGCTCTTGGTATTTGATAGGGATTGCATTAAATGTTCAGAGTGCTTTGAGTAAGATAGACAGTTTAACAATATTTGTTTTTGGAATCCATGAACATGAAATTGTCTTTCCATTTCTTTGTGTCATCTTTAATTTCTTTTATCAGTGTTTTGTAAGTTTTTAGAGGACAGGAGTTTCCCCTCTTTGGTTAGGTTTATTTCCAGGCCTTTCTCTCTCTCTCTCTCTCTCTTTTTTTTTTTTTTTTTTGGTGCAATTGTGAATGGTATTTTCTTAATTTGGTCTTTCTGCTGCTTCATTATTAGTGTGTAGAAATGCAACAGATTCTTGCACATTGATTTTGTATTCTGTGATCTTACTGAGTTAACTTATCAGTTCTAGTAGTTTTTGGTGGAGTCTTTGGGTTTTCTATATATAGTATTATGTCTTCTGCAAATAGTGCAAGTTTTACTTCTTCCTTCCTGATTTAAATGACTTTTATTTCTTTTTGTTGTTGGCTTGTGTGGCTAGGACTTCCAGTACTATGTTGAATAGAAGTGGTGAGAATAAGTATCCTTGTTCTGTTCCTGACCTTAGAGGGAAAGCTCTCAGATGTTGAGATGTTGAGCATCTTTTCATGTGTCTGTTAGCCATCTGGATGTCTTCTTTGGAAAAGTGTCTGTTCATGTCTTTTGCCCATTTCTTCACTGGGTTATTTGTTTTTTGGGTGCTGAGTTTGGTAAGATCTTTATAGATTTTAGATACTAACTCTTTATCTGAAATGTCATTTGCAAATATCTTCTCCCATTCTGTCAGTTGCTTTTTAGTTTTGTTCATTGTTTCCTTTGCCGTGTAGAAGGTTTTTATCTTAATGAGGTCCCAGTAGTTCATTTTTGCTTTTATTTCCCTTGCCTCCAGATTCACATCAAATAAGAACTTTGCTGCAGCCTAGGTCAAAGAGGTTGCTGCCTGTTTTCTCCTGTAGCATTTTGATGGTGTCTTGCCCCAGATTTAGGTCTCTCATCCATTTTGTTTTTGTTTTTCTTTAAAAAAGTGTTTATTGGGACACCTGGGTGGCTTAGTCGGTTAAGCGTCCGACTTTCGCTTAGGTCATGATCTCGCGGTTCGTGGGTTCGAGCCCCGCGTCGGGCTCTGTGCTGACAGACAGCTCAGAGCCTGGAGCCTGTTTCAGAGTCTGTGACTCCCTCTCTCTCTGACCCTCCCCTGCTCACTCTGTCTCTGTCTCTCTCTCTCTCTCCTAGAAATAAATAATAAAAAACATTAAAAAAAAAGTGTTTATTTAGGGGTGCCTGGGTGGCTCAGTTGGTGAAGCATCTGACTTCAGCTTAGCTTATGATCTCACATTTTGTGGGTTTGAGCCCCTCATCGGGCTTTGTGCTGACAGCTCAGAGCCTGGAGCTTACTTTGGATTCTGTGTATGTGTCTCTCTCTGCCCCTCCCCTGTTAGTGCTCGCTCACTCCCTCCCTCTCTGTCTCAAAAATGAATAAACATTAAAAACAATAATAATAATAAACCAAAAATTTTTATTTATTTATTTTGAAAGATAGAGACAGTGAGAGGGGAGGGACAGAGTAAGGGAGAGAGAGCATCCCAAACAGGCTCTGCACCATCAGCACAGAGCCTGATGCAGGGCTCAGTCCCCCAAATCGTGAGATTATGACTTGAGCTGTAACCAGGAATCAGATGGACTGAGCCACCCAGCTGTCCTGTTTTGAATTTCTTTCTGTGTCTGGTGTAAGAAAGTGGTCCAGTTTCATTCTTCTACATGCTGCTGTCCAGCTTTTCCAGCACCGTTTGCTAAAGAGACTTTTTTCCACTGGGTACTCTTTCCTGCTTTGTTGAATATTAACTGGCCATATATTTATGGGTCCATTTCTGGATTCTCCCTTCTATTTCACTGATCTATGTGTTTGTTTTTGTGCCAATACCATACTGAGCTCTCTCTTCTTTTAATTTTTAATTTTATTGTTAGATTCGGCAATATAGTTTCATATTATTTCACAATGTAAAAGGTACAGAGAATTCCTATTCTCTCCTCAGAGGCAACCAATATTTCCCAGTTTAAATGTATTTTGGGGGAATGTTTCTAGCGTATATAAACAATTGTGAATATGTGTTCTTCCTATTTTTACACAAATAGTGACATGTGATATACACCATTCAGCACCTCCTTTATTTATTTAACATTAGATCTTATAGATTACTCCCTATTATTACCAAAAGAACTTAAAAAATATTCTTAATGTTTACTTATTTTGAGAGAGAGAGAAACAGAGTGTGAGCAGGGGAGGGACAGAGAGAGAGAGAGAGCCACAGAATCCGAAGCAGGCTCCAGGCTCTGAGCTGTCAGCACAGAGCCTGATGCAGGGCTTATACTCACGAACCATGAGATCGTGACCTGAATTGAAGTCGGACACTCAACCAGTTGAGCCACCCAGCTGCCCCAAAGGAACTTTTTATGCTTTTTATAAACGTGTAGTATTCCCTTGGATGGAAGGAAATCATTTACTTAATTTAAGTAATATACTTCATCAATTTCCTATTGAAAGGCATTGGGTTCTCCCCCAATCATTTGTTATTATAAACAATGCAGTAAAAAAACTTGAACAAAAATCATTTCCCTTATGTTGAGCTCATCCACAGGGTACATATCTAAAAGTAGAAGAACATTACCAGAAGGTATGGGAACTCTAAATCCTGACCCATAATGCCAAACTGCCTTCCGCAAAGGTTATGACAATTCGCTGTCCCTCAACAATGTAGGAATATGCTGGCTTGCCCACTCTGTCACCAATCAGACAGGTGAAACATGGCATCTCTGTGTATCTTAATTTGCAAGTTCCTTTTCCTTCTCTAAAATGTTCATATCTTTTGCCCATTTCTCTACTGGATGTGGTCATTTGCTTGATGATTTGCAGGTGCTTTTAATTTATCAGATAAAGTAGCCCCTTGTCTGTAACAGGAATGCCTGAGACTGTTTCCAGTGGGTGAAGCCTGTTGCTGTCGCGTGTGACCGCATATGCAGGTGTTCCCTCCTAGAAGGTGTTCTGTTGCCCACCCTGCTGACCAGAGGTAGCTGTGTGACTTCCTTTAGCCAATTAAGCGTGGATAGAGCACGTTTGTCATTCTGGGCTCAAGTTTGAGTTGCGCTTCGCACCTCCTCTTTCCTGCTGCCATGGTAATTGGCGTCAGTGATGAGGGTTGTGCCTTCAGCCGAGGAACCCAAAGTGAACGTGGCAGTATGACAACATGGGAGCAGAGACCCTGCCCAGTCGCAAGAGGACATACAGTGTGGGCACGAGAGAGTCTTCTGTTTCTTAGACTGCTAAGACTTTGGCTTTTTTCTTGCTGCAGCATAGCTAGCCTATCTTGACGGATACAGGTGATTTTTTTTTGACACAAATAAAAGCTTTTCATTTTGAGGAGGTTAAAATGATCAATTCTTGGGGCGCCTGGGTGGCTCAGTTGGTTAAGCATCCGACTTTGGCTCAGGTCATGATCTCACGGTTCGTGGGTTCAAGCCCCGCGTCGGGCTCTGTGCTGACAGCTAGCTCAGAGCCTGGAGCCTGTCTTCGGATTCTGTGTCTCCCTCTCTCTCTGACCCTCCCCTGCTCAAGCTGCCTCTCTCTCTCAGAAATAAATAAAAAACATTAAAAAAATAAAATGATCAATTCTTTATTTTAAGACTTCTGGATTTGTACCAGAAGATCTTCCCCACTTCGGGATTATTATTTTAAACATTCCCCCATGGCTGGTTGCAAATCCGTGATTTCTCTCCCAATTTGAAATGCTGCCAGGCAGATCTGATTGTTGTTGTTTCAGAGTTGAAGAGGCAGAGCCTGGAGTAGTGGCTGAACCAGCCACCGTAGCCAACATTAGATTACGTCTGGCTGCTGCTAGGTGACTTGCCTGTAGACACTTACCCCAATTAGGAGTATGTTCTTTCACACCAAAGTCCAGAGTTGGGCATCCCGGGGCTGCCACAGCAGTACCAGGGGGCATCAGAGACTCAGGCTTTATATGTATGTACTCTGCTTTACCATCCTTAACGTGTGACTTTCTTAGACTTCGTGGTCTCAGATGTCTGCAGGAGCTCCAGCCATCAAGTCTGAATCCCGGGCAGGAAGTAGGAGGAAGAGAGTAGGGTAAAAGGGCATGGGCCAATTGTTCCCCTCCCTTTTGAGGAACTTTCTTCAAGTCCCACCAAAGGATTTTTGCTTATTACCTCATTGCTCAGAACTTTGTGAGAGGGCCAGGACTTGATTCAAAGAGGCGAGAAATGTTTTACTATGTATGTTTTCAAGTAATGTTTAACTAAGTAAGAAACTGCTGGGCGGTTTGGGTGTCGGTGTGATTGAATGGTGCAGGCTGCCACTGAGATGTGATAAAGCTCTCTGACAGCATCGGGGCTTTGGAGGCAGTACCTGGTTTTAAAAGAGCGCTCCCTTTGTGGTGAATCCTGACAGAAGGCACCACAGCGCACCCTCCTTGCTTCTTTGCCATTCCCAGGCCATTTACAGCTTTGGGGGACTTCTGGGATGTGGCTGCACCTGTGTGTGGGAGGGGGGCCCTAGGAGGGAGCTGGCCTCCGCTCTGGGAGTCAGAGTTCGGTGGTCTTTGGGCCATCCAGCCCCACCTGGCACCGACTGGCTGTGGCTTCACCTCCTCTGAGCCCATTTCTTTCCCTGTAAAGCTGAGTAACGAGAGCCACTTCCCAGGGCTGCTGTGATAACAGAATGGAATCATGTCTAGCAAGGCCTTGGGCTTTGCCGCTGTTGACCTTGGGACAGAAGGGAAGGCTGCCTGAGAGTCCCCGCTGCCACCAGCCGGTCCATGGAGCAGGGGCGGCTGGTGTCGTCAGAGAAAGGCCTGGAGGAGAAGGGCACGCTGCTCACCGGCTCCCACACCTTCCACTGCACCTGACCTTCCTGGGAGATGTCTTCACCAGCTCCACAAAGCTGGAGTCACTCACTTGCTATCATCCAGCTTCCTTCCCCACTCCAGCCCTGCTCCGGCCTCTCTCAGACAATGGCCTGTCACTAAATTCATCAGCCCCTTTCATACCTTCATTTGCTTCATCTCTACCCTCAGTTACCGTCTCTAAACATCCCTCTCTCCTGACCCTTTCCTTCTCCCCACCCCTTCCTCTCTCCCTGAACTGAGTCCCCTCAGCTTCCTGTTCTCAGCCCCTCAGTGCCTTGGATTAGTTAGGAGAGGCTAGACTTGCACCCTGGTTACTAAAGACCCTCATCTAAGTGGCCTATTAGTATATACACATTTGTTTCTTGCCCACAAAAATCTGGGGGCACCTGGGTGGCTCAGTCGGTTCAGCATGAGACTCTTGATGTTGGCTCAGGTCACGATCTCACGGTTCCCGACATCTGTGCTGATAACCTGGAGCCTGCTTGGGGTTCTTCCTCTCTCTCTCTCTCTCTCTCTGCCCCACCCCCCCACTCATGCCCCCTATCTCAAAATAAAGTAATTTTTAAAAATCCGCATGACCCTCTAGGACAGCTGTCCTCAGTGATCCTAGCAGCTCAGATCCGGTGAAGGCACCATCTCAGCACATGCCACACGTGTCACAAAGCATGAAGGGAGACTGGGGGGTCTGCTTTCCTGTGCTTCTGCCGGAAGGGACACTAGAGCGAGGGGCGCGGCCGCTCTTACTGCAGGTGGCTGGGCAATGTGGGGGGCGCACATTGCAGCCAAGTCTGTTTCTAGCAGCAGCACGTGCAGTCACCCCCTCTGCCAAAAGCCTGTAGGAGCCTCCTAACCGTTCATGTCCGAGTTCCTGCGAGACCCTGGATGAGTCGGCCCCACCTGATGCTCTCCAGCCCCATCACCCACCTGTCCCCAGTGTGAACTTAGTGCTCCAGGCGTATCGCGCTAAGTCCTCCCTCCAAAGCCTCTGCTCACCCGCTCCCATTGCTTTTATCAGTCTTCCCCCAGTCTTTCCTAAGTCCTTCAGGGCCCAAGTCAAGGTCAATCTCTTTTGTGAAAAAGCCGCCTTTTGGCTCAGTCCCTTGTGCGTTCGCGTCTCAGAGCTCTTCCACGGCTCATTTCGAAGCTCTCCCTCAGCCCTGAGCATATGCGCCTTCTGTAGCCTGTGTAGATTATAGCCCCTGGAGGTCAAGGGCTGTTTCATCTTCTTTGCCTTCTCAGGGCCCTCCTCGGTAGGGCTCTCAGTGATTTTAATTCGAGAACGATTATTAAACACCTGTGAAATGCCAGACACCCAAAGCAGAAAGGAGGAGGCAAAGAACAAGGAAACATGATCTCGGAAGGAAAGAAACTAGCATTTTTACGTGCCTGCTATGTAACGTTTAATGATGAAGAGAGAGAGCAAGAGTGCTCTGGCGTCTGCTTGGGGTCGAATCCTGCCTCTGGTTAAATTAGCTACAAGACCTCGGGCGAGTTACTTAACTTCTTTGGCTGGAATTTTCTCACTTCAAGGCTAATACTGATCGTTATCTACCGTGTTGGCTTCTTAGGACTGCTTTGTAACAAATTACCGCAAACTGCAAACCCAAACCGGGTGGCAGGAGGCAACAGAAGCATATTCTCTGTACGGCTCTGGAGCCCTGCAGTCTGAATCAAGGTGTCGGCAAGGCCATGCTCCCTCTGAAGGCTCTAGGAAAGAATTACTCTCTTTCTTCTTCCTAGTTTGGTGGTTCCCAGCTTGCAGGTGCGGCATTCCAATCTCTGCCTCTGCCTTTGTAAGGCATTCTGCCTCCCTCCCTCCCTCCCTCCCTCCCTGCCTCCCTCCCTCTCTCTCTCTCTCTGTGTGTCTTCTCCTTTTTAATAAAGACATTAACTGTTGGATTTAGGGCTCACCCTAATCCGGTATGACCTCATCTTAACCAATTACATCTACAAAACCCTACTTCCTAATTAGGTCCTAGGGCTGACATATATTTCGGGAGGGGACACTCACTCAACCCACTACACCTACCTCATAAGACTGTGGTGGGGATTAAATAAGGTGGTTCTTGTAAATCATTTGGTACAATGTCTGTCGCACAGTAAAAACTCACTGAATGTTAGTCATTTTTAGAGCAGTAATATGTTTTTATTTAAAAAAATTTGTAATGTTTATTTATTTTTGAGAAAGAGAGAGAGAGAGTAAGTAGGAGAGAGGCAGAGAGGAAGACACAGAATTGGAAGCAGGCTCCAGCACAGAGCCTGACACGGGGCTTGAACTCACGAACTGTGAGATCATGACCTGAGCTGAAGTCAGACACTCAACTTCTGAGCCATCCTGGCACCCCTAGAGCGGTATATTAATCAGGGTTATTTTATCAGCAAGTATCAGAAACTCAGTTGAGTCCTGGTGTGGCTGGATCTGGAGGCTTAAATGAGGCTCTTAGGAATTTTTGCCTCTTCATCTCTCAGCTCTCTGTGTTGTCTTTATTCTTGGGCACTCTGTCCTGGTGAGGTGGCAGAGACATTCCTCAGCAGGTCCAGGGCTCCATTTGGCCGGCTGATCATCCTCACTGGAAAAGCAACACTTCTTTCTCAGGGGCTCCAGCAGAAGTCTCAGGGCTGACTTGCATGGAGCGCATCCCAGAAACAATCTCTGTGGCCAGGGAGAGGCATATCCATCTGAACGGGGGTGGGGAGGGTGGGGAAGGGGTGGAGGGTTAGCCATAGCGGAACCACTTGAACAGAAGGTGAAGCGGGGCTGGTTTACAAAAGGGAAATCCCCAGTGCCAGGCGGTTAGATACCGAGCAGGCAAAAACAGTGCATCCACTATAGATGCTGGCAATGCTGGGTGCCAGCTCCTAGCCCAGTGCCTGGGACAGTGCAGGAGATGCTTACCGGATGACTGCATGAATGATGCTCGAAGGAACATGCCAGTCACAAGTTAGTTGCTTATGATTTTTCATTACTTCCACTACAACAGCATGCAAATTATTATTTCCAGTTTGCAGATGTAGAAACTGAGGCCTAGTGAGTTTAAGTGGTCTGTCCAAGAGGACAGAATGATCACATGCTAGAGCCAGGATTCAAAGCCAGGTAGGTTTCATTACAGAGCCTGTGCTCTTTTTTTAAATTTTTTATGTAAAAAAGGTTTTTTTAAAACATGTATTTATTTTTGAGAGACTGAGAGACAGAGCATGAGTTGGGGAGGGCAGAGAGAGGGAGACAGAATCGGAAGCAGGCTCCAGGCTCTGAGCTGTCAGCGCAGAGCCTGACATGGGGCTCAAACTCATGAGCCATGAGATCGTGACCTGAGCTGAAGTCAGACACTTAACGGGCTGAGCGCCCCAGGCGCCCCAAGGCTGTGCTCTATCCATCTCACACTGCCTTTGTCCACCAGACTCACAACCAGAAAAGAGTTTGAAGCCATGCATTTCCTAGTCACCTCCCCACAATGTACCACCTCAGAAGCTCACCTCCCCCCATTTTCCTTTGTCTAGTTACTTCTTTCAACTTAATTGCCCTTTGTTAAAGTGGAACAGAAGCCCCTGTACTTAACCACCTCTGTGGGCTTTTCACTTCTTTTCTCTGAAACTCCATGCATGTAAAAAAGTCAACATCAATAAAGTCTGGATGCCCTTTCTTCTGTTAATCTGCATTTTGTTAGTTTAATTTGCAGACCCCAGGTACCGAACTCAAAGGGTAGAGGAAAAGTCTCTCATTTCCTACAATGCTATTTAGGTGCCTTCTAGTTTTCAGCTATTGGGAACAAAGCCACTCTGGACATTCTTATGCATGCCCTTTGGTGGACAGAAGCCAAAGCACTCATTTCTGTTAGCTACGCACTTAGGAGTGGAGTCTTTGGCTCCTCTGGATATCTTCTCTCAAGCGTTTGTTGCTCTCCGACTCCTTCCTCTCAGAGTTCCTCAGATTGTGCAGAACTCCTGTGCCTGCCTAGACCTCGCGAAGCCTGGAGGCAGAGGGTTGTACAAAATGACCTCCTGAGGCCCCTCGGCATTTCTCAGAAGGATTTAGCCACAGGTCTCTGGCCCCAGCTCCCGCCAGCGCCACTGTTTGCTCATGAAAACGTTTCATGTGATTAGCCAAGTAATGACATCTTAAAACTGTAGAGCTAATATATTACGTAATAAAACACGGGAGCAAATCTCCTTGACACATACTGGTGATTTACTCTGCCAGCCATAAAGATAATTACATTTCAGGTTGATATATAAAAGGCGGCAGGCAGAGCTTATGAAGAATTAGCCTAGCTTTGTTTCGGACCTCTCTATCCACACGGACCTGTTCATCATTCCTCCCGCAACCTGCCAGCAAACACCGGCTCAGTGGGGCCAGCCAAGTCACTGGTCACCATGGCCACTGGAAGGACCTGTTGGTGGCATCGAAGGAATAGCTGGAGAGGCTTGGGTTTGGGGTACAAGGCATTCATTCCTCCAGGCAGCTCTGTACCATTGCAGGACACGCTCCAGCCTGGGATTCAGGGCACCTGGTCCCTGAGTCTACTCTGCGGTCTCCGGCCTTAAGCAAGTCGCCACTGTCACTGTCCCTCCTGGAATCAAAATATGCCCCAGGGTATATGCACCTCCACCTCCTTGGCCTGTTACCCAGAACTCAGAGCTTTTAGGACCAGTTTTCCAAAGCAGAAGTCAAGTCTCTCATTGATGGGAGCTTCAGAGGACAAAGGGACAAGGCGTCTGTATCTGGGTCTGTCCTGGTGCCGCTCACTTCCAGGATTCCCTTCTCCCATGTTCCCTGCTGCCCCAAACCAGGAGGCAAGGGCCCAGAAGGAGACCAGGGAGAAGGGAATCTGGAGGGACACTCAGGCAGAAGGATCCAAACTCCCTGTTTGGAAACAGGAAACTGAGGAAGAGAGAGAATGTGTGGCCATCTGTATTCACCGAGAAAATCGGTGTCAGAGCTGAGATGAGGAGCTGGGACAAAAAGTGTAGAGCCCCCAAACAGGAAGATTTTGCTACCCTTTCAGGTGAGGGAGCCTGGGAATCCCATGCGGTATCTGCTCCTTTCGGCCTGAGCCGGGACTTCAGAGGGAACTCAGCCCCAGGCCGCACTGCTCATGCTTCCCCATCCTTCTCTGTTGCTCCGGGCCGGCAGTAGCTTGTCCGGGGAAGGTCCGGCCGCGTGCAGGGGGATGGACAAAATGAGCTCCAGAGAGCCAGGTGGCTTATCCTCAGACCTGGGGAGAGGAGGGACCTGGGAGGTAAAAAGAGTGGGCGATTATGGTTGGAGTAGCCATCCTGGTGGGTCTCCCGGAACTGGACGCCAGGACTCTTGGGGTCTCCTGCCCTCCCCCCTCTTCTCTTCATCTTCTGAGGCCCTCACCTTTGGTTTTCCACTAGAAAAGGTCTTCATTTGCTCAAACCTGGGCACAGCGCCTCCTCCTGGTCTGGTGGGGACCTCAGAGTTTGGGAAGAAACGCTGCAAATGTGTGGTTCGTCAAAAAAACCCCACAAAAACAAAAAACCCAAAAAACCCCACCCAACAACGTTTCCAAGGGTATGCGGCTGCATCCTGTGAGCTCCCACGAGCTCCCAGCCCCTCTTCTGGGCTTCAACGCAGGCGTGGCAGGTCTGGGGCGCAGTTGGCTGGGGGTGGGGGTGGGGGTGGGGGTGGGGGTGGGGGCCGGAGGAAGCCTGTTGGCAGGCCCAGAAGTACCAACAGAGGCCCTTCCGTGTTCTGGAATGTGCAAACTCAGACGCGCGTCACATCCCTGGCTTCCAGCCCCAACCCCCGCCGAGTCATTGAGGCGGACAATGGGCGTTGGGAGGGGTCTTCCTTGTGCCTCTGCGGCCCCGCAGGGGTCTCTAGAAACCCCCAGCCCCCTCCTCCTGACCACTGTCCACTCCCCACCATCCCCCCAGCCGCACACCGTCTCCTGCAAGCCGGCCTGGAGGCCGGGAGTCTGGGAGGCAGTTTCGCGGGCAGCGGAGCGCGGGCTCTTTGAGTGACAGTGGGGCGGGGGGCCCGCGGGGCCTCCATTTGTTGTTCTCCGCGGAGGAGGCAGATAAACAGCGCCGCTAACGACCACAGCTCCGCGTTTCGGGGGTGGGGGTGGGGTGGGGCGGGGAGGGGGAGCCGTCCCAGCGGGGAGCCCGGGAGAAGATGAATCGCGTTGAATGACACAGGACATGGCAGATTGGATGTTTAATTTGGGTATCTCTTCAGAACACCCCCACACCCCACCTCCTCGGCTCCCGTTTAGCATCCTGCCGGAGAGAAAGCCCTGCTCCTCACAAATTGCCTTGTCAGGCGCAGAGCAAAATCCCAACGTGACTGACGTCTAGGTGGGTCCCTCCAAGCGCAGGGAAGGCGACAGGCACGACTACAAACTGTTCCTTCCTACGGAGACCAGGCGTTGTGCCAGGGCCAGAGATTGGAGTCAGACATCAGGAAGGACCGCCAGCCAGCGGGGAGGGCCGCGGGCTGGGGGTGGGGGTGGGGGTGTTCAGGGGTCGACTGGAGGAGGCAGCAGGGGTCTGGTGGCTGCGGAGGACCTGCAGGGGTGGGGGCGGGGGGCACTGCGACCTCCAGGGCCCGCTGCTGGGCGGGGGTGACCCCGGGGTGCAGAGGCGGGCACAGCCTCCAGCAGCCAGCCAGGCTGCCCCAGAAGACTCCTCCTGAGCTGTCTGATCACAACCTGTCAGTCCCGCTTCCCCTCCAGCCTCACCTGCCTCCCGATCTTTCCAAACAAGGAAGGGAGCTACAAACATGGCAATCACCTTCGCTGGCAGCGGCAGACAGCCGCCAGGACCCGAGCCCGGCCCAGCCCCAGGCGGGGGAGCCGAGGGGGAGGCGGAAGCAGGTCGTGGCAGTCCTCTGTGCCCATCCAAAGCTCATGCCGAAGCCCCTCCCTGCCCCTGCACGGATTGTGAGGACCCCTGAGCCAGGTTCTGGAAAGAGCCCTAGGGGTGGGGGTGGGGAGCAAAAGTAGGACTAGATATGGTCCTTTTCTGCCAACACTGGGGGCCCCCGAGTGAGCCCCTTGGCCTTGGCCTCTTCAGTTACGACACACAGCGGCTGGGGGTCTCCTCCATCCAGCCCGGCCATTCTGTGGTTCTGGAGACCCCTTATGAGGAACCGGGGGGGTGGGGACGTTTAGTCCCCGAAGAAACCGCACTTGCTAGGCCTCGGTGGCCCAGCTCAGTGCAGTGTTGAGGTGGCCAGTGCAGGCGGTGTCGGATGAAGGGGCCCCAGTAGAACAGACTCGCCAGGCCCAAGTGATCTGGGACTTTTCAGTGTCCCCAGAGGGCTGGAGCTAAGAAGCTGACGGAGGGGCATCTGGACGCTCCCCGCCTTCCTTCCGGTCAGCCGTGGAGGTCTTCCTGCACAAGCGCAGGGTGCCCAGTGGGGACACCAGTTTCCCCAGCTCTGCCTGCCTCTCTTGTTCCACATGCTGTTTGTCGAGGCTGCATGACTCCCTCTGAGCCCTTGAAAGCCTGGGGACAAGCAGAAGAGGGGGTGTTCTCAAAATGAATGTGGGTTATTTGTCTCCGGTGAAGCCGCAGTGTGGGTAATTTATCTGTATAGATCGAGACGGGTGTTCCAACTGGTCTCACCGAGGTTTCCTCTCACGTCAGAAAACATCTTCTCCGCCACCCCGCCACCAAGCCTGCCTTCCACGCTTCCTCCCCTGCAGTGGCGGATGGCTCCCCCCCACCACACTGCTCAGGGAATAGGCCCAGTCATCAAGGCGGGGACAGAGCGGGGGAGGGACACTGAGAGAGAAGGGCCACCTAAAATATCCCTTTGGCTTGAACCAGGATGTAGGTGGGGAAAACATGGTGACCACGTGGAAGTTAGGGCGGCAAAGGGTGTCACCGGCTAGTCCTGACACAGCACAGGAAAGCCATTGAGGCCGGGATGCTGAGGTGGTCCCCAGCAGGCTCAGCCTCCTGTGCCGCACCCTTTCCCCACCCCCTGCAGGGGCCTAATATCCTGTTCTCTGCTCCCTCGACTATCTACCTTTGTAGCAAAATGTCTCCAGGAGCCGATTCCACCTGCATTAGAAGATAAGTTACCAGGTGACATTGTATGTAAACTCCTGGGTGATCTTTCCTAAAGGGTTTGTCACCAAGTTAAATAAGACTATTAAAAGTTGAACAAGTCAGGGGCGCCTGGGTGACCTGGGTGGCGTAGTCGGTTAAGCGTCCGACTTTCGCTCAGGTCATGATCTCGCGGTTCGTGGGTTCGAGCCCCGCGTCGGGCTCTGTGCTGACTGCCAGCTCAGAGCCTGGAGCCTGTTTCAGAGTCTGTGTCTCCCTCTCTCTCTGACCCTCCCCTGCTCACGCTGCTCTCTCTCTCTCTCCTAGAAATAAAAAAAAAAAAAAATTTGAACAAGTCCCTTTGTTCCCTGGTCAAATCAGATCAGTACCTGGGGGTCTCCTGAAAGTGGCAGTCAGGAAGCACTTATTCTGCCATCGGATGAGGTGACCCTACTGCCACGCTGGCGGTAGAACAAGTCTGAAAGAAGGCAAGTGGCCCCAGTGGCCTTTCTCTGTCCCGCCTTACGCTCCAGGTGGGTGGGCTGGACATAGGGTTAAGCTGTGGCTGAGCCCAGAGATTCCTTGCGCACAAGGGACTGAGGAAATCCTCTTCTGAATCAGCCTGCCGGTGGCCTCTCTTGGCTGGGGCGACTTGGGAGGGCAGATTACACAGGCAGAGCCGAGGGAAAGAGCAGGGGTGTTACCGCAGCCTGGTGCCAGCAGCTCCCGCCTCCAATGCCAATGTCATCCCTCTGCTGGCTAATGGGTGCACACATTTTCTAGCCGCTCGCTCTCCCCTGCCGTCTTCACCCTCAGCTGTGCTTGGCGGAGGCACGCAAATGGGCCTGCGGGTTGGAGTGGCCCGTCAGGAGCTGCAGGAGAGACTGGGGACACACCGAAGGATGCTGCGCCCTTTCCTGTGCCCAGCCACTGCCACCCCCTCTGTCCTCAGGTGAATCACGTGCGACAGAACAGAAGCTCAGGAGATGAGCAGCTGGAAGACCCACGTCTTCCTCTGGTACTTGTCACTTAGTTCATTTAGCCTCAGTTTCTTCATCTAGAAAGAGGCGGGTTGGCAGGACAAACACTGTGCCGGAGGCTCGAGGGAGCTGTGATACGGGAAAGGACTTGGTAGCCTGCAGAGCGATGTGTGGATGAGAGTTACGGTTGTGGTTCCCGTTCCTTATTGCAGGAAGGGAGAGCCTGGGCAGGTCGCTTCACTTTCGTAGTGTCCATGGCTCCTCAGGCCACCACCCACCGAGACAGGTGCATGGTTCACAGCAAGAGGGGAAACAACCACCACCACCCAAAACTGGGGGTGTGGTGCTTAGCCACATGTGTCCCTCTCCATCCAACAGGAGACTCTAGGACCCTCTGAGCACTCATGGAAGCTTTCGTGGGATCCAGCAGAAGGGAGGGAGGCTGGAGGAGGGGATGGTCTCCTCAGAGGACAAGTTGATACAAACCAAGCCAACCCATGCCAACCAACACTGTTGAGCATCCCCTCGGTGCCCATTGCAGGCTGGATATTTTATAGGATCTAAAAAAAAAAAAAAGCAAACTCTGAAGGGTTTTACAGACTAGTTGAGATTATAAGGTAGCCCTTCGAACTGGGAGATAATAGGCAACCTGGACTTCCATACCCCAAGTGTAGAAGGAAGGAAGTGTTCACCCCCCATGCCCTCTCGGCAACAATGGCCCTCCTTGGCGGGTAGATAGAGTCTTCCTCGCCTGGGCAGGGAGCTTGAGAAGCTGGGAGAGGAGGGATATGGGTTGCCAGGCATTATGTAGGCCCATCTTCTGCCTTTCAACACCAATTCTCTGACACCAGCTGGGTGTCCTACAATTCGATTCTAACACTACCCAGAGTTAGTACAGACACCCCCCCACACACACACACACACAGGTCACAAGGCTTGGTCCCATGAGACTGGCCCCGCTTCAGATGCCAGCTGCAAGTCCTGGGTCCCTGAGCCACCCACACGTCTTCCTGGCCAGCTATAAATTCTGGAGTTCCACATCAGCCCTCACCCCTTTCAAGTTCAACAATTTTCTAGAATGACTCAGAACTCACTGAAAGTGGTATACTTATGAGTATTAAAAGATACGTATGAATTGCTAGAGGAATAGGAATATAAAGCCAGGTGTGGAAAGGGCTAAGCACCAAGTGCTTCTGCCCCATAGGGTCAAGGTGCATCTACTTTGATACGTTCACCAGCCAGTGCTGTCAACGATGCTCAGCCTCATTGTTCCTAAGGGAGGTTTCATCCCATAGGCATGAAGGGTTAAGTCATGGGCCATTTGATTGAACTCCATCTCCAGCCCCTCCCTCCTCCTTGGAAATCAAGGCTTAAAGTTTCAACTCCCTGATCACTTGTGCTTGGTTTTCCTGAAGACCAGCCCAACCCTCATTCAGAAACTATCTAGTTCCTCACCATGAGTCACATCATTAACATAGACTCAGGTGTAGTTGAAAGAAGCATGAAAGAGACAAGTTATGAATAACAAAAGAGACTCCTATGGTTCAGGAATTTCCAAGGGGTTTTGAAGCTCTTTGCCAAGAATGTAGGACAAAGACTGAATCTATTTTTTTCTTCTTCAAATTTGAACACAACCTTCCTACTCACCGAAGGTTCCAGAGCCTGGTTGTACTGGCGAGAATCCAGAGGGTGGCAGGGGCTGGTGGCTTCACAGGAGGGGCAGCTCAGAGGACTGGGGGTGGGTGGCTGAGCAAGGAGAGTATGTGGAAGACAGGGTCAGAGATTATCGGTACTTAACTAGAGGTCTGTCCTATGGAAGAGAAGGCTCTGGAGAATGGAATTTGGACCCTGAGTGTAATTAGGGAGTAATAGGAAACCAGGTTTCAGCCAACAGCTTCCTGGCAACAGGTGGGGATGTTTTAACCAAGCTGAATGCTAAGTTCCACGTGAGCAGGGACTCAGGTTTGATCCCCGCTGTATGCCTGGGGCCTGGAGATTATCTGGCAAAGAATAAATATTTGGTAAATATTTATTTGTTGAATGCCCATTGGTCAAGGCTCCAGAAGTTAGATCAAATGGCACAGGCCCAGTCATAAATCTTTAGAAGCTCCTACCTTATCCAGCCATTGTGCTATTTGCCGTTTGTTTTTTGGTTTTGGGTTGTTTTTTTTTTTGAGGCGTAAAAAACCAAAAACCAACCAACCAAACAAAAAAAGGAATCTCTTAAGCTCACAGTTAGTGGGGAGACAGACATTTATATCTAGAAAGAAGTTAATGGGGCACCTGGGTGGCTCAGTCGGTTAAGTGTCCGACTTCGGCTCAGGTCATGATCCGTGGGTTTGAGCCCCATGTTGGGCTCTGTGCTGACTGCTCAGAGCCTGGAGCCTGCTTCAGATTCTGTGTCTCCCTCTCTCTCTGCCCCTCCCCCACTCATTCTCTGTCTCTGTCTCTCAAAATAAAATAAAGACATAAAAATTAAAACAAAAAAGAAGTTCAATAAAGAACAAAGCTGTTCTGGGCTCCTCGGTGGTTCAGTCGTTAAAGCGTCCAACTTTGACTCAGGTCATGATCTCATGGTCCATGAGTTTGAGCCCCATGTCAGGCTCTGTGCCGATAGCTCAGAGCCAGGAGCCTGCTATGGATTCTGTCTCCCTCTCTCTCTGCCCCTCTCCTGCTTGCATTCTTTCTCTCTGTCTTTCAAATATAAATTAACATTTAAAAAAAAGAACAAAGAAGTTCCAGTTAAAGATGGCAAGTTGAAACCATCCATTGGTTTATACTCTCCTCAAACCCCATGAATGCGACAGTAAAGGGATTTTATTAAGAAGCACGAGCCCGTCCATTCAGAAATGAAAGGCAGATTGAAACTTTTAGGTAAAGAGTGAACTGAACACACACAATTAATTTTGCTCTTCTTGAAAACCCTACTAACGTGACCATAAAGGTTTTTTGTTTTTGAAAAGCCAGAAACCCACAAAGATGGAGACAATGGGTGAGGCTAAAATAGCAATAGAAGTTTGGAAACTAGAAAAGCAATGAATGAGGGGATTTAGCAAACTGGAAAACGCTGAGGGGGGTCGATCTAAGAATCCCCCCCCCCCCCAATCCGTCCACAGTCTCTGGTATCCCAGGAGGTAGGGCAAGGGAGGAAGCTAAGTAAGGAGATCAGGCTGAAAGTAGAGAACTTTGATCTCTGGGTCCCCTCCCTGAATCTGTGCAGGTGGATAGATGCCCCTTCCCCATGTCAGCAGAAAACTGAGGTTTGTTCCCAGAAATGGTAAAATAGAGGGTCTCTGGATTGGGATACCAGGTTGAGGATGGATCCCATGCTGAAAAAATGGGCGTGGCCAGGCGGGAAATGAACTCATCTATACAGGATGCTGATAATTCCTCACCCCCTTTCCCTGAATGCTGGTGGCCAGGCCTTTACTCTCTGGAGACTGGAGGCAGGAGACTGGGAGGTTTCCTGCGGAGAATCCGATCCACTCAAGAAGGAAGTCTTAAAGATACAGACGTCAGAGGTTCCCCAACGAAACAGCCAATCACCTACTTGAATCTCACTGTCAGCAAGTCCCATTCACCTAGAAAGAGCTTCCAATCAGCATTTGGTGCTCTATTCTTACACAGTTGCTGCAATCCAGGGTTGCGATTTATATGAGGAAGGTCATCAACATTACAGCTCGGGGCCAAGACAAACAGAAAGAAACTACTCAGCAGAAAGAAGTACTATGCAGGAAAAGGAAAACGTTGGAGAAGTTATCATGAGTATCCTTCGTGAGATAAGTGAAGAGGATTACAGGAAATAAGAAATGGATGCTATAAAAAAAAGAACAAAAAAAGAGTTCTTGTAAATTAAAAATATGATCACAGAAATGAAAAATTCAAAAGAGGCAGAAAAGGAGAAAGTCTAAAAAAATATCTCCCAGAAAATAGAACAACGAAGACAAAGGGATGGAAAATAGGAAAGGTACGAACGTTGAAGGGGGGCTGACTCAATCTGTAGAGCATGTGACTCTTGATCCCAGTTTTGGGTTTGAGCCCCACTTTGGGTGCAGAGATTACTTAAAAATAAAATCTTAAAACAAATAGAAGGAGCAATTCAAGAGGTTTTCTTTGTGAATCAAAGGGTTTCGGGTAAAAGAAAACAGAAGGAAGGAAGTTGGAAATTAACTGGAGCTGCTCAGGGCCTGGAAGATTCCAGTTTCCCTACTGAAGGGGCCCCCCAAGTGCCTGATAGCAGAAAAACAGCCACCACCACGGCACAATGTTGTGAAATTTCAGGACCCTGGGAACAGATTCTACAAGCTTCCCACAAAGGATCAGACCTCAGGATGGCATCTTTAGAGTCAAAATCATGTACCTACAGCTCTAACAGAAATTACAGTATAGTCAGGGAGGGTGAGAAGTGTGGTGTGTGTGTGTATGTGTGTGTGTGTGTGAGAGAGAGAGAGACAGACAGGAGGGAGGAGAGCCAGATCCTCTTTCTTTCTTTTCTTTTTTTTTTTTTTAATATTTTTATTTATTTCTAGAGAGAGAGAGACAGCATGAGCAGGGGAGGGTCAGAGAGGAGGCAGACTGAAACAGGCTCCAGGCTCTGAGCTGGCAGTCAGCACAGAGCCCGACGCGGGCTCGAACCCACGAACCGTGAGATCATGACCTAAGCGAAAGTCGGACGCTCAACCGACTAAGCCACTCAGGCGCCCCCAGATCCTCTTTCTACGTGGTAGAAAGTCGATACATAGTGCCCAAAATGGAAAAAACAAAGAAGTAGCAACATAAGCACATTTTAAAGAGATGTGGAGGTAAATATCCAAAGAATCAGCTAAAAGCAGTGAAAGTCATTGCCTCTAGGGAGTGGTACCTTGCGGGGGTGGGGACGGGGGTGGGGGTGGTGAGGGAGCAGGGGATTGCTGTTTTGTTTTGTTTTTAATATCAACCCCTGGTAGAATTACATAACTCCTTAAATTATGTACATTATAGCATTGATAAAATAAAACTGTAAAACTAAAAAAAAAAATTGGGTGCATACATTTTGTTACATTATTATACACTTTTGGATGTCTGTAATCTTTCATAATAAAAATGTTTCGAAAGAAAAAACCCCAGGCCAGGGATTTCTGTGGGTTGGAGCTGCCAGACAAGCCTGTGGGAGGGGGTTCCTTAAGCTGAGTGCTGAGCTTGGAGAAGCGTTCTGTAGGGTTGGAGGGGAAGCAGGAGGGCTTTTGGGGAGGAGGGGTGGCCAGAGTGGCCAGAGTAAAGGCTGGGGGTGGGGGGAGGTTCTGATGTAGGCGTGTTTAGTAGATTCTTTGCTCTGATTGGGTGAAATGCCGGGCTTTCCTGTACCTTGCTCACAGGTGGGAAATAAGGTGGATTGTTGGGGAGACTAAAAACCAAGCAGAGGGATGTGGATTTTACCTGGGGGCTGGAGCGCCGGGGTTTTGCTTTTGGCGTGCCTGAAGGTGGACTGTCCCCCCAGGAGCAGGACAAAGCCATAGGAGAGGCTGGAGACAGGGAACCAGCCATTCAGTTTGCAGAAAAGCAATGATAGGCTCCAGTGGAGAGGAGGGAAAAAAGAAGTGTTGAAAGGTGAAAGAAAAGAACATGGTAGTGAATGGAAGGGAGGGAGGGAGGGGGGACCCTGAGGAGAAGACTCTGGGGGTGAAGCAGACTGGAGGAGATGCCCCAGCTGATGACACAAAGCCACCATGACAACTGACGTGTTTCCAGGGCTTTGCACTCAAGGTACATCCTCAGACCTGGCCTCATTCAGCGTTCCCAGATGGGGGATGTAGGCATCATTCTCCCCATTTCACCAGTGGTGAAACTGAGGCTCCCCAGAGATCAGATGACTTACTTCACAGGCTCATAATCAAAACACACCTCTTTTGCCCCCGAATTCATAGCTTTCCCCAACCTACACTGGTAGGTGATAGAAGGGAGGCTTGTGGAGGGTCAGGGCAGGGCCCTAGGGGGCTGAGTACCCCCGGAGGGGAGAAAGAAGTGGTTAAGTGGCTGTGTAAATGGGAGAGGAAGCTCGGGCTTCAAGATGATGTTAGCGACAAAACCATAGGCAGATGAGGTATCTTGGGCTCCTGTCCTGTGCATGCCATGTGGGGGGCTGTGTGCAGCCCCTCACTTGGTCCTGTGTGAAGGGGGTGCCGGCATGGGGGAGGAAGCTGAAATGAAACGCTTTCCAAGGTCATTTCGTCCATGCGTGGTGGAGCCAGGGATTTGAATCCAAGCATCTGACTCAGAGACCCGGAAGCTCAACTCTGCCATGTCCAAGGCCTCGTGCACGCCTTCCAGCCCAGGGAGTATGGGACAGAAGCAGGAGGGTTTAATTATTATTATTATTATTACTAAAACATCTTTTTAGTATTAAAAAGATTCCTTTTTTTGCCATTTACCCGAAGTCTTGATGATCATACAAATAAAGAAAAGTAAACCGCTCTGTAAAGACAGTGGGACTTCCCCGGTCCCCTCTCCCCCCTTCCCATTTGTGCAGTCAGCCTAATGAGGACAGGAACATGACTGCCTGGGCCCTCCAGATTAGGGGACTTAAGCTGGAGACCCTGGGCCGGTTTCAGAAAGGATATAAATCCTTGGATTGGTGTGCAGAGGTTTGTGTGTCCTTTTCTCCATGGGGACAGCCGTCCCTCTACTGATGCTGCCTCGCAGCCTGGCCCGCTGTGGGGGCTGGGGGCCACCGGTGTAGCCCGAGGGGAGTGTGTGGGAGAGAATTCATCAAAGCGTGTGCACGCGTACGTGCATGCTTGTGAGTTTCACTGTGTGAGTCTGTGTGCAGGCCTTGTTTGTGATTATGAATCATGTGCCTGTGTAGCTATGAATCGATAGCTGTGTAGGTGGTGCCTATAAATGAGCGTGTGTGTCCATGAGTGTGTGCATACATGTGAGTCTGTATGCGGACCGAAGTGTGGGATGTCTGTCTTGTGATTGTGAGTCATGTGTAAGAGCAGATTTGTAGAAGTGTGTGTGTGAATTCTGTGAATTTGTCGTGGATGGAGGGGTGTGTATGTGTGTGTGTGTGTGTGTGTGTGTGTGTGTGTGTGTAGTGGTACCTGGGAATGAATGAGCACATGGGTGCAGGTCCGTATGTGCGGGAAGCGGGGACATCAGAGGTCTGTGCCATTTTCTGTCCCGGCCCCCAAACTCTCCGGTCCTGCTTCCATTTGGGTCTAGAACAGCAAATTAGAGAGAACGGCCTTTCAGCTGCCTGTCACCTGCCTGGGGAACAGTGACAAGAAAATGGGCTTGTTTATATCCAAATACCTTAATAACCATCAATTTCACGTGTGTCAGGGGGAGGGATGGGGACAGGCAACATTCAACTTGAAGGACACAGATATTAAACCCAGCTCACAAGTTCATTGTGAGCCCACAAGCCAGCAGGTGCTGGAGCCAGAGTCCCAGGCTGCCCAGAGACCCGAGCACCGTCTCTTTTTTTTCACTCCTCTCTCCCTTACATGCCTTTGAGCAGAGCCTTGGAATAACATTAATTTATCCAACGCGTGCATGCCATAAGTTACTTTTTTAATTATTATGATCAAAATATTGCTTAAAATTGATGCCAGCTGCATGTGTTTCTGTGGGAGATCATAATTGCAATTGTAAATTGGGGAGCAGCTCAGAGCCGGGAGCTTCCCTGAGTAACGGCCCCAAAACCATTATAGAGAGGCGGATAAAAATAAACCCGCAGATCGCACGGCAAAAATACGCCAGTGCGAGTTAAAAGGATAATTAGCAGAGCAGAAAGGGAAGACGCCAGGCTCCCCCGCTCTGCGGCTTCAGGGCTGGGACTGGGTACTGTGTGTGGGTGGTGGGGGGCGGAGGATGAGGGTGGTGGTGGGGAGTGGGGTCTGAAGGGGAGGGTGGCGGTGGGAGACCGGGATGTGGGGGGAGGAAGAGGGTTGGAGGAGGGAGAGGCAGACAGGTGGGGTTCCCTCTCTGGACTCCCGTTTCTCCTTCTGTAAACTGCAGATGATAAAAACACTCATGGTGGTTCACACCAGATGATGCATGTGAAAAATTTCCAGAACCCACAAATTCCATATCTGAGTAAAGACATTGTTACTGATGCGGAAGGAAAGACTGGGTGTTTTTTTTCCTCCTGGGCCAGGGGTTGTTTAGGCTGCATTTATTTATTAAATCTAGAGACCAAGTGAGTGAGGGGCAGAGAGAGAGAGAGAGAGAGAGAGCGAGCAGCGGGGCTCACCCAAAGCAGGGCTCTTGGTTCCCGGCAGTGGGATTTGAGTTCACCTGAAGGGGGACTTGAACTCACGAACTGGGAGATCAATGACCTGAACTGAAGTCAGATGCTTAACAACCACCCAGGTGCCCCTAAGGCTGCCTTTAAAAGGAGGCTGCAGGTCTGGGACTAGAAGGCTGCCTGAGAGCCTAATGCTCAGGAACACAAGCCTTGGAGTTCTTTTATTCACTCATTCATTCGACCATGCTTGTGTTCTGGACGCATTGTAGACATTCGGTGGACTTACGATGGTGAGCCGCAGAGAGCCCTGCTCTTGCGGAGCTCACATTCTAGTTGCTGAGCCAATAAACAATGACCATAATAAGCAAACAATGGAATTTTATAGAAGTTTTGTAGCAAATTTGTAGCAAATTAGAAAGAGATCCATTTTAGTTGTATGACTTGGACCCAGCACGACCTAACTGTTCTGACACCGTGGCGCGTGCCATTCTCATCATGGTAGTACTAGAAATAACAATAGTTACCATTTACGTAGCACCTGCCATGAGCCAGGCTGCGTTCTAAGCCCTTGCGTGTATGTCAAGCTATTTAATCCTCAGAAGGAACCCGTGAGGCAAGGGGAAAACAGTGGTATTTTAAGACTCGTCGGGTAGACCCACCGAGCTGCCGTCCTGTGGCTGTGCCGTCCTTATGTCTGTGCTCCCGTGCCGTATTTGCTCCATGTCTCTCTGAGTGCGAATTTCCATAGCCGAGAAGGTGCCCAGCCTGCAAACGTTGACCAAAATGCTTGTGAAGTACTTAGCACAGAGCTTGGCTCACAGTCAACGTTCAAGACACGCTTGCTTTTGTTACTAACCAGCAAGCCTTGATGCGGGCGTTTACAGAAGCTGGTTGGGAGCAGAGAGAGGGAGGCTCCCACCAAGTAACCTTTAACCAGGCAGTCACTGGGGGCACATGCCTGTGAGAGGCAATTTCGAGGGAGAAGGGTCTTTTTCCAGGGCTGTTCTCACATGAAGAACAAATCAGGCTGAAGTGAGGGGAGACTTCATTGGAAAAGACAATTGCAGAAGCAGGAGGGGACCTCACCGTCGCAAGGGTCAGACAGAAAGGACTTTTTTTCTAGTTAAGGAAAGCAAAGGCTAGAAGAACCAGTGGGGGATGGGACAAGCAGGTGGCCTGAATGGGAATGTTCTTCCCAAGGTCGGCTGATTCCTGGGAGAGGTTGGTAAGGAGAGGTTTTTGCCGAGCTCTGATGCTGACTTGGGCGGTGGGTGGGTCAAAGTCTAGGGGAGAGCGGCCTGACTAAAGTTTGGTCAGGTCAGGTGAACAGGCATTTTGTCCCTATTGGCCAGTGGGGACAAACGGCTTGGTTTATCGTTTATTATTTTTTTTAAGTTTATTTATTCTGAGAGAGTCAGTGAGCGCTGGCAGCGCAGAGCCTGGTGTGGGGCTTGAACCCACAAAACCGTGAGATCATGACCGGAGCCGAAACCAAGACTCGGATGCTCAACTGATTGAGCCACTCAGGCGCCCCTGGCTTATCATTTATGAGACAAAAAGTTTGCAGGGTCTGTGTCTTGCACTGTCATAGTAAACAAGGGGACATCTTTGCATCCAAGTCCTAGGGGGAAGTGTACTTTTCCACAGCGAGCCTTTTCCTGGAACATGAAAGGGTGGGGGTTTCTATAAAATAGCTGTTTTCCATGAACACAACTCATTCAAGACACTTGTCGCTGGTCACTGCAGGCTGGAGTGGGGGGTGAAGACAGGAATGTGCTTGGTTGGTTGGTTTCCGATTCCCCTGGTCCTCACATTGGAAGGGGCTCCCAGTGGTGGACGCTTAGGAGGGTTGGTTGTCCTTGGTAAGATGGTGACCCTTGTGCCAGGCAGGTCACAGCCTGCTTGGCCTCCCCACCCTCCCGGCCTTTGGCCCAGGTGGACAACAGTGGTGTGGGGGAGGGGGTGCTGGGAACTCAGGGGTCTGGGCCACCCCGGAACCACGCTCCCTGTTTGTCACAGGAACGCCCCTGAATAACAGAAAGAGGAGGGGCTCTGTCCCTCTGGGTCTGAGCAGAAGGTGAAAGTGACAGCCCAGGTCTCACCAAGTCAAGTTTACAGCTAGCTGCATGCCTTTTTTCTCCCAGATTCTTTTCCAGCAGCTGCCCCCCTGCGTGCTGTGAGTCTGCTCTGTATTTGTCTGTGGTTGCAGGGGTGCAGTGAAGCCAAGATGGCACCCAGAGGGCAGATTGAGGGGCACCCCTTTGTCTTCAGCCCCCTGCACCATGCCGGCCTCACGCACTTCTTGCTGTGTGGGCTGTGGCCTGTTTTAGGGAGAGATGGATGCCTCCCTGCAGGGAGAGGGCAGGAGAGGAGTCTCAGCCCCTGCTCTTTCTCCGGCTCTGCTCTCCAGCCTGAGCTGGCCCTGTCTCAGCTGCAGCCGCCCCCACCTTCCAGGCCACTGCCACCCGCCTGTCTTCCTGTGCTCCCACCTCTCGGTGACTCCCTAATGACTATAATCAGGGTGTGTGTGCTGAGAGGCAGTGGGGAGGGACTGCTGCCAGCGGAGAGTGCTTCCCAGCCACCCAGTCCATTAGGGGGGCAGCAGCCTGTCGCTGCACCAGAGGCAGAGGACCTGGGAGGGGCTGGGCAGGAGCCCCTGTCTCCCCCACCCCTTTTTCCCTTCCCTCCCCAGGCCTGCTCAGAGCTCTGCTCTAATTATAAATGGTTTGACAACTTTAGGCCAACCCCTGTAATTAAAAATAAAGAGGAAGACAGGCAGCATTGTCTCCTAACGACGCCTTTAATTGGTGGAGTTAATTTTAACGGGGTGCCTTGGAGGAGGGGATTCCAGAAAGGGGGGGGCTCTTGCTGATATCTCCTGTACCGCTCACCCAGCCTGCTTACCCACCCATCTGTCTCCCCATCAGATAGGCGCTCCGCAGGGCAGGGGCTGTGTCTTTCTTTATTCATTTTTATCCCTAGTGCTTGGCACACAGTAAGCACTTAATAGATATTTGTAGAACGAAGAGTGAATGACCTGCTGTGAGGAAGACAAGGATCATGAGCTTCTAAGGGTGGTGTGTGTGTATGTGTGTTTCTCCTTCTCCCCTCTCTGCCCAGAATTCTTACTCTTAGAATCATGCCTTTGGGCTAAGATGTTCTTCTAGTCAGGGATGGTGACTTATAAGTAACAGAAGGCCTCTCAGACCAACTCAAGTGATGGGGAGATATTGAAAGGGCAAAGAGGGGGCTCTCATGGGTCCCCCAGGGCAGAAAGGGAGCTGTGATTGGAACAGGGGAAACCAGGAGAATGGGACCCTAGCCTCTCTCCATCTCCAAAGGGCCCCCCCCCACCAGTCAAGACTCCTCCCCGCGCCCCCCACCCCAACCCCAGGGTCTCCCATCTGCTTGGGGACCAGCCCCTGAGACAGAAGGGACAGCTTTTCTCTTTTAACTTCAGCTCAGGCTGGAGTTAAATCTTTCCCATGGTTCTCTAAACTTGGTCCAAGACAGGCTGCTGTTTTCCCATTTAACTGCATTTTTAAAAAGACAGAGGGTAGGGACAGAAAATACAAACAGCAGAGTCTGTTTTCCAAAGGGCAGGTTCCCAATGCTAAGCATCCTGTTAGAAGTTACGGGCTCACTCTGCTTCAGATTCTGTATCTCCCTGTCTCTCTGACCCTCCCCTGCTCTCTCTCTCTCTCTCAGAAATTAAAAAAAAAACAACATTAAAAATTAAAAAAAAAGAAGAAGTTACAGGCTCACTTTTCGAAATTCCAAACCACGTGATAAACTTCTTCTAGCCTCCTGAGAGCCGGGACTGTTTTGCCTGACGCTCCCCAGGCGAGGTCCCCACAAGATGCTTTCAGTGGAAGTCACAGAAGCAACACTGTCCCCGTCTTTGGGGGAAACCTTTGGAACATAGCATTCCACAGAGTAGGGGCTCAGTACGTATATGCCACCCAGCTCCCCACCAAGTAGAATTGTTTAGCACGCTGTCTCAGTTTCTCCTAGGAGGAACAAAAAAGTCCCTCCCCCAAAGACCAACCTTTCTATAAATCAAGCCCCTTGGGCCTAATCGTTCCACCATCCCCCACCCCCCAAGCCTCATCCCTAAATCCTACCCATGTCCTAAATGGCTGCATAATGGTTTTGAAATATTAAGCCTACGTGTTCAATGCAGGGTGGCCTGCACCCACTCAGTCAGTGGCACCCATGCCTCTGGGGAGGGCAGCTACAGCCCAGAACAAAGAAGGCAGTTGAGCTGCTGAATGGATTTTTCGACACGGATACAATAGTCTGGGAGCAAAGTGATTCTGATTGGCGAGCTCTGGGGCTTAAGAGAGAAACAGTTTAGCTTTAAATTCCAAGAAGGTTGAGCTGATCACTGAATTTTTAAAATGTAACCACGGAGTGTTTGGGGAGGTAGCAGACGCTTCTGTACTGATTGAATTAACCTTTCTCCATGCGCAAGCGTGTATAGGACTAAACTTTTATTCTCATGCAGTGCCTTTGACGTTAGACTGAAGATGTAATGAGTGACGGGCGTTAACATTGTGCTTCCGTTGTAGCATCCTCTGACCTAGGCTCCGTGCTGAGTGTTTGACGTATCTCATTTAGTACCAACCTCCTAAGGGGCATTAGGACTGTCCCCAGGTTACAGATGAGCTCCTGTGAATTGCCCACTACTGCGCCATATAATACTGCCTCTCTCTCTCTTTAAATCAATCTTGTGACTTTCCACCGCTGCTCCTCCAGTCCTTCTGTGTGCTCTTCCCTAGGGAATTATCTACTGACACTTTGTTGGCTTCGGGAGACCCAGCCTCCCCTCTCCAGGCTTCCAGGGAGAGGGGATCCTTCCCTCTTCCCTGCTATGACTAAGCCTGTGTGCACTTTGATTGTTTTGTACTTTATATGCAAGACTTTACTGTAATTATTTGTGTATATTGGCTCCTCTTGCTGTTTGCTCCACGAGTGGTAGAGTTTCCTCTGCGTCTCTGGCTTCTAGCAAACGCTTGGCACGGAGTAGTGATCTTGGATCCACGGCGAACTGAACGTGTGGATGCAAAGATACCATTAACTACGGGGCGAGGGCTTGAATGTAGTTGCTCTGCTACACAGGGAGGCGTTCCTTCCGGGGAAGTTGGGGAGCCAGAAGAGGCTTAGAAACACTAGTTGAGTCTTTCCTCTGCCCCACTAGCACCAGCTTTCACTTAGGGAGCAGAATGCAAGGTGGTGATAGAGAACATCAGGTGAGTCTGCCCAGCCCAAGGCAGTTTGTGACCTCCCTCCCCCTGGAAGTCCCAGAATGTTCTGCACTAGCAGGGGATAGACGGGGCAGAGCAGAAGGGTGCCTTTTCGGCAGCAAGAGGGCCTGAGACACTGCCTCTTGCATCAGCCTCCTGTGGCTACCCCTCTGGTTCCTGGCCTGTGGCGGGTTTCCAGGAAATCCAGAGTGGCCCCCAGTCTGTGAGATGAGGGCTCATGGGACAAGTCAAGGCTACAGGAGAGGAGCAGCCCAATAAGATAATAATATTTTAGGGGCGCCTGGGTGGCTCAGTCAGTTAAGCATCTGACTTTTAATTTCGGCTCAGGTCATGATCTCATTGTTGTGGGATCGAGCCCGACACTCTGCCATGCCACGTGTGGAGCCTCCTTGGAATTCTCTCTCTGCTCCTCCCCCTCCCTTGTGCTTTCTCTTTCTCTGAAGATAAATAAACATTTAAGAAAAAGAATATTTTAATGCAATACTTAAAAAAAAAGCTCACTAAATTGGCTAACCATGGCCCTTGGGCTGGCTGCCTGGTTTTATAAATAAAGTTTCATTGGGGGGCACCTGGGTGGCTCAGTTGGTTAAGGTCTGACTCTTGATTTCAGCTGAAGTCATGATCTCACAGTTCGTGAGTTCAAGCCCTGCATTGGGCTCTGCACAGCTCAGAGCCTGCTTGGGCTTCTCTCTCTCTCTCTCTCTCTCTCTCTTTCACTCTTTCTCACTGTGACTGAGTGGCTCAGTTGGCTAAGTGTCCCACCTTGATGGAGGTCATGATCTCGTGGTTTGTGGGTTTGATCTCCGCGTTGGGCTCTGTGATGACAGCTCAGAGCCTGGAGCCTGCTTCGGATTCTGTGTCTCCCTCTCTCTCTGACCCTCCCCCACTCACGCTCTGTTTCTCTCTCTCTCAAAAATAAATAACCATTAAAAAATATTAAAATAAAGTTTAATAAAGAAATCTCCCTCTGCCCCTCTTAACTACTCTCTCTCTCTCAAAATAAAGTAAAATAAAATAAAATATAAAATTAAATTAAAGATAAACTTAACTAAACTAAACTAATAAAATAAAATGGAAGTGACCCCATCACCTTTACCTGGCAAGGTGAAATGTTCTCTGCTGTCAGCAGAACTAGGGCTTCAGAGCTGTACGAGTTAAATCTATTTCCGAGTAACAAAATACCTCACAAGTTAGTAACCTGGAGCAGGGATGACTTTTATTATCTCTCGTGGTTTCTGTGGGCCAGGAATCCCGTGAAGGCGAGCAGGCGCGGTTTGTCTCTGCTCTGCGAGGGCTGTGGCCACAGCTGGAGAACCCAGGGACTCAGGGCTGGGTGTGAGGACCGCTTCTGGGGTGGTGCACACATGTGGCTGGGCAAGCTGGTGCTGGCTGTTGACGGCAGGGCTCCTTCCTGTCCACGTGGGGTCTTCACAGGGTGCCTGGGTGTCCTCACGGCATGGCCGTGGTCTTTGCAGAGTGAGCGACCGAGAGGGATGAAGAGAGAGGGAGACAGACAGACAGACAGACAGATGTATCCTCTTATAATCTAGCCTTGAAAGTTATACAGCACCTTCAGCCCCATTCTGTCAGTTAAAACTAAGTCACTGAGTTTGGTCCACATTTTGAGGACATAAAAAAATTTTTTTTCGGGGCACCTGGATGGCTCAGTCGGTTAAGCATCCGACTTCGGCTCAGGTCATGATCTCACGGTTCGTGGGTTCAAGCCCCACATTAGGCTCTGTGCTGACAGCTAGCTCAGAGCCTGGAGCCTGCTTGGAATTCTGTCTCTTTCTCTCTCTCTGACCCTCCCCTGCTTACACAGTCTCTCGCTCTCAGAAATAAATAAACAGGAAAAAAAAATTTTTTTCATGTTTGTTTATTTTTTGTGAGAGAAAGCAAACAAGCCAGGGAGTGGCAGAGAGAGAAGGAGCGGGGAGAGAGAATCCCAAGCAGGCTCTGCGCTGTCAGTGCAGAGCCCGATGCGGGGCTCGAACCCACGCACTGCAAGATCATGACCTGAGCTGAAACCAAGAGTTGGACGTTTAACCAACCGAGCCACCCAGGTGCACCTGAGGGCATTATTTAAAACTGCCACAAAAACGAAGTTAAATTCAGTTACAGTGACATAAAGAAAGTCATGTTTCTGCACACTTGAGTTATGACCGTGTATGTTTAGACTTGTTAACATCCATCCTATATGCTCCTTGGGTCTGACCTTTTCCGTCCACTTCCTGTGTGGGCCGCCATTGCCTCTCACCACTTACAGCCTCTAACTCAGGGTTTCTCTGCTTCCAGACTGTTTTCTGCCCTGGGGGCCAGAGCACGTTCTTTCCAAAATGCCAACAAACCACACCATCCTCCAGCTCAGAACGATTTACTGACACCTTCTTGTTTTTATTGACATACAACTCACATATCACAAGACTCAATGGGTTTCTGTCTTGTCACTGAGTTGTACAACCATCGGCAGAATCAATCTTAGAACCTGTTCCTCGCCCTGGAGAGAGACCAGGTACCCGTTCCAAGTCACTTCTTTAGTCCCTCAACACTCCCTAGCCACCACTTGTCCGCTGTCTCTCTGGCTTTGCCTAATCTGGGTGTTTCATCTGAATGTAATCCTACAATACATGGCCTTTTATGTGAATTCTTTCTCTCTGCATATTTTCAAGGCTCATCTGTATTGTAGCATGTTGTCAGTACTTCATTCCTTTTTATGGCTAAATAAAATAAAATGCTGTTTTGTGGATAAACCATATTTGGTTTATCTCTTCATCAGTTTAGGGACATTTGGATTCTTTCCATTCTTTGACCATTATGAATAATGCTGCTATGAATATTAGTGTACGAGGTATATATAGGCATGTATTTTCAGTTTGCGTAGGCATATATGTTGGGGTAGAGTCGCTGAGTCATATGGGAACTCTGCCATCCTAGTGGGTGTAAAGTAGTGACTGTGTCTCATTATGTGTGTGTTTAAGTTTAGTTTTATTTATTTGTTTTTAAAGCTTATTTATTCTGGGAGAGACATCGCAAGCAGGACAGGGGCAGAGAGTGTGGGGGACAGAGGATATGAAGCTGACTCTGTGCTGACAGCTGCAAGCCCGACACAGGGCTTGAACCCATGAACTCTGAGCTGAAGTTGGATGCTCAACCAGCTGAGTCACCCAGGTGCCCCTAGTTTTATTTTTGAGAGAGAGAGATAGAGAGCGAGTCGGGGAGCGGCAGAGAGCGAGGACGACAGAATCCCAAGCAGGCTCTCTGCTCTCAGCACAAGCCCAGTGCGGGCCTCGAGCTCACAAACTGTGAGATCATGACTTGAGCTGAAATTAAGAGTTGGACGCTTAAGCGACTGAGCCACCCAGGCGCCCCTCGTTGTGGTTTTGATTTGCATTTCTCTCATGGCTAATAATGTTGAGCAACTTCTCATGTGCTTATTACTCATTTATATTTCTTCTCGGTTTCTTCAAATCCCTTGCCTGTTTTTAAATTGGGCTTTATGTCTTTTTATTGCTGAATTGTAAGGGTCTATCTATCTATCTATCTCTGAGTTTTTATGTATGTATATTCTGTATACTAGAGCCTTACCAATGGCTTCTTTTTACTCAAAGGGTGAATTTCAGTCCCCTTCATCTGGCCTACAAGGCCCTTGCTGATCTAACCTGGTTTCTTTTATGTGGTTCTCTCTGCTTCCACTCCCTTCCTTTCTTTCACTGCTAACTTTTTTTTTTTAATGTTTGTTTATTTTTGAGAGAGAGAGTGAGAGAGAGCATGAGCGGGTGAGGGCAGAGAGAGGGAGACAGAGGATCCGAAGTGGGCTCCAGGCTGACAGCAGAGAGCCCGATGTGGGGCTTGAACTCACGAACACGAGATTGTGACCTGAGCCGGAGTTAGTCGCTTAACTGACTGAGCTACCCAGGTGCCCACTGCTAACCTTTTTTGACTCGCTCATCCAAGAATGTTCTCTATCACAACTAGTTTTTTGCAGATACTGTTCCCTCTACCAGAACGTCATTCCCCCTTCTTGTCTGGCCAATATCTACTCATCCTCTGCTTAAGGTCCCTCCCTGAGGGCTAAAAAGATGGTCATTGCAGACAGGTTTGGTGACTGAGTGTCAGTCTGTATATAGGTCCTAGCCTCTGAGGGGAAACCTGGATTCTCGTGATTTGCTGAGGATAATGAAGTCTGGGGCTCTAACAAGAAAGCCCTTTGTTTCCAGGGCTGCAGTAACAAAGTACCAGAAATTAGTTGGCTTACAACAACTTCTGGAGACCAGAAGTCCGAAATCAAGGTGATGGTAGGGTCAGGCTCTCTCTGAGGTTCTAGAGAAGAATTGGTTCCACAACACTCTCCTAGCTTCAGGTGGTTTCTGGCAATCCGTGGTGTTCCTTGGCTTATAGAGTCATCATTCCCATCTGTCTCCGTCTTCACGTGGCATTCTGTCCCATGTGTCTCTATTTCCTGATTTCCTTCTTCAGAAGACACCAGCCATATTGGATTTAGGGGCTACCTAAGCCAGTGAAAGTTCATCTCAACATGATTACAACTGCACGGACTTTATTTCCAAATAAAGTTCACGTTCACAGGCTCTGGGTAGACATGAGTTTTGGGGGACAGTATTCAATCCACTATATTCCACCTTGTAGTCTCCTCAAATTCTTACCTGTGTCATATGCAAAAGACATTCACCCTATCTCAACGTTCTCAAAAGTCTTAACCATTCTGTCAATAACTCAAAAATCTCATCTAAATATTACCAACCCAAAAAAGTTCCAGATCTCATCAAGCAAGTCATTTACATTGAGCACGGTTGGTGCTCTGAGCATGAGCCTTCCTGGGGCCGAATTGCCCTCCTATCTGTGGACATGTGAGACCAGAACACGAGTTATCTGTGTCCAAAGTCCAGTGGTGGGCCAGGCATAGGATGGACATTCCCATCATGAAGGGGAGAAGTTAGAAGGTACCAGAGGGGTTACTGGTTTAAAGCAAATTTGCAATCCAGCAGGGAAACTTTCATAAGGCTTCAAAGCCTGAGAATAAGTCTTTGTGGCTTGATTCCCTCTCTGCGCCCTTGGGGGTGGCTTCCCCTCTCTGGTCTATGCATCTGTGACTCTGCTTTCCGAGTCATTCTTCCTTCATGTTGTCCCATCGCTGTTCCTTTCCGTCTAGACTGCTAGTATTTCTAGTGATGTAAAATTCTTTAAAATCTTGTAGGTCTCTCACTCATATGTGGAATTTAAGATACAAAACAGATGAACATAAGGGAAGAGAAGTGAAAATAATCTAAAAACAGGGAGGGGACAAAACACAAGAGACTCCTAAATACAGAGAACAAACTGAGGGTGGCTGGAGGGGCTGTGGGTGGGGGAGGGATGGGCTAAATGGTTGAGGGGCATTAAGGAGGACACTTGTTGGGATGAGCACTGGGTGTTATATGTAGGGGGTGAATCCCTGGATCCTACTCCCGAAATCATTAGTGCACTGTATGCAACTAATTTGGATGTAAATTGAAAATAAATAAATAAGTATATTTAAAAAAAAGAAGTCAGAACATGGTTAACCTTGGGAGGGTAATGACTGGGACAGGATGTGAGGGTACATCTGGGATGCTAATGTGTTATTTCTTCATCAGTAGGCTAACGACACAGGTATAGTTACTTTGTGACACCCATGGTTTGTGTACATTTCCTTAAATACGTTATACTCGAATAAAAAGTTAATTTAAAAAAATGCACACACGCGCACGCATGCGCGCGCGCGCACACACACACACAGACACAATCTTGTACATCTCCTCTGTATGTCAAAGGGATCCATAACATTAGCCATGAGGGGTCTCCACAGGACCTTTGTAGATAATCACACCTCTATTCCCGACATCTGCTGAGATGGGCGATTGAATCCATAGGTCACAGGCCCAAGTTCTTTAGCAAAAGTTGTTCAGCCGTACCCTTGGCCCTTTCTCCGGAGCACACTGCTTAGATAGGCTGAGAATTTTCCACATCAAATGCCTGTTCCTTTTTAAAAAAAAATATTTAAAAAATATTTATTTTTGAGAGAGAAAGAGAGAGCAAGCAGGGGAGGGGCAGAGAGAGAGAGAGGGAGACAGAATCTGAAGCAGGCTTCAGGCTCTGAGCTGTCAGCACAGAGCTCGACGCAGGGCTCGAACTCAAGACTGCTGAGATCATGACCTGAGTTGAAGTCAGATGCCCAACAGACTGAGCCACACAGGTGCCCCTGGTTCCTTTTTGCTTAGCAATCCAGTCTCAGTTTATCTCTTTCCTTTCACATTTTAATATAAATGGCAAGGAGAAAGCAGGCCGTGGATCCAGACTCTGTGTAAAATATCTCCATTAACTATCCAAGTTCTACTTCTGTCCAATGGTAGAACATAATTTGACAAGGATTTCTTTACAAGGGTTGTCTTTCCTCCAGTGTCCAGTAACGTGATCCTTCTTTCCCTCTGAGCGTTCACCAGAAGCACCTTTAACATTCACAGGATAGCCGCCTTCTGTTCACGACAACATACGTGTTCTGTAAGATGGTGGAAGCTTTCTTTACAGCCCTTCTCACTTCTTTCTGAGCTATCACCAGAATCCCCTTGAATGTCTCTATTTCCATCCATGGCCTCTTCCAGCTAGTTGAGATTTGTTTTCTACCATAAACTTCAACATTCTTCCAGCCTCTACCCATTATCCAATTCCAAAGCCGCTTTCACGTTTTTAGGTGTTTGTTTCAGCAGCAGCCCCTCGCTCATACCCAAATGTGTCTTAGCTTCCTAGGGTCTTAGTAACAAAGTACCACAAACTCAGCAGCTTAAAACAGCAGAAATGTATTCTCTCACAGTTTTGATGGCCAAAGCCCCAATATCAGGGGCGCCTGGGTGGCTCAGTCACTTAAGCCTCTGACTCTTGATCTCGGCTCAGGTCATGATCTCTTGGTTTGTGAATTAGAGCCCTCGAGTCAGGCTTTGCGATAACAGCACAGAGTCTGCTTGGGATTCTGTCCCTTTCTCGCTCTGCCCCTCTTTCTCTCTCTGTCTCTCTCTCAAAATAAATAAATAAACTAAAAAAAAAAAACAGAGCCTCCAAATCAAGGTGACAGCAGAGCCCTGCTCCCTCCGAGATTCTAGAGAAGGATCTGTTCTTGCCTCTCACCTAGCTTTTGGGGGTGTCCAGCCATCCTTGGTGTTCCTTGGCGTGTGGAGGCATCACCCTGGTCTGCCTCTGTCTCCACATGCTATTTTCCCCTGTATGGTTCTGCTTCCAAATTTTTTCCTTTTTCTTTAAAAGGACAACAGTCATACTGGATTTAGGGCCCACCCTATCCCTGCGTGACCTCATCTTAACTAATTACATCTGCAAAATCTTATTTCCAGTTAAGGTCATATTTGTAGCTACTAGGTGGGCATGAATTTTGAGGGGACGCTATTCAACCCAGTACAGGAGACAAGCCCTGTTCTCGGGGAGCCAACAGTTGAGTGGAAGGGGGAGCGGAGATACGAACAGGTATGATGTAACGGGGAGAAGGGCACGATGGAGCAGAGAGCTTGTGCGGGGAGGGGTGCGGGAGGAGGGGCAGGAGGACATCTGAGCCACACCTCCCAGCGGATAGGAGCTGGTAGGGAAGGGATGTGAGACGGGCTCTCCGGGCAGCAGAAGCAGTGCGAGTAAAGTCGTGGAGAATCGAAAACTGGCTCAAGGTATGTGGGGAACTACCGAGAGTTGTGACGTTTGAGCACAAGGTAGGGGCCAGGGAGTGAAGAGAGGAGTGGCCGGCCGTGCTGGCGTGGCATGCCTTAGACATCGTGGGCCTTACCCTGTAGGGGACTGGAAGCCAAACAGTTTTAGGCAGGAAAATGACAAGGCCAAATATGTCTAGAATGATGACTGACACCCAGGTGCCATGGGTGGGAGGTGCCAGCTGCAATGGACTGAATGTTGTGTCTCCCTCAAATACATGTGTTGATTTCCTAGCCCCCCAGTGTGATGGTTTTAGGAGGTGGGGGTCTTTGGAAGGTGATCAGGTCATGGGGATGGGGTCCTCATGATGGAATTAGTGCCCTCCTAAAAGGAAACTAGAGGTGTCTGTTGTCTTCCTTCTGCTCTGACCATGCTGCTCCAGCCTCTAGAACTGTGAGAAATGGATTCCTGTTGTTTCTAAGCCCTTCCCTCCCCCCGACCCCACGCCTGGTTCGTGGCATTCTGTTACAGCAGCCTGATCAGACTGAGACCCCAGCAGAGTGGTTATATGTTATTGCCAGTCCGGCTGGAGATGTGAGGCGTCAAGTGTTGATGCCACTCTGGGCCAGTTTGCACGGACGGTTCCTCCAGAGAGAAGGGCCATGGACCTGTGCCCTTTTTTGCAGGTAGAACTTTACCTTCATAAAAAGAAAGTGGAGAAAGATGCCAGAAATGGTTTTCCAAGAGCCAAGGTTGGATTTCCAGAGGATCTGAAGTCAAGATTGAATTTCCCAGTGAGCTAGTTGGTCTCTTCCTGGCACTGGGACACCCCAGGGCTTGCTTTCCATTGATGTTTCCACTGGGAACCTCCTCCACACTCCTGTTCTTCCTCTTATACTCTGTCCCTGTCAGGTG
Source organism: Proteles cristata cristata (assembly GCA_017311185.1). Classification (NCBI taxonomy): domain Eukaryota; kingdom Metazoa; phylum Chordata; class Mammalia; order Carnivora; family Hyaenidae; genus Proteles; species Proteles cristata. The sequence goes on along the minus strand of JAESUZ010002552.1, from coordinate 1,354,172 downwards.
CAGTTTCTGGGAAGAGTTGAAACTTTGCAACAGCGCCCCCTTGGTAAAGGAGCCCTTGGGGTCTAAGCAGCCTGGGGATGTTCCTTTCCAGGAGGAGAGTAGAATGCACCCTCTTTCTTTCTTTCTTTTTTTTAATGCTTTATTTATTTCTAGGAGAGAGAGAGAGAGACATCGTGAGCAGGGGAGGGTCAGAGAGAGAGAGAGTCACAGACTCTGGAACAGGCTCCATGCTCCGAGCCGGCAGTCAGCACAGAGCCCGATGCGGGGCTCGAACCCATGAACCGCGAGATCATGACCTAAGCGAAAGTCGGATGCTTAACCGACTATGCCACCCAGGCGCCCCAAGTGCACCCTCTTTCTTGAGCTAAGGGGATCTTCCATGGGTCAATGCCAATTGTGAGGGCCTAGGGTGTCCAATATCACAGGGCTTTTTCCCCCTGCCCCAGTCCACCTGTGCCCTTGCTATTAGCTGCTCAGCATGTGAGGACCCCCTCCTTTTAGGACATCTTAATGCAACCATCTTTAGTCTAGACAAAGGAGATACTCCATTCCAAAGGCAGCTGTGAATATGAATTTTGGGTGTCAGTATCCCTGCGGGTGGGAGTCGAAAGGTCCAGGGGCCAGGCTGGGGGAGGACCCTCAGTTGGTGGCAGTAGAGTGAAGCATGTAAAAGTGCAGTCCAGGGGGCGCCTGGGTGGCTCGGTTGGTTAAGCACTCCACCCTTGGTCTCAGCTCAGATCTTGATCCTGGAGTTGCGAGTTCAAGCCGCACTTTGGGCTCCACGCTGGGCTTGGAGTCTACTTAAAAAATAAAAAAAGTGCAGTCCAAGTGAGATGACATTAGCGATGGCTGGGCAGAGGGCACATCCTGCCATGGCCTGGACAGCTGCGTCTATTGATTCACTGATTCACTCTATAGGGAAACATTGCAAAAGACTGAAGTGGACTGGAAAGATTATTGGATGTCCTGAGCAGCACATTCATGTGTGTATGTGTGTGTGTGTGTGTGTGTGTGTGTACGTGTACAACCTTTCATTGCCTTTGAGGGGTTTTACAGCTTTGGAACTTTAGAAAACTGGTAATAATACAAATACTCTTTGTCTTTTTAAAAAAAATTTTTTTTAATGTTTTATTTATTTCTAGGAGAGAGAGAGAGAGAGAGAGAGAGAGACCGCGTGAGCAGGGGAGGGTCAGAGATAGAGGGAGTCACAGACTGAAACAGGCTCCAGGCTCTGAGCTGGCAGTCAGCACAGAGCCCGACGCAGGGCTCAAACCCACGAACCGCGAGATCATGACCTAAGTGAAAGTTGGACGCTTAACCGACTAAGCCACCCAGGCGCCCCCAAATACTCTTTGTCTTTAAAAATGCAACTGGTGTTCCCTAGAGTGCATTGATTACAGCTTGGTGGATGGACCCATTTTACATCTGTCTCTAACTTCATTTCATCGATCCTTGGCCTGTTGTTACAGACTGAATGTCCGAGTCCTGCCTCCCCTCAAATTCCTACCTTGACCTGTGACTGAATTAAAAGCTGGAACTGCTGGGCGGTGATTCAGGTTAAATGAGGTCATAGGGTATGGCTCTGATCCGGTCAGATTAGTGTCCTTAAAAGAAGACATGCCTGAGAGCCCGTTCTGTTTCCTCGCACTCCTTGCACGCACACACCAGGCCAGGGCCAGTGAGGACAGAGTAGAAGGCGGCTGTTGATAAGCCAGAAGGAGAGCTCTCATTGGAAACCGACTATGCTTACTCTGATTTTGGACCCCCAGCCTCCAGAACGGTGAGAGAAAAATCCTGTTCTTTCAGCACCGCACCCCCCGCCCCCACCCCACTGGTGCCCCCAGTCTCCATTATTTTGGAAGACAGCCTGAGCAGATGAAGACATTTATAGTTGAAGTTCTTTTGAATTTTTCTTTGATCCAATCACAACACCCTACTGAGTCCCCCATTAATCAAGGAATCAAATAAAATGTGTGAAACAGGTTGATTTTATATTTGTATCTGAAGAGTCATGACTTTATCCTTAAGACAAAAATGAGTCTTTGACCATTCAGTCATTCGGCTCACGTTCGTTGATGCCTTCCGTGGTCCCGGCTCGGTGCCAACAGTCAGGGGGTACCAAGAAGAATTTAATACAGTCTGCGTCCTCAGAGAGCTGGCGGTCTAGTGCAGAGGCAGACAGGGAGGGACACGGGTGGCTGTTGCGGAGTGACATTGCTGAAGTTGCAGTCGGAGGGGCTGGCCATCAGCAGGGATTTCAGGCAGGTTTGAGTTTTTCTTCGTGTGAGAAGCGTGAGTTTTGGAATCAGACAGGGCCAGGTCTGAGTCCCAAATCTACCACTTCAAAGTTTGGTAACTTTCACTAAATTAATTTTCTTCTCTGTAAAGTGCAGATGGTCGGACTTTAGTCCGAAAAGCTTTGTAGAAATAAATGAGGTGCTGTGCACTAAGTGCTTAGCTTAGGGCCCGGTATATAATAGGCGCTTAATAAGAGCATCTTGTCTTCTTTCCTTGGCTGTGACTTCCAAAGGGCAAGGAAAACCCCCAGTTCCTTTCTCTCCCTGTTAGATGACTCCTGATGTTCGTTCGGAAGAGGAAAACCTTTCCATCACACAGCCAGCGAGGGGCTTGCGGTGGGCACAGCCTGGGATGGGGAGCTCAGTGGCCGTGGCGCACATTAGCACGGAATTTGCTCGTGCCGGGCTTCCGCTTGGAGAAGGTTTTCATGAGAGTAACCCCTTGCCCCGTGGGCGCCTTCAAAAGCACTTTCTGGTCACTGACCTCGTTGCCTCTCCCTGTGCCTTCTCGAGAGGGCAGAGCCAGACCATTACCCTCATTTCAGGGAGGAGGGAACCTGGGCTCTGAGCAGTGACACACACAGCCTGCTTCTTGCTCAGCTGGTGAGCCAGAAGCTGGCCTCAGACCCTGATCTCTGGCCTCAACATAGCCTTTCCTCCAAAGGTTGAGGGACGGGAGAGAAGGAAGGAGCGAGGAGGCAGAAGGAGGGAAGGGGTGGCTCCAGAGAAGGGTAGGTACCTGGAGACCCCGTTCTCAGAGAAGCAGAGAAGTGGAGGGTCAGTTCTGCTGGCAGGTGGCGGAGACTCTGAGGGGGTAGGTCAAGGTGCTGTGATCTACAAGTGGTGTGACTGTTAACCATGTTGCGCCTCAGTTTCTTCTTTTATAAAAAGGAGAGAGTCGTGCCTATTTCATAGGGTTGCCCTAAGAGTAAGCAGGACGAAACAAGCAAAGCTGGGGAAGAAGGCAAGCAGCACAAGGGCAGGGATGGAGCTGGTGTTCAGCCAAGTGCTGGGCGAGTGGTGGCTGCTCCGGAAGGGCACGCTAGATGAAGGAGTCAGTGGGTAGCACACGTCATGAGCACCATTGTCATCATGGTGTGGAAAAGGGATCTGGTGGAACTAAGTCAGCCTGGGGACTTGGAGGGAGGCTGGGGGAGCTGGGTCTGCAGGCAGCTTCCAGAAGCCTGTGGGGGAGACAGGCCCAGGGAAGAGCTTGGTCCTTTGGGTGCCAGGCTCTGCTCTGAATCAGGGAGCCAGAGGCCAGGATACTCTGCACCCAGGAGGGAGGTATAGGCACGCAGGTAAGTCTCAGAGGGCAGAGGGAGACAGAAGCCCAGGTCCATGCAAGCCAGCGGGGGCTGCTCAAGGGGGTGGTCCAGGGACCATACAAAGACCCCCCTGGGAGGGTGAGCAGGGAGAGCTTTGCTGTGGCCCAGAAGGCCCCTGGCTGTCACAGCATTTCCTGAGCAGCTCCTCCTCAACCTCCATCTGGGTCCTGGCCCTTCTGCGGGGCCGGGACGGTCCATCAGGAGCCATCTCCCACTCCTTCTGTGACCCTCCTGGGACCGTGGTTGGTGCCCAGGCCCACATTTCCTAATGGATTTCTGTCGATTCAGATGTCGATGCCGGAGGCTGTCTGTAGGGGACGCTAGTGGGAGCCTCGGAGCCGCATTTAAGCCACAGAGGTCTCCGGTCTGTCTCCGTCTGAGTCTTCACTTCTGGCTTCTGCCGCTCCCCTGCCCACTGTCGCTGGCTCCTCCATGACCATTTGTACTCGCCCAACTCTGTCCCTTCTCAAAAACAAGCCCCCTCCCCCTCCCCCGGCCAGCATCTCATCCCCGCCCACCGCCAACTCTTGTTATCTTATGTTCCCACTTCTCATTCACTTTCCAAACCACTAAAAATCGGCCTCTGGATGTTCTTTCTCTGAGTGGAATCGCCTGTGGTATTGGAAGTCACCAGGACCCCTCTGGCACCTACGCCCCGTTTCTAAGTCCAGTGACATTCTCAGGACATCTGTGGCTCAAGCGGCATTTGATGCCGTGGAAACGCCCTGTTGGATTTCCCGTCCCTCCTTCCTCCCCTCTGACTTAGCTGTGGCTTCTCCCAGAATCCTCCTCTCTCACCTCTGTCTCCTCAGATGGACAGCTGTTCTCCCGGGGCCCTCCCTTCCCCAGAGTGCTCTGCGGTGGCATCCGAGGCCCTGAGCCTCTCCCTCCCAGGCCGTCCCGCGTGAGCTCGTCCTTCCTCCCCATGGATGGAATTACCATCCATAGGCCTGTGAGCGCCTGTCCAGTGCAGGCTTGTCTTGGGAACTGGGGAGCCACACCCCGACATACGCGCATGCACGTCTCTCTCAGGGGCACCTCTGTCTCCACGTGTGCAAATGCGAACACATTGTAAACGCCCCCTCCCTGCCTTCCTGATGATCACTCCCTCAGTGAGCATCGGCCCGGTTGCCTGTCAGCAATCTGGATGATTCTGGCTCCTGTCTCTCTCTCGCTCTCCAAGGTCGGTCGTCCTGTAGGATTTGACCCACTTGTCCATTAAGTTTTCCCTCCTAATTAGCTTCCCGGTTCTACCCCCTGCTCTCCTTCCCTGGGGCCCCCTTGCTAAGGCAGGCTGCCCTTCCTCTGTGCCAGCCTCTTCCCAGGCTCCCTGCCTCCGGGCCGGCTCTGGCCCAGCTGCTCTGGGCTCTGCACATGCTATTGCTTTCTGCCTGGTACGCCCCCTTCTTCAAGGTTCTCCCAGCCTGGCCTCTGTGAAGACGAGGGTCATAGTTAAAAGGGGTGGTTCTGGAGCCGACAGACCGGTTTCAAACCCACACATCACCACGTACTAAGCTCTGTGACACTGGCCGGATTTCTCAACTGCACACTGAGCTCAGTTCCTCCCCGTGCAAACGGCGGCCACTGTGGCACGGATTGTTGTGAATCAAGCGTGTGTCTCTAGCTGCTTTTGCATTCTAGAGAAAGGCGCCGACCTGGCACGGACACAGGGATCCTTGTTTTGGAAAAGGACCCTTTTGACTGCGACAGATAAAGCTCTCCAGCCCCCAGAGGAAAAGGCGGGGCAGGTGTGAGGGCGCCCAGCAGCTGGCCTGGAGGCTGGAGTCACCTCCGGAGGTGTGGAGGGCAGGGAGGGACTTGCAGGGACAGGAAGTCTGGTTTTGTAAATTTCGAGCGGTTTGCGAGGCTTAGAAAACTTCCCGCTCTCCCCCAGTTACTCCCAACTTTCAGTAAAATTCTCTTAGGTTCTGTCTTATGTCATTGGGGGGTGAGAATGAAGGAAAAGGCAGAACCTCCCCCACTGCCTTCCAGGAAGCCTTCCTGGATTCTCCCCGCTCCCACCCACTCCAGGTCTGGTTTCGGAATCCTCACTTCTGCCAGGGCAATGCGAAGACAAAAACGGCCTGGACTCCAGAGCAAAGAACAAGATTGGGAAAGAAGAGGAAATCAGAGTGAGAGGGAATCAAGAAAATGCCGATTCATTCCTGATGATTCTCAGGAATCTTGGAGAGTGTGCAGAGTGGGACCCCGTTTGCCTGAATATGAAAGGACAGAGTGATTCCAAAACCCTTAAAAGGGCATCAAGAGAGCATGTGGATCATTCAGAATTAAACTAGAATGTACCCGAAGCTCCCAGCACTGGGCCCAACACATACAACACTCTTAGAAATCTAGGAGTTACTATTACAAAAAAAAAAAAAAAAAAAGGCATTATAACGTCCTATATTCTATAGAGTGAGGACACACAGATCTTAGAAGTGAGGTGGGCGCATGGCTCCAGGAGCCTCCTCGTATTTTCTCTGGTCACTCAGCCTCCCTGGCGACTCTCCCCAAGCAAGGAGTGGTCTTAACTGTATCTGGAAATGTCCACTTTTGTTGTTACTATCAACTGTAACTATTAACACACTATAGTTACAGCTGCTATTATTTTTAATAACACCACTCTTCTTCCTCTGTGTTCCCAGAACGTGGAGTGTCTGTGTCCACACCTCTGCAGCTGCGTGCCAATCTTAAATTACTATTTTTCTACTGAGGCACAAGAAAGCTGGCTGATTTTCACGTGGGGTTTATGGAAACAGAATTACTATTTCTTTGGTTCCCTCATACATTCTGTCTCCTTCCTCCAATTATACAGTAAGCTCTTTGAATTAGAAATCGAATGGACGGTTCTCTTTGGTTTCTTTTGTTTTGGGCACAATAGTGGCTCCATACATGTCTGTCGCTACAGTGGGTGTTAATTCCAGCCAGCCCGCTGAGAGCCTGCACTTGGCCAGAAGGGGGCTAGGATTGGCCCAGAAGTCCCTGCTCTGGCTTTGCCTGTGTTTGTTTGTTTGTTTTAATTTTTTTAGTGTTTTATTTATTTCTGAGAGAGAGAAAGACAGCATGAGCAGGGGAGGGTCAGAGAGAGAGGGAGGTACAGAATCTGAGCTAGTTGTCAGCACGGAGCCCAGCGTGGGGCTCAAACCCACGAACTGTGAGATCAATGACCTAAGCCGAAACCAAGAGCCAGATACTTAATGGACTGAGCCACCCAGGTGCCCCCAGTTAACCTCATTTTAAAACATACTGTCAATGCGATAGTGTACACGAACTGCAACCAATCTGGGAATTGCTAATCCCAAATGTGTGTGACTGAGGTTTGAACCTCGATCAAGGACCACACATTCATCTCTGTTAAATTAAATTCGGGGGTTTTGTTTTACCCCTGTGTCTTTCACAGGCCTTTTGGATTACCAGTTTCACTACAGAATAATTTCTAATTCCTTTTAGCTCTGTCGTTCGATGAGCACAATTTCTGCATTCAAAGAAACCACGAGGAAGTTGGCACTAGGCCAGCGAGAGAGTTCTGTGAAATGACACTGCGCTCCTCAGGGCACCCCGGTACAAACCTTGGAGCCCACCTCGCTGCACCACGCAGCCTGTACCTCTCTGTCCCGTACATGTTTGGACAATATCTTGTTAAAATCAGGATGGAGGGATTACAATACAGTGACCCACCCTGCCCTGAAATAAGCAATAGCACTGAGGTTAGCGGGACCTGGGCTGCGGCCGTGTGTTCCCAGGGTTATGAGCTTCTCTGAACACGACTGTTTGTGGCCCTTCTGCACACCTCTTGTCGCTGGATTATGGTTTGGGCATGAGGACTGGGTTCCGGTTGGTGGGGGAAAGGCCAGGGGAAGCTGGCTGGAAATGTGGATGACGGCCTCAACTGCTTTTCTTGTCAACGGCCAGGAAGATGATATCGGTCCCAGCTCCTTCTTAGGCCCTTTTACCTACATACTCACTTGGCTGCCCTGACCTTCTGCTGGGCCTTTCTCCTCCAGAGCCCCCTGAGCCTCCGTCAGGGTTGGCCTCAGCTTCTAGTGATCCCTATAATAGATCTTGGGTGGCAGATGGGCTCTTGAGATGGGAAGAATTGGTGGGGAAGACAAAGGCCGCTTGAAACCTCTTCAGCCCATGGGGTGGGGATGAGATGGGGAATCTGGGGGAGGAGGAGTTTCTCCTATCTAGAAGGTGGAGGCTTTCCTAAACTGCCCTGGGGGTGACCCATTCCTGTCCCCCATCATTGTTCACAGGAGCCTGTCTGATCTGGCATCCTCTGGCCCTTGCTGGCCCAGGATCGAGGAAAAGGCAGACTTGGAGATCGGAGATGGCTGCCTCTTGGTCCAGTGCTCTGGCGACTGTGGCTGCCAGACCGTGCTGGTTCCTTCCTCCCCCTGCTCTCCCAGGGCCTACCTGTGGGCAGTTGTGAGTAGTGAGGGCAGATGGCAGCCTTTGGGGGCCCCCGCCCTGATGTCTGCAGGGCCCTCTCCATCGATGGCGCATGAGCTCGCTCTGGGCAGGCCCCAGAGTCTGGAAGGCAGGGACTTCCTGTGGCTTCCTGGTTGTCTCCTCCTTAGTCTAAGGAGAACCTGGTTGGCACAGGACTGGCCTAGAAGCTGTGCAAGCTTCCTGCTGGAAGACCTCATGGTCTGGGAACCCCCAGGCCTCTTGGACCTCTCTGTTCCTGATGGTGGGCAAGGGCACCTGACCAGACAGAGGTGACTCAGGCTCTGAGCGGCGAGCGGAAGCTATGATCCGGTCTGAGTTTGAGGGGATCTGCCTATGAGGCCTGAGATGGTGAGGAGTGGAAGCAGGAGCTTGGTATTTGAGTTTGGAGGTAGTTTGAGGGGTTCTGGAAACCTGAGAGAGCTTCGTCATGGGGCAGTGGTCTTGGGCCTAGAGGCCTGGGTGCTGCTGAGCTTGGGAGGCTGAAGGGGAGTCAGGGCTGGAGCTCTGGAAACTTCAGTGACAGGATGGAGAGTGCATGGGGATGGGAAACCATGCATACCTGCTCACACTCAGACACACCCGCTCACTCTTAGCCAGATCCGTGCACGTCCATGGTCTGGGAGGGGGGTGGTTACAATTGTTCACTCTCAACTTCACCTCTGCCCCCTCATGTGTGGGACTGAAGGGAGGTGGAATCTCAGGGCTCTGTGGGTCTGGGTGGAGGAGACTGGGATGCAAGGTGAGGCTTCTGTCCTGGGCTGGCCTAAAGCAGCAGCTGTGGGCTAGGGTGGGTATGGAGAGGGGACAGTGTCCTCTCTATGGATGCCATTCGAGGCAGGTACCGAGCCCAGGGAGGCCAGTGAAGAGGTCGGAAGAAGTGGGCACAGGTGGGACAGGTGGACAGCCAGCAACAGGAGGTGGTCTTTCCAGATGTAAAGGTGGCTCTGGAGGGCCAGGGGCCCCGCACGTCTGATCCTGGAGTTCTAGGGGAAGTGGGGAGAGGCAGAGGGAGGGAACCGGTAGAATGATGGCTACCGCATGGCACCTCACAGTCTATCTCGTTTCCCTCCGTCAGCTCCTCCCATGTCCCTGAGCCTGGCCTGGCTGGTATGTCTCCAGGACCCCAGGTACCCGATACCCATATCCTACAGCCACTTCCCTGGGGGCAGCTCACCTGGGTGAGACTGGGGCACATTTCCTGGGCTGTCCAGCAGGGGGAGCTCCATCCCACCAACCCCATTTCGAAGGGTCTGGCCCCGAGGGCCAGGGTAGCCAAGACCGCTGACGCCAGAGTGCTTCTGCCTAACGCCTGGCCGGCTCTGGGGAAGGCTTTCGCGCCCTCTCTGCCCCTGGCCTGCTTGCCCTGTCTGGCCTGCGCGGCTCCTGGCCTCCGGTGATGTTGAGCATAAGACTCAGGCCATTTGGCTCCCAAGACCCTTCCAGGAGTGAACCTGGGTCTCCTACTCTTCCGGGTCTAGAGAGAAGGAAGAATAACCAAGGTGATGAGGTGTCCCGGGAGCAAAGGCTGTCCTCGGGAAGGGAAGGGAAGACTCGAATCAGAGGTCTGGGAGGGGGCGCCTGGGTGGCTCAGAAAGTGTGCATGGGGGTCGGTGGAGGGCATGCTGAGCCCGGAAGCTGGGAAGGAGGAGGTTGCTTTCCTCTGTGTGTGTGTTGGGGGGGAGGGGGGCAGGTGATCTGGAGGGTGTGGTGCTGCCTTGGGGAGCCCTGGGAGTGGGGGGACAATTGGCGGCAGACATCTAGGTTGGAGCCAGTGCAGGGCAGTGGGGAGGAAGTGGAAGAGTGTGTGAGGCGGCCGGCAGCACAGAGACTGGCCTGTGTTCTGAGGCTCTGAGCTCCCATATGCCCATTTGCAACCTGGGGAGAATAAGCCCCACTGGATGGTGCAGGGAAGGGAGGGCAGGCCCCTTCATCCCCCCGAGCCTCAGTTACTTCCTGGTGAAATGGGACCAGCGGAGGCTCTGGCGGAGATGAGTGGCCATGGCTGCCGGCTGAGGGTAGCAGTGAGGACTGAAGATCGGCTTCAAGTCTCCTGGTCCTGGGGGCTCAGAAAGCCTCGAGTTCTACCTCCTTGGTTCTTTAAAATTATAATGTATGCACAGTCTGCAGCCAAAGGGGGATTTGAAGCTGCTCACCCCTTATTTGACAAATGAGCAAACAAGCTTCAGGAGGTTTAGGGACTTACTCAAGTCACGTCCTCCTGATGTTCAGAGCCAAGAAAAGTTTCATAAATGCAGCCTTGGCCTCTTGGCACCACCTCCCACCCCATCCAGACGCCATCGTCCCCTTGAGGGCTATGGGGCCGGGTGCAGGCTGACAGTGAGGACCCGGGCCAGAGGCTGGGGAGAAGGGGCTGCCTGGGCAGGAGGGCCCTGGCTGGAGACAGAGCCGAGCGTCTGGCCGGGTTGATGGCGGTGGCTTCCAAAACCATGTGCTCTTGAGGCTCCGGGCGGCCGGTGAGCAGGATTCAGGTGCAAACTGAGATGTTTGGAGCCCTGTCTTTTGAGGTAGCAGCAGGCCTCACTCCCTGGACACCTCTGCTCTCATTTCTACATACTCTCGTCTCTGGACGATTTTGTAGTAGCAGTAATAGTCAACGCAACCACTTATTGAGCACCTACTATACTACCTACTACTAGATATTTTACTTGCATTCCCTCCTTTAGTCCACTCGGTAGTCCTATAAGGTGAGTGATGGCCCATTTAGACATAATGTAGCTGTGTATCAGAGAGGTTCAGTGACCTGCCCAAGGTCACACAGCCAGTAAGGGGCTCGCCGTATTGGGTTTCTGCTAGTTTTTTGAATCCCAAGTGCTGGGAACTTTCCAGCAAACACAGGAGCCTTTCCAGCATGGGACGCTGACTGAGAATGTGCTTCCTGGGGTGCTGGGATGTGGGACTCTGGCCTGTCAGGGAGAGTTATAGTGTAAGGGGGGGGTGCTCCTGGCAGAGCCTAGTCTTTGATGGGGGAACCCAGCTTTGATCTCCTTTTGAAGTCCTGGCCTATGGAACCGGCAGCTTCAGGGGGGTGAGCTCCAGGAAGGGGGAGATGAAAGGGCAGGAGAAGCCGGAGTGGGAGAGAGAAGGGAGGGTTGGGGGAGGGGGTCGGTGAGGAGCCAGGAGAGAGGAACAGATGTGTGAATGGGACAGTGAAAGGCTGATGGGGAAGAGACACTGGAGGGAACCGAAACCAGAGATGCTGGGGGGCAGACAGGGAGTGGCCAGGCCGGGGGCCAGAGAAAGGGAAAAGAAGCTGAGTTTGCCTGAGGGCTGAGGCGGGAGGGTGGGGGGCAGGGTGCAAAGGGGAGGTCTAGGAGGGGGCTGCGGCCCGGGATTTGGCTTCTTTTGCCCCAGAGTGTGGGTTCTGGGGTGAAGCTTATGCGGTGAAGCCCACTGTCCCTCACCCGCCGTGGCCCCTCCTCCCAGGGGAGGCGCCTCTCTCCGGGTACTTCTGCCACTGGCTGCTGGTTGGTCTGATGACCCAGAGGTTCCAATAAGTTTCTGGCCAAGGCCTCGTGGAGGGCATCGCATGGTCCGAGGGATGGGGTGAGGGGGAGGTGGGATGCTCAGTCCTGGGTTTCTGGGGTTCATGGCCCGCCGTGAGGGGGAGGGTCTGCCCGAGTGGCTGTGCACCTGTTCCTGTCTGACATCCTAGTTCCTCCTTCGGGGCCGCAAGCTGACAAGTGAGAACACGTGGTGGGAAGGGGCCGGGCGCAGGGGGGCGGGGGGCAGGGGGTTGGGAGCCAGCTAACTCCCCGCTGAGCAGCCTCCTCCTTCTCCCCAGACCCGCAGCTCAGAGCCCGGCCCTGCCCTGTGCCTTCTGTTTCCCAGAACCTGACCCAGCACCTTTCAGACCCAAACAAGGTCCCCTCCTACATCGGGATCCAGACGGCACCCCTTAGGTCTGCCAGCAGTGCGAATGCTTGGGGGGGCAAGTGAGAGCTGATGAGGGGAGTGGCAGAACCCCTCCCTTCTTGGGTTTCTGCCAGGAGCGCCCAGGATTGTACCCGCCCCAATTCCCTGTGCTTCAGAGAGGCCGGGATGGCTTCCACATTAGGATTTATGGGATTAAAGCATCTTTTTTTTTCCTCCCCCCTCCCCACCCAAGCCGGTCTCTCTCACTATGAGAGTGGCAAGCCCTCCCCGCTGTGGGCCTCCCGGGGCCCAGCCCTCATGGGAAGGCTCTGCAGCACCCCTTCCTCAGCAGGGGGGCGGGGGAGGGGGAGGTAGACAAGTAGGAGGAGGGAGACAGCCGATTCCAATGGCGGGTTCTCCAGGGGCGGCTGCGCAGGGGCCTTCGGGAGGACTCTGGATCCCTTTGGGTCTCTGCTCTTCCCATTCTCGTGCGGGGTTTGGGGCCAGGCGCAGCTCTGTCCGTTGCGGTGGCTTGGGGCTGGCTGATGTGCTGTAGGAGGACATGGGGGTCCTGAGATGCAGCGGGTGGAGGACAGCGGGGTTGGCTCGGGAGCAGAGCCCTGGCCCTTCCGGGCCCCCGAGGCACAGTGGAGGAAATGTGCCACAGGGGCCACCAGCGAGTCCCCCCCGGGCCCTCCCCCTCCGATGTCAGCCCTCAGCGGCCTGGTGGGACTTGTCTCACGCTCAGCACTGCCAAGCCTCTCCCGGCCAATCCCGACCTTCTCTGTCCTCCCCCACCCTGCGCATCCCCACACCAGCCCCTCGCACGGGTCCCTGAGCTCAGGTTTCCTCACCTGCTGCTGAGCAGTGAACCCTTGGGCCCGAATCTCCAGTCCTGGGATTCCAGCTCCCCGCGTTGAGGGGCCCTCAGCTTCCTTTAACCTCTCAGGGAGGCTTATGTGTTTGGTGAACCCCCGATGACCTTCCTTAACCGACTGAGCCACCCAGGCACCCCCATCTCCCAATGACCTTCCTTATTGTCTCCCCGATTCTCTGCTCTGTGACCTCCATGTAACTCCAGGATCCAGGCTGCAGAGTGAGCCCAGCTCACCAGCCCCTGCAGAACTCAGAAGTTCCCCTTTCAGCCCAGGGGCTTAGGACCCTCCGCTCTGCCAGGAGCACGCCCCCCATCCCCCCCGGGGCAGGACCTTGCCTTGTTCCTCTCCGAACCCTGAGCCCTCAGCACAGTGCCTGGCACAGAGCAGATGTTCAGTAAAGGTTGGTTGAGTCAGGATGCTCAACTGAGCCAAGAGAGGTCAAGAGGAGATGTGAGCATGCATGCAGCTTTGACCTTGAGGGCCCTGTGATTAGAAAATAAAGTGGAGCATCAGGGTGCCTAGAGAAATCTAAGAGGCCACTCATGATGTCAGCAGTGAGGCGGCTGCTGGGAGAAATGTATGCCTTTTGGAGCCACCGACGGGTAATCGGGGACCGTTGGTGTAGCCAGGAGTCCTAAAGATTCTTGGTTCCAACCTCCTTGTTTCCAAGATGGCGAAACTGAGTCTCCAAGAGGGGAAATTATATGCACGAGGTAACACAGGAAACTCATGGCAGAAATGAGACTACGTTCCAGATTCCCAGCTCCTGGTGCAGCTGCCTTCTGCGCCTGCCCGGCCCACCTCCCCTACCCTTCTCGTCACGGCTCCTCTCCAGCCCTCCATGCATTTGTATCGCTGGGAAGAGTGAGGAGGGGCCGACAGAGCAGGGGTGGGGTGGGGTGGAATGTACCTGTTGTCCAGAGGCAGGGCTGGGTGGCTAGGGGTCACGTGCTAGCGGGGGCTCAACTGGATGGTGGCATACTCCACAACCTCTCCAGGCCCTGGCACGGTGGTCTGTGGCCCTGGCACCAGCTCCAGGGCATAGTGGGCATCAGTGCCCTTTAGGCCAGAACCCTAGAAATGAGGCAGAGGTGGCAGGAGGGGGCAAGGTGGGTGAGGACAGGGACAGACAACCTCAGGGCCAGGCGTCGGGATGAGACAGGGAGGTGTAGGAGTGAGGTGGGTGGATGGAGGAGAAGAGGGAGCCATGGAAAGTTGTGGGGTATGGAGGGAGGGAGAGAGAACCGGAAAAGCAATCTATCAGTGTGGCAAGAGAGAGAACAGGGGTTGGCAAAGGTGTTTACAAAATTGGTCACAAAGCATGTGTGTGCTCTGGGGCGAGCGGAGGCAGAGTGGGTCCCGACCCACCCCCCACCCCCCCCACCCCCGTGCTTGGTTCCGGGAGGATTTTGGCCGACCCTCTCACTTTGCAGAGGGCGGAGACTGAGGCCCCAGAGGGGAAGCAATGTGCCTGAGGTTACAAGGGGAGGGGCTGGCAGAGCTGTGGGGGCATCAGATGAAACCTGGAGTCAGAAGACCTGGCTTTGAACTTCAGCTGGGCTTCTTGCCATGGCTGGCCAGATTAGTCGACCCAACAGAGCCTAGTTTTTCATTTGTAAAACGGGGGAAGAATATTTGACCTGAATTAGCATGATCACGGGACCGTCGGGCTCTGCTTGTATCTGAGCTCTGCGGGGGCCGCTGCGTTACTTCGGATTCCTCCTTGGATTTGGGGGTGATTAGAACAAGAGGCACCTGAGGGCGGGGGCTGCTGCTCTACTGATGACTCCTGCCACGACTGGGCCAAGCCCCTCCCTCTCTCTCCCACCTGGCCTCGGTTTCCCCTTCAGCAAGATGAAAGGGTCTCTCAGTGACCTCTGAGGCCAGTGCCAGCTCTTAGCCCTGGAGCTCTCCTCACCAGCTCCTCCTCCTGAGCTCAGGGCCAGTGTTCAAACAGATAGACAGATGGGCCCGTCAATGCAGCAGGGGTGGAGGAAGGGGTGGCTCTCCGGGGCAGGAGGGCAGGAGGGCAGGAGCCTGGGGCCGAGGAGGAGGGCTCCACACCATGGGAGGCAGACCCCCTGTGACCTACGCTGGTGCCCGTTCTCTGCCCCTTGTCTGGGCTGCTTGCACGGTGTCCTGATTTCATCTGGCTTCCAGCAGTGCCCATCCCCGTGCCCGTCAGTGACCATCGTCAGGGACACGTGGCAGGGCTAAGATTAGAGCAATTAGCTCCTGATTTCCCAGAAGTGAAACTCACACCCTAGCGCCTTTCCTTCTGCAGCCCCTAGTGTTCCCAGCGCCTGCCTGGAGGTGCGGGGGGCAGGTGGAGGGCACAGGAGGCCAGAGGCAGAAAGAAGGGGGTCGAGGCTGCAGAGACGGGAGGTGCGGCTCCCACGCCCTGAGCGGAGGGCCGGGAAGGTGGGCTCAAGGCGAGCAGGGCAGTGTGGGAGTAGCAGCCGCTGGGAGGAAGCGGTCTCCTGGAGGCACGGCAGGCTCTCCTCGTCCCCGAGGGTCCCTGGGGCCAGGACTCTACAAGTGGAGACTCCTGCAGATGGAAAGGGGTGACCATCACCCCGGGATGCTGTGAGGACCTTCCTGCGGAGGCAGGTGTGGACACGTCGATTGTGTCCTCGGTCCACACGGCAGCCAGCCGTGCGACGGGGTGAACCGCCCTGCCCCTTGTCTTTCCCATCATTACGAAGGATGGTGCTTCATCACCAGGGACCGGTGCTTCAGGCAGGTGGGGGGCCAGGTGCGTCCGCCCCGAGGCTGTCTGCTGAGAGACCAGCAGTGCCCACAAAATGTCTGTGTGGGCCCTTCCCAACCGAGTGCCGGGGCAGCCTTGGCTCTGATCCCCCCTGAGGCCTGGGGGATGGGGGTGATGGCAAGAGGTAGTTCAAAGCCATCTCGCCTAGGGGGGTGGAGGGGAGCTCTCCAGTTCATTCCGTGGGTTCCAGTGGGGGGGTGGGGAGAGGTGCCCTGGGAACCCTGGATGCTTTGCTTTCAGCTTTACTAGAACTTTCTCAAAGATGGAAAGAACAGTGACCTGACCCCTGCTTGGGGCAGGGAGAGCTGTGGCGCCAGGTCTGGGCGCCCACACCTCGTAGGCTGGCATGGCCTGGCCGCGGGCACCAGCCCTTCCTCGGAGGCACACGCCTCCCAGGATGAGTTCGGACAACTGGTAGCTGTCACATGGGGAGGTGGCCCCTGGGAAACTCGACCACCCGGTCTATCCCAAGGTCCTCCCAAGGTCATTCATTTGTGCCGGGATGTCCCATACTCTGTTTTGCCGGAAGCTGTAGCGGCCTTGGGGAACTCTGGTGGGGGACAGCTGTCACCTGCCGGATCCACCCATGGCATTTGTGGTGAGCACATTTCACCTGCTGTTCCCGTCACTGAGCAGCCAGGCCAGGCCCTGTGCTGGCAGGACTTCTCCGACTCCGTCTGACGGGAGGGTTCCCCACCGGCCCAGCGGCAGCTTTCACAGAGTGGCAGCCTGAGATTCATCCCACGTGCCCCGCCTTCTTCCCTGCCCCTTCCTCAGGGCCAGACCCGCCTCTGTCCCCTTCCCTGGTCCCCCACCCAGAGTGAAGCTCTCGTCCGTCAAATCTTGTCATCTTTTCAGGAGGCCTCAAACTAACGCCAGGGACACCGGGAACGGTCTGAGAAAGATAGGTGGCAACATGCAATCTGGGTATTTGGGCCTGGCAGCAAGGAGTGGAAGGTAGGTGGCAGAGCCCGGTGGTAACCCAGGAGAACGCCCTGGTGGAGGGGATGCTCTATGAGGTGTAGTGAGTGCTCTATCAGGCAGTCTCCAACTGCCACTGGAGACGGGCAGGAAACAGTGTCAGAGAAGCGGTGGACTTGGCTGGTTATTATCTGGTGATGTTGGTGCTTAGCGATAATGAGAAGCTGGGGGTCACCAACAGCAAGAGGCTCAATGTGAGAGCCAGAGGCCCTTGGAGGAGTGACAGAGAGGCCCCACCTCCACCACAGTGGACCCAGCTGAGGAACAGATCCAGCGTTTGAGAATAAGAATCACAGAGCTCCAGAGATGCTTGGCTAAGCCAAGTGTGTGTTGTGCTAGGGCTCGGGCTGGGAAAAGTTCCAAAACTCTGGAACTGGGGTGACGGTAAATGGTTGTATCCCCTCGGAACACGCAGGTGGCCCACCGGTCCCCAGTAAGAGTGAGCACCATCCCATGTCGGAAGACACCGCAGGCAACAGGCGCCTTTCTCGGGAGCTGCCCCACCTCTGTTCTGGGCTGCCAGGCTGATAACTGAAGATAAAGCCTGGCATGACCTGGCCGGGGACAGCTGGCCTGATGAAGGAGGAGAGATCACACCCAGGGGGAACGCAGTAGCAGGAATTAACTAGCACGTCCCAGCAGAAGCCAGGCTCGCACTCCCGAGTTGGATGTGGGAGGTTCTGGACCAAAGGGCCTGGAACCAAGGCTGGATAAGCAAGGATGCTTTTTTACTTGGGGACACTTTTGCAGGACATGGGATTCAACACCCTGGCAAGGACCTCAGAGAACAGGACAGATTCATTGCTAGGGGACATGGCATTTCCCGTCCCAAGCAGAGAATTGGGATTGCCGCACTAACACCGAATTGGACCCTTGGTCTGTGGGACAAGAGCCAGGTGGAAGCCTCTGGAACTGCCCCCACCGGCCAAGGTCAGGGAGAGACTAATGCCATCATTACAGCCCAGGAGGGTACAGAGGTGGTCTCTGTCGTAGCTCCATTTAACCCACTGATCTCTGCCTTACAGAAACTGGATGGAGCCCCGAGGATTGTTGACTACTGTAAGCTTAATCCAACAGCAGCCCCACTTGCAGCTGCTGGACCGGCTCAAGTATTAGCTCAGCGGCAATACTTTGAAAGGCCTCCACGGGGCGCTGTGTCCCCAGCAGGGAAATGCATGGGTCCGAAGACTCAAGGGGAAACGGGGTGGCCCCGCTGACGATCACTCCCAGTGGCCTAGTAAGGGAAGTTGTGTGTCACATCCTCACACCGTGGGCTCTGCAGGGTGGAGGCCCCACCAAACAGGAGCTCAGGCCGCCTCCGGGGCACTTGGCTGCTAGTGTTCTGTCACCAGCAGGCAAGATGGAGCCCCTTTTGGTGGAGCTAATTGGCTCTGATCAGCAGGCGAGGCGGGGCTGCTGTCACACAGGGAGGGTAGGTGCAGGGCACAGGGGCCTGCTGGGGCTTCTTTGTTAAGGGTGAATGGGCACATGCAATGGCCCCCGCTGGCACGTGCAATGGCCCCCGCTGAGCAGGGTGCGCTGGTCAAGGGCTCCAACCCCTCAGGAATGAAGATCTGGGTCGTAGCACCGGGAAAGCCACTGAGACCTGTTGAGGCGGTTGCTGAGGGAGAGGAATCTAGAAGGCGTGTGGCAAGGACAGATGAGTGCCAGCTGTGACACTGAGATCTCCTGGAGCGACAGGGGTTACATCCCTCCGAGAGGGGCCCGCGTGGCACGGAGCAGACCTCCGTGGCGGTGCCGGGGGGACCGTGGTCTGCGGTGGGCAGCGTGGCTGACTGCAGCCGGAGCTGGACCATCGCTGTGTCTGTGCTGAGGTCGCAGCCCGCGGCTGCTCCCACCAAGCACTGAGCATGACGGGAACCATATTCCGCAGGGGCAGGATTTTGCTAGCAGTTGACTGTGGCTCCAGGACCCTGTGGCCTGCCCCAAACTTTTGTAGAACGTGACGCAGCCTGAGACTCCTTCCACCCAACCCTCCGTCCTTCCCCCCTCTCTTCCCAAGTGTCAGGCCTGAAGTAGGGACTGACAGCTCTCCCTGCCCGCTCCTTCCTTGGTCCCTCACAGCTGCCCCCAAACTGCGTCTCATCCCATTGGGGGGACTCCTTGAGACCTGAACCGACACGGTAGTTTCGGAACTCCGTCCCTCTAAAGGTCGTTGTGTCCAGTCTTCTGCTCTGAACCTGGACTTTGACAGCCGTCTCCTTCAAAACAAGGCAACGTCTCCTCCTCCCGGCTCTTCTAGAGCTCCTGGCTCTGCTCTGGAGCCTCCTGAAGTCCCTCCTAAGTTCCTCTAGAGCCACCGTGCTCTTCAGATGGTACCTGCCACCTGAGTGGACTTCTAGCCCAGGGACCTTGATAGACATTGAGGGCTGTTCTGCCATCTTGGTTAGCACCCTTGGGTGTGTGTGCAGTGCGGGGACTGGGCCGCCCAGGCTGGGACCACAGAGGCTCTAGTGGCTGGGCCCCCGGGCCCCCTGCAGCCCGCCCACTCCCCTCCTGAGCCCCGCTTCTGCAAACAGTGCATGCTCTCTGCCTGGCTCCCTCTCGCCACTTGTTGGGAAGAATTGATGACGACATCAATAATGTGACTTGTATACAAGCTGCGCTGCCAACAGACCGGAGCGCTGAGGATAAATCCTCTCCTGGCCCAGTAATTGCTCTGTGAGTCAAAAGGAATTACACTTCTTTTGGCGACAACACCAGGGTCTCCCCAGGACGCCAGAGCTGACCTCCCTCCACCACCCTACAGGCCATTCTCATGTGCACACATCCACCCCAGTGCCCTAGTCGCGTGGCCTCTGGGTTGGGGACCGTAGGGTGTCTCCCGTCATCTGGCCTGGCCTGAGCATGGCTGATGGGTAGAGGTTGGCTTCGCTCTGTCCTTTGTCCCAAGTGGTCTTGTGTTTCTTGAATGCACCAGTTCAGTGGGGGTTTCCCTCAATCCAATATGAGCAGAGGCCGGAGAGGGCGGGCTCTTAGGGAGGGGACAGGGTGGGAGCCACGTGCTGAGGTCTGGGGCTTGTAGGAGAGAGAGAGGTTGCAGGGGGAGTGCGTTTCGGGCGTGTGGGGCCGAGGTGGGCTGCCGTGGGGTCAGGGGCTTGTATAAGAGAGGACGTGTGTGTGCGAGTGTGAGTGTGTGTGTTGTGGGGGCTGAGGTGGTGGGGCTGTCCTTGAGTTGCCTGCTGTGGGGCTGTGCGTGCCAGGCTGTGGGGGCAGCAGTCAGCGCGGGACTGGGAAGTCGTTAGTGGGGACTGGGGCCAGCTAGCTGCAGCTGCCCCGTTACATCACAGCGATTTTTATGCGAAGCCTGGGCCCCTCTTCAGGGGATCCCATTGGAGTCTTCCATGACTTTCTAAATCACTGACTTCCATCACTTGCCTCTCCTCCTGTGCCTCAGCCCCCCACCCCCCCCCGCTGTTCCTGCTCTTTTTCCCCCTCCCTCCCCCCTTCTCTGTCCACCCAGGGCTCTGACAAGTTTATGGATTCTTGGCTAGGGGCTGAGCCGAGGAGTGAGGCTGATTTGGAGAATCCTGAACGGGGCATGGCTTTCTCCTTTCTGGAAAGAGCGGGGTCTCTGCACTCTCTCCTACCTTAGCCACTTTCAGGCCTGGCTAAGAATGATGTTCCTTCTCACCGTCCCAAAGAAGTGTGGGGGTGGGGGGTGAGCTGAATCCCTGTGCTTATTGTGTGGCCCAAAGTGACGCCCAAGACTGAACTCAGGACACCAAACCCAAGCTCTCAGAGGCTGGCTTATGTGCTCTTCAGGTCCCTGGAGCCGAGGGACAGCCAGGCAGAGGAGCTGGGCATTGCGTTTCAGACAGGAAGCCTGGGACTGAAATAGGCTCTGCGTTCGCTGATTCCCACCCTGAGGCTTGGCCCATCTCCTCGAGGCTCCTCTGTCATTAGGTAACCCCCCCACCGCCCGCCACCAGTCTGTTCAGCATAGTGGCTGCTGCGTGGTGAGGGCCTGGACTTGGGAATCAGAGAACCAGGGGTTTGAATAATGCTTTTCCCAGTACTCGCAGGGTGATCTGGGACAAACCTCACAACTCCACTGAGCCTCAGTTTCCTCCTCTAGAAAATGGGAGCGACACCAGGACTTACAACGTAGGTTGTTGCGAGGGTTAAACAGGATAGTGTTTGGAACCTCTCTACAAAATGCCTGCCACGTAGCAAATGCTTACGCTGCCATTGTAAGCCCTTCTGCTGGAGCTGGTGGGACGGCGCAGTGCGGCCTGGGACACAGGCTGGGTGTGGACCCTCACTTGGGAGAGGGCTGTCTAGCTGCTGTCTAAGGAGTAACCTTTGTGTCCAGTGTGCCCTAGCTCGCTTCCAGGTCTCTAGGTTGGCTGAAGAACAATAAATGGCTGGTGGTCTCTTGCCCCAGCATAGAATCAGAAGGTCAGGGCTAGGGTGGTCCCCTAGGCTTGGCATCCAGGGAACGCTACGCCCACCAGGGGCTGGATTTGGCTTCTCAAGATGGGCTCACTTTGGCACTTGCAGCCGAGAAGGAGGGTGGCTGTGCTCTGAAGACAAAGGCCTGGTTCTCCCACCAGCGCCAGGAGAGAATGTGTTATCTTTGGGCCCAGGTGGTCTGGCCTGCGTCTCTGGGCTGGTGCCCTGTGGGTGCCGCCCCAGCCCCCATGTCTGCTGAAAGGCAGAAGCTGTGGGCAGAGGTGGCAGTCATTCAAGTGGATGCCGGCTCTTGGAGCGGCTGGGAGTGGGGCCAGGAGGACGGGCTGCTGCTGGCTTTGGGTGGTCTTGGCAGAACTAAGGACTGGGGCGCAGGACACAGAGATGGAGGGCAGGGTTTGGGGGAGAGAGAGCTGGCATCAGGTTGGGGTTCCGCCCCATGGGAAACCCCACCCTCCTGCCCTGTCTGTCAGCACCCAGGACCCTGTTCTGCCTAGGGTACCTGCTGCCACCATGAAGAACCACCCCTCCCCTCCCCTCCCTGGTGGGCTGACCTGTGGCCTCCCTGCCCCGTCTCCTGTGCCCTCTTTCCCCCTAGGCAGCTGGGCTTGTGGCCAAGCCAGGTGCACCTATGTTGGGGGCACCCTCCGGAGGCTCATCGGTCCTTACCGAGGGGCAGTAGGAGGGGGAGGTCCCCAGATCATAGTAGGGGGTCTGTGGGGCCGGCTTCTGCGGCTCCTCCTCTTCTGGGTGCACCTGAACCTTCCCTGGCTCCAGGGGGAGAATCTGGACGAGAAGCAGACAAGCGGTTGCACAGCCCGTTCCTTGCGACCTGTTCCAGGGAGCCCCTGGGATCCCCCAATCTGGTTCCCACGCATCCCCATCCTGAAAGGATCAGCATGGGGTCAGGCATCTGCTAGGTCCTTGATTTTTTTTTTTTTTTTAAATGAATAAATGACCTGAGCAGTGGAGGAAGAGCTTCCCCTGTGGGCCCTGGGCAGGGAGGGAGGGTCCTAGTTTGTTATTTCTCGGTGTGGGGGAGGGGAAAGCCTGGGCCACGGCCTGTCACCCAGGCCTGGCCTTTCGGTAACTGGCCAGGGCTAGCAGGGTGCTGGGGACTGTTTAGAGGCCCATGTGTGTGGGAGGGCTCTGCCTACAGGTGGCCGTCTCCCATTTTCCCTCCCCGGCCCCCCATTCCAGGCACTCAGGCCCACCTGGATGTCCTCAGGTGCAAGGTGGCTCTGCCTGTCGGGAGGAGGCTCCAGCTTCTGGGAGGAGGGCACCGCGGTCCTGGGGGAACAGAATGAGGCTCAGTTCTGTTCCAGGCAGGCCATCTGACAGTTCTGGCCCCCGAGCCCCACTCACAGGGATGGCCCCGGGGCTCTGCTCCCAGGCAGCTCCCCAAGTGGCCCGAGCTCCCCAAGTGGTGACTCAGCACAGTTGGGTAAGGCTGAGAGAGGCCCTTCTGTCTCCCTGGGCATCTCTGCCCCTAGCCTATCCTGTCCCTCCCTCCAGCCCGGGTATGGGAACCGTGTGAGCCTCAGATGTCCTTGCTTGGAGGACAGTAGGAAATCCCGAGGATGCATGGGGGCGGGGGGAGGGGGAGGGACAGGGCCTCAAGTGCGAAGCTGTGGGAGCACCAGAAGTCTTGGTCATCACAATAAATAACATTTGAACACAATATATTTTACACTTAAATTAATGCAAAAAATCCAAGATGAACAAAATATCAACATTTTAAAATAAGGTGGGATTGGGGTGCCTAGGTGGTTTAGTCGGTTAAGTGTCTGCTTTCCGCTCAGGTCACGATCTCACGGTTTGTGAGTTCAAGCCCCACATTGATCCTCTGTCCCCGCTCTCTCTGCCCTTCCCCTGCTCATTCTCTCTCTCTTCCTCAGAAATACAAATAAAAACTTAAATAAAATAAAATTTTAATAAGTAGGATTAGTATTACTAATTTTCCCTCTTACCTCATGCTCTAAAATAGTAACCAGCTATTACTGATCCTGTCTTTACTTAAAATGTTGATATTTCATTCATCATGGACTTTGGCCTTCACCCTTTGGCAGCGGCTGGGGTAAATGTGTGTAAAGTATTTAACCTGTGTGCCTCGTTGCCTCATCTGTAAACCGTGGATGATAATCGCACACCTACGTCTCAGAATGGGCAGCGGCAGCTGAGAGGGGGCATCTGGGTGGGCCGATGGGTGGGTTTGCCAACACTCACCCGCCACGATCCAGCTCCATTTGGCTCTTGTGCTGCCGATGATGCAGTAAGAAGATGGCGAGAGCCACGCCAAGGATGAGGACCACGGCCACGGTACCCCCTAGGAACCTGGCCACATTTCCAGGGCCCCCCTGGGGGAGGGGCTTTTCTGGAGCCAAGAGAGGAAGGTGGAGAGAGAGAGAGAGAGAGAGGTTGAGAGAGAGAGGACTCGGAGTCAGAGAGGTGGGCACAAAGCAAGAGAATCAGACCCCGAGGCAGTGCCGGGCGCTAGTCTCCCTCCCCCTCCCCTGTCACACCCCTCCCTCATTGTTCCAGTTCTGGGAAGGGGCTGTCCCAGTTAGGGTGGGGTAGAACTCCTACTCCAGCTCCCCAGGGCCCTATAACCCCAGACTCTGCTCTGATCTGGGGATCTGGGGCATGGAGGTGGGGGTGGGGGCTGGGGAGCCAGGGCAGGCAGAGGGGTGCTCAGAGATGGGGGTCCCTGCCCCCTCATTCTATCTCTGGCCCTGCAGGGAAGATTCCTGTTGAGGAGTTTAATTTTCTCCCCCTCTGTACCCAATTAAACAAGCAGATGAACTAATTGGTGCTTTGCCCTCCCAGCTCTGGAGAGGGAGGGGGGACTCGAGGGGAGGCAGAAGTGCCGAGATTGCATGGGGACCCTGGGTTGGTGGCAAACCAAGTCTGTCCAGCGTGGAAGCTGAAGAACCCAGAGGGCCTCCGTCTAAGCCCACCCTGTCTGGACACACGTGGCTGTTGTCCCAGGAGCATTAGCCCCATAGGTCAGGAGTGGGGCTGGGATGTGAGCAGCCCCCATCCCCAGCATCTTCTGTGGTGGGTGGGGCAAATCGCTCAATCTCTTCGGCCCTCGGAAAGCAAGGTGTCCTGGGGGTTTTTGAAGTTTGTTGACCGATTTCTCAGCCTCAGCTGGAGCCACTGGCTGTCCCTGAGGACAAAGACATCACGGGGCTGTTGGAAAGGAGTCTGTGGCAGGAAAGGGGGGGGCACATGCCACTTTCTGGTTCGGCCCCGCTGCCCCAGGTTGGCATTCAAGGCCCTGTCCGCGCCAGGCTTTTCTTTTCCCTCCCACTAATGGGCTCCCTTTCTCACCTCTGACCCTTCCATCACGCAGGAAGGAAGAGACTGGTGAGAAAATCATCTATGCTTCCTCCTCTCTTTCCTCCCCACACTGTATTATATATAATTAAACACAAGAGCACCTGAATTGAGATGCTAAATTGCAGTTTGCAATAAACATCATGGAGCCAATTTTCCCGGAGCGGGATTGACAAGCACCTGCCTCTCTCTCTGCTTCATCCCAGTGCCCTGCCTGAGGCGGTGCCTAGGAGAGCCCTCAGCGCCAGCCTGACGCCCAGAGAGGCCTCAGCCCCTCTCTGGCTGGGCTCCTGTCTGTCCCCAGCATCTGTCCATCCCCAGCTGGTGGGCTTTGGCCCCATTGGGAGAGCAGTGTCTGTCTGTGTGTGTGTATCACGGGCACTCAGGAACCCCAGACCCCTGCTCAGACCCCAGACTCTGTGCCAGCACCATCTCTTTTCAACTGCCACAGCCCCCTGGAATGGGGATAACTGCCATCAGTTAAACAAACGTGTCCCCTTTCCTCCAAACCGTAGCATCTTAGCACCTAACATACCTTCCTTCCTGCCCTTTCTTCTTTATCCCCAAACCTTACTGCTTCCGCCCCAGCAGTCTTCCAACTCCAATTCTCCTTTGGTTTTGCAAGCACTTGTTTGCTCCTCTGCTCTGTTCCAGGCACTGTTCTGGTGCTGGGCCACAGAGAGGCACAGGACACGGGCCCTGCCTCTGAACGCCACCGGGTCCCCTTCATCTTCCTTCTGCCTCGTGCACAGCTCTCAAGTACGGCTGTGCCTGTGGCTCCGGTGCCGCCGCGCTGTCCCTGCCACCAGCACCCCCTGAGCTCTGCTGCGTAACTTGCTCCCTGTTCCCAGTCTTGCCCCTCCAAGCCCTTCTCCACCCTGAGCGCAAATAAATGCTCTTTCTAACATCAAAACTCATCAGGCTACATCCCTGCTTAAAATCTTCCGAGAGGCCCTTGCGGCCTCGGCGAAGTGTCCAAGCCTCAAGGCTCTGACCCGGACCCTGCTCATTCTGGAGGGAGCGACTCTGCTTCCCATTGCTTGACTTGTGTAGCCCGCAAGTCTGTCAGGCTTTCTCTCCGGCACCTTCCTTGCCAGGCCAGCCAGTCCTCCGGGTTTAAGCTCTTGCTTTTCCTCGGCTGGAATGGGCATCGTGTCTGGTTAGTCTCTGTACCCTTGTCCTCTGCACAGCACCTCGTCTGTGGGAAGCGCTCCAGGAGGGAGTGTTGATGAATTAGTCAATGCTCGCTTGGACAAAGGCAGCGGGCAGTTCCTGAGCCCACCTGGCCTCTGGAATCTCAGCTCTCACCAGGGGGTACAGAGTCCTCAGCCCCTCTGCACTGCACCTGGGAATTCTGTTTCTGGGGACACAACCCAGACCTATCTCCCCGTTTCTTCTCTGCACAACTGAGGCAGGCTGGGGCTTCAAAGGGCTGGGTGGGGAGAGCAGTGGGGAGATGAACCCAGATGCATTTGCACACGTACCGGGCTGGCTCATGGAGTTCAAGTTTCTCTCCTCCCACAGCAGCTCACCATGGGGCTTGGGAGCTGGAGGGAGAGACAGTGTCCCTCAGCCCTGCCTGGGCTCCCTGCTTACAGGGGACCTCCCCTGGGACTCTGGGACCACTTCAGCAGAAGAGGGAGGTGGCTGTCCTTCTTAGGGGCCTTCTTTCAAACTTACAGTGCAGACAGTAACAGGGTGAGACTGTGAATGCGCCAGTGTGGGCATCGGGAAAAGCGTCGTAATGGGCGGGATGCTGTGGGCCAGGCCTCAAAGGTGGCGGGGCCAGAGTGGATAACTCTGGTTTCGTTCCTTCCCGATTGCCCTCTCTGCGTGTCCCACCCTTACAAAATATGACAGCAAGATCCCCGGGCCCTGCCTGATCCTCCTGGAGGGTGCCCCCCCACCCCCCCACAGTGGAAGAAACACTAGCAGGGAACGAATGAGAAATGGAGACAATGGAAAGACAAGGAGAAAAAAGTGGCCTGAAGTTTGTGCCAGGCACCTGGGCTGATGTGGGCTGGGTTTGATCCTCACATCAAGCCTGGGAAATTAGAGAATGTTGCTCTCAATGAGAAAAATGAGGCTCAGAGAGGTTGAGTAATTTGCTCAAGGTCACCCAGCCAGTCAGGGGCAGGGTGGGCACCAAGATGCATCTGTGTGACATTCTCTGATGAGGCTGCAGGTCTTCTTAGTAGTCTTGGTCCCTCACAAGGCAGGAAGCGGCTCCCCCCGTCCCCTTACCAGACACAGCCCTACTGTCCCCTTGGGTTGCTTTGTGTCTGAGCCTCCCCTTGACAGCTGTGAGGTGGGGGCCCCAGCTGGAGCCCTGGCACTGAGCCCTCAGACATTCTCTGGTTACACCGGGACGAATCTGCTCCCCCGGCCCCAGCCCCACAGGCTTTCGGGCAGGACTGGGCACCTGCAGGCAGCCGGGCCGGGGCTGGAGCGCAGGGCCCCGGTGAGCGAGGGATCAGCGCGCGTGAGAGAGGATCCAGAGAGCATCTCCTGTGAGCGGGGCTGGGTGCTGGGCTGAGGCTCGCTGTGTTGGCCTTACCCTACTGAGAAAGCTCAGAGAGGTCAGGTTGTTTGTCCAGAGTCCCACAGCCAGGAACACCGCGGCTGTAATTGGACAAGGTCGACTCCAGTCAGCAGGGCCTGGTCTCTCTGTGAGCGGGGCGCCCTCTCCAGGCAGCGCCCGCACTCGCCCAGACTCTGACCCCAAGGACCTACATGCCTCCTGCCTGTATCTAGGGCCACGCCAGTGACGCGTCCAAGCCTGGGTGTTCTCACCTGTCACATGGTGACATCACACCTGGTTTTCCTGCCCTCTGACTGA
This sequence comes from Proteles cristata cristata, assembly GCA_017311185.1. NCBI lineage: Eukaryota > Metazoa > Chordata > Mammalia > Carnivora > Hyaenidae > Proteles > Proteles cristata. The sequence continues at coordinate 1,326,981 of JAESUZ010002552.1, read as the reverse complement.
GCAAGTGACATCCCCGGGTAGGACATACACACAGACCTAGGTTCCAGTCTGGGGGGCTGCCAGGACTGGTGTAGAGAAGAAGCGATTAGCTCTGGGAGTTCATGGCTTCACCCAGGAGGGGCCTTCTGAGCAGGGTTTTGTAGGCATAATAGGAGTTTACCAGGAGAAGAGCATTGTAGGCAGCATGAGGAGCGGTGCAGGGACGCGTGTGTGAGACGTGGGCCGTGTGAGGGGGATCCCGGGGATTGGATCTGCTGGGAAACGAGATGCAAGGGGAGATGGACAGGGCAGGAATCTGGGGCAGGGGAGGAGGCAGATCCCCCTCAGAGGTTTAGATTTTTTCCGTAAGTAACGTAGCACCTTCTCTCCTGCTACCCCTGCCTGGGGACAGAAACACTGCCTTCTCAGGAGCCGGACTGACCAGAGCTGCCCTATAGTCACCTCTTACTGAGGGCCTGGCGGCAGCACTGGCCTTTCGGCTTACAAAGCTGTCCTGGGTCTGCTTGCGTCCTGTGATGTAGGCACAATAGGTGTTTCTGGGGGGACCAGGAGTTCAAAGGAGACTGGCTGTCTGGATTTGGCCCCCGTGCCCCAAGATAGGACAGGCTGGGTGGGGAGGGGCTGATCCCACCGCCGAGGGCTTGCCCCGTGGGCCAGAGCGCGCCTGGCCATTTTTCAGCCTATGTGTGAGGAGTGGCTCCCTCCTGCTGGCCAGAGGCAGGCGACAAGGGCTTGCGCGGGGCCTCTCTGGGTCGCTCTCCTCCCCCGGGAAGGTCTGAAGCCCCTCCAGCAGTCTCATGGGTTCCCCCCACTGTTAAGTGCCAGATGGAGACAGGGTTCCCAAGATCCGTTTTAACCTTGTCGCTCTACGGAAGCTCAGACTGTGCGAATGCAGGTCCTGATCTGCAGGTGAGAGGGAGCTTCTGACCGCGTGGCCCAGGGCACCACTGAGGCTGCAGCCCTGGACGGTGAAGGGCACAGCCCTCTGCGCTAGGGAGCCAGCACTGGTAGCCCTGTAGCCCTGAGGCCTTAGCATTAAGACTGAGCTCCCAGGGGCGCCTGGGTGGCTCAGTCGGTTAAGCATCCGACTTCAGCTCAGGTCATGATCTCACGGTTCGTGGGTTCGAGCGCCGTGTCTGGCTCCGTGCTGACAGCCAGCTCAGAGCCTGGAGCCTGCTTCAGATTCTGTGTCTCCCTCTCTCTCTGACCCTCCCCTGCTCACGCTGTCTCTCTTTCTCTCTCAGAAATAAATTTTTAAAAAACATTAAAAAAAAAAAAAGACTAAGCTCCCAGCCTGCCCACCAGGGCCCTGTATCAACTCCTTGCCGGGCCGTACACCCCTCTGCATAGTCTGATCATGCGTTCCAACTTGGTCCAGCTCTCTCTACTGTCACACTTGGAGATTGTAGAAATCTCTTCTTTGCCCAGGAGTGGACACATCCCTCTCTTCTCCAGTTCAGCCGCTGCAGGAGGCACTGTCCTCTGACCCCGGGGGAGGGGGACGGGGGGACCCACCACCCAGAGGCCTGGAACTGGTGTAGCCAGCCAGTGGCTACCTGGGACTCAGCCAGGCCTCTGCCTTGGCCTTCCCTTGGGCTATAAAGCCAGGAGGGCTGACCCAGTCACTAGCTCACAGCATGAGGTGGCCTTGGGCTGGCGCTGGGGTTGAGCCCCTGGCCTGCCTCTTCCCTGGGGTGGGCTCTTGGTCGCAGCCTCTGCCTTGGACTGGGTTGTGCTTCAGCCCTCTATCTGCCCTGGTGTATTGGCATTGGTGCAAATAGCCTTTTCTCTCTGGTCACGGAATTTGCTAGGTTCTAAACCCCGGTGGCGGTCCCTAGGCGGCCACCTTCTTCAGACCTCCCGGATGGAGACTGGAGGTGCCAGGCTGTGTAGCCCTCCTCTCGTCTCCCTCGCCCCGGACTTCCGTTGCGTCTGTCTTGAGCAGAAGTAGATTATGGAAGGTGCTCCGCACCGTGATTGGCACATAGTCAGCACGTAATCTGTGGTCACTATTTTTTTTTTTTATAATTTTTTTTTAATGTTTTATTTATTTTTAGGAGAGAGAGAGAGACAGTGTGAGCAGGGAAGGATCAGAGAGAGAGGGAGTCACAGGCTGAAACAGGCTCTGGGCTCTGAGCTGGCAGTCAGCACCGAGCCCGACGCGGGGCTCGAACCCACGAACCGTGAGATCATGACCTAAGCGAAAGTCGGATGCTTAACCGACTAAGCCACCCAGGCGCCCCTGTGGTCACTATTTTTGTTATTACTGTTCAGTAAATGTAAACGGTGATGGTGGTGATGTTGCTGCTGATGGTGATGTTGCTGTTGAGAATAACAGCGACGATGTTGGTCCCTGGAAGCTTGGCGTCTTTACCTAAACTCCGTGGGCCACGTCACGCCTGAGGCCACACTGTCATATCATTTTTACCATACACGTGCGCCTTAAATTATCTCATGAGATGCCTCTACCCCTTTGTCTCTGTTGTCAGGTGGGTAAGTGGAGGCTCAGAGAAGTTTAGTAGATGCTCAGGGTCACACAGCTTACAGTTGGTGGAAATGGGACAGGAACCCAGGCTTCCCCATCTTTAGGGCAGTGCAGTGACCGGCCCCCTTGAAGACCCCAACTGGGGCCTTTTCTTTTTTTTTTTTTTTTAATATTTTTTTATTTATTTCTAGGAGAGAGAGAGAGAAACAGCGTGAGCAGGGAGGGTCAGAGAGAGAGGGAGTCACAGACTGAAACAGGCTCCAGGCTCTGAGCTGGCAGTCAGCACAGCCCGACGCGGGGCTCGAACCCACGAACCGCGAGATCATGACCTAAGCGAAAGTCGGACGCTTAACCGACTAAGCCACCCAGGCGCCCCGACAACTGGGGCCTTTTCAATGCCCTCTGCTGTCTCCTTTTTTGGGTACATCCGCAGAGGACAACAGGCCGGCTGTCTTGACTTGGCCACTTACTCAGCTGTATGATCTTGGGCAATTTAAGGAAACTTTCCGAGCCTCGGTGTCTTCGTCTGTAAAATGGGAATAACAGGGTTGCTGTCAGATGTAAATGAGGTCACGGATATTCAGGCCCTTAGCACGGTGCCTGTGCCTACTTACTGCTCAGTGTTAGGAAGCAGTGTTTCCAGTAGGGCAGGGACATGGGTGCCCCTTGGGCAGATCCCAGGCAGCAGGGTTCGGACCTCTGCTCTAATCCTGACTCTCAGCCTTGCCCTCAGCTTTCCCTAGTACTTTCCTGATCGTGATCCACAAACTCCAACGTGTGTAGGGCCATGTGGGCTCTAGGGGTCAGGGCCTCCTGGCGTGTGAGCATGTGCGGCGTGAGAGACTGCGGCACTCCACTTTGCACACCATGTTCGGCCATCTGGAACGTTCTTCCCACCAGCTCTTCACACCTTGAGTTGTCCTTAGGAGAAAAAAGGATCCCGAAGAGGCTAACTTTCCCAGACGCTCACCCGTGCCACGGGGTTTGTCAGAGCCGCCTCCAAGGTCAGGCCCAGCTGGAGAGAGTTACTGGGATTTCACGCACATTCCTACGGGGAGAGAGGCTGTCTTCTCTGATGGGGATCCTGCCAGGCAGGGACCTGACCCCCATCCCTCTCTGAGGGAGGGGATGAATGAGAGGTTTGGAGCCAGGGGGGAAGGCTGGGGGCATGGCGAAGCCATTTATCTGCCTCTACCCCACAGGGCAGGTCTGCGGTGTAAGTGGGGGTGGGGTGGGGGGTTAGAAACAGCCTGACTGCCCCTCCCCCACTTCAAAATACGCACTGCCCCAGGTCTCAGAAACAGCCTGTTGTCTGAGCCCCCTGCTGCTTGTTCACGGGGGTCCATCACTCCCTCCCCATGTTGGTGGCACCTGGACGAATCCCTCACCTGCCCCACAGAGCCCAGGGCTTCCCCTGCGTGGACTGAGGAAGGCCTGTGAGGGGCTGTACCTCTTACAGGCTCTTTTCCTGGTGAAACCTCTCAGCAGGCTCTGGCTCTGGGGCAGGGGGTGGGGGTCCTCAACTCCCTCCCCCTACGCCGCGTGGCCCTGCCAGCCTGAACTTCTTTCCACACCAATCACTGCCCATAGGGCCAAGTCATTCTTCCACTTTATTTCACTGGGACAGGCTGAGCATTTTTCAAAAGGGACATTACTAGGAAAATAAGAACAGACAATAGGGGCGCCTGGGTAGCTCAGTTGGTCTGACTTTGACTCAGGTCATGATCTCACCCTTCCCGAGTTCAAGCCCGAGTTCGAGCCCTGTGTCGGGCTCTGTGCTCACAGCTCAGAGCCTGGAGCCTGCTTCAGATTCTGTGTCTCCCTCTCTCTCTCTCTGCCCCTCCCCCGCTCTGTCTCTGTCTCTGTCTGTCTGTTTCTCTCAAAAAATAAACATTAAAAAAACAGGCAATATAAGAACACAGGAGTGGCCAAGTTCATGGAGAAGCTATTTCTTCTCCTAATGTAATTTGTCATCCAGCCACAGACTCACTAGACATCTCTGAAGGCCAGAAAGCTTGGGTTTCCCCTGGAAGGAAGTGAGGTCCCTGTCACCAGAGGCCCCGATGGCTCCTTGGTGGAAGCCGAATTTGAAAGGTCACTTCACACTGAACTTTACACAGGGCTTTCAGCTGTTTTCTGAGGTCTTTAGTATAGCTCTAGAAAATAGAATATGACCACTGTCCCTGTTTTACAGGTAAGAAAACTGAGGCAGAAGAGAAAAAGTGGCTTTTCCAAAGTCGCCTCGAGGTAGTGACCACCCTTGTTGGGATTCACAGCTAGAGCTGCTTCAGCTTCAGGCACCCCTCCCCTGTTCTGAACTCCCCCCTTCCTGTTCTGTCCCCACCAAGCTGGAGGTAAGGGTGGCCCACATTTGCAAGATACTTAAGTGGTGGCCAGAGCTGATTCTGCAGTTAATGGCCCTCAGCAGGGACAGTGGAGGCATCACTTCCCCTCAAGGGCACATTAGCTTGATAGACTGGGGTGGGGGTGGGGTCTCAAGGCTTCTAGGAGGGGCTAGGAGGGCAGGGGACCAGAATGGGTAGAAATCCTAAAACAAAGGCAGGAAGCAGAGGGGCAGTCTCCCTGGGGGTGATGGTCTGTCCGTCCTGGGCAGGGGGTCCTCCATCATCTCAGGACCCCATATCACGGCCTCTCTTTGTAGAAAATCTCGCAAATCAAATATAGATTGAGAGTAACCACAGCACCGTGTGGAATTATGGAAACGAGAGGGGATTTAGATATGAAAATGTTTATGTTAAAATGTAATGAAACTTAATGGCTTTTCTCTGAGCCTTGCCAAGGTGCCAGGCGCAGAGTCCCTCCACTCAGGAGGGGCTCTGGCTCTCGGGGGGGGGGTGTTGGGGCGGGTTGGCGATGAACTTCAAAACCCTAGGGGGTGCAGAAGACTCTAGAATTCTAGAGGACTTCAAGGTCTGGACACATCTAGGAAGGTGAGGATGGGTGGGGCAGCTTAGTTCCAGTAAGTTCCATGAGCAGCACTATGGGACGCCTCAGAGAGATGATTTGAGTCATCTGTTTTCCCCAGGGGAAAACAATCTCAAAGAGAGAAGTGGGGACACCTGGAGTCCAGGTCCTTCCTGGAAGAGACGCCAGAGGATGTCTGAGGGGCACTGGGTGGTGAGACTTGGGTGGGGACGTGGGGCTCCGTCGGGGTGGTGTGGAGATGGTATTTCCTGTGCGTAGGCTCCTCAGTTTTTCCCTCCATACCCCTCACTGCGGCCCCTGAGGTAGGGGTTCTTGTCTCCGTTTTATATCCCTGCTCCCAGATCGCCAAGCTAGTAAGAGACGGATTTGGTGTCACCGGGCCCACCGGGCCCGTGTCACCGCAGAAGCGGGCCTGCCCACCAGTGTCCGCAGGTGTCTGGGCTGCGCTTCGAGGCTCTGGAGCACGACCTCACACGGGACTGTGTGTGTTCAGTGTGTTTTGCAAGTTATACACCCTTTGCGAAACCGTGAGCCCCGGTGGTATTCTGGTTCTTTTTCATGTGAAGTTCGGTACGTTGCAAAGAGCACTTGGCTTGGAGTCAGAAGGCCTGGGTCCAAGTTATGAGTCGCCTCCTCACCACCTGTGTGACTTTGGGCAAGACATTGAACTTCCTGAGCCTCTGCTTAATCATCAGCTAACCGGGGCAGAGGGACGCGCCTCCTCCTTCCCTCTCTAGCTGGCTGTGAGAGTCCTGGGGCCATAGAGCTTCCCTTCCTGCCGCCCCAGGGGCCCAGTCAAGTCTTGCTGCCAACGTTTACTCGGAGGCCCTCCCGGTGCTGGGTTTTCGACAGCCTTTCCAGATCACTTCCATTTTAAAACATCTTTGATACCATCTTTTTCCAGGAAACCTGTTCCCTCAAGCCCCGCCTGCCTCGGATGACTCTATCTGATACCAATTGAGGTTCCCACAAGCTCAGTTGCACCTGCCCGGGGCGCTGGCTGCTTTGTGGGCATACTGAAACTTGTATCAGGCCCAGGATCCCCCTGTGAGTTTGGCTGGTGTGGCCCCTTCTCCTGGCTCTCCTCCGACCCTGTCGTCAGCACACGGCTCCGCTCTTCAGGGCCTTGATGGTCGCAGGCCGTGGGCACAGCTTCTGATCCAGACGGCCCCCTCGCCATGCCGGCTAACCCTGTCACTTGGGAAGCTCCATCTCTTCATTTCTTGTGTCTTGGGTTGATGCTAATAATACTGCCTTACCTCCCAAGTCTGAGGTGAGGATTTCAGATCGTAAAGTAGGTTGAACAGTGCCTGGCACTTAGTGAGTGATATCGTAAGTCTTAGCTATTAGCGGAAGACCTTGGTCGTTGTGTGATTTCCAAACATTATATAAATGTAAGGAATTCTTACGGTTGTCAGCCTTCTGGGACTCAGTTTCCCCATGTGAGGGTTGGGGCAAATGATCTTTGAGGTTCCTCTGGTTTTAATATGTGATTGGAAAACAGGAAGGTGGACGTCTTGCTTGGGGCCTGAGTGTGTTGTGCTGTAGGGACCAAAGCATAGGGCACGGGGTATGACACCCAAGGGCCCAGGCTTTGGGACAGAGAATCCGGTACCTGGCAGGTGATGGCAGAAAACACGCAGGAGGAGGGGGCAGATGTTAGATGGTGAGTCTTCCCACCACGGGCGGCCCTGTGTGCTCTCTTTCTCTGGAGCCTGTAGGAAGGCCAGCACCAGCCAGCTGGGAGCCCCAGTTCTCTTTGGGGGGCTGGGATGCCTCCTGAAAGAGCTGTTCATAAGGGACCAGCACTTTTCATTGATCAAACCCCCTCCCCTCTCAACTTTTCCTTCTCTAGAGGAAAACCCTGTGAGAGCTAGTGGTCACAGTCTTTCGGGGGGTTCTGGCCTTCCCCTCAACCCTGGAAATCCCTAAGTGGGTTGTCAGAAAAGACGTTCTCACCCATTCTCATTGTGATCTTCCCTGATGGGGACCCCCTCTCTGCTCCGCTCAGGTAGGGGCCGGGGTCTCTGCTCTGTTAGCAAGGCAGCTTCTTCACTTCTGCGCAGAGGAGGGCTGAGCAGGGCAGCTTAGCAGCAAGTGGGGCGAGAAGAGCCGGGACGGGCTGCTGGCCACCCTCCCACATGCTCCCACTGCTGCAGCAGGCTGGACTCTTCTGGAAGCTGCCCTAGCCACTATTGCCCTGGCCATCTGGTTTCAGGATCACTTGTAGTAGAGAGAGGTGATGGATGGGGTGTGGGGACTCATCACTGTCAGGGCTGCCACGGAGCTCCGGGGGACCTGCTGCCGAAGCCCCACTTGATGTCCTCTCCACCCAGGAGAAAGGCTGGCGAGCTCTTGTCTTCCAGGCTCTTTGTTCTCCACGCAGATAGGTGTGGGCTCAGGTGAAGAGCCTTGCCTGAGAAGCGCCATGACAGAAGGAGAGCCCCATTCCCAGTCCAGGGCTCCTCCCGGCGCCCGCCTGCCTCTTGCCTGCCCTCCGGCTCTGACCACCCGCCCTTCCCCTCCAACCCGTTATAGCCATCAGTGAAAACCGCATCTGGCTGTGGCTCACTGTCCCCTGCCCTTCTTGTGAAGCCTGCATTGCTCAGGAGTCCTTCCGGGCAGCGGAGGAAGGTTTTCCAACTAGCCCCACCCAGCGTGGCCATCATGGCACCTCAACACCTCATCGTGGCCACAGGGCATTGCCCTGTTTTGTGTCAGGATTGGCGTTCCCTGATTTCCCTGATCACTGGTCTTTCCTTCCCGTTACTTGGGGACTCCTCCCGAGGCATCCTCCCTCCACCTCTGGAGGCTCTCCCCAGCCTATCCTGGCTCCCTGGCGCCCCCTGCACCCCTGGAACAGGGGCCTGAGAAGGGCCACAGCGTAGCCGGAGGGACAGTAACCCCTCCTCCGGGGGAGGCATGGCAATGCGTTGTCAAGCTTTTTCCCCCGAGTCCTTTCAAAACCCCAAATATTAGGTTATCATACGAAACTGTGCTTGACATCTTTAGTCATCAGGGAAAAGGACATGAAAATTACAACGAGACGCCACTATGCCCTTGCCACGATGGCTACAACAGAAAGAGCAGATGATAGCACGCATAGGCGAGGAAGTGGCATAACCAGACCCCTCGTATTCTCCTGGCGGCGGCACATATTGGCACAACCACTTTGGAAGACTGTTTGGCTGCATCTGCTAGTCCTCACTCCACTCCCAAGTATATACCAAAACAGAAATGGATGTTGTGTGCCCCGAAGTTACATATAAGAACGTTGTAGCAAATTTATTCCCAACTGGCCCAAACTGGAAACAAAACACATATCTCTTGATGACAGACGGGAGGTAATACATTGCATATTCACACAATACAATATTACACAGCGAGCAAAACCACGCCACATGGATAGATCTCACAGATATCACAGGGGGTTAAAAGAAGCCAGGCATACAAGTAATGGTACACTTTGTATGATTCTGTTCAGGCAAATTTCTGAAATAGGGGTATTGTCTGGGAGGGAGCTTGAGTGACCATCTGTGCCTCGATCTGGGGGTAGTGACAAGTGTATACACGTTTAGCTGTACCCTTAGGATTGGTATACTTTAGGGGCACCTGGGTGACTCAGTCGGTTAAGCATCCAACTGTTGGTTTCAGCTCAGGCCATGATCTCACGGTTTCATGAACTTGAGCCCCACATCAGGCTCCCCACTGACAGCCTGCTTGGGATTCTCCGTCTCCCCCTTTCTCTGCCCTTCCCCCACTCGTGCTGTCTCTGTCTCTCTCAAACGTAAAAAAATTTTAAGATTGGTACACTCTGTTGTTGGTACCAAGTTAAAAACAATAAAATACTAAAACCTTACGCGGAGCCCTGATGGGTAAAAGCGATGGAAGCCGATGCCCATCCTCTCGCTACCCACCTCAGGAGCCTCCTGGGAGCATTTCTGCAGATACCACTCTGGAGAGCACACTGGAAGTCTTTGCCCAGAGTGAACATGGCCTCAGGAGCCTCAATCAGGGCCCTGCCTTTGAGGGACACATCCTAGCTCCTCCGCGCCCTTGTCCCTCCCAAGAGTAGGAGGGGTTATGGGACGATGCAGATCATGGTGGTCACCACCTAGTGAGGAAGGCACAGAGCTGGGTGGGACTTGGCAAGTGTCCCAAAACCTGATGTCATTTCCATGACAGGTTCTGTTTCCCTGCTGTAGTTTGCTGCTTAGGGCAGATAGGCAGGGGTGAACATAATCGTAAGAGATAATTCTATCCTTGCTTAACTTGGCTGAGCACTCAGTCTGTTCCAGGCATTGGTGTCAAGTACTTTACAAAGGGATGATTCTGCTTTAATCCCTCCAGGAGCCTTCTGTGGTAGGTGCCACTATTATCTGCTTTACAAATAACTCTCTCTCTATACAACTGCTTTTATTCATCTCAGCAGTCACTTCCTATAGCTTGAGTTATAAAGCTCAGGGAAGGCAAGCAACTTGCCTTAGGTCCACACAGCTGATAAATGGTACAACTAGGGATGGAATCAAGGTCAGTTGGACCCTAAAGCCTGCCTCTTTCCTTTCACCAGGGTTTCAACAAGTGTTGGCTGTGAACTGAACTGATGATAGAATCATCTAAAAGGACCACAATGGGCTGATATACTGACCCAGATCATTAAGATAAATGGAGAGCAGAGAAATCACCACATTTAGAGGGAAAAATAGACAGTACAAGTACTGGATGAGAGAGACCTGCTTAGAAATAGCACACATGAAAAAGATTAAAAGGTTTACTCATCCATGCACTCACCCATCCATCTATCTACTCACCCATTCATCCACTCATCCATCCTTCCATCCCCCCATCCACCCCCATCCATCCATCCATCCACTCATCCATCCATCTACCCATCCATCCATCCATCCATCCATCCATCCATCCATCCATCCATCCATCCATCCATCCATTCATCCATCCAACCATCCTTCCATCCGTCCACCTGTCCATCCATCCGTCCATCCATCTGTCTGTCCATCCATTCATCCATCCATCCCTCCATCTACCCATCCATCCATCCATCCATCCATCCATCCATCCATCCATCCATCCATCCATCCACTCATCCATCCATCTACCCATCCATCCATCCATCCATCCATCCATCCATCCATCCATCCATCCATCCATCCATCCTATCCATCCATCTACCCATCCATCCATCATCCATGTATCCATCCATCTATCCTCCATCCATTCATCATCCATGTATCCCTCCATCCATCTACCCATCCATCCATCCATCCATCCATCCATCCATCCATCCATCCATCCATTCATCCATCCATCCATCCATCCATCCATCCATCCATCCATCCACTCATCCATCCATCTACCCAGCCAGCCAGCCAGCCACTCATCCCATCCACCCACCCACCCAGAAATTTAACCACCAGATGTTTCATATCCCCACCATTATTGAAGTCAGCTGGGTTGGCTGTAGCCACAGTGTGAGAGGAATAGGCCAGGTTCAGGGAGGACACTCTGAAAATCCTCCCACCCTTCCATCTCTCGTCCCCTGCTGGTCAGATTAGTTCCAGGGAAGAATATTTTATCCTTGGCCCTCAGAATGAGAGGGAGCTGGTTATGTGTTGTTTTTCCAAAGAGCTGGAGTATCAGATATGTTTTTTTTTTTAAGATAATTTTTAAGAGCAGTTTTAGGTTCACAGCAAAATTGAGCGGAAGATAATAGATATTTCCCACATACCCTGTGACCCCATTAGGCACAGCCTCCCCTACTACCAAAATCCCACACCAGAGTGGTACATTTGTTACAATCCATTTTGTTACAGTCAGTATACTTCTATTGATACATTATGACCACCCAACATCCATAAGTAGAGGTGTGTGTGGGGGGGGATAGATTAAATAGATGATGGGGATTAAGGAGTGCACTTGTGATAAGGTCAAAAGTCCAGAGAGTCCAAAGTCGATAGGTAACTGGGATTTTTAAAATTTATTTCTTTCTATTAAAAAATTTTAAATGTTTATTTTTGAGAGAGACAGAGTGTGAGCAGGGGAAGGGCAGAGAGAGAGGGAGACACAGAATCTGGAGTAGGCTCCATGCTCTGAGCTGTCAGCACAGAGCTGCCACGGGACTCGAACTCACAAGCGGTAAGATCATGACCTGAACTGAAGTCGGACGCTTAATGGACTGAGCTGCCCAGTCCCCGGTAACTGGGATTTTTGATGTGGTTTTGAGAGCTTGCTGGACATTGCAATAATGCTTTTCCACAACTACTGGTCACCTGAGCCAAGACTTGAACCCAGGTTTGCCTGACTCAAGTCCAGGCTCCTGACATGTGTTGCTAAGTGGCTTGGTGTTTCCAGCAGAGGAATAAACACATGCAGAAGAGGTTTGGCCAGGGCTAACCATCTCCAAATATTTGAAGGACTGTCCTAGAAATGCCAGGCCAGCTTCTCAGGGAAATACCTGGACCAGTGGTTGAAACTTAGTGGAGGGGAATTTTGTCTGAATAGAGGAGTTACCATATGATGGTGGGGCTTAATTCGAGAGGTAGTGAGCTGCCCGGTCACCAGAGGTACCTGGGATGCTTGAAGCAAAGCCCTGCCTTAAGGGAGGTTGGGCCATTCTACCTGCAAGGTCTCTTGACTCTTGCTTTGATACAATTCAGTTTTGTTCAACCTTTATTGAGCACCCACTTGTGTGCCTGGCTTGGGCTGGGTGCGGGGGGTGAATGAGACATGATTCCAGCCTTCAAGGGGCTTCCAGCCCAGTGGGGAAGGGAGGCTCTCCTAGGCCTGAGGATCCTGGGAGCATGCACAGCAGAAAGGGGCTGGCCACTAAGTGAGGGAAGAGCGGGTGTGAGGGGTTCAGGCTGGAGGGACCCCAGCTTGCTGGTCTCTGAGACAGCCAGTCCCCCAAAGGCCTGCTTCCTATGGAACAGAATACCCTGTTCAGAGAAGGCCCCCATCCAGGGGTCCTTGGGGCCGGTCCTCAGGGCGGGTCCCCCTCCATCTAAAGGGGACTGTCCTTCATAAACCACATCCACTTCTTCCAAGGTGGTAACACTATGGCGTAAGAATCCCCGCTGAAGGAGGACCAGCTGGACCTCCTGTCTGCTGTGCTTTTAACTCAGAGGCCCCTTTGCCTTCTGGCACAAGCCCAGAGACCAGGGGCCCAGGAAAGCCTGCCTCATGAGGACTACAGGTGTGGCTCCGTACTTGCCTCCAGGTACTGGCCTCAATTACAGTCACTAGCACCCAGGGGCCCCGTTCTCAGCGGTGATGAGAGGTTGGCAATGATATTGTCATGACAATAAGTAGCACCCCAGCTTGCATCTGCTTATCCCACTGAGTCCCCCAGCTAGCCACCCCTCAATCCAGTCTCCTGTCTCAGGACCTGCTTCTTCCTCATGACTGACACCTCCGATGGCCTCTGGCCCACACCATTAGCATCTCCTGGGTAGCTTGTTGAGAATACACCTGTCTAGGTCCAAACCCCAGAGGCTCTGACCCTATGAATCTGAGGTGGGGCCTGGATATTTGATTAAAAAAAATTTTTTTTTAATGTTTATTTATTTTTGAGAGTGAGAGACAGAGTGCGAGTGGGGAAGGGGCAGAAAGAGAGAAAGAGGAAGACACAGAGTCCGAAGCAGGCTCTAGGCTCTGAGCTGTCAGCGCAGAGCCTGACATGGGGCTCAAACTCATGGACCGCGAGGTCATGACCTGAGCCGAAGTTGGTCGCCGAACTGACTAAGCCACCCAGGCGCCCCGGATATTTGATTTTTTAACCCCCAAGTGATTTGGGTGTGTGTCCAGGGTTCACTTCCCCCGTTCAGTGGAGCCCGTGATGTGTGTGGATGGTGCCCTGGAGCTCGTTCTTGAGCGAGCAAGGCTATTCCTCTACCCTTCCTAGGGGAGATCTAGATGAGCTTGGATGAAGCCCCAGGCAGTGGAGTGTGTATGCAGAGTGGGGGAGGGGAGAGGGCAGTGCCTGCAGCTTCTCATCTGGGGCTCGGCAGTGTGGAGGTAGAGTGGGGATTGGCCTGGCTCTGCCATCAGGCCTGTAAACCAGGGGAGGAAAGTACGGCTTGGGGGCCACAGATGCCAGTGCCAGGGTGGTGCCCAAGGATTGCTCCCCAAAAGTGACTGAGGGGACAGGGCAGAGGTGCTTCCAGGAACCGGGGCTCCCCTCCAGCTTGCCCAGGAGGCCTTTCCCCTGACCCACCTACCTCTCATTCTTGAAAGCACGGCACATACGCCTGGACACTGATTTACAGTAAGAAGCACACATTTGCTCTTTGTCCTGGTTTCTGGCACAGAGCTTCCTAAAACCCTTGGAATTTCCTAAGTGATAAGAGCGATAAAAGGTGTCCTGATACGCAGAAGAAATCCTTTCAACCACACCTGAGTTTAAGTTAATGAAGTTTGGACAACACCTAAGAATGGCGGCTGGCTGCCAGCCATGTGATTAGAAGGTTGGAACTTTCCACCCCACCTCTGACCTCCAGGGAGTAGAGAGGGGCTGGAGATTGAGTTCAGCTACCCGCAGGCGATAAGTCTGTCAATCAGGCCTGTGTCTTGAGGCCTCCGTAAATGCCCAAAGGGACGGGGTTCGAGAGCTTCTGGGTTGGTGAACACCTGCAGGCGCAGGCGCAGGCGCGGGATGGATAGCCAGCCCCGGCAGGGTGCAGAAGCTTCCAGCCCCTTCCCTTGCACCTGCCTAGGCGGCTTTTCCATGAGTTACAGCCTTTTGTAATAAACAGGTGATCTACTGAGTTAACTGGCTTCCTAAGTTCTGTGAGCCACTCGAGCAAGTTAATCGAACCCAAGGAACCTCTGATTAATAGCCCGTCCGTCAGATGCACAGGTGGCAACCTGCATTTGACCCTGGTGTTTGGAGTGGGGGGCAGCCAGTCTTGTGGGACTGAGCCCCCGGCCTGTGGGATCTGATGCTTCCTCCAGGTCCATGGTGTCAGAACTGAGTCTATTGCTTGGTGGCATGGAAGAAAAGGCACACGGGAACCTGCGTCAGAATTGTACTGTCTTTTCCACTCAGCACACCAGGTGTGGCTCCCACAGCCCAGCTGATAACCCACGGGGGTTCGCTCCGCTCCGGGGGTGAACTGAAACTGGCGTCAGGTCTAGCATTCTCCAGTTCGGGTGGTGTCACCCCTTCCCTGGCTTCCTTCCACCACACCACTCCCCACCCTGGCTCTGGCCCAGAGCATGTTTAGCAGGTGCTTTCTGATGGTCTGGTCGCCAGGCCTTAGTTTCCTCTCTAGGCTTCTGTTCTCACTGTGCCGAATGAGTGTGTCAGACTAGAACGATCTCTTTTAGAACAACCAATGTAAGATGATAAAGTCTCATGTTAGCCTGGGATTCTCTTATCACACCTCTGGTCTGGAGAACTTCCTACCCATGCTTCAGGCCCAGGAGAAATGTCACGTCCTCTATCAAGCCTTTCAGACCTTCCCAAGCAAAATGAGCTATTCCCATTCTGTGCTATCATGGGGCTTTCCACGCAGCTCTGCTCCAGCCCGTGGCCAGCAGGCACTGGCTGTTTGGGAATCTGGGACCCCTGGAGGCTCTGAATTCTTTGAGAGCAGGGGACTCTGGATGGGACAATCACAGTATCTCACAGTGCCTGGCCCAGAGTGGTCAAATGAATGGAGTAAAAACTGCAGTCCTCCGTTCTTCAAGTTCATTCACTTAGCCATCTGCAAGCAGAGTGGTCCAGGTAAAGAGGAAGGGAATGAGGCCACCATGGTATCCAGAAAGCAGGTCTGGGTGCCCAGTTATCCTAGTTCTGGTCCCACAGCTGAGGTAGGGCAATGGTGGGCACACCCAGCGGGAGCTTAGCCACCAGGCGGGTCCTGTTCTCCAGGGCATCCTGCATTTGGTCCTCTGCTGTACTGAGGGGGCGGGGCGGGGAAAGCAAGGACGGGGCCGAGGGTTGAGGTTTGGGCAGAAGGACCCTAATGAGCAAAGTTCTTCCAGAGCCAACTCAACTACCACCTAGAAAGCTAGGTGTGCCCTAGTCTCCTGGGACCCTGGGGGAAGGGGCCAGATTAGGCTCCTCCCGCCCAGAGAGGCTGTGCCTGGGACTAATTGGCTTGCCCTCCTTCCGCTGCCGGAGAAAGTCTTGGCTAATTTGCCGGAACGCTCTAGTTAAATGCCAATTAGGACGTTCTGTCCACTGCTCTCTTGCAATATATTAATAATGTAATTAAGCATTTATTGCCTGCGCAAATTAAAAATTAACTTAAATGGACAGCCTGGAAAACTGAGGAAGTGACCACTTAAACAACCAATTTGCATCTCATTCGAGAATCAGCATCTAAACACAGTCTAGGGTGCTGGGTTTGGCCTTCTAGTGAGAGGCCCAGCCAGCTGCCAACAGCTGCCGGCTGCTTCTCCACGCCCAATTCCTCCAGGTTCCTGCTGGCCTCCCCACCCTGCCCCGAATCCTAGGTATGGAGGATGGGGCTTCCCCCGACATGAGCGGGAGGGCTTTTCTGCTAAGTGGCCACCTTGGCTCTCAGCATCCCTACCCCCTTTTCTCAGGGGTGTATGATGTGGATTTCAGTGAAAGGAGAGGCTACCGGGGGTGACAGGGAGGTGCAGTCCCTGCCACTCCCACCTAGGATCGATTTGTCCTGCATTCCAGCCCTGGAGATGGGAAGCAGATGGTGGTGGAGTGGGGAGGGGAGGTAAGCAAGGAATGAGGGGACCCTCCCTGCACCCGGCTCCCCCCCACCCCCGCCGGCTAGTAGATGATGGGCTGGGTCTCTTGGAGAGATACCTGGCAGGAGACAGAAGATAAAGCTCCCCATCTCTTCTCTGTCCCCAGTCCGTCTGACACAGCAGGTGACACTGCTGGGTTTCATCTCCAAAAGACCACAGGAGGGGACCTGGCATGAGGCAGCGGGCGAGAAGGGGAACGGGAAGAAGCCTACTGGAGGGCAGCAGAGGCCTAAACTCAGGAAGGCAGGGACTTGGGCCAGCCCAGGGAGGGCCCTGTCCCCCCTCCCCACCCCCGCCCCCGCCCCCAGCCTCTCAGGCCACGTGTCCCAAAGGCCTCCCTACCTGTGCCTGTAGAGGCCCAGCCTTCCCGCTGCTGCTGCCCACCACTCTTCCCGGGTGTGGGCGCTACTTCCTTGCAGCCTGGGAGCTGGGGTGACATCTCAGGCAGGACCCTGACCGCAACCCCAGTCCCCACCCCGGGGAAGGCTCCTCCAGGGGTCTGTGCCACTGTCCCAAAACCACGGGCCTGGGCACGGCCGGGAGGCCCCCTCCCCTTCGCTACCATGCTGGCCTGTCTCCAGCTCTCCCCTGTCCCCTAGCATGGCCACTGCAGGCAGACGAGCGACACAGGCACCCAATGTTGTTTTAAACACTTTATTTATAAAAAAGTACATTTTTTTTCCTCAGTACAGTTTTCAACCCATTTTTTTTTTTTATACAAGTAAAAGGGGGTGATGCAAACACCCCCTAGGTCAGAACCAGGAGAATCTGCTGGGCCGTCCCCGGGGCCAAAGACGAACACGGCGATGAAGAAACTGAAATCAAGGTAGCGCATCGCACTCAGAGGTGAAGAGTGGCAGCTTCTCCTGGATTTTGTTTCCATTTGTACAAAAACAGAAAACCATTTTTTTGTTGTTGTTGTTGTTGCGGTTGTTTTCCGGCCAAGAATCCCGTTCCTCACAGCAGGAGTCGGAAGACCAGCAGCACCTGGGCCCGGGCCGCGCGGCGCCCGCAGCCAGAGCAGGTGTCTCTGTGGCCAGGGAAGGGCCCACGCGCCCCTTAGCAGGAGAGGTTCCTGGTGGCTTCGGAGGTCTCTGGGCCCCTGTCCTCCCTGGATTATTGCACCAATGACTTGGGCACATGGGAGGGAGGTTGGCGGGGGCGGGGGCGGAATGAGGGGCGTGCGCCCCGGGAAAGAGGCCCCCGTGAGTCTCTCTGACCGCCCGGGCACTGGGAAGTCATGTCTCTGCTGCGGGGCTTCCGGCAGGACCAGCCCGTCCCTCTGCGCGTGCGCACCTGCGCTTGGGGGCGGGGGGCGTGCCCCGTGTGCGCGCAGGCTGGGCCCGGGGTGGGGGCCGCGCCTCAAGGATTCCCTGCTGCTGCGTTTCGGCTCCTTCTGATCAAAGGGGACTCGGATGCTTTGTTTACACATTAGAACAATATCAAAACCTTAAAGAAATAGGGGGGAGCAGGGGAGCAGGGTCCGGGGCAAGAACTGAGAGGGGTAACAAGAGGCAGGGTGACAACGGGGGAGGCCTTGGCACAATGAATACCAAGTTTATTTCATCTCCAGCAAAGGCAGAAGGCTCAGCTCAGGCTGGGGGGGAGCGAAGGAGACGCGGAAGGTCCTCATCTCTCTGCTGGGCCAGGCCTCCCCTTCGTCGGCTGGCTGTGTCTGTGGGCCCGACAGCAGGGCCCACGTTCCCGCAAACTCGGGGCGCAGAAAGCCCCGTCTCTCCAGGCCCGAGCGCCGACCCCTGCCTGCCCCCGGCCCACCCTCGGCCCCGGAGGAGCAACCGCCCTGCTGGGCATGCTGCTGCCCGGCAAGGTAGACAGGAGCCTCCCACGCGGCCCATGCGTGTGGCATGGATCCTACTTTGTGCTTTGCTTGGGGGGAGGGCATGGAGGGGTCTCAAGGGGGACTCAGTGCTTTGGCTGGGCCCGGGGGCCCTCCTAAGAACATCACATAGTGAGGAAGGGGGGGCGGCAGTGCAGGACAAGGGAGATACAGGAGGAAGAATTCTTTCGGTTTCAAGGGGACAGAGAATGCCTCTATCAGGGAGGCCCCCGGGGTTTCCTCCTGCCTGGGGGTTGGGCCGGCAGGAGACCAAGCAGAGGGGCCAGAGTGCCGTGAGGTGGGATGCGGCAGTGATGTGACATGGAAAAGGTCCTCTGCCCTGGGCGACGCTAATACCACTGGGAGAAATAGCCCGGCACCTCTGCTCCGCTCTGTCCTGTGGCTTAGAAAGACCCCAGAATCGTCTCCCCCATCTCCACCCCATCCAGTACCCCCAATGCCAAGAGGGGAAAGCCACCCCAGGGCTGGCATGGCTTCAGACTTCTGCTACGTGGCTACTGGGCAGCCAGGGCTGGGGCTGGGGCAGTGGGGGCCGGGTGAGGGCGGCCCAGCTGGTGGACCCAGGGGTGCCAGGGCAGAGACGGGGCTGGTGGGAGGTTCAATAGCAGCACCAGGGAGGGGAGGAGTGCGGCTGGGGCTCCCTTGGGAAGCCTGTGGCAGGGTAGGCCAGTGCCCGTGGGGCACAGAGTTCTGCTTCCCTCCCGGCCCGCAACACCTGCCATCCCACAGAGCCCCTGACGGCCTGCGGTAACTGGAACCCTAATGGGCAGGCGTGAGCCTGCTCTCCCATCCTGGAGTCCTTTCTATCTAGAGCGCTGGGGGGACCAGGGTGGACAGATGGAGGAACTGAGGCACTTTGAGCTGGGGGAACTGAGAGAGCTGAGAGGGGCCTGTCCCCCACTGTACAGACAGGAAACCCTTGTCTTGGGTGACCGATGGGAACCCGGAGCCCCATTCAAGGAGGGAATCTGTAACTCACAGGGAAAGCTTCCCCAGGGTCCCTCCTGCCCCATCCCAGAATGGAGACCAAGGATAGCTGGGTGGGGAGGGGAGAGCAGTGAGCAGGAGCTGCTGGATCAGGATTCCTGCCCCCCCACCCCCACCCCCTTTGTACTGTCCGGCAAGCCCAGAACATCTGCACTGGCCTTGGCACAAGCCACCGCCTGCACTCTTCAGCATCTGTGTTTGCAAAACTTCTACCGGGTGGACTCCCTTCCCCACTGCCCTCCGTGGTGGTGCCCGGTCACCTCTGACTCCCAGACATCTTAGGGACCCCTGCCCTGACTCCCCAGGAGGATTGAGTTGCTAGCACTTGCCAGGTACGGGAGAAACCTGAGAACCTCCCATGCTGAAAGAAGCAATTCAGGGCCAGCTTCACGGGCCCTGGTCTCAGCCATCCCTGGAGACTTCTGAAGGCTGTCCCCATCCTCAGCTGGGGGTGGGGGGAGAGGGGGAAGAGGTGGGATAGAGAGGGGCGGGCCTTAGGCAGTGTCCAGCTGGGGAGGGCATGTGACCCCACGGGAACGAGGGGCAGACACGAGTGGCGAGTGTGCATGGAGGTGTGTGTATGTGTTGGTAGAGGCATACGGGAAGTGTGGGGCCAGAGTCTACCCGGAGTCCCACGATGTGGGGAGCAGAGAGGGGTCAAGAGGAGAGACACACCAGAGCTGGGCCAACTTCACTCCCTGTTGGCCAGTGAGGAAAAACAATGTAAAACCAGCCTCGCCAGGAGAACACACTGCCCAAGGTCCCTGGTAGGGACCTCAACTCGATTCACGTAACAAGACAACCCTGGGGCTTTAGAGAAGCCTCTCCCTGTCTCTTGGGTGCAACGGCTGTCTAGAGCGGGGTCCCAAGCTCCCGGCTGCTCGTGGCAGGGGGTGTGGGGGGGGTCCCCCTACCTGGGAAAAGAGGAGCAGCATCTGGGGGTGGGGGTGGGGCTTTTCCTCTCGGAAATCCCTCAGCCCTCTACCCCCGGTGGAAAGACCACAAACAAATTCCAGTGTTGGGGGGGCGGGGGAGGGCTGGTTCCCCAAACCCTGGAGGGAGGCCCAGGTACACAAGACAAGAACAGGGCTCCCCACACAGAGGGCAGGTAGAGGGCAGGAGGGGAGGGAAGGTACAGCAATACCAAAGCCGCAGCGAACACACCACCATGGGGAGGGCCGGGGACAGGGAGGAAACCAAACCAAAGCCAGGTCGTGTCTGCCCTGGGCTCCCCGCTCCCCGGAAGTGTGGGGCTGGCTCTGGGCAGCTGGGCGAGTCTCTGTCCTGGAGGAGTGGGCATGGGGGTGGGCCGGGGGCGTGCGGGCGGGGGGCTGGGGAGAAAGGGGAGCAGACAGAGGCTCTGGAGAGGGAGGCTACACGTACCACTCCTTCTTGGAAATGAAAGACCCGTCATTCTGAGAAACCATGTTCTCGGCCAAGTCCAGCTGCTCGGGGTCATACTGGTAGCCCAGAGTCCGGTCCCCGTAGCCGTCCTGACGGGCCTCTGCCTCATCCACCGTGAAGTAGGGCCGCTTGGCGTCCTCGTCGTACTTGGGGTGGGGGCCACCCACCTTGCGCTCACCCCCTCCGCCGCCCTCCTCCTCCTCTTCTTCCTCGTAGCTGCTCCCGCCCAGGGGCCCAGCCTTCTTCTCATCGTCCGAGTCATCCGGGTACTGCAGGTTCTGGGCCATGGGCGGGTGGTGCTGGGGGATGCCTGCCTTGCTGTAGCCATTGCCATACACGTGCTTCTTGGTGCTGTAGTCGCCCTTGAAGGTGTGCCTGCGCCGGCGCAGGGCGACCACGATCCCGCCGACCACGATCACCACCAGCAGGATGCTCCCCGCCACGCCCCCAATGATGGCCGTGGGCACCGGCCCGGCGCGCCGCCCATGTTCAGGAGGAGACGGGGTGTAGGGGAATTCTGGGTGAGGAAAAGACATGGAGGGGGACAGTGTCAGTGTCTGCTCCTGGGGTGGGGGGTCAAAAGGGGTGGCAGGGGAGGGAAGGGCCAGGAAATGGGCCCAAGGCCCAAGGGCGGCTCCGGCTGCACAGGCCCCTGGGCGCCCCATCCCTCCAAGAGCCCCGTGCGCTGCAGAGTTGCGGCTGAGCGAGAGAAGAGGCAGAGAGTCCCAGAGCCCCGGAGCCTCCATGCTGGCTTTCTCCTTGGCTGTGTAACCAGCCCAGATCCTCCCCATCAGTGGAGCCCACCCTGGACCCAGTGGCCCCTAGCCACCAGTCACCATCACGGAACCTTGAGAAATAAGCGTGCTATTAATTTCTATTCAATGCGCCAGGCAACAAGGCTCAGAGAGGTTAAAGAACTTGCCTGAGGCCATCGGCCTATGATGACATTGGTTCTCTTGCACCCCCTGCAGACATCCCCACTGCCCCTCTGCCCAACACCTGCTGGTCACTGGGCACCCCATGCCTGATTTCACCTGCTCCCAGGGCACAGGGAAGAGGGTGGGTTCCCATGCTGGCCCCACGGACACCCTGTGAGTGCCAGAAACCAGGGCTGTGGTTCTGGGCTGTGGTCTGCCCTGTAGGGCAAGGTGGGTGCCAGGCGTGCAGCTAGCCTGGGCTGCGAGCAAAAGACGCCGAGCATGGCTGTGCAGAGAGGGGGCATGAGCGCATGTGAGTTCATGGCCATGGTGACGAGTTTACACAAGGGAACGCGTGCCCGGGCACACCCTGGCTGTCACGGTGAGCCCGCATACCTGTGCTGATGTGATGAATGTATGTGTACAAACACGTGCGCGCTGAGGACAGGGTGGAAACAAGAAAGCAGGAAACGTGGAAAGAAGGGAAAGGAAGCAGGTGGGAGGGGAAGGCTGGGCAGGTGACTGCCCAGTGCTCTGGTCAGTGCTGCCCCGAGGGGAGACTGAGGGAGGCGGTTCCCAGCACCACCACAGGGTGGCACCCGAGACCACGGCTGGCCCCAGTCAGAAGTGCGGGTGGGCAGGTGTGCGGGGTGGGGAGGGTGGGGAGCCTGGGAGGGTTGCTGGGCTGTTCTAGGCCCTCCTCTCTTTAGGTCAAGGTAAAGGTGTACAGTTTGGGCATTTGTTCCGGTCCCTGGGAATCGGTTTCTGCCAGCTCACTCCTTGATTGAGTATCACTCATTCCAAGGGAATCCTGCTCCTCCTCTGAGCCCACTCCCTCCTCCCGGAGGTAGAGCCGGCCCACTCTGGCCATGTGTGCGAGTGGGTGGGGTGCTGGCTGCAGCCCGCAAGAGCAGGGCAGAGGCTCTGGAAGAGAGGAGGAAAGGACTTCCGGGAGTCCAGGCTGGAAGGGCTAATGAAATCACGGGGGCCCCAAGAAGGGGAGGCGATTTGCCTGCAGTCACATGGGTGAACAGGGACCACCCAGATGCCCCTGCTCCCGGCCTCTCCACATGCAGGACTTGGCAGAGAAACACAACTGCTTGTCACCACTGTGTCCTCAGTGTAGGTCACCGAGTGGCTGCCTAATAAATATTTATTGAATATTTGTCCTCATCACTCACTTCCAAAACAGTTTCCGTGGAACCTCAAGCTTCTCCTGCTTCACCAGGTCCCATCTGTTTACTGCCTTTAAAAGGGCTGCACACCTGCTCCCCAAGAAGTGGGAGCTGCCTCCACAAGGCGCACCCGAAAGGCACTAGCAGGAACCTGGCCTCTCCCGTACTTTTGACCTGTCTGCTCTCTCTTCAGTTCTCACCCCATATCTGAGTGCTGTCTCCTCTGTACATCTGCCTCATCGCTTCACCCATCTACCCACCCATCCACCAATCTGTCTGTCCAGCCACCCACCCATCCACTGATCTGTCCATCCCCCATCTACTCCTCCATCCACTGATCTATCCATCCTCCATCTACTCATCCACCCACCCATCCACTGATCTATCCATCCACACATCCATCCATCCATCCATCCACCCACCCACCCACCCATCCACTGATCTCTCCATCCACACATCCATCCATCCATCCATCCACCCACCCACCCACCCATCCACTGATCTATCCAGCCCCCATCTACTCATCCATCCACCCATCCACCCATCCATTCACACACCCATCCACTGATCTGTCCATCCACCTATCCATCCACCCACCCACCCGTTCATCTATTCATCTCCCATCTGCTCATCCATCCATCCACCCATCCATCGACCCACCCACCTACTCATATACCGATCCACTCACGCATCCCTCCATCCATCTACCCATCTATCCATCTATCCACCTATCTACCCACCTACCCACTCAACAAACATCTATGGAACATCTATTTTGCTAGTCACAAGGATACAAGAAACTCCCACCCTACCTGGGGAACCAAATGACACCCTTAGGGTTAAAGCAGCATGCAGACAATCAAGGACAGTGGCAGAGAAGTGCCTCAGGAGTGCAGGGGAGAGAGGGCACTGTGGCCTGGAGTTAAAAACGGCTTCTTGGAAAAGACTTAAGCCAAGCCTTGAAGGATAGGAAGGACTGGGAGAGGCCAAGAGACTAAGAAAAGCATCCAAATGGAGGGAACTACATTTCCTTTCAAGTCTTTCCATCAAATCTTGTTGACTTCTCCTTAGTTTCTTATCATGTCATGCCGGGTTTTACTATAGATTCCTGAATCTCCCACCTTCATCTGGTCTCCGTTCTCTTTCAGTCACCATCCACAGTCACCAAGTTAATTTCCATCGTGTACACACTACCGCTCCCTTTCTCAGCCTGGCAATAATGTCCCTCCCCACTGCCTGCTGGACCACGCCACTCTGGGCTTCAGAGCTTTCATCATGCCACTTGATCTTGGCTTTGGCTAACCCACCATCCTTGCTGTCCAAGTTGATTCTTTCCTTCAAGCCTTTGCTCATGCCGTTTGGTCTGCCAGGAATGCCCTTCCTCATCCCCTCATGGCCCATTTCTGTTCTTCAGTCCTGTCTTTGTGCAGCCCGGCCTTCTCTAGCTCACACTTACCTGCTCTCTTTCGAGTTTTTATGATGGTCTACACGTCTCATGCTGGTATAAACAATAGCTAATTCCATTCCATTTATCATAGACTGATATATTATGGTAAAGCCTCTGATGAAACACCCTGCAATAAATGCAAGTCAGGATCCACCATAATTGGATCTGGTCCTTCTGCTAGTTTTCAAATGGCTAAAGTTCTCCCCAGAAGGCGTGAGGGGAGGGGTTGGGGAAATGGCGGACCCATGATACTTTGGGACTGCTTCCCTTCAGTGTGTGACAGTTGTGTGCAGTGTTAAGTTCCGCTATATTTATTCTTACGCTTTTGCACCAGCAAAGACCCAATGAACAAAAAAGCCTTCCTGCGTTTTATTTAACTAGATTGAATTTTTTGGACCCCACCAATCACACAGTATGGTTGTTTTCCGTACTACCTGTGTCACAGGAGTGGCTTGTGTCCCAAATCAGTCCGTAAATTCGAATTTAAGGTAGATCTAGAACCTGACCATTTCCCGCCATCACCACCTCCCTAATCCATGCCACCATCATCTGTCACCTGGATTTTTGCAGTAATTGCCTAACTGGCTTCTCCGGTTCTGCCTTTCCCTTCTACAGATGATCTTGAACACAGGAGCCACAGAGACCTTGTTACATCTGAAGAGCTTCAAATGGTCTACGTGCCTTGGCTCGCCACCTCTGATTTCATCTCTTGCTTTCCTCCTGGCTCACTCTGCCCCAAGCCTCCTCAGTGCCTTTGTACTGGCTGCTCTGTATTCCGGAAGACTCTGCCCCCATGTCCCAGGGTCACTCTTTCACCTCCTTCAAGGCCTGGCTCAGACTTCTCATTGACATCACCTTCTCACCAACGCCTCCCCTGACTACCCTGTTTAAAACCACAGCTCACAACCCCCCACCCCTGCATTTGTGACCCCTAGACCCTGCTTCTTTTCTCCAAGTCACCTTCAAAATGACTATGTCATTTTTCAAATGTATTTTACCTGTTGTTTGCTGTCTGTCCTTCTGTGCTACAACACAGACTCCAGAGGGACAGGGACTTTGTTTGGCTCACTGATGTGTCCCCAAGCACTTAGACTGCCTGGCAGGTGGCCGGAGTTCAAGAACATTTGTTGAATGAATTGTGTCAAGGCAAAGCTTGCCTTAGAGCTGAGCTTCTGGGTCCCTTTCTAGGTCCTTCTGTTTCACTCTTCTTTCCCCAAGTCCTAAGGGGGTTTGCTCTTCCCTGGGCATCTTTTGGGACCAAAGGGAACCCTGCTTATTTTGGCTGCATGAGGGCCAGGTCTGCCTAGAGGTAGAGAAATGGCTAAGACTACTATCAGCATTGCAGACTTCCCCGTGAAGATGCCACGTGAGGGTGCAGAAGGAGTAGATGTGGGGACCTCCTTCATCTGCAAGGAGAGGGGGCTGCTTGGTGTGGAATGAAGCACCCACCTGCCCATCCGGCCTTCCAGCCGTCACGGTCAGCTAGTAGCTCCTGGGGCACCAGAAGCAGAGCCCCAAGGGCCTTGGCAAGCTGGGGAGAGAACTGGGTGGTGGGGATCTCACTGGCCTCCCTCACCTCCTTTTACAAAGGGGGCAGCTCGGCCCCCCTTCCGGAAGGATTGCAACCTCCCCTCTGGGAAGGGAGGCTGGACGGGACCCTGGGGGCTGTGGCAGCTCTGCATTCCTTCCTGGTCATGGTTTCCTGACGGGGGTGGGTGTGGGGGTGCGGTATAGGGGCTTTGGATGGATCTGAGGTGGAGGGTGGGTTTATAGTCTGGTTCTGGGATCTGGAAAAGTTTTAGGGTCAAAGAGAAGGTTTGGACTTATTTCTAAAAGCAACCCTGTGTTTCCTCTGGCAGCGAGGAAGTGCTCTGGCATCACGAGGCCAGGAAGCTGCTGGAACCACAGCTCCCAGTGTGCCGTGCAGGGGCCGCGGGGAGCGTGGTCAGGCCCGGGGTCAGAACCGAATCCTCCCGGGGGCGCAGACACAGCCGCCTGCTCAGGGGCCCCTGGCACGCACTGCCGCCTGTCCACAACAAGGCACCTTTGCCCACGGCACAGCCAGAGCTGCCTTGTGCACACTCGGCCTGCAGATGGGCACTCACCTGCTTGCCTGTGCACGTTTACACGCTTAGAGGCACGCACCCTCACGGGCTCACACATGCCCTCCATTCCAGAGGGACCCTGGAGCCCCACCAACATGTAGTCATAAGAACACCCGCTCTGGGAGGGAGCCCTGTTACCTTGACCTTCAAGTGGTCGCCCCCCGGAGATGGGCCTGGGGCTTCACCGGAAGTGGGACCTGGGGCAGACACCCTGCACCACAGTGGCCTCCCTGCTCTGCTCCTGGAGCGGCCTTGATACTCTTTTCCCAACAACCCCAGTCCCAGGGATAGATGCTGCCCCATTTGGCCCCTTCAGTCTGGTCAAGGCCATAGCCTGAGCACCTTTCCCCACCTTGGCCCTGGAGGGAGAAGTGAAGGGGGCTCACTGGGCTGTTTTGTGGCTATTTGGCTAACCCCATGCAATTGCTCCTCGGCTCTCACATCCCAAAAATGGGCCTGTGTGAGGGCCCCGGGCCCCATGGACACGTCCACACAAATTCTGGTGAGCCTGTCTTCCCATCCTCACGGCCTCAGCCCAGGCCTGTCCCTTCCCACTAGGGACACCCTCACTGTACAGCCCCTAACTGGTCCCCTGGTGCCACCCACACTGCCTCCCCAGTGCTTGGTCTACACCACCTGCTTCTCTGCTGAGAACCCTTTAGCAGCTCCCCTTTGACAATCCATTGCTCCCAGCATTCTCCCCCCACAAGCCTCCCCCTGCCTGGGGACCCCCCCCCATCACTGCCCACTCATCCTTGTAGGAACAACTCAAATGCCACCTTCTTCGGGACCCAGAGACCCGAGAAGCCCGTGCAGGTGCAGTGCCCCGCACACGTGCGCCCTGCACACGCGTGTGTCTTTGGCACACACCCTGTGGCCCGCCTCCTCCCGCCCCTGCCCCAGCAGCTCTTCATTTTCCTCTCCAGATGCGCCCAGGGCAAAGCTATTACTCGAACGGATGGCCAGAATGAAAAATTAAATTTTCACTTATCCGTCTCGCTGATGCATTCCCTCCTGACCGGCGGGGCTTGGAGTGTGCCCCCAGAGTGGGCCCCCCAGAGAACATGACAGGCACCAGCTGATGTGGGACAAAGGCTGGTGGCAGCGGCGGCTGCTCGGAGATTGTCTATGAGCACCAGGGCACACGGCTTGGAAAAGGCTCAGGCTTCCTGGCTGAGCTGTCCTGCGGGGCCGAGAGGTCCTCCCTTGAGAGGGCCAGCTAAACAGCGCCCGGGCCCATCAGTGATTCAGTCACCTGTGTGTGACTTTGGTTACCCACCTCCACCCTCTCTGTGCCTCTGGGGAGCCCAGGAGGATATGCCATGTGCCTCTTCCAGCCGGGGCCCTGGGCAGCTGGGCCCCCCTGACCGCAGGCCGGCTAGGCCTGACCGCAGATCCCACGCAGGGCACCCCACTGTGGCCATCAGCCCCAAGGAGACGGCCCGCCTCCTCCTTTTCCTCTCTGTTCTTTAGCCTGGGCCCGGGACGTGCCCCCTTCCCTTCCTCCCTGCTCCTGGACCTGGTGTGATGCCCCGATGATCAGCTTACATTCATAGTCATCATGCATCCTCCTGAGCTTTGGGAGAAGGGAGCCCCAACTTTGCTGGGTAGTGTTCCCTGGCTCCATGAGCCTAGAAGGGCCTCTGGCTGGTCCACTCATGCCAGGGGCAGGATCATGGGAGGTCACGGCTCCCCAGTTTCTTGGCCTGCTCCCCTGACTTCCCAGTCTTCAGTATCTCCAGCCAGTGGCACATGCATCTGGCCTGAGAGAAGTATGATGATCTTGGTCTTACAGACTGGGGAAGCTGAGGCTCTGAGACATGAAGGCCACAGAGCCAGGAAGTAATGGGTGAATGCACTCAGGCCGAGTCTGTGCTATCCTGCATCTGATCTGCCTCCCTGTGGCGTGGCTATGCTCCCTTAGGAATTTGCTCCCTGTTGGTCCCATGGGCCCAGTGCCAGAGCTCGGGCACCCATGAGGCTCTTACTGAGCTTTGCCCAAATTCTCTCCAGGAGGGGAGAAGTGTGTGATTCTGCCCTCCCCCTCCCGCACCGCCTCTACCCTGAGCCCAGAGGACAGGCTGCCTTAGCTTTTCCCAGGGGTCATCTCAGACACTTCTACGACCTTAACCAGTGCCAGAGCCAAGGGCAGGGAGTTGAAGAAGCAATTGACAAGCGACTGCACCTTCCCCTGGTGAGAGTGAGATGCAACAGCCCCGAGTGTGACCTCACAGGTAGGTGCAGACCCTGGACAGTGACTTCTGCCGCTGTGCCGCGGATGGACCCACAGATGGCACGGGCCCAGAGCCGGTACGTCCGTAGGGCATGCCCGAGTCCTGCGCCTGGACTCCAGCAACCGCGGCCCAACTTCCCAGACTCCTGAGGCTGGCTCCACATCTCCCTGGGGTCACTTCCTGCACGTGACAAGCACTCTCGGACGCCACGTCCTGCCCGTCCTTGCGGCCGCGCAACACCACTGCCTGTCCCAGGAGGTTCTTTCTGTCACTTTCTTTCCCTGCAGCCACCTCCGCTGCCATGTTAAAGACACTCCCTCTTCCGGCTGTGAAGTTGTGATGGCAAATTTTACCCCTCTGTTGGCTTGTTTTGATCCTTCCATTAATAATGATAATGACAGAGGTCAAGATAATAATCATAGAGCAGGGGCCATTTATTGACAGACTGGTCTGTACTAGGTACTTGGCCCACGTTATGTAAATTCTGACAAGAAGCCTGCAGGACACCTCGAATTATGCCCATTTTCAGAGAAGCCCTTGTCCAAGGCCCTGGTGATGTTGATACCCATGATCATGGGTATGATCGGCTTGGAGACCGTTGATGCATCACAGGACACGGGCAGGCCCTAACACCTGTCCCCACACCGTCCCCCCACCCGCAACAGCACTTCCTCCCTGCCGGAGCCTCTCTCTGACCCCCCTCTGATTGGCGGTCACCCTGTTTCACGCACGGCCTCAACAGAGGAAAGAGAAAAGCAAAGCAAGGCCAATTGCCAGAGCACAGGAGAGACCCGGAGGAAGGGGAGACACAAACTCGCTGCAGTGGCCTAACCCAAAGGCAGAGCAGTGGTGGCGAGAGGCAGAGCAGGGGACAGCTTCCTACCTGTGATGTTGACCTCCACCTGGCCCGAGCGGGTGCCGATGGGGTTGGTGGCCTCACACACGTAGGTCGCGGCCAGGCTGTAGTTGATGGGCCCCCTGAAGAAGAGGGTTCTGTTCTGGGCCTCCACGCCCTTCGGGAGGGAGCCATTCAGCCTGCAGGGATGGGGAGACACGGCGGAGGGTTAGGCCCCGCCAGCCCGGCCTCCAAGTCTCCTAGTCCTTCTGCTGAGTTCCCAGGCAGGGTCTGTCTCAGACGGAGCGCAAACAATAACCACAACCATAATCTTTCGCGTCTGGCAGATTCCTATCATTCAGTGTCTCGCGCTCAGTGGTCCCAGTGCTGAAATGTAGACAGGTCAGGGGGATACTGGTTCCCCTGAACAGGTGAGAAACTCTTTGAGTTCAAGGTCAAGCAACACAGCTAGTAGTAAAGTGACAGAACTGGAGCTCTAGCCGGGTCTCTGGCTCCCGGCACAGTGCTCTTCCGACTACGCCCGGTTCCTGCTAGGTGCCCTGGGTTCCAGTTGATAATATAGGTGTCCGGGTCCTAACCCCAGATCTACTGAGGCTGAACGGCTGGAGCCGGCCTGGAGACCGGAATTTTAACAAGCTGCTCGGGTGACGAGGTGTGACCCACGTGGAGGGATCGTGCTCTGGTACGTGGTCTCATGTTCTGGCTGGGCGTGCTCACAGGCCATTTTCCTGGGGATGGTGCCACAAAGCTATTACTCTGTGGGGCCTAGCAGCTCCCTGGTACACGGAGCTGAAACGGGTCACCTGCACCTCCAGATAGACTTCCAGTTCCAGAAGGTGGAGGGGAGAACTAGCTAGGGCAGGCCAGTGCCTTCTACTTCCTGGAAATGGAGTGCAGACACAGTGTGCGCAGCCATCTCCGGGCCACCCATGTCAACCTACTTCCTGGCTTCCCCACACCCGTCTTGCTATGCGTCCCATCCTGCTTTTCTCTGGGAAGAACCTGGCCTGGGCCATCAGAGCCGGCCGGAGGGGCAGACTGGACCCTTCGAGAGCCAGGCTCAAAGGCTGTCACGCCAAGAACGGCATGGCGGGCTATGGGGCAGGCACTCCATGGACACAGGCCTTCTGGGCTGACGGCTGCCCCCTCCTTGCGAATCTGGGGGTGCTGGAGAGAAGGAACGGGAACAAAGAAAGATCTGGGATGCTCCAGAAAGCCAGCTTCCCTGGGGACACCTCGATAAAAATAAATACCGGGGGCTGGGGTGGGAGTGACTCAGACTGAATCACCAAAGGAAAATGACAAGATTCTTAGGGAGAAGAAGGCAGGCGGTTTGTGAGGGGATCCCCCTCGGGCAGAATGGTCTGTCCTACTGACCTGCTGCTGTCGGACACGGGGCATAGGTGCAGGGGGGCTCTCACGGCCCCTCCCTTTCTCACTGAGAAATCTGAACCAAGACCCTAAATTCCTCCCCACTTAGTGCTCCTGGAGGTGGGGTGGGTGCCTCCCTGTGACCAGCTAGATGTCCTGCAAGGCGACCAGCCAGCCTCCGGGCACTCACGTGGTCCAGTGGAAGTCGGTGGCAGGGGGGTTGGCATCGGCTTTGCACGTGAGCTTCACGTCCATCCGCTGCAGGTACCAGTTCCCATCAAACCCCTCGATGGTCACCTCAGGCTCGTCTGTGGGACAACGGACGTTCGAGAAGGTGAGGTCAGGAGAGCAGGGCTTGAGGTGAGGGAGCGAGCCTTGGACAGGGAAGGGGTGGGAGGGACAGTGACGTGGCTGGAGCTGGAAGGCGGGGAGAGAAAGGGGGCGGGTGGGGATCACGGACCTTCCGAGCAGGCGGATGGAGGAAGGAGGCGGGCAGATGGGCACAGGAAGGCGATGGGGAAAAGAGAAGAGGGAGGGCAAAGCACCCCAAAAAGAGAAAGGGAAGGGAAGGCAGGGGGAGGGCTGGCGAGAGTGGGGCGGGCAGTAGGAGGGGACGGCAGCCCCTCTCCCCCCTCCCCCCCGGAACCCGCCCACGCTGCGCCCCGCTCACACTGCACGTCGAGGGTGAGGCTTTCCCGGAAGCGGTCCGTGTGGTAGTTGACGATGCAGGCCAGGGTTTGCTGGTGAGCCTCCCGGCTGGGCACCAGGCGGTAGCGGCTGATGACGGTCACCGTGCCATTGGGGTTCCGGATCTCCTGGTACTCTGCCTCGCCCTTCAGGCGTGTTTCCCAGGACACCACGCTGGGGGGCTTCCCGTTGGCCGAGGTGCAGGTGGCCACCAGGACCTTGTCATCCTGCCCCTTCTTGGCTCGAAGCACCGTCTGGGTGCCTTCCACCCAGTTAGTGGGTTTGGCTGCGGGGAAGCAGAGGGAGCCGTGGGGCTAGATCTGCGGCCTCGTCCAAGATGTGCAGGCCCAGGAGGGCACCCTGGCCATCCCTGCCTCCGAGCTGTGCCGCTCCCGGCCCTTCTCACGGGGGCAGCTTCATGTCTAACCTATGTCCTTCCAGCTCTACCTGGTGCCCCCTTTTGTCAAGCAAAGGCCTTCCTGGAGCCTTGGCACGCTCAAGGGCAGCGGCTCATGTGGCTCTCTTCCTCACCGTGGTGTCGGAAGCTTCTGCCTGCTTCCTGGTCACCCACAATTACTCTGCAGTGGGGCTTCCAACCTGAATCCTGATCCTTAGCTCCGTCCACAGCTAAAGCCCTGCACCCCATCCCGAGTGAGCCATGGGACAGCCTTGCCGGAAGGGACCGGAAGCGCCATGCCTGGGGCTTTGGGAGCATGCCAAGCCAAGGAGAATGCCTGGGGCCACTGAGGCACGTGGCGCGGATGGCCGAACCCCAGGCCATGGTCCCCTGTGCAAGCAGTGGGGGAGCGTGGAGGCCAGCTTACCCATTACAGTGAGGTTCAGCTGGCTCTCTCTGTTGCCAGCAGGGAAGGTGGCAAATTCGCAGATGTAGACACCTTCGTCCTCCAGCTCAAGGCGGGAGAGGCGGATGGTGCCGTCCGTGAAAGAGGGCCGCAGGAACTCCACGCGCTCGCGGTAGGGGGCCAGCACGGAGACGCCCATGGCTGGGTTGTAGATGGCCACATTCTGCTTGGAGCCGTTGGTGGCCTTCTGCCACGTGACCTGGGTGATCTTCACGCCGGGCAGCGGGTTGGCGAAGCTGCAGTGTAGGACCACGTCCGTGCCGATGAAGCCGTACATGGAGTCGTTGACCTGCACCACCTGGGCGTGGGCGCCTGGGCAAGAGACACGGCGAGACTGGTCAGCGACAGGCACAGCTGCCCGCCCCCCGACGCCCCGTCCCCATGCTCTTTCCTTTCTGGCTGTCGTTACTCTTCTGATTCTGATCATAAAAATAATAATTGCTTGTTACTAAAGCACTCTGGATGATACTGAAAAAGACCATGATCCCCGCCATTCAGAAAGATCACTGATCATCTTGTAGCAAATCTCCTCTTTTACTTTTTTCTCTCTGTATTCATTTCTCTATCTCTAGGTTTCTCTGCATAACCATCTTTTTTTTTTTTAAATGTTTTATTTATTTTCAGGAGAGAGAGAGAGACAGCGTGAGCAGGGGAGGGTCAGAGAGAGAGGGAGTCACAGACTCTGAAACAGGCTCCAGGCTCCGAGCTGGCAGTCAGCACAGAGCCCGATGCGGGGCTCGAACCCACGAACCGCGAGATCATGACCCAAGCGAAAGCTGGACGCTTAACCGACTAAGCCACCCAGGCGCCCCATAACCATCTTTTTTTAAGACGAAATCAGAATCATACCGTACGTATTGTTCCATAAGCTGCCTTTCTATTTAGCGATGTTATCGGTACTGCTCCATGGGCAGTAAATATATACCTACACCCTCATTTCTCATAAGGGGGAGTCGAACACATCGCTCCCCTAGGAGCCACCAAATGCCCCACCTTCCTGGGCCTCAGTTCCCTTCTGGCAAATGGGGCACAGAATCCAGTCCTCTACCTCACAGGGCTGCTGGGCAAACCGAACGAGACTGAGAAAGGGTCAGGAGGCACTGACCATGTGGGCTCACAGTGGCCACCGTTATGCTCTCCGCCATGGTCTTCTCCCTCAAGGCCGAGCGCCTGTGCCCTGGGGTGTGCTGGCTCCGTCCCTCTCACCCTTCCAGTCGGGGAGAAGTAGGTGCCGTGCAAGGCTTGGCCTCCGCGGGCTCCTGGCTGCTTTCACAATCAAGTCTAAATGTCTTAACTTGGCCTTCAACATCCTTGTCATCTGGGCCCTTTTGTCCACGTCTCTCCACACACGTTGCCTTCCAACCACATCAGACTGATGCCCGCCCCCAGACCAGGCCATGTTTCCGTGTTCCCCTTCCTCCTTCTCTCCCTCCTCCTGACACTCCCAGACTTGCTCGTGCAGTTCCCTAGAAAGCCCTGGAAGGCTCTTCCCCCTTCTCCACCTGTGGATCTCCCACTCAGGCCACCTCCTCTGGGAAGCTTCCCAGATCTTTCCTGCACGCCTTAATCCAGCCACTTCTGTTACAGATCTTTTCTGCCTCGGAATGTGGTTGTTCACGCCCGTGGCTTCTCCGCCAGAACAGGGTCCGGGTCTTTCCCAATCACCACCTCCTCAGTGCCCAGCCCCACCTCTGGCACACAGTAGGTGCTCAGTAGATAGCCATTGCCAGACAGACTGCGACGGAACCCAGGAGAATAGAGATTTGCGGGAAGGAGGGGTGATCAGTGGCATCGGATGAATGAGTAAGTTTCCCCTCGTCTCCTTACTGATCGCTTTCTTCCACTAGAATGGCTTGTTTGAGCTTTTCCTCATCCTGAACGCGGGGCAAAGACCCTCCAGCGGGTCTCCCAGGCCCAGGCTCTTTCTTGAGCTCTGTTATTGGCCGTGCATCTGTACACTTCATATTGTCGTCTTCTTACTACACTCAGTTTATTGAGGGCTGTCGATAATATCAATGGCAGGTCCTATACTGACCTAGAGGCGAGGGGATGGCCTCAAGGGGGTTCAAGAGTGGCAACTCAGGGCTCACCTTCGCTACTGCATGGTGGAGACACAAGGCAGGGCTCACTCCTCTGAGGCTTGGAAGACCATGATAGGTGAAGGCTGCCCCTCCCCGCCCCTCCCTTCAGGAGGGCACAGGCCATGTCTCCTGGGTCACTGTAATGTCCTCTGTGTGTGGCATACAGCAGATACTCAAACACTTGCTGAATAAACAGATCTTTGGCCCCTTCAAGCCAGGCCCTTGTCATGCTCTGAAAGCTTCTCGGATACCCCCGTCTTCTCTGCCTCTTCACATCCACGCAGCCCTTCAAGGCCCACCTGGGGGTGCCCCACCCCCACCCCTCCAGCTGTCCCCCTGGCTGCTGGGTCTGACACATCCTCGGGCAGAGAGCACTGTGGGCTGGTGGGAGCCCAGGAGGAAGCAGCCTCCAGGGAGGTTGGGGGGGCGGGGAGGGGGTTCTGCTCAGCTCTATCTTGAGCTGAGACTTTGGCCGGCCACTTCCCCCTCCTGAGCCTCCCTGTTCTCCTCCTCTGTAAGGGAGCAGGCTGGACCCGCCAGTCTAAGTGGTCCCTTCTGGGCCCGAGTCAGATTCCCTGAACTGCAGCCCAGCCTCGCTGAGGCCACACCCCAGATAGAGTCCCACGGTGAGGTCAGCGGGCCAGACAGCCCAGTGTTCTTGCTGACTGGCCGGCTGGCAAGCGGCTGAGCCCCAGGCCCTCCCAGTAGCCTAAGTGGGGGGGTACCCACCCCACCCCCCGCCTCCACTCACCAACCTGCTGGAGGTCGCCCAGCAGCTGAGATAATGTGGGTATAATTGGGGAACTTTCACCACACAGAGCCAGAAACAGGAAAAGCCAGTCGGGAGGGCTTGGGCCATAGGCTGCAGGGGGTTGGGGCAGGGGCACCAGGAGCCATCCTGGGATTGGTGCCAGGGCTCGGTGGGGCCTGGAGCGGGCCACAGCCCGTCGAGCCTGCCTTGCCCCCCCCTCCGCTCCCCTGCAGGTGTGGGGGCAGGCTGGCTTCAGTGGCTGGCGCACACACTGCCATTCATTTGTTGTGTCTTCAGCAGTGGCCTCACCCTTCAGAGCTGTGAATGCCAGGAGCAAAGATAACTGATAGCGGCCTGGGCGTGGGGGCGGGGTGGCCACGGGGGGGGCTCGGGCGCCCTAGCGGCCCTGTCTCCTGCATCAGTGCCTCACCGGGCCAAGAAGGCCCTCCACACCCTAGTGTCTGTTTTGGGGATAAGGCCCTCTCTCCTCTCCAGTGTGGCTCTCCCAGAAGCAACCCCGTGGGGCAGTGGGGAGAGTGCTTGGCACGCCTGCTCACTGTGCACACGCTGGGTTCTCCAGGCCCTTTGCCCCTTTTGCACTAGGGAAGAGGGGGCAGGCCGGAGTGGGAGACGGCCTCTAGGGTGCAGGCAGACTTATTTTGGTGTTCATGTCTCTGTCTACAGCCCAGAGCACAAGGGAGCACTTGGGAGTTTACGGTTTGGGGCCACTCCCTGATCCCAGAGATCTGGAGCTGGGGGGGGGGGCTGGGGCCACTTGCAAGGCATGAAGACCCCCCTTCCCTAGCCCTCCACCCCACTCCAGGCTTAGGGATCCAGAGCCCTCGATTCTGGCTTGGGGCTTCCAGTCTTTTTTTGAGAGAGAGAGAGAGAGGGAGAGAGAGAGCATGTATGTGTGTGGAAGCACAAGCACGAGCAGGGGAGAGACAGACAGTCAGAGAGAGAGAGAGAGAATCCCAAGCAGGCTCCACACTGTCAGCTCAGAGCCCGACTTGGGGCTCAGACTCACAAACCGGCAGATCATGACCTGAGCCAAAATCAAGAGGTGGACGCTCAACCGACTGAGGCACCCAGGTTTCCCGGGGCTGCCAGTCTTGGTCCCAGCATGCAGGTTGGGGAGAATGACCCTCATTCTTAGACTGGTCAGGTTGGGCGGCTTTCAGAGAAGGGGGCAGACCTCCGCGGATCTGACAGCCAGGGTCCGAGTGCTGCAATGAATGGGGCCGTGGGGATCACCACTGGAAAGGCCAAGAAAGGGCTGGATCAGGGCAAGAACCCAGGGCCCAGGAGGAGGGCCCACTTCTGTGCAGGAAGAGGCAGAACCATAAGCCTCTTCTGGAAGGCCTGGGACAAGGGGCAGAAAGAGGAGGGCAGGCTAGTCCAAGTGCCTGCACCAACCACTCCAGCCGGCCCTGATGACCTAGAAGTTGAGCTTGTGTCTTCCGGACACGGCCAGAGCTCCTCCCGCCATCTAAGGGGCTGCTCCACCTCCTCCCATGTGCATGGGCTTGTGAAGAGCCAGTGTGGCTTTGCCTACTCCCTCTGCCACTTATGAGCTGAGAAACGTTGGGCAAATGACTTAACTACTCTGTGCCTGGGCTTGCACTGACGTTTCTCACCTGTGAAAAGGGGGGCACAATAATGTCTATCCCACACAGCGGTCCTAAGGATGAAATGACAATACGTGAAACTAGAGGGCGGCACTTAGCACAGAATGAAATGCTCAGTAAGTGCCATCGTTATCGTCATCATCACCGCCACCTTCATCCTCATCTGCATCCCTTCATTTTCTCTTTCCTGGCAAGCATGTCTAGCATGTTTCTTGTGTGTTCCCCGGCTCCCAACAGATTGCGACTCCCTGTGTGAGAGGGAAGGCACTGGCTTGACCTTGGGTTTTGTTGGCCACATCGTGGCTCGCTGGCAGGGTCTAGGGCGTGGAGATGACCCTGCTAACTTTCTCTGGTTCCCAGGCAGTTAAGGATGGTCCACACAAGGCATTGTCTCTCCTTCCTCACGGGGCCCCTCTTCCATGAGGAGCAAGGGCTCTCCCAGAGGTGGAAACCAGGACCACAAAATGGTAGCATACTGGAGCTCAATGGACCATGTAACCCATTGGTTTACAAAGGAGGAGCCCAGAGTCTACGAGGGGTTGGGTCACTTGCTTGGAGACACGTGGAAAAGCAAATCCAACCCAGTGCTCCTCCCATCCTGCCTTTTTATATGGGACTCACATTCTCACCTGAACTCCCCGGGGCCTCCTTCCTTCTGGGTGGTGTCCATCTTGGAATATAATCCCAGAGCCTCTCTTGCATCCCAGGGATATCAAGAAATCTGTTTTCCTTTTCCTGACCTCAAGCGCTGCCTATAGTCTCTGACCACCCTACAAACCCCACGGTTTGGGAACCAGGCCCCTGGGGCCTGTGTGCAAGTGCCTCAGTTTCCCCACTAGAGCTCGGGTTGGGCAGTTCGGGCTGCCTTCGTGGCTCCCCAGAAGTGCTGAGCCAACAAGGCAGGCATCGGGCCGGCCCCCGGAGACGTCACGGACCTGCAAAAGCCCGAGCTCAGCAACAGCACACAAAGGCTCCTCAGTTGTGGCTGACAAACCTGCTCCCCAGGGCCCTGCCTGCCTGCCCTGCCCGCCATGGGGCTAATCCCAGGCTGGGGCTGTGGGTTCCCACGCAGCGGGGTGTGGCCCAGAATGGGGGGGTGGCGCTCTGCTCCCTGTGCCCACCTCAAACAGTTTCTCTTCCCGCCCTTTGAAACTTCAGACCCTTGTCTCCCTGGCTGGGCCTGGGCCCATGTGAGTGTAAAGTGGTGGTGGTGGCGGGGACAGCCATTGGGGGGTTGGGATTTCTGGTACAGACCTCTTTTTCTGTCCTCCCCTTTCCTGAGACTCCACCTGGGTACCCTCAGTTGGGTGGTCGGCAGTGGCAGACCTGGCCTGGCCTGGAGGAAATTGGGGACACACTGGGAGAGGAGCGCTGGGGACCCCACCAAGGGCCTCTCTGAGACCAGAATCCTTTGGGATCCATCTCTAGGGCTTTCCAGGGATCTTGCTCCCTTCCTCCCTCCCTCCCACTGCCCCAGAACTGGCAGAAAGGAAGAGGACATCCGGTTAGAAACCAGCTAAGTGGTAAGTGGCAATGACTCACCTATGGGGGTGGGGGCAGGGGAGGGCCCCTAGCCGAAACCCTGCTGAGTCAGCACAGTGACCTAAAGGTTATAGGGCCCCTCCTCCCAGTGCAGCTACTTCCCCAAATGACAGCTCCCAGGCTGGCCAGCTCCTCACTTTCAGATGCCAAGGCCGATCCACCTGGGGTGGGGGGCAGGGAGAGGCTGGTGGGGAAGAGGGTGTGATCAAGAGGGAATCCCCTTTCTAGGGTCCTCTCTGGGAAAGGTTTTGGCAACTGGTGTTGCCCCGAACCCAGTCGCTCTGCCAGCAAGAACCCACACGAACAGGGTTCTCACCGAGGTCCTCCGAACTTGTCTTGTCTCAAATCTATGCCCCAGGCAGGTCTCCCCATTATTCACGAGCTCCCTAGGGCCCAGGCTGCGTCCCTACCCCTTGGACTCCCCCTCCAGGCCCAGGACAGGGTCCAGGGTGACTCAGGCCAGAGGGCACAGAAGCAGCAGCTGACCCAGTCCTTGTCCCCACACCCCTAGCCACCCCTCGCTGGGGCCCAGTGCCCCTGGCGCCTGTACCCAGGCGCTCAGCCTGGTGGGTACAGGCCCTGGGAGACTTTCTCTGGAGCAGTGCCTGCTGGGATGGCTCCAGGTGTCCTGGGGCCTTGAGTCCTTGCTGCATCCACCTTGCCAGCAGAGGTGATAACATCCCATGATCCCATAGTCAGGGGCTAATTGCTACTGTCCAAACCCAGGCGCCTCCGCCCCTTCATTTGGGGTCACAGAAACTACCGATGTTTTCTTCTTCTTGGCTGATGCTCCCCCTGCCCCAACCCCCAACTCCCGACAGGGAGCTGGTTAATGATGGGCTGTGGGGCTGGCGCCGGAGCCTTGGGAGGGCAAGTGCAGTGCGTGGGAGAGGAGGGGGCGCGGCAGCCTGGGAAAAGCCAGAGAAGGAGCCCAGGATCTTCCAGATGGGCAGGGCCGGCCCAGTCCCCAGTAGCATGAAAGCCGGGAAGCCCCGGGGTTGTGGTGACGGCGCTGGGGGCTGCCCTGGCAGGTCCCATCTCTCTCTGAAACCTAGCAGGACAGGTTGGGGGACAGGGATGAATCAGGGAGCTGGGTTTTGCCTTTTCCCACTGAGGGGCCAGTGGCCAGGGACACCTGGATCTCTCTGACAGGCTGGTTTCTCATGGGCCGCCCCCTTCCTAAGGCCCAGGGAGCAGCCTCTCCACCTGGACACCCCAGGAACAGACAGCCCCTCTCGGCTCTGCCCCTGTCCATCTCCAGCCTCCAGGTCCCCTCTGTACAGCTCATCCTGCTGCCACACTTCCTCTGGAAGGAAGGGTACATTCTGAGATCAGGAGAGGAGGTCTCTGGTCCCCACTACTTGGTCACAGTTTTCTAAATGGCCTTAGTTACCAGGTAGGGTGGTTCCCTTCCCTGGCCTCAGTGTCTTTTTCTATAAAATGAGAGTGTTGGGACCCCATGACCCCGGAAGACTATACTTTGGACACAGCCTGCCTGGCTCTCTCTCTAGCTTTACATCTTCCCTGGATCTGACTCTGGACTTTTTCTACCAAGGGGCCGCTCCACTTCTGTATACTGCCCAGCTCCTCCAGGAACGCCTCCCGGATAGAATGGAATGCCCGGCAAATCTAGGCTACCCGCACAGGGCTCTTCCGCATCCCCGCAAGCACAGTGTGAATTCATCTTTGTTCTCCATCCCCACTGGCCCCAATCCAGACTCCCCCTGAGCCCCCTCCTGCCAGCGCAACCCCTTCCCCGCCCCCCCACCTCCAGCAGAGTCTCACTTCCTTATTTTCTCAACATTCCCGGGCCACGGACTCTAGCCCAGTTAAGTAAATCCCAAACACTTCCCTTTGCCCCTCAGCACCCACCACCATCTCATTCCTCCGGCCTTGTCCCCTCCTTCCTCCCAAGCCCTGCCCCTGGCGCAGGCCACAGTCACTGCTTACCCAGTGGACTGTGCTCTCCCCTAACCCATGGGCCACTTTTTAAAAATGTTTTTATTTATTTGTGTGTGTGTGTGTGTGTGTGTGTGTGTGTGTGTATGTGTGTGTGTGAGAGAGAGAGAGAGAGAGAGAGAGAATCCCAAGTAGGCTCTGTGTTGCCAGCATGGAGCCCAATGCGGGGCTCGAATCCACAAACCGTGAGATCATGACCTGAGCAGAAACCAAGAAAGAGTTGGATGCTTAACTGACACAGCCATCCAGATGCCCCCATTGGCCACTTAAAAAATTTTTTTTTAATGTTTTATTTATTTCTGAGAGAGAGAGAGAGACAGCGTGAGCAGGGGAGGGTCAGAGAGAGGGAGAGACACAGAATCCGAAACAGGCTCCAGGCTCTGAGCTGGCTGTCAGCACAGAGCCTATGGGGGGCTCGAACCCACGAACCGTGAGATCATGACCTGAGCCGAAGTCGGACGCTTAACCGACTGAGCCACCCAGGTGCCCCCCCATTAGCCACTTTCTAAAACCGAAATCATTTTCTATTTAAAGTCCTGCCACGGTTTCCTGCGGCCCCTGGGATCAAATCTGGCGCCCAAATCTTCGGAGCCTGCAGCCATGCCTCTGCCTGCTCTCCTTCTCCTGCCACACGGAGCAGTACCAGCCCCCTGCCCCGTTACTCCCTCTGCTATAAACACATACCCCCTGCCCTGCCCCAGCCTTCTTCATCTGTCCTGAATGCACTGAGCCTTGATTTTGAGGAGGCGGCTTCCCGGAGGCCCCCCCCTGACCCCGACCGAGGGAGTCCAGCCGCCCGAGGGCCCCCGGACCTGCGCACACATCCGTCACAGCATCTGCCCTGCTGCGGACAGGGGCCGGGGCTTAAGTAGGGCAAGGGGGCCCCAAGTGGTCGGCGAAGGCTATAAGCCTGGTGGGGCTCCAGGCCGGGCTCTGCAGGGAGGGTCGGAGGATGGGGCTGGACGGTGAGGCCTCCCATCTGCACCGGGGGCAAGCAGCTCAGAGCCGGAATCTCCTCCCTGACTGAGGCCGGGAAGCTGCACCCTAAAAGGCAGAGGTCTGCCTGACCTCTCCCCTCCCCACGACATCACATCCTCTGCCTGCTTCCCAGATGCCACTTCTTGGTTCCTTCCTTCTCTCCTCTGTCCCAGTTCCTAGCACCCAGCCCAGCTTCCTCCCTCACTCTAGACCGAGGTGAAAAATATTCTTCTCACCCAAGCAAGCTGTAGCCGGAGGCCCTGCTCCCAAGGTCTTAGCCCTGTAAAGCCTACACGTCCGCCCCCCACCCTCGCCCTGCCTGCCCTCAGCTCCATTCCCCTCCCGACACGGCGTGGATTTCTCCTGGCCCGGCTTTTTGAGGCCTCGAAGGCCTGGCTCCAAGTCTGGGGTTTCCAGGGCGCCCATCTCTGCAGCCCACGCCAATCCTGTCCACCCCACCCGCGTAGATGGCACGTCTCACAGCAGACGCCCACGGCAGCTGGGGCTCCCCTCAGCAAGGGTGCGTCTTTAATGCGGTGTTTTGGGGAGCGTAGGCAGCAGCCTCTTCACAAGGCGTGTGTGGGGGCGGGGGAGGCTGGGGGGCTGCTGCAAACAGGGAGAATTCCCTAGGCCTCCCCAGGAGACTCTCTTAAAAGCTCAGTATCAACACATGCATTGTCTCAGTTCTGTCGGTTCTGTGCTGACGTTCACCACCCGCTTGGAAGTGGAAGTCTCTAGATCTGCCTCTCGCCAGAAGGGACCTGTCAGACCACCCCGGTGCCCAGCTCTGCTCAGGCGCATTCTGAGAAGGAAGGGTTGGGTGGAGCCCGGCAGGGCAGGGTTAGGAAGACTGTGGCCAGGGTGCAGGAGAAAGTAAGTCGTCCATGAGCACTGGCCTGGAGTCCAGATGGGCCTCGGCTTGGACATGCAACTTACTGGCTGGGTGGCTGAGCAAGCATCAACCTCCCTGTGCTTCAGTTTTCTCATGTGAGCAATGGGAACAATTAATAGTGCTGCCACCTAGGGTCGATGTGACGATGAAGTGAGATAATTCGCGTACGCTATAGCGTGACACTTGGCACACAGTTAAGCTACATGAAGGGCCATATTATTGTTATTAGTTTTGGGGACAGGAGCTGCCTGGAAAGCAGGTAAGCTGGCTTCCACTCCGGCTCTGCTAACTGCTGTGTGATCTGGCGCAAGTCCTTGCTATGGCAAGGCCACTGCCCCAGAGCAGAAGTCCTCGACCCCGGCACTGTTGACATTTGGGGCCTGATAATTCTTTGTTGCGGGGCTGACCTGTGCGCTGCAGGGCGCTTCGTGCCACCGCCGGCCTCTGCCCACCCTTCCTCCGTTGTGACAACCGAAAATATCTCAAGAAGGTGCCAAATGTTCACTGCAGGGCAAAATGACTGGCCTCGAGGAAAGGGCATGGAGCTCAGGCTGGGCAGACCCAAGCAAGCCAGGGCAGGAGGGCAGGGGCGGATGTGCTCTCCAGAGGGGAAGTTTCCTGGGTCCTGGGGCAGAGGGCCCCGAGGCGGGTCATAGCAGGGGTGCAGGCCTTCCGGTATGCAGAGGCTGCTGTCACGGGCTCGAGGTGTTCATTTGGGGAAGACGGGTGCAGAGGACCAGAGGCCCCGGGGAGCCTGGAGCCGACTGCCCTGTGCTGTTCTCTGAGGACAGAAGATCAGGAGAGACGCAGACAGTGGAAGTGTGGCTGGAAGCCCTGGCTGGGGAGGCGGGGAGGCTGCACAGACAAGGGCGTGTGTTTCTGAGAACAGAAACGAGGTCAGGCGGCGTCTTCCTCCGGCTGGTAAACCGCTATCATTTCGGAAGGTTTGCACCTCGTTTGGTTCCTGCTTAAGTGAAATCCACAACATGTGTTCCCTGCATTAGTGGAGTGTTTGTGCTTAATTAGTGGCAAATTCTTTCATATTAAAGTCATTAGGTTTTGCCGTTTGCTCTTCTCACCCTGGGCCTGGCTCTCTTCTGTCTTTTGCTTTTGATGCAGGAGGCCTGACTACAAGGTTGTGCAGTTTCTCGGCCTCGGGAGGCATGCGCGTGCACGCACCCCTCCGCCCCTCTCCCTCCCCTCACCGGGCATTCGGACCCTATAGCATCAGCCGGTGTGCCCGTCCCACCCTGGGCTGGCATTTGTGGCTCCCAGCACCTCCGTCCCGGTGCCAGTCTCCTCCATGTGGGCCGGCAGCTCTGCCTCCTGCCCCCGGGGGCTCCTCCTAGGGCTGGACTGGCAGGGGCCGTCCAGGCTTCGGGGTTCGGGCCGGGCACTGCCACTGGCGGGAAAATGAGCCCAGCCGCACAGAAAGGCCTTGGTCTCAGCCGTCTGTCCCTAGTGCTGAAATGCGGGACCTCTGTGAAGATGACGGCACGGTGGTGGTGGTGGTGCCGTTAGGGCCCCGGACAACCTCCTCTCCACCTGCTCCGGAGGCAGCCCTAGGAAGGTGCCCGCTGCAGGTCTCAGACCCATTTCATTTCTGGGCAGGACTCACTGGTCTGGACAGCGGAGCTGCACCGCAGCCCGAGGGTTAGGTTAGACGGAATATTCC
Source organism: Proteles cristata cristata (assembly GCA_017311185.1). Lineage (NCBI taxonomy): Eukaryota > Metazoa > Chordata > Mammalia > Carnivora > Hyaenidae > Proteles > Proteles cristata. The sequence continues at coordinate 1,283,391 of JAESUZ010002552.1, read as the reverse complement.
CAGGCAGGGCGGGAAGGGCAGGGGTCTTCTGTGGAACCCTTCACGGTACAGAGGATACAAGAATTGAAGGCCTGAACTTAGCTGCTGGGGCTGGAGGTGAGCCGGGGGAGGCGAGAGTCCTCTCTTGGCTGCTGGGAGGACTCAAACCCTGCAGAGGAGAGTAACTCCCAGTATCTCAGAAAATCCAGGCTATGTCTGGGTAGCCCCCCAGTGGGGCCCGGGGCGGACTGGATCACGACAGAGGTGGGTGGAAGTTAGGGAAAAGGGACGGGGGTGTCTTTTAATGGCCCCTTTCTGTCACATTCACAATGTATCTCTTTTTCATACCCCCACACTCAGCCTGCTCCGGCTCGGCCACCACCTCTAGCCTGATTCTCTCCCCAGTCCGAGGCTCAAGTGAAGATGGACATTTCTCTTCCAAATACAAGCCACGGGTGCCGAATCCCTCGAACCCTTCCACCCTCTCTGATAACACCGGCTTTGGCTGTCACGCCCCCAGCTCACTGTACCCACGCCGGTGTTAACCCTGAGAAGCATCCCCCCAACCACAGGGTGAATCCCAACACCAGCCCCATCCCAAAGTCAATGCCAAATGAGACCCTAAGACCTGGGTTCCTACCCTACCACTAGTGTTAACCTCTTACTGGTTCAACCACAGGAAGAAGTGGAACATGACGTGTGGCCGCCATTCCAACCCTAATCTTAACTCATCTTGGGTCTGAACTCCCTGTGTGTGTGTGTGTGGGGGGGGGTCTGCCTGATGGGGGCACTGGGCCGCCCCCGCCATCTTGCTCTCATGCCATGCCACCTGCGGCAGGGCCTTGTAGACATGGGCAGACCCTGGAAAAAGCCTGCCCTGGGCTGGCCCTTTCCCCAGTGCCCGGGGGGCGAAGGGGGTGGTGGGCAGGGACGCACTTTCCAGTTTGTGCTGATACTTTCAGCTTCGGGTCACACTAGCCGTAGGACCCACAGCCTTCCCGAGGCCCAGCCTTCTCACCCATAAGATAGGCTCAGAGCAAGGCCACCTTGTTTGGCTGAGGAAGGAGGGAGGGCATCTGTATAAAAGGACTTCCTTGGTCCTGGGGTCTTCGGGTACCCCGCCTGCCTGGCCTCGCTGTGCTCCTGGCCTCAGGCTGTCACCTTGCCTCCTTTCTCAGCGCTGCAATCATCACCCTCTTCTTGGCAAAATGCTGAGGGGAGCACATCCCTGCTGTTTGGCATGGCCTGTCCTCTTCCCGTGGGGCAGGGCTACAGGGGCTGAGGGGACCTGTGAGGAACGAGGTGAAAGCCATTCCCCCTAGGCCCCCTCCCCCGCCACTGGGAGTGTCAGAGTTTTTAATGGGGGGGTTGTCTCGCCCACACTCTCCCCCTGCTTCTCACCGCCATCCCTTTGCCCAACGTGAATCTATCAGGAGCCGCGCCCAGGCCGGCTTCCAGCTCAGACCTGTTGGGGTTTCAGGAGTCACTGGGTAGGGGCCCAGCGTGCCAGGGCCTGTTTCCTGTCCTGCCCTGCAGAGAGAGCGGGCACGTAGGCAGCGGGGCACGGCGCCCAGCTGAAGGGGTGCAGCCCAGCCTCCTGGCTGCCCGCTTCCCCTCGCTCCCCTCCTTCCCCCCTCCTGCCCATTCTCAGGCCCTCGTTGCCCTGCCCACCACACTGCTCAGAATGGCCCCCGGAAGCCCAGGGGCAGCTGGTGGCAGAGGTGTGTGTGTGGGGGTGGGGGTGGGGTGAAGGTGGTGGTTCACGTTCTGCCGTGTCTGAGAACAGTACCGCCTGCCACCTTCGGCTGCCCCGAGATGGGGTCTGGGTGCTCGGCAGCACAAGCCAGGGGTCTCTCATGCTCCCCGCCCTCCCCGGAAGAGAAAGTACAGAAGGAGGGTGTTCCCTGCCAGGCCCCTGCCAACCGACGACAAGAACAGTTAACGCATGTGTGTAACTTATCTGTGCCAGGCCCAGGCCTGAGTGTTTACTTCTATTAACTCACTTAATCCTCACAACAACTCCAGGGCTGGGTTGCCTTACTGGCTCTGTTTCAGAGATGAGGAAACAGAGAGGTCAAGTAACCTGCCTAAGCTCACACTGTCTATGAAGCCGATTCAAGCAGTCTCCACGAGGCTCAGTTCACCGCTACACAGGCTGCCCTTGGCCTTCCTTTCTTCCCTTCCTGGGGAGATGAATGGCCGGCATGCACCTACCAAGCCCCAGAATCAGGGGTGAGGGTGGGACTTGATACATGGGACCCTCGCCTATTGGGGTGATGGGGTTCTTTGTTGGGAGGGCAGACGGCACCCCCTTATTCCCACCCATCAGGACTCCAGGGCCGGCTGCGACCAGGGCATTCCTACCCCGTGGGATGTTACTGGGCGCCTGAAACACATAAAACCTCCATTCTTCCCTTGTTCCCTTTTCCTTCCGGCCCAGGAGTTACAAAACTTGACCCCTGGTCTAAACTCCACCAACCTCTGGCCATGGGTCTTCCTCCTTCTGTTCCTGGGAGTCTCCACCTGTGAGGCACAGGTGTTACATCCTCCCTCATTGCCTCTGGGGTCTTGGGGCCTTGGGACGATCGGGTACGGATGCCAGTGCTCCGGGAAATCAAATGACGGCCACTGCCGAGGAAGCACCTATGATGTGCCAGGCGTTTACATATACAGTCTCACTTGGCCTTCACAGCCAGCCCACGAGGGGAGTCCCCTCAGCCCCAGGGCGGAAGAGGAAGTGCCTGCCGACTTCTGTCCCCTCCAAGCCCCAGAAATGTGAGGTTCGCTATTCTCAGATTTCATCGCTGCACCCCTCCTATCTGGCATGCGCTGCCCCCATACCCCCCAGCCCAGCCCCACCTACTTCAGGATGGTAATTAGCCATCCTGAAGCCCAGGAGGTGGGCAGCAAACAGGTGCTCAGGAAAAATCGGCAGAGACTTTTCACTCCCCTCCCTGAGCAGGGGCCTGGAGGCCCGGAGGGGGTGCTCTGGGGGCCCATTCAGTGCCCAAGGTGAGCACAGAGCTTGGACAGAGAGCTCCCAGCCAGCTCCACTGGCGGGCTTCCCACCAGAGGCTGCCGGGATAGCATGTCAAATTAGCTTAATGAGCGAGGCCCCAGCTTTAATTGGGGCCCTCTGCTTTGCCGTGCTGTCTCCTGCTTTCATTTTTAATGCTGGGAAACGGTGGGTTTTCCTTCTCGCGCCTGTGCATTTTCACCCTGGCTAATGGCTCCTTGCTCAGAAAGACCCCTACAATGCTAATTGGGTTTAATTACTGGGGTAATTAATGATTCTATTGGAAAACTGAAATGCCGTGGGTGAATTCTGTGTATAAATAGACAGGAAAGTCAAAGGGACAGAGGACGCAGAATGAGACCCCAGGAGAGGCTGGGGATGAGAGGAGAGGCCAGGTGGAGAATCCTTCAGCTGGTGGTGGGTCCCTTAGATGGGGGCCATCTAGCCTAAGAGCTCCCCGTCATAGATGAGGAAACAGAGGTGCAGAGAGGAGCAGTGAGGCCGGGACTGCCAAGGAGTCGGTGGGGATGGAGGCAGGAGGGGCTGGTGGAGCTGGGCCCCAGGAGAGCAGGGGTGGGAGCGTGTGACTTTAGCCTTCGATGGTTCAATAATGTGATAATGGACGTGAGCGCACCTGGGGAACAGCTATCGGCCAGACAGCAGCCCATAGAAACATACTGTGGTTGTATCTCATTGCTGTTACAAACGCCCTGCCTCTGGGTCAGGAGATAAGCAAATTGCTTGTCAAGCCAGGAGGCAGCCAGGTGTAGAGGCGAAGAGTGGTAGGCGGGTAGTGGAAGGCTCTGGAAGGCCACCACCTTGGCACCACCTCTAGGTGTGCATCTTTCTCCTCTCTGGTCCATAGGGAGAGCTCTGGATGGGGCATCTCTTGAGGTATCTCCATCTTTCCTGCTTGCCTCATACCCACAAGCCTGATCCTGAAGGGCTGGGGAGGAGGGGCAGGTGGAGAAGACATCTGCCCCCTTGAACTTCTCGGTGGCCTGTAGGTTTGGCACCTTTCTGGGGAGGGAGGGGACGGGGCTGGAATAGGAGATGAGAGAGAGGTGGGTGGGAGAGGACTGGATGCCTGGCGGTGGATATCTGGCCCCCACTGTAGGGTGAGCCCTCCTGCCCCACGGCCTCAAGGACACCTCTATGTCGAGGCCCTGAATCCAAGTTGTCCAGCAGCCAACTGGGCACCTCACTCTCCCCGTGCCCCACTGAGCTCTTCTTATAGCTGCTCCCTTTCCCCCTTCCCTCCTTGAGCCCCACTACACCAGGCACCTCTTTACATCCCGTGGGCCCTCTCTTCTGAGCTTCCAGAACACAGTCCTTGACTTCCTGATCCTTACTACACTTGGCTGGGAGGTTAGCCCCCCACCTTTCCCTCTCTGGAATCCTGGCACCAATAGCAGTGAGAGGAGCAAACCTCTCACGAGCACTCACTATCTAAGTGGTATCGTAGGCACTGAATCTTCTCTCCTTCTCACAAAAGTCCTCCAAGAGAGGTCTTAACTGTTACTGCCAGGAAACTGAGACTCCGGCCAAGGGTCCATCCGCAGCCACACTGTCAAATAGGTCTGAATACAAACCTGATCTTGTCACACAAGTCCTAGCCCTCTGCTGCCCCGGGGGAAGTCTGAGGCAGCTACTGATCAGCCTTCACAATCTGTCCCTGCCTTCTCTCCTGTCCTTCCCACGTCCCCACCCTCCACATTGGCCACCATGGAAAACTCACACCCACGCTGCCACCAGCTCTGTGCCCAGGTTCCCACACGCCAGCTCTTGGGGGGACAGTGCTGGGTTTTGCAAGAGATGGGTCATCACTGAAAACTCCCGCCCACACGGCCACCAGCTCTGTGCCCAGATTTCCACATGTCAGCTCTTGGGGGCAAGTGCTGGGCTTTGCAAAAGACAGGTCATCTCTGAAAACTCCCACCCACATGGTCACCAGCTCTTGGGGACACAGCGCTGGGCTTTGCAAAAGATGGGTCATCTCTGAAGGCACAGCGTCCCTGCACAGGATAGGACCTAGACCCGTGTTTGCTCAGCGACCTGAGCCAGGCTAGTCAGATCTCAGAGAGCACACTCGGGGGACGTGGGGCTCGGTCGACTTCTCCAGTCGTTGGGATTCTTTAATCAAGACTTCTTAGGAAGCTCACGATCAAAGGAGGAGCAGACTCCCTGGAGAATGCCATGATTATTTGTGAAAAGGAAGCCTTCTCGGTATGAGAAGGGCTGAGGGGCCCCACGTGCTGGAGAAGCATCCAGCTCCATTTCCCCCGGTGGGAGGTGGGAGGCCCCCTTCCTCTGCTCTCCAGCCTGGCCCGCCACGGCCAAATCCCATCACTCTGCTCTTCTAGCCCCCTTTACCCTGACGATCCTAGCTTCCGGAATGACTCCAGGAAGGGGCCGCCCATTTTACAGTTGTCAAAATGAGATCCCGAAGGGTGAGGTGACTGACTTGAGGCTACAGAGTCAATTAACTGAAAAGCCGAGGACAGAATTGGAGTCTCTTGTCCCTTCTTTTACTTTCCTGGTCCCAAAGGGATGAGGAAGACAGGAGGGGTAGAAACTGCCCCTGGACGAGTGAGGGCTTCTGGGTAGCAGTCTTTGGAGGGCAGGTTGGCCTAGGTGAAGGTGAGATGGGCAGCCCCCTTCCCCACCACCCCCCACCAGGCCTCAGCAGCCCCAGGCTGGGCCCCGGCTGGGTGCAGTCAGGAGGTGCTCTGGAGTTCACCCCAGCCTGCTCCCTGGTGGAGGGGGTGGAGGAGGGAGGGAAGCCTAAAGAAGCAGGTCAAAGCACATCCTCCCCACATGCCCCACCCCCACTGAGGGCGGATAGAGTGGGAGCCCGCAGGACCAGAACCCAGGCGCCCTGTCCCGACACGTCCTGGAGAACAGCTTGACTGGGAAGTGAGGGAGTGAGTCAAGGGTTTAGGGGGTGGAGAAAGCAGGGGGGAGGGGCGGGGAGGACAGAGAGGGGCAGGCAGGGGGCTGGGTGGTCTGTCCCACCTCAGGGGACATGGGGACCAGGGCTGGCAGGAGGTAGGGAAAGGGTGGGCTCCCAGGGCGGGGTGGAATGAAACCGTGTTGGCTCAGCGAGTCTTTGGCCCAAGGCCTCCCTGGTCGCAGGCTCAGACAGGTCGAAGGCAGGGCTGCTGGCTGCAGATAGGGGCAAAGTGGGAAGGAGCATCCAGTCTCATTGTCTGGGGAAGAACCAGGACGATGAGCTACAATCAACCTCTAGCAGGCAGAGGTGGGGGGTGGAGGGGGGGGGAGTTTGCCTTATCTCCCATCTCCCTCCCTGCCTCCCACCAGGTCTGCAGACTCTGGGTGGGCAGCGGGCAGAGGCCACCAGCCCCAGAGGGCCAGTGCCCACAGTGGACGTGGGAGGTGGGGAGGTGTGGTGGTGGGGGGGCGGGGATTAGGGCGGGGAGACACTTTGAACCCAAGAAAGACTGGTGGGAACTGGTTCTTAATTCAAGGCAGAGAAAGGGGGAGGTGGTGGCGTGGGGGCGGGGGGGGGGTGGTGGTGGATGGCCAGGCTTGTGCTTTTTTTTTTTCTTTTATGAGATGTGAACTCAAGCAATTAAAAATCTGCATTTTATTCTACACAACCTGTCTTGCAGTGTTTCTCCATCTCTGCTCTGTCTAGCCCTGGCCTCTCATAATGGCCACAGTCACTGTTTGCCTTCAAAGCTGTGAGACCAACGGAGTGTGTCCCCGAGTTTTTACAAGGCTCAGTTTCCCTCCTTCATAGGTTCCCTCATCTCTAAAAAGAAATACTGGCAGGCACCATTGGTGCTTCCTGCTTCTCAGAATTCAGCAGCACGTTAAATTATTTCCACCGATGTAGACTGAACACCTCTTATGTACCAGGCACTGGGAAGTGTTTCCTACTTAGGGTCTCCTCTTATTTTCACTTCCATCCTTTGGAGCAAGTATGGATATTCCCATTTTACAGAGGAGAAAACTGAGGGCCGGCGGTGGCGAGATCTGCCGAGCTGCATAGCTAAAAAGTGGTCAGTCCGGGCTTGAGTTGCAGTCCTCTGGCTTCTGTGCACTGTACTTCCTTTCGGAATGAGAACACCCTCTGTTTTTCTGTCTGCTCGGTTACAGCCTATGACCAGATTCCAGCTTGCTAGCATGCAGTGCCTACCTCAGAGCCCGCCTGGCTCACATTCGTAGGTCCTCTGCGGATCTGCTTAAGAGAACAGGGTGAGCTTCCCTGAGAAGGTGGGCATCAGAGGTGGAAGACCTCCCCACTCCATGGGTCTCCTCCCAGCCCAAGCAGAGGTTAGAGAGAGGGGCTGTCATATACTACTCTCTGCCCCTGGCAAGGTTTTGCCAGAAACAACTTCACCCAGGTGACTAAATAAATCTTTCCCCCTTCTTTTAAGGCCTTCATAGTAGGAGATCCTACCCTTTCCTCCCTGGGAAACTGCTAAAATGTTCTACACCCTTCACTGATGGAGAAGTTCTTCGTGATGTCTGTCTTCAATTCCTTTTGTAGCAATGGCAGCGCGCTGTGTCCTGTGGTGTGGTTGGGCCTGTTGAGTCAGGTACCAGAGCTACAGATCAGGCAGGCCCTCCTCTTGAGGAGGTGGGGTGGGATGAAGGGTGGCGAGGGGACTTATGCAGCAGACAGACCTGGGCTGGGCTCTTCCACGCACTGGTAAGGAGCCTCAGTGAGCCTATTTCCTCATCTGTAAAATGGACTTAATATTTAGAAACCGATTATAAGCACTAACGTATATACACGGTGGGTGTGAACACAGAGTAATTGATCAGGACGTGGCAGCCAGTATGCAGATGCTTTGAGGTCATGGACAGAACCAATAAGCTGAGATCCTCCTTTGGACTGGAACAGGCCATTTCTAGCACCCCAAAGGCCAAGCCCTGCCCCCCCCGCCCCTGCCCCGCCCCGCAGAAGAATGAGCAGCGTCGGGGCTCCACACCAAGTCTCAGACGGCACTATTGCTTCCCCCGCCCAAATCAGCATCCTCACTCTGGCCTATGGTGCCTGGCCTGGTCCTGGGGTCCTGTGGCACGTGGGGACCCAGGAATGCTCTCCAGGGCACCCCAGTATGTTCCCTGCAGAGGGTGAACAGCAGTGCCCTGGTGTCTCTGCTGGTTGGCCTGTTGGGCGGGTGCCGGCACAGACCCGTATTCACATCCTGGGCCCTGAGGATGCAGAAGAAAGAAGGACTAGAGGTTCCAGATGCTTGATGAGGGTGGAGGGACGTCCCCCAACCTCCTTCCCCAGTTCTGGGAAGAGAGTTCCGGGTGTCCTTGTGGGAATTCTGGGGCTCCTTCACACGTCCGGCCAGCAGGTGCCAACTTGGCCAGCTCCTCCCTCTCCCTGTGTCCTCCCCACCACCCCAGGCCAGCCACACGCAGCCGAGTCCTGGAAGGCAGAGGCCCCCATCCCAGCTGCGCGCCCTCTGGGCCTGGCTAGAGTAGTCACAGGATGGCCGGGAGGGCCCCATTCCGCCAGCTGGCCCTGCTTACTTGTCACCCACGAGTGTGCGAGGGAGCGTGGCAGGAGCCTGGGGTAGGGCCTTTTGAGAGACACTCGCTGGGCAGACTCACTGGGCGCAGGAGCTACTTAGCGCCACCTTCCAGAGCAGGTGCTAGGAGACAGCCGAGGAAGGGGAGGCTCAGGGGCACGCAGGCCTGTCGCGGTCAGTCAGTAGTGGGGTCAGGATGAAAACTCAGGTCTGCCCCCCGGCTCGCCCCTCCCCTGCAAGGCCTTTGGAACGAGGAGACCTCAAGACCAAACCCAGAGTGGCTGTGGACATGGTCCCCGGGGGACTGCAACCCCCAACACCCCTGCTCACTCCTGCTCTTCCCCAGCACCCCTGCTCTCACACGCTTGTTGAAGACACCGAATAAGACCAGCTCTGCAGAGAGGGCTGAGTGGCCAGACAAGAGGTACCCAACTACTACCGGTCCATGATACGAGGACATGGGATGTGACTATGTCCCCTGTGGGGGTGCCTCCCCCAAGAGCTTTGCTGGCAGGCTTGGAGGGGGTGGGGCAAGTCACCATGCCCTGCGGTCCAGCCACACTGCCAAACGTCCCATCCCGCAGGGACACTGCAACGTCCGGCAGCCACCAGATCCTCAGCCTGTTTTTGGCTCTGAGGGTCCCTGATGTGACAAATTCATTTTGTTTTGATGTCATATCCCAAGCACTAACACCTCATTCATGAAAGGGGCCTGGGCTGGGAGTCAGGAGCCCCGGGTTCTAATCCTGGTGCTGCTATGAGCCAACGGAGCGTGTGACTTGCTCTGTCTGGGCCTCAGTTTCCTCATTTAAATACAGAAGCTAGTCAGTTCATGCTTCCTTCAGGTTCCCCGTGGCGTGGCTGGCCTGGGAGGCTCTGCTCTGCACCCAGCCCCTGGCAGGCTCCAGGTGCAGAAGGCAAATGGGCTCAGGGGCCTCAGGGGGGATGCTACTGGGTGGGAGTGTTCACCTCCGTGTGCTCCCAGGGGCCCAGGGGCATGGGGGGGGCTGCCATTTGGCAGAAGTAGAACCTTTGGGACGCTATCCCTGCACAACAAGACAGAGAACAGACTGGATTTTGCAACTCTCTGAGGCGTTGCAAACAAGGTGTGGCTGATTCTCAAGGGCTTCTCATGGGCCTGGTGTGGAGGGGGGTTTCTCAGAACTGGCTGCTCGCTGAAATGGCAGGGCTGGGCCCTGTTCCGGGGCAGGGGTGGGTGCAGAGGGAAGCCACCAGCTCCACGGAATGAATGCCGCGTCTTGCCCAAGCCGAGGGGCATCCAAAGAGCCCGGGCTTTGGGGCTGGAGACCTTGAACTCACACCCAGGAAATGAGGCGTCTGTTAGTAAGTGAGCCTCCGGCAGTGAGTCAGGTGTCAGGTCCCTGCAGAGCCCAGGGACAGGGGTGGGGGGCACAGGGCTGCCAACGGAGCCCTGGCCCAGCTGAGTTCTGATCCCAGCTCTGCAGCAATTCTCTGTATGGTCTCAATAAGGTGCCTGACCACTCTGCTTCCTTTTTGTCACCTGTGACACAGGAATACTGGTGACCGCTCTGAACACCTTCTGAGATTATCGTTAGGGTCAAACCAGAATGGCTTTTGAATATCAAGGAACTTGGAGACCCTTGCCAGTGCTCGAGCACCATCTCCTGAAACGGCATCGAAGGCTGACCGCACTGGGCAGCCTCCCGCTCTCCTGACACCCGGTGGGAGGCGGGGGGAGGAGGAGGCAGGCCCTGACTCCCCCTCACTGAGAAAGTACTAGAAGCTCAGAGGGGTGAAGCAACGAGACTAGGCGCTGGGGTTTCTGGGGCTCCAGCCCTCCTCGGTGCCATCCCTGATGGGACCCGCGGAAGCGGACTAGATGACTTTGTGGACCTTGAGGCCCAAAGTCTGGCCTCTCACAGATTCCTCCCTTCCTCCTGCTCAGGGGGACATCTGGAGAGGAGACGAATCTGGGGGAGATGTTAATTAGTTCTGACAAATTAATAAAGAGAGCCTAATTTATTCTCCGGATCTAATTTCCTTCCCCGCGCTTTATTTTCCTACTGCTCGGGAAATGGAGGGGAAAGGTGGTGGCGGCGGGGTCATCTGAAGATGGGAACAGCCCGAATCAACCTGCCTCGTCCTCGCTGGCCACCCGCCCCGCCCCACCCCTCCCCGCCAGTGCTCCAGGAAGCCAGCCCCGGACATTAAGCTGTCAAGCCACTCCCAATTATCTCCCTCTATGCCCGCCGGCTCCTGGGGCGACAGTTGTAGCAAGCTGGCGTTGACTCATTCTGTCACCGGCCTGCCCTGCTTTTGGGAAAATGCAATTTAATGAAGTCCGATGGCAAGGCTGGGGCAGATAGGGTCCCAGGAAGAGGGTGGCACCAGCTTGGGGATGGCGGGTCCTCTCCTCTCTCTGTGGGGCAGGGTCTTGGATCCGCCTGACATTATGTCATCTTCGGTGCCCCGCCAAATGCCCGCGGGAGGGCTCGTTCCTCTAGCTTCCTTTGCCTCCACTCACCCCTTCTGCAGCTCTGCGCAGCCAAGGCATTGACCTTCTCCACAAGGGCCTCCACCTCCCCTGGCTGCCTGTTTTAATAGCGTATGGTCATGACAGCTCGGAAATTCTTCCTGCTGTTTAATCTTGATCCCTTTTGCTGAAAAGCAAGTGCACTTCCCCATGCTTTTTGATACAGAATCTGGGAGAGGGGAGGCCACTGCCAGAAACCACCAGGTCTGTCCAGGGCTGGGCAAAGAGACTAGCTATGTATTGGCGATCCAGCTCTGGTGCTGGGAGAGAGCGGGTCTTCCCTTTGATTTTGGTTGGGGTGGGCTTGGCCCTGCCTTTTGCACACTCCTGGTCCTACCGGTCAGCGGCATCTGCTGGGGACTCGCGTTCTCTCTGGTTGTATAGCAGAGAGGCCCCAACTCCGGGCTCCTGGCTTCAAAGCCCAGCTCTGCCACTGTCTTGCTGTGTGACTAGACTTTCTGTTCTTGTCTCCTCGCGTATACAAAATGGAATGGTAGTAGTAACTTCCTCTTGGTTGTTGGGAAGATTCAATACATTCCTGTAAGCAGAGCATCAAGGGCAGAGCCTTTGGCATGAAGAAGTGCTCAGCACACACTAGGTCACGGGGATTCTGTCCACCATGCTTTCCAGGCCCCTCAAAGCACCATGGCCCACCAGGCCCCCCCACCTGCCCTTACTTTTTCTTTTTCCTCTTGCTCCAGCACCCTCGTCCGTTAAGCACCCCCTAGGCCGGGTCAAACCCCCTTATGGCGTGTTCCCAGCAGGCCATCGCCTTTGGCCACTGCTACACCTGTAAGACCTTGTTGACTGTCTGTCCCCTACTAGGCCAGCGCTCCGTGAGAACACTGATGGCCCTGCCGGGGCCTGCGCTCAGCTCCTCACTCTCTAAGAGTCGACTGATATGTGGCATGACTGGGAGGCCAAAGTGCTGGGGAGCGATTCAGTGTCGCGAAGTGCTCTCGGCAGGGACGGAGGGGCAGGGTCTGCGTCTGATCATAAGCTTCTCCTGCCCGGCTCCATTCTGGGCCGCATCTGCAGGAGGCGCAGAAGTAGTTAGGAAGGGCTTCCCCGCCGGATGCCGAAGGGACAGAGAAAAGTCTTGCAGCAAAGGCAGTTAGACATCGCTGGATCTGAGACCAGCTGGCCCCTGGGAAGTCACAGCACCCCGTTCTTTAGTACCCTTCCTGGCTGCAGAGGGCCTTGGACTTGACCACGCGGTGGAGTACAGCTAGGCGCCCTGCTTGCATCCACTGGGCAGCAAGGATGGGTCAGAAGACACTGGACAGGAGCAAGTGATCCGACTCTCTAGCTGTACAGATAAGGGTTCTGAGGCCGACAGTGGCAGGGTGACCTGGCCGGCAGGTGGCTGAGGCAGGACGCCTAACTCTGAGGCCCTGTCCCTGAAAGCATGCTTGGCTCACAGTAGCAAACCTGCTCTCTGTCCGATCCCGGCATTCAATCCCCATCACCCGAGATTACTGTTAAGGTAACTCCCCCATTCGATGCTCCCAGAGAGGTCCCAAAAAGATCGATCACGTACAGCACAAGACGTCACAACGCCAGGTTGAAGAAACGGGCACTTGGCTCTTCCAGACTGGCCACTCCACGGCGTCCATGCCTCTTCTCCAAGGGCAGTCACTGCTTCCCTCCCCGCCGGCTCTCCTCCCCCTGGCTCTGCTCCTTCAGGAAGCCTGCCCCTGTGAGTGCCACCAGCTCCTGGCTCAAAGACCCTGCCTTGGCACCCAGTGGAAGGAGCGCCTCTAGTGGCTCACCCAAGGCCACACAGCTGGCATTTTCTGGTTGCCATCCTGTCCCTGCATGCGTACTGGAGGGCACGGCTATCTCCCTCCTCCTCCTGGATCTTCGCAGGGGCCACCCCACTTGTTTCTGGATAGAGAGCCCAGAGCTACGAGAGAAGGGCTCCCAGGGACTGAGGGCTGTCCTCAGCGTAAAAATAGGTCCCTCGGGCCCTTCCAGCTTCTACCTCCCCATCTATAGTTTCGTTTGCTAAGCACTGAGGGCTCATTGCAGGTCTGACTCTCCCCCTTAGGATGAGGGCAGGCCCTGGGGGTGCTGGGAACGCCTGGCCACGTGCCCATCCAGGTGGATGGATGCAGAAACAGGGCTGAAGATGCAGCTGCGTCTGTGTGCAGGGAGGGCGGGGAGAGGGGCGGGAGGGGACCCAGCTGAGCTGGGACACAGGCGGCCGGCAGTCAGCAAGAGCCAGGCCAAGACCCGGCCTGGCCCTGGCTGTGAATGGAGAGCTCCTCCCAGGACAAGATGGTGTGCCTCCCTGGCCCAGTATCAGACCGGAGGCTGGCGGAGGGCTCGGACATTCTTCCACTCGCGGCCTGGCGGGAGATTCTGTGGCACGTGTGGCCAGCTCCCGCCAAGACCTGCTACTCAGGGTGGGATTCTCCCAGAACTTTCCTCAAATGTAAAGCAGGGACCACCACGCTGAGCTCTGGAGGCTGCAAGGGGAGGAGGTTGCGAGCACTCCGTGGATGCTGTAAGGCAGGAAGGGGGGCCCTGGCAGGGGACAGGGCGGCCTGGCTGGTCAGGGTCAGCTCCGGATTTCAAAGACAACGTGCACACGCACGTGTGTGTGTACAGAGGCCTACTTAAGGTGGAGGGTGGCTACGAAGGCCGCATTGAGAGAGGGGACATTTGAGCCAAGAGCCAAATGCCAACCATGTGTCTGCTTTGGAGAACATTCCAGGTGCAGAGGCCTGAGGTGGGAGTGCGCCTGGGAAGTCTGGCCGGTGCAGCTGGAGGGGAGGGAGCCAGGGGCCGGAGGTCCAGGGCCCAGGCTCCTCTGGGCAGGATGGGAGGGGACGGGCGAGTAAGCACAGGAGGAACGGGTCCGGCGAGGTGTGCGGGACCTGCCCGCCGCTCTCGGGAGCTACTGCAGTCGCCTGGGACAGCTCGGCAGCCCCTGTAGAGCTGGGGAGGGACAGCCCAGGCCCCAGGGGGTGTGGCGGGGCGTGTGCCCAGGTCTCGGAGCCCCCCTCTCCCACCTTTCCAGGTGAGACAGCTGGCGGCTCAGTCCTACCTGCAGACAAGCTGGCCTCCCGTCCCAGGCCTGAAAGGGAGGTGGGAGGGGCAGGGGTGAGGAAGAAGCCCTCCGCAAAACAATGGCCTTGAGCCAGAACACGAGGGATGCTTGTTCTCCTTTATTTATGATAGTTGTTGGGAGAAATAAAGCCAGCACCCTCCCCTTGCACCTTTCCCTTCCATCCCCACCTCTTCCCTGGGCACAGGCTTTCTCCTGACACACAGAGATCAAATAACTTTTCACTCAAAGGGAAAGATACTATCTCCCCTTACAATTCAGCACCAACACCAGCAGACCGACATCCCCAGATTAAAAGGCAATTAGGCAGCTTTGTTTTTGGAGGGCCAGAAGGTCTGCTTGGCACCCTCCTTGGGAACTGGATCCCACCGTGGGGAGGGCCTGCGGCTCTGGTGACTCCCCGTGGAGAAGGCTGCTGGCCTCTGGTGCTACCCTGTAGCCTGGCCCCCCAGCGAGCAGCACTGTAGCTTTTCTCTGCACGCCCTTGCCCTTGGAGAGTGAAGGCTATGTCTGTGATCCACCTGCCACCCCCCAATACAGCACCGATGGCTCTTGAGCCGTTTCAAACGGACCTGCCCGCCAGGGTTTCCAATCTTTTGGAAATGACATAAAAAGACGAGGAGGGAAGGGGCCTCGGGTCCTTCATTTGGTTGACTGTGCCGATAGCGCGCGTGGCAGTTAAGGCCCACACAGCCCCTTCAGAGCATCTATGTCCCGGCTCATTGAATCCTTGGAGTGGGTAGTGTTACCCAATTTTATGCTCAGGTGGTCAACATGCACAGGAGCAGGAACTGAGGGGCAGAGAAGTGGTACAGGAGGACGTCCAAGGCACCAAGCTAGGCTGTGGCAGGCAGCCCCCACCCACCCCTGCCTTCAGCTCCATCGTTTGCCTTCCAGTAGTTTCCATGTGTAGAGGACAGTGGGATCACTGCCACCCTTGCCATCTGGGGTGGTCAGGGAAAGTCCATCCATCCTTCAGTGGCCCTTGAGGGATGGGGAGGCTTTCATCAGACACAGGTGTAAAGGCCACCACGCTCACCTCGTCGTAAAGCTCCCTGGGCAACGGGGCCCCTGTTCTCCCCACCAGCCTCCGCCTTCCCCTCCCCCATGCCGGGCTCTCTCCTCCAGAACACTGTGGGCTCTGCCTTGCCTCTGGGCCTCTGCATAAGCTGTTGTGTCTGGGCACCCTCCTCTCCCGTACGCACCACCTTCGCTTTCTAGCTAAGGGTGACCCTCTGCTTTCTTTTGCTGCCCCTCCTGCACACTCAGCCGCCACTCTTTGGCCAAACCTTCCACCCCATCTCTCATGCTAGTGACCACCGAGGTCCTCCACAAAGGCTGCGTAGCTGAAGGCACGACACCTCCCCACCTTCTGTCACCTTGAGGATCTGCGTGAAGGCAGCTCTGAGACACAGCAATACCCAGCCAGTCTCGGCTCTGTCAGGATGCTGAAACCACCCCTCCTTCCAGGTGCTTCTCCGGCGTCACCTCTCCCAGATGCACTCTACTGGCCCCGGCTTTCCAGTCCCCTTTCCTTTATCTCTGAAGTGTTGCCGTGTGTATGCTGAGTCAAGCACCGTGCCAGCTTGGGTAGAGGTGACAGCCGTGGTGGCTGGTGGTAAGAGGCGGGAGAATGCATAGAGGGATGAGAAAGAATAAGGCATTTGCTTTTTCTCTAGAAGCTCCGTCTAGCAGGGAACCCAGACGTGAAAACAAATAATTCTCAAGTGCTATGTTTCGTTTGTTTTTTGAAGTATGAACCCAAAGTGATGGGCGTCCAAGAGGAAAAGTGATTCTAAGGGTAACGGAGGGATCGGAGGAGAGGGAGGCGTTTAGCTGCATCTTGCAGGGTAAGCAGGAGCCCCTCAGAGAGAGAAGAGGGAACCAGAAGAGCGCGGTGTAACGTTGCTGAGCACTGGCTACTGGAGCACGGGTGAGTGGGTGGGAGACGGGTGCCATTTTATAAAGAGCTCTGTAGGCCACAAGGGTCTGCATGTCACCCTGTAGCAACCGGGGGCCACTGACGCTCTTTAAGCAGGGTGGTGACACAGAAAGAGGCACGTGGAATGAATGTACAGTGAAAGGCATCGGCCGCAAAAAGGCCACAGAGCGTGACTCCACTTATAGGAAATGTCCAGAACAGGCAAATCCGTAGGCGCTGAAGTAGATTACTGGTTGCCAGGGGCTGGAGGGAGGGGTGGCGAAAATGGGGAGTGGCTGCGGATGGGTACAGCGTGGCTTTTTGGGGTGATGAAAATGTCCCGTCAGGACGTGGTGACAATCACCCAACTCTGTGAATATACTAAAACCACCGCATTGTGAACTTTAAAATGGTGAATTTTATGATATGTGAATTATATCTTGACGAAAACAGGGGGAGGCTCACAGAGAAGAATGGATGGTGGGGAGCTAGGTCCCACCTCTGCCTAGGCTGGCCACTGGGAGACCCTCTGCAAGGCTGCAGCACCCCCAAATGTAGGGCTCCCTGCTTGGCACAGCTGCTCTGAGCAATGACGTTCTCCAGGGTACAGAGCACTGGAGACGAGACCCCGGGACCACCTCCCCATCTGGGGCAGGCTCCCCGGCTCCCTATGCGTAAGAGGTGTGGCCGGCACCTTTCGCCTGGGACCTGGGCAACAGACAGGTCACCTGACAAGCCCCACCACTTAATTTTGAAGACACGCAGGTCCCCTGGTAATAGAGCAGGCAGGGAAGAGGCTTTACCACAGACGGAGAAATTAGGGCAGAAAATAACACCACGAGAACAGAACTGTCCAGAAATAGGAGAGACAGAGCCTCACTCACGTCCCAGTGTGTCGGGGCCTGTCTGAGCTCCTAGGGGCCCGGGGACTGTCCAGCCACAGAGCCACCAGTGTCTCTGCTGGGCTCTGAGCTCTTTTATGTGCCCACTCCGCGCAGCAGGGTCTGAGGGAGACCCCTGGGGAGCAAGGTGCTCGGACAGAGTCCTTTGTGTGTGGTCCTGAGCAACTGCAGCAGGGCTGAGAGCACTCACTCCCAAGGGTGGGAAGCAAAGGACCTCATCCTCAAAGTCCTATTACCTGGAAGGTCTGGGGACTGATGCTCCCTGGACACCAGCAATGGGGGGGGGTGGGGGGGGAGATGGACCGGCCATCCCAAGTGGGTTGAAACTTCTGATGCTTGAACAGTGGTGTGTGTGTGTGTGTGGGGGGTCCTTGGTTGAAGATTTTGACACTGGGGTGAAGAAGAGGTTTGGAGGCCGGGGTGGCTGAGGCTTGGAAGTATAGGAAGAGCTGCAGCCTTTCATGTCTCCAGGTTTCCCTTCCAGGAGGGCAGGCAGAGGGCAGGACCAGCCCCCTGGTCTGTGTGGGGGCAAGTGCTTATGAATGGACGCCGGAGGAAGCCCCAAGCAGCCTGGGGGAGCAGGGCTGGCACAGGAGGGTGAGGCCGGGGCTCCCGACTCCCCGGTGGGCAATAGCTTCATTCTTACTCCGGGCTTGGGCGCGAGAGCAGGGCAGAGAGAAGGCGAGGCGGAGCAGGTGTGAGGGGGAGGACCTCACTGATTTTTCCCAGCATCCCCTAGGCCACTTCTCTCACTACAAACCTCAGTCTCAAGCCACTTGGTTGTCATGGAAACAGGCGGAATAGAGCAGATGGTCTCCACTAGCCAAATTCCAATTAAACAGGGCAGAGACGGATGGAGAAGGGGGTGTGATGTGACGAGGCCACAGAGGGCTCTGTCCCCGAACCCAGCCCGGCGACCCTGGGCTACCTGAGGACGGACAGGAAGCCCCTGGTCCCTTCCGGCAGACCAGACACTGGGATCAGAAGGACGTTCTGGGAGGTGGGTGGAGAAAGCTGCCCACAGGAGAGTCCCCACACAGTCCCCTCTAACCTCACCCCTTCGCAAAGGTTGAGGGAATGCCACTTTGGAGAGGGACGGTATGGGGGGAGGGGGGCGGCGCACACATTTAAATCTACAGAAACGCTGGAACAGAGATGCACGCACACATGTACGCCCAAACATCCATGTGCAACGAAATAACGCTGTGCCCATAAACACGGGTATGTACGTGGATACGTGCACGCACAGAAACTCACAAGGGCACGTGCAGAAAGGTTAAGCAAAGCCATTAATCAGAGACACGCTTAGAATAGTACAAAGAAAATGCTTTGGAAAACAAAATAAGTAATTTATTTCAATTTATTTAATAAACACGTATTAAGAAAGCAGGAATTGTAAACACACACACACACACACACACACACACACACAGGTGCGCACACGACATGGTCCCAAGGCTCAAGGACGCAGGAAACATTAACTAATAATGTGGTCCATGTGCTATGGCAGGACTGCTCGAAAATGCCATGCCAATACTGGGTTGGAAATGATGAATTTGAGGCAGGGGATTAGGAAAGGAAGGATCCTGAAGGATGAGAGGACCCTGGCCAGGCCACGAAGTGGGGCCCGCCAAGCAGAGGGTCAGCAAGAGCAAAGGCCTGGTGGGATGCAAGGTGAGAAATGGCAAGCAGAGGGCACGAGCTTGGCGCAGGCGGGGACTGGACACCACACACGGACACACGGGCCAGCACGCGCCTGCCTGTGGAACGGCACAGCCGCGCCCGACCTCACACACACAGCCACAGAGCCCCCCCTGCGCCCCCAGGGCTCGGGGCCCAGGAGATACTCAGCAAATGGGAACAGCATGAGAAAAGATGCTTTTGTTTGCTGCAAACAACATGAGGTGGGTATGGGAGGTGTCAGGAGAGAGGGAAGCGTCGGGAGTTTGCACATCTTGGCTACGGGGGTTACGCAAAGTGCCAACAACACGGAGAGGTGCGCAGAGGAAGGAAACCTCATCGCTTACTAGGGGCTGAGAAGGAGGGAAGCCAGCCCGCCCCCATCTGTCTGCTGTACATTTATGGAGCACCTACTGTGTACAAGGTATTGAGCTAAGACCTGCAGAGATCTTAAGGCTGAGCCATCTTCTTCAAAGAGCTCAGGGTCGGGGGCGAGGGGAGGAGAGAAAGTACTAGATCACGCAGGAGGTTCTGAGACTTGAGGCTAATGGTTCTCAACTGGGGGTGACTCCGCCTCCCGGGGGCATTCAGCAATGTCTAAAGGCATTTTTTACTGTCATATGGTGGGGAGTGAAGAAGGACACTGCCAGCCTCGACTAGGTAGAAGTCAAGCATCTTATAGTGCACAAGACAGCCCCGCGTAAGAAAGAGTTACCTGGCCCCAAGTGTCAGGAGTGCTGGCTGGGGCTCAGACCAATGGGTCTGTACTCAAGCCAGCAGCACCAGGGAGCTTGCGAGAGCTCCGGACAGAGCAGGGCTGTGACATGCTCCCACTTCTTGCTGTGACTGGGGTGTGTGTGCAGGCTGCCCAGGAACGGGGATGTCTCAGAGGGTGGTGGTTGTGGATGGGGGCGGGGCCGCTTCAGTCACTCCTACTCAGACTCCAGGTCTCAGCCTCAAGGTCATGGACCCAGGTTAGGGCCCCAGTGTCCCCTTCACAGCCCTGTGCATTCTTTAATCACTTGGGAAAGTCCCTGGACCGCTCTGTGCATCTCGGTGCCCAGCGAGCAGGGATGACACCTGTTTGGAGCGCAGGGCATCCCTACCAGCTCCCGCGAAGGGTTAAAACAGGCAGGAGAGGCCCCTCTTTCCCACCTGCCCTTCCCCTGATCACACAGCTTATAAAAACAGGTCTCGAAGGAGCTGTTTGGGTGCCCATTGGCCAGCATAGCACCAGGGATCCTGAGGAAGAGGCCCGAAAAACCACACAACGATACAGCAAGGTTACTAGCAGATGGAGATGAAAATGTCGCCCCAAAGCCCAAACTCAAGGATGCGTGGTCCCCTCTCCTCCTCACCCGGAACCTCCAATCCTGTTTCCACTTGGGGAGTTACCAGGTCTTCAAGTGCCCCCTGAAACACACTGGCCTTTCAATAAAGCCGTTAGCCTCTGTTTGAGCTGCTTAAGGTACTTTTTCTTGACACAGGGGACCTGGCACATGTCAATAAACATCTGTTGACTAACTGACCTCACCTAAAGGATTAGGGAAGCATTACCCACAGGGTCACCCCAAGGTCGGCAAGGTCGGCCAAGTGAGTCAACAGAGGCAGTGGCCCTGCTAAGGAGACGCCTTCTGGGGTGGTCGGGGGGCCTGCCCTTCCAGCAGGAAATATCTAGGGGCATCCAAAGAGAAGAGGCGAGGCTGGCTAAAACAGGCCACTAATCTCTCTTGAAGATTAAATACCACACTGGCTCCAGAGCCCAGAAACCAGCTGGGGGGAGGGGAGGTGGCGGCCCAGGGCAGGGGCGGAGATGGGGGCTTCCTTTTCAGAGGTCTGGGCAGAGCCTAGAAGGTAGGGGCGGGGGAGCTAAAATTGGGGAAAAAACACTAATGATTAACCAGAGCCACTAATTATTAACCCGCTAGACTCTGGGACTGGAGGGCTCCATTTCTGGCTTCACCCCTTGACTGGTGTTGAATGCCAGGCCTCCCTAGATCTCCCTGCCCCTCCTCCTCCCCCGGAGACTATCTCCAGCCTGGCCTTGCGGCTTTATCTTCCAGTGCCCTGCCCCCTTCCCTGGCGGTGGTGCTGCTATTGAACATCAACCCCTGCTCCCACCCTGGGCGGGTGATGGGAGAGACTGATGACAAGTGATCGAAACTATTATTTGGGGCAGGTCCCATTCTTAGTCTGGATGACTCCAAGGCACCTGTGTCTTTGGTACCCATCCCCTCTTGGCTTCCACCGCCAACCCTCCTCACCCTCTGGAGGGCAGCTCAGCCCCTTATCTCTCTCCCTGCTCAGCCTCAGGGTTTGGCAGGGGGAGGCAGGAGGAGTAGGGAAAAGGAGGGAAAGGGAGCTCCCAAATGAGCTGCTAGGGAGGAGATCTGATGACAGGTAGGTCGTGGGAGAAGGGGTTCCAAGCTGAGCCTCCTGGGGCTGGGGCTGAGTGGGGCCGCTGGGGTTCCGGAGGGAGGCTTCTGGGTTACCTTCAAGATGGAGGGAAGCCCAGATCCTCCAGAGGCGAGAGCCTCATCTAACAAGTGGCCACAGGAGTCCAGGGTTAATTCAGTCTCCACTGAGAAACACAGAGGGCGGTCACAAGGGCCTGCCTGGGGGTCTCTGTAGTGCCTGGATGGAATGGATGAACTGCCTGCAGGGTGGGGGCCCCCATCACAGCCTCTGCATCACAGTCAGACAGCGGGGTGGGCTGCCTTACCCTGCCACATGCCTCAGCTCGCCCTCTGAGTGCAGCGACCCGCCGCAGAGCTGCTGCCCCATGTCGCGAGGCACTAATGGGCAACATTAGGCACTGCCAGATCACACCACGTGGGTGTCCCTGCGGTGCCCTGCCTCCCACGGGTGACCACACCCATCCAACTGCCCCCCCACCCCATCAAGGCACAGGCTACTGGGAGAATTAGGGGCTGCTCCTGTTGTCTCCAGGGCGAAGTGACAGCGGGCCGCGGGCCCCCCTCCCCGCCGCCCTCCCCATGCCCTGAATCTGTGCAATATGCTCCCTTTCTCAGGCCCTTCTCTCCCCATCACCAACTTAATTCCTTAATTCCCACTGGAGATAAGCGGATCTTTCACTGCAATTTATTGTTAATCCAAAGGAAAACAGGGTTCAGAAGGGGTGAGGTGGAGGTGGGGAAGCGTGAAAGCGCGGACCCACGCTGCCTCCTCCCTGATCCTCGGAGGGTGGTGGTGGCCGGGGAAATCCTCGGCCAGAAACCTCGGGCAGGTCAGCCCATATTTGGGGCATCACACCCGCCACCGGGGATCAAGACAACCTGGTTCCCCGGAGCGCACCTCAGATGGCCCAGTGTATCGGGTCTGGTCGGAAGCACTCAGGGGAGAGAAGGCTGAGAGGTGGAGACTCTCTCAATGCCTGAAGTATGTCACATGTGAGATCAGATGTGCTCCACGAGATTCCCAGGGGGCGGCAGCAGGATTAATGGGTGGGGGCTTCAGACATGCAGCTTTCAGCCCAGTGCAAGGGAGGATCCAGGGCAGTGAGAGCTGTAGGGGCTTCCACGGGAGGGTGGTGAGTTCCCCATCGTTGGGGGTATTCATGCTGAAGCTGGATGTTCAACCAACTGGTCAGGATGCAATTGAGGGGTTTTAAGAAATATATCATTTGACTCTCCTTCTAATGCTCGGTTTCTCCTGACTTACTTTGTCTATCCTCCACAGGGAAGGGAGTTACCCTCAGATGATAGCCCAGCTGGGAGCTCTTTTTGAATCTGAGGATGGGAGGGGGATGCGTAGGCTCAGATGTTAAACCCACCTCTAAGGGTGCAGGAGAGTGCAGTCCTGTTCCTAGCCCCTTCACAGCCAAGCAGGGAAGGCGTAGGAAGAGTGACGGGTTTGCTTGGGCCTTGCTCGTTCTCTCTACCTCCCAGCCACTGTCCGGTGTGCATTAAAACATCTGCTGTGTGTGAGGTCGGAGGGCAGGCACCATCTCCTGTTAGCAGGGAAGCCCCAGGAGGGGATGTTATATTTACTGCTCACCCCCGCCCCCCCGGGCATGGGCCACAGGACGCGCTGGTGCCCACACTGTGAGTGCAGGAAGGAGCCTGTGGCAACACACACCCGGGGCGGTTGGGGTTCCCATGAGTGCTGGCATCCAGCACGCTGGGTGGCCAGAAGGCTGCGCATGGGGCTCCTTGGTTGAGGGCATGTAACTCTTGCTTCCAACTACTCTTTAGGCAGAGAGCTCAGGATGGCTCCAAAAAGCTACCAGGCATCTTCCCAGGTGCCCATCTGGAGGTGGGGGTGGTCTTCCAGCAGCCTGAGAGAGCCTGGGCGGGCGATGCACCCTGCCTAAGCTGAGAAGTGACAGTAACCCAGCCGAGGGACCCCTGCCGTGTGCTGGGCTGGGCTGCCCAGTCCCAGGGAACTGCCCTCTTGCCTTGATGGAGGCTCTGGGACCAGCAGCAGCTGGTAATAACCAAAGTAGTGTGAGGGCTCTATGCTCATCACATCACATGCATTATTTACCTTTTCTAACCCTCTCATCCTCACATCCCCACTTTCCACCGAAGGGAACTCAAATTTAGAGGAGACCAGACGCAGATCCCCATAAGGACCCATGTAAGTAATAAGAGACAGAGACCACGTGGTGAAGCAGCCAGTGGGTTCAATTTGCGGGGCCGGGGGTGGGGGTGAAGGGGTGGAATAGTCCAACCAGTTGTTGGTGATCCTATAGACAAAACAATTATCCAAGACTGACCTTCCGCATTCTCTAACTGGCGGCTAGGGGGTAGTGCAGACCCCGCCTCGGACAGTCATCATCTTTGATTGCCTGCCTCTTCCCTCCACTTCCTGCCCCTGCCCCCCAGTATCCAGGCTCTGCCCATTCCCCTCGCCCAGCTGGCTGAGAGCCCCCTGCCTTCGTGGGGGAAAGGATGGCAATCAGAGTCTAATCAGGAGTGCGCGCGCACACACACACACCCCATAAACCTCTCTCATGCACACACAGAGGACATAAAAACACTTGTAAAGAAACACATAAAGCAGCACAAATTATCATTACAGCTCGAGCTGTGTACACAAGTGCCAAGGGGGTAGGAGTGATGCAGGGAGAAGGTGGGAGAGGAGAGTCAAGCCATTTCCTGGGCAGGATGTTTCTGAGTGTGTGTGTGTGGGCGTGGGCGGGGGGGGCGGGGGGTGCCATCCCCAGATGAGTGGCCTGGTGGCCCTGTCTGCCCCTGCTCCAGGCTCTCTGGGGATAAGGGGAGCCACAGAGGGCCTTCCCACTCATTGCTGCCACAGTGCCAAGAGGTGGGTGCTAGGGATGTTGGGCCTCCCTCCACCATTGCTGCGCCCTTGGGAGGGGCAGGGAGGCTCATCATCCGACTCCGGGGGAAGGGAACTCAGGTTGAGAAGGGGGCTGGGTGGGCTGGGGCAGGCACAGGGAGCAGGGGGCTGGTGCCTAAGTTCCCTAAAGGCCCATCCATCAAGCGAACGGAGATAATCAGAGTGCTCAGCCGGCCCAGGACACTGATTACTCTCCAGGCACCATAAACACAGGGAATAAATCTGGGAAGGGGCTGGGTAGGGGGGCGGCTCGGCAGCAGGGCTGGTCACCCTGCCTGGGAACGGAGAGGCGGCCCATCCATCATTCTGAGAGACGTAGCTATCTAGGCCAATGAGATGGAGGACAGCTCGGGGGGCGGGGGAGGTGGGCAATCATAATAAAATAATCCTGTGCAGTGTGGCCGCTGTGCTCTGATCTTATTTACACTCAGGAGGAGCCTGCCCCTGTCTCCGCTCCAATTTTTACCCAGGAGCCACCGCAGAAAGCTTCTGCCATTGACACCAAATTCTTGAAGGATGCCTGACCCGCAGGGTAGGGAAGGGGCGTGGAGGTGGTGTGGCTCAAGAGCAAGGCTGGGTATCCGCAGGCCCAGGGCGACGCTGCCTTGAGCTGACAGGCGCCCGCTCCTTAGGTTTGGAGGGGGCCCAGGTGGGTCTTGAGCCCCCCCTCCTACTACTGCTTCCAAGAACTTCCCGGGCGCGGGGCAGCTTCTGGGCCCAGGAATCAAGCGCACAGTGCTGGCCTGCGCCTGGGCCACAGAGGCCGCGCCGTAATTCAAGCTAACGGAGCATGGCTAATCTAGAACAGCAGAGGGTCTGCGAGGAATTTCTCTTTGGCGTCGAAACCTATCAGATGACTGTTTTGCAGCCCAGTTACCTTCCTAATTAAGCAAGTTTGTGCAGCCTGAGTCCTCGTGGTGAGGTGCCGGGTCAGGGTGTGCTGAGTGGAGCATCGGCCCTGGGTCACCCTCCAGAGGACAATCTGCATGTGAGCGATCTGCAGGTCACTTAGTCCTCAGCCACGATGTCAGAGAGCATTTTGATTTTTCTGCTTCCATGCCCCTCTTCCCTGGGACAGCTCTCTATGCCCCGGCCGGCTCCGAGGCTGCCATGCCTCTGTCCTCAGCTCCCTGATCTCTGAAGCGGCCTGGGGCAGAGGAAACACCGGCCCTTTCATCCCAGGTGATCAAAGCAGCCAGCACAGGTGAACACCCTAAATCCTCCCCACCTCCCCAGGTAGGGGCCCCTCCCTAGCCATCTTTTGGGATCTCTGGGTGAGGGCAAGTGACATCAGAACCTTCCAGAAGCTTTGGATAGGTACTGGCATAGGATCAGCCTGCTGAGTTCTGGACCCACCCAGAACCAGGGCCCTGCCTGGGAACACCTGCTGGGGAGGGTTCCGGCAGCCTTGCTGGGAGAAGCTATTACACCCAGCCCTCGTCTCGCTAGTGAAGCTTGGGAGGAGCCCCCCAGTGGCATCGGTGATGCCCGAAAGTTCAGGGGATGAAGCAGTGATGACGCTGAGCCATTTCTTCCCAGCATAGCCGCATGCACACTCCCAAGAGGAAACCGTGGTCACACAGCGTAATGGCTGTACTTCCTGCACCCGGAAGGTAGCCCAAGGACACAGCAATGACCACCGAGACTCGGAGGGCAGGCACTGATAACCCCACACCCTCCAGGGGCCACACCAGGTTAGTTATGCACCGAAGGGAGCAGGGAGAGCTGAGCAATATGAAAGGGTGATAGGCATTCTGGACGCAGGGTCTAGTGCTACCCTGGGAGCGGCTGGCTGTCTTTCTCCGTCACCCATCCATCCAGAAGAGAGGCAGCTTGGCTCAGTGGTATGACCATGGATGCTGGGCCTGATTCCTGGATCTGAATCCTGGCTTTGCCGCCCACTAGCTGTGTGACCACGGGCAGGTTACCTAACCCCTGCCTGGGCCTCATCTTTCCACGTGTGAAAAAAAGGGAGACTAGAAGGACCTTCTTCTACATAAGCTGTAATGAAAATGAAGTAAGTTATTACACGGGAGGTGTTTCTAAGTGTCTGGCACCCAAGACCTCTCCATAAAAGTCTGTTATTACCACCATCGCCATCCACTGCCCAACCAACCACGTATCCGCCGGGCACGTACTGCCAGCCTACGATGTGGCCAAGCCTGTACTAGGCCCGGGGACACCGACATCCATCAGCAATGGACTTGTCCTTTCGGAGCTCTTGTCTCGGGGAGAAGATAAGTCCCAGGCTCAAATAACTACACAGCGAGATGCACAGTGGTTAGTGCCACAGGGGGGCATGGAGGAGGGGCCAGGGGGCTCTGAGATGGGAGAGGTTATCCCCAGCTGGGAGAAGGAGTGGGTCACAAGGCTTCATGACAGAAGTGGCTCTTGATCTCAGTATTTAGATATGGGAAGTAAGGGAGAACTTTAGGTGGGGGTTGGGTGGGTGCTAGTATGTGCAAAGGCACCGAGGCAGGAAAACGTGGGGCATGAATACAGGGGTGTGTGGCTGGGTGGGCCTGGCATGCGGGGAAGGGCATGAGAGAGGAGCTAGGGAGGGGGCAGCCATCAGATTCTTCTGGGCCTGTGACTGTCTTTCTCACATGTGCGTTAAGTGTATCCATCCAAGAAGCAGTGTGAGCAGACAGGAGCCAGACAGCCAGGAGGCAGGGGCTGCGGCAACAGTCCCATGAACAAGGGCATTGCTACCAGGCTGGCTTGGCTCTGAGGCACCTTCTCCGACTTCCTACAGCAGCTGGAGTGTTTGCCTACAAGATACCAGGACGGAGGGAGGGCTTGCCAGGGGCGCTGCTCAGGCCCCATGAACGGAGAGCATGGAGACGGCCTCGCCGATCCCACTGGGCGCCTGCACTCTGGACCAGGGCGAGACGAGGGTCCTACGGGGGGAGCGCCAAGAACTAGGAGAGATCTCTAGTCCCCTTTTCTCCTGAGCGAGGCTGATTCGCGTCTGCCCGAACAGATCGGCCCTCCCATCTCCGCTGACTCATTTGGCGGGCAAGGCGGCTCACACGCCAAAGTGTGGGCTGGCCTGTGTGACCCTCCAGGGGAGCCTTACCCAGTGAGCTTGTGCGCGCTAAGAATGAGTTATCTGGGCCTGTCCCTTACTTTCCTCCATAAGATTGAGGTACCAGGAAGCGGCAAGCTTTCCTTTGCTCTGGTCTTGTTTTCTTCATGGTGATGACCACTGGGCCCTGGTGGTATTTTGGCCACCAGCAGGTATGTGCAGGATTACAGGAAAAGAGAGATGGAGCTAAAGCAGGGAGGGAAAGGTACAGGCAGAGAGGGGGCTGGCCGTCAACGGGCACTAGAATCTGCTAAGCAAGAAATAATCCCGGCTCTGGTGGGAAGGACCCCATAATGGCCCCCAGGCCCCCAACACAGCAACTGGGGGCAAGTTACTCCACCTCAGGGAGGGCTGTGAGACCAGGAAGCCCCCGCCCTGGGGGAAGTGCACCTTTAGGGGAGGAACATGTTTCCACCATGGGCTCCCCAGGTCTCTACCCCCGCGGGGCAGAAGGATGGGCCAAGATTCAAGCCAGAGTGGCTGTGAGGAAGCCAAACTCCCTCCATCTTTACTGCTGGGATGTGACTCTCAGACCTCAGGTGAGGGTGGGGAGCCATCCCCTGTCCCCAGAGGCCCCTCTCAGCAGGACGGTGTTTTGCTAAGCTTCTCAACCAGCTCCAGCCAAAGTGGACTCCTATGAACAGCCCTGGAGGGAGCTTCTCCCCTTCAGGCAGGGGACAGAACTGGGGGTTCAAGTGGGTGGGAGGGAACCCTTGTTTACCGCTTGGAGGAGCATAGGATGCTTTGGGAGCACTTCCCAGGATGGGGAGTGGGGAGGCGAAGGACTCCATTTAAGCCCACAAATCGAACTCCGTCTCCCAATGGGACGTTCTCATGCCCATGGCCACTGGGCTGCTTTGCTTCCTGGGCCACGCCTGCAGCTGTGTCCCAGTGGAGCTCCCAGCCAGCGGAACTAATGTCCTCTAATGAGATCCGGGCCAGAGTGGCCGGGCGGGTTTTATTGTCTGTGGCTTGGTAATGAGACTCCTCATAAACTGGGAATGACATGGGGGTCTGCACAGGGGTGGGGGGTGGCCCAAGAGAGGGTGTGAGCTCTGCTGCCAAATGTCACCCCATCCCCTCTGTGTGGCTCCATCGGGTCCACGTGCTCTTGGAGCACCATTCTCTGCCCCTGGGCCTGCCTGTGCCCTGGGGCTCTGTGCTCAGACCTCAGGGCCCTACCCATGTCTCAGGCTGGATCTCCAGGGGCTGAATGCTCTAGCTTCCAGAGGGGCACTGTTCCCTGACCCCTCTAGCTGTTCTGTTGCTGGGCCTGCCGACCTGGGCTGTGGTGCTGACCTGGGCTCCGTGGTCAGCTCCCTCTGGCTGGACCACCCTCCGACCTATGTTCTCAACGTATCCCTCCATTCCCCAGGGAGCTCTGGCTTGTTGTAGGGGGAGAATGGTGGTGGCTGGCGAAGTGAATGACCATCTCGCTGGACCCGTTCTATGGTGGCCCGGCTTAACCCCTTCTGCATCTGTCCATCTCAGCCCGTGTCGTCTCCCTCATCTACTGGCTTTGAAGTCAGAAGATCTGGCACCTGATTTGGCCTCCCCGGGCTTGAGATGGTCAGCACATTACTAAGCCTGACTCACTTTCCTCAGCTGTAAAATGGAAGGACCAGGAATATCATTCACATGGCGTTGCTGGGAGGATCAGCTGAAACCATGAGCTGTAAAGAGCACCGTGGGCATTTTTATCATTAGCGGCGAAAGGATTCTGTCTGCAACAGGAGAAACTGGGAGAGGGCTTTCCGCCAGTGAGAAGGGGGCAGCGCCAGGAGGGATGGGGTGTACCATCTTGCCAGAGGGGCGGGCTGCTGGAGAGAGGGGCCTGTGCCCACCCTTCTCCCAAATGTGGAATTTTGAAGGAAGGCAGGGGCTGAGCCTCGGGCCTTCCCTGCGAGCCCCAGCTTCTACTGCAGCCAATGCTCCAGATGGGCAACGGAGCCCTACTGGGCTGTAGCCAGGGAGTGGGGCGGGCGCCGAGGAGGGCCCCTGGCGACATGCTGCAGAATGAAGGCCACATGGTCCCTGCTGCTTGTGAGTATACAACCACCAGGGTCAGGCTCGTGCAGGTGCCCAGAGCGCACCCCCCCGCCCCAGGCTGCTGCAGCTCCTGCCCTCATTCCCAGGTGGAGGCAGGGGCTCACTACTGGGCAGGCAGCTGAGTGGCTCTTTCTCAAGGGAGTACAACGTTGCCACTGGCCAGCTGGTGGATGAGAGCGGCTGGGACCACTCTGAGGAAAGGCACGGAGAATAGGAGTAGCTGCTACTTTACTGCGTGTTTGTCTCATGGCGGGCGACAACCTAAGCACTTGTCATACGTTACTGTCCATCCACTCTTTACAACCTCCTCTGGAATCTGTAGTAACAGAAACCCATTTTACAGGTGGGAAAAACTGAGGCTCACAAAGTTAACTTAACCGAGTCGACTCAACCAGCAAATGGTAAAACTGGGATTCAAACCTGGTCCATCTGGCTGCACTCCACTGTCTCACTCTGCTGGGTGGTCCTTCTAGGCTGTAGGCAGAGGAACCAAGCTATCTGCCTGCCGCTCTCTCATAACCAGGGCTTGAGACCCCTGTTTTCCTGCCCTAGAAGACTGTGAAAGGCACAGATCCCATGAGCCCTGGAGAATACATACCATTGCTCCCCTCCCCCATCCAAGGATAAACCCGGGGATTATCCACTGCCCTAAGGAGTCCGTAGTCTGCTGCCAGGAAGACTTTCTCTGTGTCCTTGTGAGGCCTCTCCTGTTGCACTATGTCCATCTGTCCTTTGGGAATGGGTCAGCGTTCAGATGTTAGGGGTGGTGTGTTTCTTCCCATCTCTTCCCCCTCTCCATCTCCCAAATCAGCACAGTCCAGAGTTTCAAGGGTTAACTGGACTAAGGGGTGTTATCTCCAACTCAGGGCATTCCCTCTGCAAAGTGATCCTTGCTCAGATCTTAAGTTACCTCCTGCCCCAGCCAGCACATCTGCTGCTGGCTCCGCAGACCTGGTCTCTATGGAGAGGGGCAGGCATCGTGGGCGAGAAACACCTGCCAGCTGGTCTTGGGCACAGGGTCCTGGCTTCCCAGGACAAGCGCTCTCCCCAACCTCTTGCCCCTCATTCCCTCTAAGGGGGCTCCCCCATTCTGCTGCTGGGGCCCAGGGTGTTTCCGGATACATGTAAATTGCCAACCCGGGTATGCCTAGGGTCCCGCAGGGCTATTTTCATGGAGGACCAAAACCCACATTTGTGCCCCTTTAAACTGCCCAGTGTAGGCCACCTTTCTCCTCAGATGATCTCCTTTCCCCCAAGTGTTCATACAGAAAGCAAAGACGCCAATCAGCAGCTGAAAATCTATCTCCCAGGGCCCCTCCCAGGCTTCCAGGGATCTTGAGAAGCCGTGGGGGCAAGTGAGGCTCCAGTCAACACCAGCTTCCAGACACCGTGTGTCAAGGAGACGAGAGAGGAAAGTCTCTCCAGGTGAGCATGTGGAGGCCCAGTCTAAAGCCAAGGGCAAGAACAGAAAAAGAAACCAGTGTAGAGGCTTCCCAACTCCCAAAGGCCCCAATGGCCCATCATGAGAGGAGCTGGCTGAGGGCAAATCCAGGTCTCTTCCCCAAATCATGTCCCTGACCCTCTGACATCAACACAGGTCTTATCAAGGCTCAGAGCCACTCACAGAATCCTAGTTGGAAAGCCACGAGGGATCAGTTCTACGTGAATATACATCTGATACATAGTTACAGCCCCAGCCCCGTGCTGACCCACAGACATCCGGAGGACGCCTCCTTGCCCTAGTGCCTGGGGCTCTGCATGTGCACAGGGAATTGCAGATAACCAACACAAACACACAAAGCCTTGCACACGTGTGTGCGCGTAGCCAATGGATAAGGATGGCGAAACAACATGCAGACTGTCGGAAATGTTGGCGCCTAAGTGCCACAGCTGGCTAGTGTCCAGCCTAGCCCGGCACGCTGGCTAACAGTCAGAGTTAAAACAACGGCAACGACGACAGTCAAATACACAGGTACCCTCTCTGTCTCTCCCCCAGGCAGGAGCCATCCAAGTTACTAGGTTAACCAGGAAAGATACAATCAGGAGCATCGAAGGTATATTCACACCTCCCTTGGGTGTCTTCTGTTTGTGCCGCACAATGAACATTAGTCAGCTGCTAAACAATGGCAGCATCATAGACACAGCGACTGGGGCAGACCCTCTGCCTGTACCCTCATCCCACCCCCCCAAGCCTGGCCCACTTGCCCACTTGCCCAGCCACCAGCACCAGGGCTCTGCTGGCTGGTATGACCATCCAGGCAGCATTCAAAGGGGTCCCGGCTGAGGAAGTGGCTAATGAGTAGGTGGATTCACTGTGCGTAGCTGAGCGGCGGAGAAGGGAAGTAATATCACCGTCTTGGCCAGCGCCGGGCAACAAGGGGCCACCTGTCCCCCTGAGCCGCAGATATTCAGACTCAGAGATGCCCAATGGGCTGCTGGGCCCAGGCCCCACAGGACCTTCTCCTCCCCTCCAGCCTGGACTGTTAGGCCTTGAATCTGATTCTGAGACACTCTCCAGAGCGCAGCCTCCAAAACGGGCACTGAGATTGCTGTTCGCACGCGCGGTAATCCCCGGGCCCAGAAGATTTGGCTTTGCCATGACGTCCCGCCCAGCAAGCCTGAACACATCACCGTCTGTGAGAAATGGGGAGAGAGGAAAACAGCCCAGTGGCTCCGACACTCAGAGTTTCGAAGGAAACCACCTTCTGCAAGCTCTGTGCAGACTGCGGAGAAGCGATGTGCTGCGGCCCGACAGGTCTTCAGAGGGTGTGCATGACACCTGGGGTGTGTGTTCTCTTTCCAGACAAAAGGTTTGGGGAAGCCAATTAGGGAGGGTGTGGTGGAGGGTGGGACACCGGCTCTGTGCACCTGCTTCTAAGACAGGTTCTCTGCCTCCTCCCTAGGGCTCCTCCTGGCCCTCTCTGGGGGTGTAGCCCCCATGCCCGGCCGGCCCTCTCCTCTGAGCTGACCTGCGGGAACCACAGACTGTTATCTCCCGAGCTTGTGGGGCTTCACCGCCCAGCCTGGTAAAGGCTGTGTTGTTGAAAACGTACGTCTGTGTTTACACGTCAATAGCCAGATTGGGAGTGTTTGGTGTTTTTTTAGTCAGGGGGCTATCACACACAGTGGGGGGTGGGGGGGGGAGGACTGTCCCCACCTGCTTCCCCCCAGAGGGGACCTCTCCCCAGCCCTACATGCTCCCTGACACAGCCCAGGAGAACCCAGAAAAGGGCATCAAGCTGGCCAGTCTCCAGAGAGGAGCGACAGGAAGCACCAAGGAAGGAGCCGGCGGGTGGTGGCAAGTGGGGTGTGTGGGCAGGCAACTTCTGGGCCGACCAGCCTCCATCCAGGTGTCAGAGGGGCACAACCACACCCACCCGCCTCCCTTTGCTGGGGCACTGGGCACACGGGCGCTGGGCGTGAGAGGAGCTTGGCCAGCGGGTGAATGAATTCTGGCTGCCCCTGATGCCACCCAGCCGTTAACAATGTCAGTCAACTGAGGAGAGTCAACTGAGGAGCGCTCAAGTGCCTGTCTGAGCTGTAGTTCTCTGTCTGCATCCCACCTCTCAATCTGGATTTTTGGTGGGAGGGGAGTGTCTACACTTGAGCCAGGTGAGACTGCCTGACCCCACTTCCTGAGTGGGGTGGAGCAGGGCAGGCTGCTAGGCACCCGTCTCCCCAAGAAGGAATTAACCACTAGGTATCTCAAAGCTGGGGGAAGAAAACAAAAAGGAGGGAGAATGGGGGTGAGTTCATTCTTTTCCCCCAAGCCTTTCCACTCTTTGTCCGAAGGGAATTAGGTTAACCCCTGGTGTGCCAGACCAGCTAGCGCTCCTCCAAAGCTCTCCTTTCCCCTAGAAGCCGGGTGTGGACACATTGCCATTGAAGGGTTCCCAGAAGCTCACCCCGCCCACCCCTTCCCGTGGTCACAGGCGTCCTAGGGCCTAAGCTCCGGCAGGCTTCCCAGGAGGTCTGGTGTGAGAGGAAGAACTCTCACTTGCCATGAACACCCTGCTAGGGGAGGGACTCAGGCCCCTGGAAATGGGCAGTGCTGCTTTTGTGCCCTGGAATTTCCCCCTCCCCCCACACCTAGCAGGGCAGCACCCCACCGGCGGCTGCAGGGGTGGGGGCACCGGGGTGCCGGCTTCCACAAAGTGCTTTTGATGCCATCAGCCATTTAGCCATATCCGTGGAGCCCTGGCAATGAGCGGGCGGCAGAAGGGGGATCAAATTGAATGAGGCCAGGTTCCTGCCTTACAGGGGTACACCCCAGCGCCCGGAACTGGGCAGCCAGGCTGGCCCCTGGGTAACAAACTAGCCGGCGAGTCTGCGGCATTTTCATCGCTAGCATCTCCAACGGGTGCTACCAGCGGCGCTTCAGATCGAATATCCTTGCCCCACGCGGAGCTGGTGCCTCTACTCGACCCCTTAGCCTAAGGCCAGACCACGTGCTCCAGCCAATCCCCTCCCTCCCCCACAAAAATCCCCATCTAGCCGGGGCGGGAGGTCGTCTCAGGTTTCTTCCCTGAGGGCTGGAGGAACCCCTACCCTACCCTGACCCCCGCTGGTGTCACCAGCCACTGAGGGAGCCCGGCAGCTTCCCCAGGGACACAAAGGGTTAAATCCGGGCGAGGGGACTCGGTCGGATTTGCCTCCTAAACGCATTTTCCAGTTCATTCCCCAACACAATACGCCGGCCGGTCCCAGCCTCCGCCCCCACCCCACCCGTCAGATGGGCCACGGCGGGCCACCCCAGGGTCGGGCATCGGGTTAACCCCTCGGCCGCCGGCGCCTCGAGGAAGGACACGCGGGGCACCCTCGGGAAAGTGGGTCATGCAGCCACCTGGCTGGCACCGAGCCCGCGGCGCTTCCTCCGGGGAGAGCCCCCAAACCGGGCGCGGAGTTCCGAGGCGAAGTCCAGCTCGCGCAAGGCCGGGAGGGGGCGAGCCCGCGCGGCCCGGGCCTCCTCCACCGGGAACCGAACCGCAGGTGAGCGAGAAGCCGTGTCTGACGCAGGAGCCAGCTCTCCGCGCCCGCGTGTGGCTGCGTGGGGCGAGAGGGGGGGCCCGAGCGCGCGGAGCCGTCTGGCAGAGGGGCCGGCGACAGAGACGAAGCCCCCCTGCCATCCTCCAAACCCACAGCCCACCAGCCCCGAGACTGACGCCCTCCCCCTGGGGCTGTTGTCTCATATCCCGAGCCGGCGATTACGGTGATTATTGTGCATTTATGTAACATGCAGTGTTTCCAAACTGCTTCCCGAGGCTGAGAGCTGGTTATTAAATAAATAGGACGCTATTACATATTATTATTTTTGTGAAAAACGGAGCGGAGAAAGTGCTTTCTTGCTACACAGAGACGTGCATCCGACTGCTTCCCTGCAGGGCAGGCTGCGAGGCTTGTCATCCTGTCTTTCCCCGCCGTGCCACCCGCACCCCCCTCACCTAAGCCCTGACCCAACTTTTCTGGCTCCTTTTGCTGCCTATAACCCAGACGTGCCCGCCATCCAGCTCCCAGCCCCGGGAAGGCAGGGAAGGAGGGGGTGGGGGGGACAGGCAGAGGCGGAACGCGCTTACCTGGGAGGAAGAATGCGGTCAAGCCGAGAGCGAGTCCCCACCAGCGTCCAGCGGCGCCCGCAAGCCCCATCCGAGCCATCGGGGGCCGGGGGTCCGGCGAGAGGGGCCGCGAGGAGAGCGCTCCCCGCGCTCCAGAAACCAGTCCGGAAGACGAAGGCCGATCGCTGCCGGCCGCCCGGCGCTCCGAGGATCCAGGTCAGCCGCAGCCGTCGGCCGGGGCGGGGTGGGCTGGGTGGGCTCCGCGCGGCCGCAATCCGGGCCCCGGGCCGCCGGCGGCTCAGAGGCTCGGTGGATGCCCGCCGCAAGTTGCACGAGTCATGCCCCCTTCTCCTCCTCCGCTCTGCTCCCCGCGCCGGTCCCCGCCCTCTTCTTCCACGCAGAGCCGGGCTGGGGAGAGGGACCCACCCCCGGCGCGCCCGGCTGCCCGGCTGCGCGGCGCGGGCTCCCGGCCCCCGGCGCGCTCACACCCTCCCGCTCGGCTCCAACTCGCAGGCGTCCATGGCCGGCCGTCCTCCGAGGGCGGCGGGACGAGCCCAGGCGGCGGGCGGGCGGCGCGGTGGGCTCGGGGCCCAGGCGGCGGGCGGGCGCGCGGCTCGGCTGCTCGGGCGGTGCGGCTCCGCGCGCGGAGGGCGAGCCGGGTGCGCCGCGCGTCCTGCCCCCACCCGCTCCCCGCGCCGCCGCCGCTCGCGCTGCCGGGTCCCGGCCGAGCCGCAACAATGTGGAAGCTGCCCGGGCGCCGAGTCGCGCCGCGCTCGCCGCTCTCGCTCTTTCTCTCACTCGCCGAGCTCCAGCCTCTCAGCCACTCAGCCCGTGATGTCAGACCGAGGGGGAGGGGTTAGCGTTAACTCCCTCCTGGCTCCGACGCGCCGCCCGCGCCCGCCCGGCCCCGGCCCCGGCCCGGCCGCGCGCACCTTCCGGCCCCCGGCGAAGGCGGGTCCCGGGCGCGGGCCGTGGGGTCCGCCGCGGCCCACTGGCTCGGGAGGTGCCCCTTAGGTCGCCTTCCCGCCCGGGCGAGGGCCGGAGGGCTGGCCGCCCTCCTCCTCGCTGACAAAGGGAGGCAGTGACCCCTAGCGGCCGGCGTGGGGGCCGAAGCCGCCCGGTGGGGGTGGAGTTAAGATGGGGCGGGGGCGGGGGCTGTGGAGGAGCGAGCGTGCGGTGCGGAGCCGGGCTGGATCTGGTCGAAAGGGCGAAAGGGCGTCCGCAGGCCCTCGGCCTCCAGCCGTCGCCCCATTTTACAGATACGGAAACAAAGGCCCAAAGGAAGGCGACTCGCCCCGGGGCACGAGTGCGGAAAGTGGCCGAGCTTGGACTAGAACCTGATAGCCGGGGCTCCCCCTCTCCTCCGCATCACCCCGAAGGCCGAATATGAGAGGCAGCTTTGCCGGGACAACCGGAAGCTGCCTGAGGAGTCGGTGGGTGAGATAGGACCACTGAGGTTTCTGGTCTTTTCTAATCTCCGCCGCTTTTCAGGCGTCTCCTTTCGTGAAACGGAAGCCCCCTCCTCTTCTGAAATCAGCGGGAAACCGAGCTCTGCTCTCTTTGCCAGGACCTTGGTTTTGAGTGATTTGCAGGAATGCCTCGAAAGTGACCCATCCAGTCAGTGTCCCAGGGACTCCCTGCTCCTTCCGGTTCATCACCCACCACAGCCGGGTGTGTTTGGCTTCCTGCCAAGGCGGCTGGACCCTTCAGGGCCCTTGGCAGCCAGAGCCTGCCCACTGTGCCTTCTCTCTGGATGGCCTACCCTCATCCCCTGCCCTGGGAGGAGGCACACAGACAGACAGACAGACAGCCAGACAGACGATTTCCCACTAGGAAGTACTCCCCAGATGCCTGACCAGATAATGTTCCCTTCGCCCGTTGCCGCCATTTGTCCAGCGGGCAGGAGCCGAGAGGAAGTGCCCGTTTCTGATAACGTGTAAATTCCAGTTCCTGGGCATAGGAGGAGCAGAAGAGAGGATGGGCAGGGAGAGCACCCCTTTCTCACTACTTGGGATGTGGCCCTGGAGTGTCTCTTGTTTTCCTGCTGAAGCGGCCTAATCCGGCGCTCATGTGGATGTTTGCACACTCCTGTATACATCTTCTACGTTTAACAAGTGTAATTGAGCTTTCTTTGTACCAAGTAGTGTGCCAGGCTTGGGGGTATACAGACATTGTCAGTGAGCTAAACGCACAAAGTCTAGTTGTGGGGGTGGGGGTGAAGGGAGAAGACAGAGAAACAGATGTTCTATTTAAACAAGCATTTAATGTGTGTAGTGTGTCCCAGGGGTGTGCACCCAGGATTTGGTGGGTTTTGGAGAAAGTGCCCAGTTCAGCCTGGGGTTCAGATGGGGATCAGGAAAGGCTTCTGGGGAACAGGGACAGGGGCTGGTGAGTCGTCTGATGGACAGACACGTACTGGAGTGGGGAGGCATGAAGGAGACTGGATTTAAGGTTGGGGGAGGTCCATATAAGGAAAGGCACAAAGACCAGCAACAGTTGGGGTTGGATCCACACACTGGGTGTAGCCTGAGCCTGAGACTCGGGGATAGGGGAGGCCTGTGGATCTGTGACTGTCTGGGGGCCACCAGGAGGGGTTTTGTGCTGGAGGATGTCTTACTAAATTTGATTTGTGATAGCCCAGTCCCGTGGTAGATACCTCCTCTCTTGCCCGTAAGTACCTTAAGGGCCAGGGCTGCGTTGGTTCATTGCTGTGGTCTGAGACTGCCTGGCATATTGTAGGAGATGAGTGGATGGGTTTGAGGGGATAATTCCAGATGAACCATACCCACGAGTTCCCTGCTCACGTTACCTATCCTTGGGTAAGCCTTCTCTGATCAGCTTTTTAAAAAAATTTTATTAATTTTTTTTTATTCATTTCTGAGAGAGAGAGAGACAGTGTGAGCGGGGGAGGGTCAGAGAGACAGGGAGATATAGTATCTGAAACGGGCTCCAGGCTCTCAGCTAGCTGTCAGCACAGAGCCTGACGTGGGGCTTGAATCCACGAACCATGTGATCATGACCTGAGCCGAAGTCGGATGCTCAACCGACTGAGCCACCCAGGTGCCCCTCTGATTGGCTCTTAAATGAACTTCCAGAGAGGGTGTGTCCGGGGGTTGGCACTGGCATGGCACCGCTGTCTGGGGATGGGGTTTGGGTGGAGAAGACGAAGGCCAGTAAATGAGAGAGTATAGTCATTCATTCATCACTTTTAAACAAACCCTAAAATATGCAAAGCACCAAATAGGTGCCTCTTTGTGTGTGTGTGTGTGTGTGTGTGTGTGTGTGTGTGTGTGTGTGTGTAGTGGGTTACAGTGTACAGATAAGAGAGCCAGGGGAGGTGCAGAGGAAAATAAGATAGGGATTGTTTACTCAGAGAGTAAACAGATGTCTTGTTGATAATCTACTGTGCTAGGCACTGACGGCACAAAATGCAAAGCCAAGAGCTTACTCAAATACGTATATTACAGCATGAACCTTGGTCACAGCCAAAGACGGCCCCCAAAGGCAGCTACGTAGAGGGAGGAGTGAGTGCTTCTCATTGTGGAGAGCAGGGCGGACCTCTGGAAGAGGTGTCCTTCATTTGAGGCCCTGAAGGGTGGACCAAAGGAGACTGAGGAGAGAACTTTGGTGGAGGGAACAGCTTGTATGAGAACATGGAGGTGGGAGAGGTTGGGGCCCTGTTGGGGAACTGCTGGCAATGCAGTTTTTTGGTTTTTTGTTTTGTTTTCGGTTTTTGTTTTGTTTTTTTTTTTTTTTTTTTTGCATTCTGGGGCTGTGTAAGAGAAAGGAGCAGAAAATTGCAGCCAGATTTCAAAAGGTCTGAAAGGCTTCCTTCAGTGACGCAAAGAAGCCCAGGACTACGCGTCAGAAGACTAGGCTCTGGTCTCTCCTCTTTTTTTTTTTTTTTTTTAAATTTTTAATGTTTTATTTATTTCTGAGAGAGAGAGAGACAGCGTGAGCAGGGGAGGGCCAGAGAGAGAAGGAGACACAGACCGAAACAGGCTCCAGGCTCTGAGCTGGCAGTCAGCACAGAGCCCGATGCGGGGCTCGAATCCATGAACCGCGAGATCATGACCTAAGCGAAAGTCGGACACTTAACCGACTAAGCCACCCAGGTGCCCCTGGTCTCTCCTCTTAAGCTGGAAGCCCAGGAGTCATCCTTGCTTCTTTTCCAACCACCATATTCTAATACCAAGGCAAACACTGTTCATTCTGCTTCCACTATTATTTTAAGTCTGGTGACTTTGCTCCATTTCTACTGTTACCACATTATCCACTTGCTCATAATTTCTGCCCAACCCTTGCAATGCCCACTGGCAGTATAGACAAGTGCACACCGCGGGGAGGGAGTAAAATCGTCCAGCATGTGGGACTCTGGAGTTAGACTGCCTGGATTTGAATCCTTGACCCTCTGCACTGCTTGCCGTGCAGTAGCTGTGTGCCCTTGGGCAAGTGACTTCACCTCTCTGGGCCCAGCTTCCTCACCTGTAAAATGAAGCACCTACTTCATGGACTTATTGTTGAAGGTTAAGTGGGTTGGATAACATGCAGCGCTTGGAACAGCGTCTGGGGTACATAAAGAACAGTCTGTGTTAGCCGTCATTGTGACCGTAATCTCTCTCTCCGCATCCAGTTTTGGTCTTCCCTGCCGTGGTGCTAGAGGGATATGCGAATTGTTAAAACTTTGATTTTGAAGTGATTTGGGATCTACAGAAGAGTGACAAAGATAGAACAGAGTTTCCTGGTGTCCTTCATCCAGCTGCCTTTCATGTTTATACCTGATATGTCCGTGGTGTATTTGTTGAAACTAAGAAATTAACATTGGTAGAGTACTATTAGCTATGGAATTTATCTGCATTTCTCATTCTTCTATTAATGCCTGCTCTGTGTACCAGGCTCCCACCCACAATTCCACATTGCATTTATTTTTTATTTTTATTTTTTAAAGTTAATTTATTTTGAAAGAGTGCATGTTGGAGAAGGGCAGGGGGAAGAATTCCCAACCAGGCTTCACACCGTCAGTGCAGAGCCCGCCACGGGGCTCGAACTCACGAACCGTGAGATCATGACCCGAACCAAAGTCAGATGCTTAACCGACTGAGCCACCCAGACGCCCTAATACTACATTGCATCTAGCAGTGGATTGTGTTCTAATGCAGAGGAGCAGGACGCAATACCCGAGACCCCTTCCTTGGCCCCTTTAGCCTTGGATGCCTGTGTCAAATTCTCATCAAGGCCCGTGGGGCCATGTGCTTCCGCCACCTCGTCTCGCCCAGCTCCAGGGCTTTGAGTAGGAGCCACTGGGCTTTCCTGAAGTTTCTTGAGGCCATCTAATTCACCTCCTTGGCCTTTACTCATCTACACCAAAGCTATTCCTCTTCCTTTCGGCCAGTCACTTATTTTTTATAACTCCGTTTACGTGTGTCGTTTCCCCAGAGTGGCCCACTCTGCCCTTTAGACCAGGCGAGTCCCCTTCTCTGCGCTCTTACGGCTCCTTCTCATGCTTGTAACCCTCCAGCAACTGTTTATAATACTTGATTCTTTCCCTCCTGTGCTCTCAGCCCCTCCAGGGCAGACCGTGTGGATCTCATCTGCTCTACCCCTTGCACCTAGAATGTGCCCAACACTCGGTAGGCAGTCAGTGAAAACGTGTTGATTGACTAACTCACATCCTGTGCCACTAGCTCCCAGTCACTTCTCTTTTCTGGGCTTCAGTTGTCTTCTCTGCAGATGGAGGAATATAATTTGTTCAGTGGTTTTCCAATTGCGTTTTGAAAGCCTTGCAGTTTCCTGAAGCACTCCTTGCTTCAATTAGGAGCCATGTTTAAAGAGCACCTTGTTTTCATGCTCTTTAAACACTGGGCTCATGAGGAAGTTTCTTCTTAATGGATTCTGCTGCTTAAAACCTTTGACTCCCCCACCCCCGACATATTATTGCATTATACATTCTGTATCGCATATACGGTTGACCCTTGAACAACGCAGAGGTTCGGAGCACCAACTTCCCGCACAGTTGAAAATCTGCATATGACTTTTGCCTTCTCCCAGACTTAACTACTAACAGCCTACTGCTAAGATCGGAAGCCTTACCGATAACATAACCAGTTGGTTAACACATTTTGTACATTCTACGTCTTCTACGATGTATTCTTACGACAAACTGAACTAGGGGAATGAAAGTGTTATTAAGAAAATTGTAAGGAAGAGGAAATACGTTTGTAGCACTGGACTGTATTTACTGAAAAAATGCTACTGGACTGTATTTACTGAAAAAAAAAAAAGCCACGTGTAAGTGGACCTGCATAGTTCAAACCTGTGTTTTTCCCAAAGGTCAACTATAGTTGCATTATTTTAGAATTCCTTGATTAGCTTTTCTGCAGGCAGCAGTGAGCTATGGGAGGTCTCTGAGCAAAGAAGCACTTACTGGGGGCTGCCGGAGCTGTGGTTCAGGAGATGGTTCTGACAGTATCACGGGCACGATGGTCAGAGGTGGACTGGTCAGTGAGGGAGGAGGGAAGCGTGGAGATAAAGTTGTCCTGGAAGCCAAGTGAGGAGAGAATTTATTGGAGGAGGAGGGGGCCAGGAGTGTCTGATGCTGCAGAAAGCAGGTAGGGATCAGATGGGGTGTTCAGAAACAGGGCAGAAACATGAGTGGCCTGTTGGAGTTGTGGTGATGGCAGAGTCGGGGCAGAAGCAAATGGAAGGTGAGCCAGCAGATGCAGCAGGCGTCCACCCTGCTCTTGAGAAGTTTGGTGGTGGACAGAATGAGCAAAATGGCTTGGAAGCTTGGAGAGACCAGGGGGCTTATGTTCCCCTCTCCCTGTTTTGGGGGGGCGGAAATCACATGCTACTCTGAGTATCTTGAATGCAGAGAGAAAAGAGCTAGGGAAGAGTGAGATGTGGAAAACAGGTGTAAGACATGAACGACAGTGCACTTCATGGAGCGGGCTCTGGGGGAGGCACTGATGGTGGCGCCTGGGTAGAATAGGGATCAGCCTTAGAAAAGAAGGGACTTCTCTTTTTCTGTGCCTGGAGGGAATGTGAAGAGAGCCATGAAGGCAGAAGTTTTGGGGGCAGAAATCAGGGAAGTGACTGATAAGGCCATTGCAGTGAGGGAGGGGATGAGGTTACCTGCACAGAGGTGAGAAAGGTGGCTTCAGACTTCATGAAGGAGAAGGGCCAAAGGAGGTGGAAGGGAGGTGTGCTTAGCTATCTTCCAAAACCCAAAGGGAAAAGGGAACAAGCATGGGCTGCGTACCCCCCTAGAGAAGAATCAGGACCAGTGGGCATATGTGTGGGGGAAGTAGATTTTGGTTTAGTCTGGGGAGACTGTTTGGGGAACTGAAAATGGAATCAATTCCCTGTCTCTTTTCCCACTGAGGCCTCGGGTCCATGGGCTGGCGTTGCTATATGCAGAATCCTTGCCGTGGTGTGGAGAGTGGCCCACGTGAATTCCACGTTCTCTCCTGGCTCTGAGACTTGATGGCCGCAGGAATAACAGCCCATTCAAAGGACAGGTACGTGAATTCACCTTTCTCACTGACCCTTGGCTGGGGGCAGTGATCAGACAGAGATCAGCCCCGAGGAGGGTGCCATCACCAGGAAACTGTCCCAAGGTTTCCCTCACACCCCCACCCCAGCTTCCACAGGCTCTTCAGAGAGGCAGCTGTTGGGCTTGGAAAAGACCCAAAGTCAATACAAAAATGACTTCCCCTCCCGGCCATATTCCAGGCCCGTCTGTGTCATTTAGTAATTGGCTAATAAAGCTCACTTTGATGTGAGGGGACCCTCTTAATAAGTCCCCAAGATTTCCCAGTACCCAGAAATCTGTTGATAGAAGATATGCTTGAACATATATTAGAATAGTCTGCTGAATGGGGGTCACCCTCTCTTGTGACCCTGGTCCCGGATCTAGGGTCGATGGAAGCTGAGGGCAAGGGGAGAGGAGTGGAGGAGAGGGACCCCATAGAAGAAGTATGACCAAGCCCTAGCCAGCCCCAGAGAGGACCCCCTGGCGTGAGTACCCCCTTCCTTAACCTGGCAGGCCAACCTCACCCCAGGCAGTGGGGAACCACAGCACCTAATTACTGTTATCATCACCTTGCTTAGCTGTGGTGATTATGATGGAGCCTGTATATCCCACAGTGCTTAGCAACATTTAATTATTGTTATTCTTACAGAGATCATTGCAGAGCTTCCCCACTGCCACAGACGCCATTGCTCTTGAGGACAGCAGATCAGCTGAACACAGCTCTCGCCCGGGTACAGTGATGACCATGTCAGAGGGGTACCAAGATGGCTGACAGGCAGCCAGCCCCTCCCTTGGGGGCCACGGTGTCCCAGGGATCTGCATACCTTTGGGAGCAAGAGCTCTGAGCAATGATAGAAGTTCCCAGTTCCACCTCGAACCACCCAAATCTCCAGAAGGAAAGGGCCCAGAAGGCATATTAGTCTACACCCTGTTTCTCTCTGGTCAGAAGGCCCTCAGTGCATTCCTCAGAATCACCATGTCCAAAATACTAGGGGATTCTGTTTATTTTAAGAGAGAGAGAGAGAGACCCCAGAAGATTCTAGATGTGAGTGGAGGCACCATTTCTGACTTGGGAATACTTAAAACTCAACAGCGGTACCGAGAAGAAGGTTCTGCTCAGGACCTGCGTGAGCCAGGGAGCTTAGACCAAGGCAGGGGAAGCGGCCGAAAAGATTTCCACAGGAAAGGAAGGCCAAAGGGAGGAGAGCAAGAAAGAAGACGCCCGGCCTCCCACCCACACTCCCTTCTCTTTGCTGGTGCCTTCAGATCGGGGGTGGGTGGGTGTCGTGGTCAGGATGATTATCAGGAAGCGCTGTTTGTCTAGAGGAATCAGAATTTGTTTTTGTTGGAGAGCCACGTGGAAGTCAAGAAATGGGATTGATCTAAAGGGGGTGGGGGCAGAGATCCTGGATCAGCCCAAGCCTTGCCGAGAAAGCTCATGGTAGACGCTCACCCTGGCAGCCTGCAAAGGAGGC
Source organism: Proteles cristata cristata (assembly GCA_017311185.1). Taxonomy (NCBI): domain Eukaryota; kingdom Metazoa; phylum Chordata; class Mammalia; order Carnivora; family Hyaenidae; genus Proteles; species Proteles cristata. Next base: position 1,239,772 of record JAESUZ010002552.1, on the reverse strand, counting down.
CGCTCGTTCTTCTCTGGGGACTGTGGAGTGCGGCTCCTGACCTCTCTGGGCCTCAGAGCTCTTCAGGGGCTGATGAAAGCCATCTCCCTCTGCCCTGCCAGCAGCACGCAGCCACAGGACAGTGTTTACAGGTTAAGCCCTCAGAAGCCCAGCGAGCCCTGAGTTAGGAAGCCCTTGGAGGGAGGAGTCCTCCAGGAAGGAGTCAGCCCTGAGCCCAGACTCCCCGGTATCTGGGCTAACGAGGGATGTTAATGACCCAGAGTATCCAGAATGAGGAAAATCGAAAGCAGATTTCTATGGTGTGAACTAAAAGGAAGCACGATACATGCCTTGCAATTTTGTAGAAAAGATACACCTTATAAAGAGAAATGTGAAGGCCACATGGAGGAAGGAAAACAATTTGCAGGTAGAGTTATTTTTTTTTTAATTTACTTTAACATCATTATAAAGTTACTTGAATGCTAGACTTACTTTTTTACCCCTATGTTATGTAAAGTGCTTTTCCTCCAGGAATTAGGTTCTGAATTATATTTGATTTAGGTTAATATTAATGCCCTGCACTCCTTGAGTACATGCTTCTGGGCACAGATGCTCAGGGAGCATGTCAGGTGGCCTGGATGTGACATCCAAAGGGAAGACGATGCCCGTGCAGGTGGCTGAACTTTGAGGAGGCTTGGGAGGCAGAGCAGGGAGGGGTGTGTGTGTGGTGTAGAGCCTGGAGTCCCAGGTTTGCGCCCTAGATCTGCCACTTACTGACTGTGGACAAGAAGGGTGACGAGCTGTCCCAGCTTTCCCGGGACCGAGGCGGTTCCCAGGACATGGGACTTTCAGCGCTACTGCTGGGAAAGTTCTGGGCGAACTGGGGGAAGGTCATCGTAGTCACGTGCCACTGCTACTTTCCCTCTCTGAGCCTCACTGTGCTCATTCGGAAGATGGTGTTGATGGCTTCCATTTGTAAAAGTGGGGGGTGGGGCTTGTTACTGTTAAGATGGGAAGGAGGAGAGGGATTGGGGAGAGGGGCAGCTCTCTTCAGCCTGGAGATCTGAGGGACCCAAAGCCCGTACAGATGCACACTGTGATGTAACGGGGAGGACTCAAGGCAACCGCCATCTCACAAAAGGCTTTAGCGACAGTTCATGAACGCATATTTATGGACCACCTATGACCGGGTACTATGCTAAGCATTGGAATAAAGCCATGAACCGCTAAGACATGCTCCTCCCTTCCTGGGCCCAAGTCAATGGGAGAAGAAAGGATGAATAAGGAAGTGGGATAATAGGGAAATCTAGGGATCTACAGGAATGTCAGGGGTGTGGGGACCCTTCCCTCATTTAGGGGGTCAGGAAGGCTGAAGGAAGCATTCCTGTGGAGGTGAGCTGAGCCTTGAGGGGGCAAGGACTGGGGGCGAGCCAGGGACGTTACCTGGAGAAATCAGACAGGGAGAGGCAGCGAGAAGACCCAAGGGTCCAAGTGCATCATAGGACTGTGAGTAGTTCAGTCCGCTGAACTGAAGGGGAGGAGTGGGGGGAGATGTGCCTTGGAAGTGTGTCCCAGGTCGTGTGGGCCTTGTGCACTGCCTGGGGGAGTTTGCACTTACTCCTGAGGGCCAGCAGGGAGCCACGGTGGCGGTGCAGCAGAGTAAGGGTGTTACACACCTGGCCACTGGGCAGGCACAACTGGTATGATGCTAAGACGATATTCCCGGGCCAGGCCCGGGGTTTCGCTTGTTAAGCCAGGTCCTCTGGCTCTCAAGGTGCCAGCTCTGTCTGTCCTGCCCCCAGGGCCCCTGGGCTCATCCCATCTGCTGAGCACTCCCGCAGCTCCAAGTCTGGCGTCATCAATCTGTACAGTCCCCTAGTAGGGGCCCTGCTGCATGGCACAGCCCGTGGCTCTAGAGAGCAGAGTGGCGCCCTCCTCCCAGGCATGCTGCTGTCACCACGACGTGTGCGTGGGCTTGACGGCTGCTTGGCAATGAGCTCAGGGCAAGCAGGGGGCTCACGTCGCCCAGGCAGCTGATAAATAACGCACAATTTCACCAATCCGTCCGGGAACAGGGAAGTGGGTGTGCACCCATATGCATGCGTGTGCAGACGCGCATGCACACTCAGATTCACTGACATTTATGCCCACGCCATCGCTGAGCCTCGAGCAAGCACACGGAGGGATTCCCCGCTGCCTGCGTGACCCGAATGGGCACACAATTATGTTACATTCAACCAGCATGGACGCGCGTGTGTTGCAAATGCTCTGCACACCTATGCTGACCCACTCCCCTGTGTCGAGTGCTTAGCACAATGCCTGGCTCACAAGATTATTATGTTATTATGTATTAATGTGGTATTAAGATACGAGAATGTGTGCACATGTCCCCATATACTCATAGACCCCCATACATTGTCCCATATACTCCTATATTTATTTTTATTTTATTAAAGTTTATTTATTTAGTTTGAAAGAGAGAGAGACAGAGCACACGAGCAAGGGAGGGGCAGAGAGAGAGAATCCCAAGCAGGCGGATGCGGGGCTCAAACCCACAAACCGCAAGATCATGACCTGAGCTGAAACCAAGAGTCAGATGCTTAAGCTTAACTGACCGAGCCACCCAGGCGTCCCTGCCCCATACCCTTCTTTAAAGGCAGGTGCAGGGGCGCCTGGGTGGCTCTGTTGGTTAAGTGTCCGACTTTGGCTCAGGTCATGATCTCGGGGGTTCGTGAGTTTGAGCCCCGCTTCAGGCTCTACGCTAACAGCCTGGAGCCTGGGGCCCCTTCCAATTCTGCGTCTCCCTCTCTCTCTTCCCCCACTCACTCTCTGTCTCCCTCTCTCCTTCAAAAATAAATACCCATTAAAAAAAAAAGGCAGGTGCAGACACCAGAACGGCATCCTTCCACAAAACAGGTACATACACTCCCGTGTACAAAAACGGGCGCTCTCGAAGATGTACAGGTGACTGTCATTTGCTCTCCCAGCTGCACGTACACAAAGTCTCAACAGCGATAATAATAGCAAAACCAGCTTGGGTGATTGCTTTATATTTTTCAAAGGGTTTCCAGGCCTATAATCTCATTCGATTCTCACAGAGGCCTGGTGAGGTGGGTGGGTGGAGAAGGCTTTATTACCCCGGGTTTATGGCTGAAGAAGCAGAAGCCAGGGGAGGTGAAATACACCATCTGGGAGGCGGCCGGCACCCAGATCTGACTTCTCTGCAGCGAGCTTCTGGGGGGGGTGGGGAGGCCCCAGGCCTGTTTGACAACTTCTAGCTCACGCTGTGGAAAGCAGCAAGCTGGGCACCGACTTGCTGCTAGATTCTGGATTATTGGTCAAAACATTTCCCCGAGTCAACCCTGGCTGAGAAGTGGGAATTGGAGGCTGATAAAGGGAAACCGCCATCATTAGGAATCCCATAAAGTCTCATTTACAACTCTAGTCAGATGAAAGGAGCAATTGACTGCGTTGGAGGGAAAAGCAAATACCGATCTCCTTTAGGACCAGCGGCCTCAGACAGCTGATCTGGGGAGGGCATGGAGGTCCTGGGGCGGGCGGAGTCTGTCCCATCTGGGCAGCTCCCCTCCTCTGTGCACTTCCTCTCCCCTCTGTCTGGGCTGGCCTCCGGGTCCTTGAGCTCTGGTTCTTGGAGAAAGGGACAGAAGGACAATAAAAGGTCTCTCCCTCCCCCAGAGCCGCCCTCTCCTCCCACGCCGCCACAGCAGAAGCCTCCCTCTTTTGCTCAGTCCTGAGCCTTCAGGATGTGCCTTCTATTGGCTGGGGCGGAAGTGCGGAACAGCCTGCCAGTCCCCTTACACCTGAATGGCCACCCCCCTGAGGGGGAGGAGGGGCAGACCCTAGGCTTGAGATCCAATTACTCTGAAAGGTGTCAAAGACAGAACTTTCTTCAAAGTCCTGGGCTCTGTGGGGAGGTGGCCTGAGGGTAAAAGGACAGCCAGTGTGACCATCCTTTGCTTCTGCTGCTGCTGCTGCTGCTTCACTCTGGTTTCATCATCACTGGTGCCTTAGTTTCTGCATCTGCAAAATGGGGATATTAAGCCCACCCTTACGCTGCTGCAGCGAGGGCCAGATGAGATGAGGTGTGTAAAGCCCCCTGCACAGTGCCTGATGCACTGCTGGCCTCCATGGTGTCAGTCTCCCGGGGAGGGCCTCGGCCGCCAGGGCTGGAGGGGCGGTGTGGCAAGAGGCGCTCCCCCAGCCTCCTGGGTGTGCTGGCTTTGGCTGGGAGGGAGAGAGGGGCAGGGAGGGGACATCTGTTTGACACTCTTGTCAGCATCCGTTACCTGGTGTGTATTTTCCCAGGAGCTGATTACATTACAGCATGTGTTGATAAACATTTGGAGTCGGAGCGGAGTGGAAACTGAGCGGAATGTTAAGCGGGTGGAGGGTTGGTCAGGAGATGATGAGAAAGGGCTGGCTGTGAAGAATGGGATGTGGTGATGTTGGGGCGGGGGGGTGGCAGTCTGGTGACTTCTTAGTCTGGCCTGCCCCTTTCTCATTCTCTCTCTTCCCTTTGGTGTTCCCTGCTTTGGCTTCCAGCAGGGCTTGCAGACCGGTCCCAGAGGCAGAGCTTTACAGTGAAGAAGTGTGGGATTTGGACGCAGGCAGTTGTGGGTTCGAATCCCAGCTCTGCCACAGACTAGCTCTTGGCACTTCAGGCTAGCCCCTTAACTTCCCCAAGCTCAGTCTTTTCCTCTGTAAAGTGGGTTTAACATATACTCCACAGAGTGAAGTGAAGATTGAGAGGACACCAGCCAAGCTCAGCACACAGGACTCAGCACTCAGTGAATGTTGGTTTTCTCCCCCCGTTTACCAGAAGGATAAAAGGCACCCCAGCCCTGATTTTGCTTCAGTTGTTAGGCAACTTTTTCTTATGTCAACTTGGGCTAAGGGGAAGTGGGCTCATGCTGAAAAGACAACTTCCCCACCTCTGACTCTGGTTAGGACTGGTCAGGTGACCCAGAGTGCCTGGAACATTCCACCCTAAATCTTTGTATATCTGTGTACTTAACTACAGCTGCAGTTAGTTAATTATTTGTTTACTTATCTCCCTGATGTCTTTCTCCCTCACCAGTCCACAAACTCTGAGGGCAGGGATTGTGGCCTGGTCATAAGTGACTGCTCAGAGCCTCGCCCGGTGCCTGGCGCTAGAAGGAATGGCTGACTCCCACCCGTCCCATTGGCTCCTAGCAGAATGTCAAGATAACCCCTCTCACAGGTCTGTGGTGTCTTATTCTGTGTTGTTTCTAGATTGAAAGCACTGGCTGGACTTGTCACGTGGCCTTTGTAATAAGTTTTCCTGTATCTCTTATCGCTGAGGTTGTGAGCTTCCCCAGGGCTGGGGCGTTCGGACCTTTTAAGATTCAGGAGGACAGGCAACGGAGTGCGGAAGGAATCCCATAGACATGTCTAAATGGAGGAAGGGTGCTGCTCCTTCCCCCCTCCCCCACCTCTGCGGGTCCCTGCCTAGACACCTGCCACTGCAGCCCGCTTCCAGGGGCCCCACACCGCCTGGCGCCTCCGAGGCTGCCGGGGCTGCCCGCGGGGCGGAGGAGCACGACTGTCCAGCGCCACCTAGCGGGCGTGGGGCCGGGGGAGCGCGCGTCCCCGGCTTCCCAGGCCGCGGCCACCGCCCCTCCAGACCCGTTTCTCCGTGTCCAGAGAGTGCAGGCCCTGCAGGGAAGCGCGCTTGTCCCAGATCCTGGGGAGCCCCGGCCCCGACGGCAGCAGTTGGGGTCCTGCGCGTCCGGCTGTCCTCAAGACGGCCTTCCACCCCTCCCCCGCACTTCGCGTCGTGGTTCCTGTCCTGCAGCCACAAAGAGGCCATTGATTGGGAAGAGTAGCCGGGTTGTGGTAGAAAAGCTGGAGGGGACCCGCGTGCGGACACACACACACACTCACGCACACACACACCTCCTGCGGCACCCTGCACTCTTGCTGGGGGCGGGGGTGGGGGGCGCCCTGGCATGGGGCTGGGCGACAGGGCCAGGGGACAGCTCCGCGCCTCGCCCCCTGCTTCTCTGCCCCCCACCCCCACCCCACCCCGGCTCCTCCCCGCGCCTGATTTCTGCACCCACCATCCACCTCTGGACGAATCCGCAGCGAAAACGGTTCATCCCCAGAGGCTGGCCACCTCCCCATCCTCTCCCAGCGAAGATGTTCGCGACACTTAGGGGCCCTTTTAAAAACCAGGCAAAGCCAACATTGTCAGGAACGGAGAACCGCTGTCGCAGCTGCCGCAGAGACAAATAACATGCAGTAATGCATCCCGGGCTGATGGGGAGGTTTGACTATGCTGCCGCTCTGGTTTATGGGCACTCTGGCCTCTCTGCAGAATGGCTAACAGAGGGCCCACAGCACGCAGAGGAAGTGCGAGGCGGAGTGGGGGGCAGGAGAAGGCAGGGGCAGGGACAGTTCTGGTAGCAAGGATCCCCAGTCTCTCCTTATCCTGCTCCCAGAGGGTGGAGCTGGGGTTGAGCCTTGGCGTGAGGCAGGGCTTCTGACCCCTCTGCAGACTCCTGCTTCATCACATCTGTGAGAGGGAAACTCTTAGAGGTCAGGGCTGTCCCAGGCTCCCTGCCATGCGGGGCTGCTGACCCCTGCCCCCATCCCGGCTTAGAGCTGGGCGGCAGTGGGCATGGGTAGGGGTGCTAGCAGTTGGCGCCTGTAAATACAGGACTGGGAGTGGCAGGAAACAGGCTCCTTGAAATCCCACTTGGTGCCTCCCTCAAAGCTTCTGCTTGCCACCTGGATACCCGTGTGTACATAGGAATTGGCCGGGCGCTGGGGGAGGGGCTGAGAGGGGTGCTGCTCGCCTGCTCTGAAACACTCCTTCCTGGTCGCCAAAGCGGATGTGGACAGTGTGCCCTTGTCTGTGTGTCCCCATTTGTGGGCAAGGCTGTGCCCACACGGGTGCCTGGAGCTGTGGATGTAGTCACATAGTCACAGTCTACCTGGGTTTGAAGGGACGTTGGAAGAGCTCACTCTCTGCCCCGCCCCCTGCCCCATTCTGCCACAACTATGCCGAATGCGTATCTGGATTCTGCTTGATTGCTCCCAGTGACAGGGAGCTCTCTACTTTCCAAGGCCCTCCATCCCTGCTCTGCCAGTTGGAATACTGAGATGGGGACTCTGCCAGGCAGCCTAGACAATGTCGTCTCCCACCCCCCACTCCTGACTGCAGGAAAACAAGGCCAGGACAAGGTGTTAGGAGAGAGCAACCCAGTATATTCACAGCCAGTGTCTACTGAGTGCTGGTTATTAGCCAGGCACTGTGCTAAGTACTGTGCATATACTGACTCTCCTAATCCTCGTAAAACTCTATGAAGTTATGTCTGTTGTTACCTAATTGTATTGAAGAGGAAACTGAGGCATAGAGTAGTTAAGGTACTTGCCTGAAATCTCATAGCCAAGAAGTGGGAAAGCCAGTTCTCAAAACCAGAAGGTCTGGTTCTGCCTGAGCTTAATCATAATGGCAGGCACCGCCCAGAGAGAGAGAGAGAGAGAGAGAGAGAGAATGTGTGTGTGTATCTTCACCACCATTTCTGGCTTAGTGGTATTAGAGGTTCATGGGAACCCTGGACGAGAAATCAACACATTAAGAATTGCCTTCCTTCCTTCCTTCCTTCCTTCCTTCCTTCCTTCCGTCCTTCCTTCCTTCCTTCCTTCCTTCCTTCATCTTGGAGGGGAGGGGCAGAGAGAGAGGGAGACAGAGGACCTGAAGCAGGCTCTGTATTGAGAGCACAGCCCAACACGGGGCTTGAACTGACGAGCTGCGAGATCATGACCTGAGCCGAAGTCAGCCACTTAGCTGAGTGAGCCACCCAGGAGCCCCCAGTTGCCCTTCTTTCCTTTCCTCTCCTTCCCCCTCGCCCTTCCTCCCCTCCTCCTTCTTCATCATCATCGCCCTCCCCTTCATCTAAATTAAAAGTCGTCCTCTGAGTGCTGGTGTTCAGGGGCCCTCCTGAGGCAAGAGGCTCGGTCTGCAAGTCTCCAGGCCAAGGCAGATGCAGCAGCCTAGGGGGACATAGGAGACATACTCACAGTGAGGTGGCACAGGATAAATGTGGTTCGCGGACGGGAAATAAATGGGGACGATCTGTATTTACGTTCCACACCAGCCAAGGGTTAGGCGGCACATGGTTCAGAGAGTTTTATGTTCAATTTTATGTCTAGACAGAGTTTGGGATGAGGTTATCACTTTTCTTCTAATTAGTGCAGAAAGGCTTCCCCAGGCACCGCTTTCAGGAGCTCTCCGGCTGTTTTGGCTTTGCCATCTGTCCCCAAGAGTGAGGCCTGGGTAGAGTAGCCCAGGGAATAAGCACCAGATTGGGAGTCAGGACACCTGGATCTTTGGCCTTGGGTCTGCCGCCAGCTTGGTGTGTGCCCTTGGATAAATTACCCTGCCCTCCTGGATCTTCACTTTCTCACTTCTAAGAATGAGGGGTTAAGGCATGTGGGTCTATCAGACTATGTGGTGGGTATACTCTGCAGCTCTTCAAACAGGGCTGCTATGCACAGTTGGGCAGGTTGTGCATCGTGCAAGGACGCTTGGCTAAGAAATGGGTGGGGGCTGAAATCTCCCCTAAGCTGTTCTCACCAGGCCATGCGCGGGTGGGGCCAGTGTCCACCCTGGGAAAGGGGCATTTTTTCCTGATTTGCACAGAGGTACCACGTGGGTCTTTATTAGTAACCCTGCAAGGTCCCCGTGCAGATTGGGTTCCTGTGGTCAGTCGGAGTTGGGGTGGGGTGGGGGTAAAGGGAATTTCTTTATCAGAAAGTGGGATTGGGGCCTGGAGGCTGGAGGGGGCACAAGGAGAGGTTCTGTGGCCCGTGAACTGCCAGCCAGGGCCCAGGGGGCAGCTGCCTGCAGGAAGCTAATGTTTAGAAAGAAGGGGAGGGTGAGGGGCTGGGGGTGTAGGGAAGCAGGTCTCAGCTGGCAGCAGGTTACCACATGGATGGGCCTCTCCCTGGGAGCTCTCCCTGTCCCCTCAGCCTAGCTCACCCCTGTCTCCAGTCACCTCCAAAGCAGCTGGTCTCTTAAGAGGTGGCTCTTTGAGCTGAGCTCTGGGTTAGAGAGCGATGGGAAGGGGTAGGGTTTTTTTCCAGGGCCCTCTGAGAGGGCTGTAGATTTCTTGAGGTGTTCTCTTACCCAACAAATGGAGGTCCACTCGGGGCCAGGCCCTGTGGTGAATAGACAGGCGTGAGCCCTGCCCTCAGGGAACTTACAGTCTAATGGTGGTTTGCCCATGAGTCTAAAAAGAAACGGCCTTTGCCCCCTGAGATGAGGCGGTCTGTGGACATCGCTTGGCAGCCCTGCACTGGACTTAGGCTGATCAGAGGCTGAAGACTGAGAGGTACCAATTTGGGTCTCATTGACTCCTGAAAAGAAGGTCTTGTGGGGCCAGATTTCTGAGGTCCCTCAGCATCTAGAGAGAGAGTAGGGTGTTGCTGAGGAGGAAAACTGGGGGTGAAGGAGGAGGGGGAGGTATGCATGCTGGGGGGGTCTGTGGGAGGAAAGCCTTGCTTTTGCTTGGTTGGGGGAGTGACTAGGGACGAGGGATGTGGGGGTGAGCACTGAGAGGAGCCTGTTCTGTGAGGGTGACCGCTGCCCATCACATACCAGGCCTCTGGGGACCATCCGTCTCCCTCCCCCATCCCGCCTCCAGCCCACAGCTGCCTGGAAGGATCTCAGCAAACGTTGCCGTACCTGGCATTCGATGCTCATTTACAAGAGACAGTCCCCCCTTCTGTCTGGCTGGGCTGTTCCTATTGCAGGTGCTGCCATATTCCCACGTGGTACAGCAGGTACAAATTTTGGCCTTTGGAGTGGCCAGGCCTCTCCCTCCGCATGAGGTTGGAATGCGCGCACTTAAGCCCTGGCGTTGTCATCTCTGCCGTGACAATGCCCTCCCCACTCTCCCAGGGGCCCCCGCTGCTCTTCTTTAAAAGCAAGGGACCACAGGGAGGCCATTCATCTGTCTCTCGCTCACAGGGGAGGCTGTGCCGAGTGACGTTGTTCTGAAGATGTTCCCGACTCCCCGGCAGCCCCGCACTCACTCACCAGTACTTAGCTGGGCGTGACTTGGGCTCTGAGCTGAAGCTGGAGAGGCTGGAGTCGGGGGATGGAAGTGGCAGTGTGTCTCTGCCCTGTGTCATGACAGCGGTGGTGACGATGACGGTCATACTGATACTACAGAGTGGACTATGTGCTGACACACTAGTACGTGTGAGTTTCCTGTTGACGCTGTAACAGATAGTCACAACTTAGTGGTTAAGGCAGCACAGGTTTGTCCTGTGGTTCTCTGTAGGTTAGAGGTCTGACACAAGTCTCACTGGGCTAAAGATCAAGGCGCAGGAAAAAAAAAAAAAAGATCAAGGCCAAGGCGCAGGGAGGACTGGCGTCCTTTCTGGTGATTCCATGGGTGATTCCATTTTCTTACCTTTTATAGCTTCCATAGGCCTGCATTCTTTGGCTTGTGGCCCCTTCCTCTGTCTTCAAAACCAGCAGTGCCTCCTCTCCCTTTCTCCCTTTCTCCATTGACACGTCTCTTGCTAACCTGGCCAGTCCTCTGCTCTTAAGGACCCCTGTGATTTGGTTGGGCCCACCTGGATAACCCAGGATAATCTCTCCATCTCAAGGGCTGTATTTTTTTTTTCAACGTTTATTTATTTTTGAGACCGAGACAGAGCTTGAGTTGGGGAGGGGCAGAGAGAGAAGGAGGCACAGAATCTGAAGCAGGCTCCAGGCTCTGGGCTGGATCATGACCTGAGCCGAATTTAGCCACTTAACCAACTGAGCCACCCAGGCGCCCCAAGGGCTGTACTTTAAATGTCTCCGCAAAGCCCCTTTGCCATGTAAGGGGATATAGTCACAGGGATTAGGGCATGGACATCTTTGGGATTCATTATTCTGCCACCACAGCGTCCTTGTACTTTTTCATATCATAGACCAGCGAGGTAGGTAGTGCTGTAACCCCCATTTTAAAGATAAGGAAACTGAGGCACAGTGAAGCTCAGTAATTGCCCGAGATTATCTTGCTGCTTCTAATCTATTCTGGAACCAAACTAAGGCAGCCTGACTCCAGAGTTGTACTTCAGTTACTGTGACAAAAGCAGAACCAGAGAGCAGGAGACAGAAGATGTCCAGGTTTCAGATGGTATAAGGTCAGCCAAGCCGTGGAGTAACATGTGTTTATTGAGCATCTACTATGAGCCGGGCCCTGGGAGGGGCTCTTAGGAGGATGGGAGAGGTCCCTAGTCTGAGCCCCAGTTCTAAGTCCCTTCTCTTTTCGCATCCTATTGCCGTGTGAAAGGATGGGCCCTGCCTGTAGAAGTTACCTGGGAGAAAGCGTTGTGTTCTAGTGGGCACAGGCCCCGGGGCCTCTGGATGAGCCCTGGTGGAGGATTAGACTGCCCTGTACCCCACAGGACCCTGCTGGATGGGCCCAGAGCCCGCAGGCGCAGGCTCACCAGGCCGACTATTCCTGTCCATCCATCACGATGGGGACAGGGCCCTCGGTGAGCCTGGGACCCGCAAATCATGGAAATTAAGACCAATTAGAGGGGGAACCAGCAGCCCCTTGGCAGGCCTTCTGGCCGCAGAGGCGGCTTGGGAACTTTATGGATGTTTCCTTCTATTTTGTGGTCCAGCTGGGAGGCAGAAACATGCCAGCTCAGCACACGGCCTCGTCTAGATGCTTCTGAGCCACCGGCAGGGAGGGCGCCACCGCACCAGGATCCGCAGCTTCCTCTTCGGCTCCCCGCGGGTTGTGCTTTGCTATCCCCAGGGACACTACCTCCGGCGTCTGTCCGTGGGGCCTTCTGCGCCGCACACCAGGCTCCTTTCTCCACTCGGCTCTGCCCTCTGCACAAGGCCTCTGGAGAATCAAGCCCCAGGAGCCGGAGGAGGGGAGCGGCCGTGGCGGGTCACCTTGCTGGGCAGGCCGCCGGCTGCCCTAGCTCCCGCCTCCCCTCCCTCTGTGCTCCCACACAGTCCAGCGAGAGGCGAGGACTTCCCCTCCCAGGCCTCTCCTGAACAAATCCTTCCTCTTGTTGTTTGTACCCCAGCAAAATGGAGACTGAGCTCGCAGAAGGCTTGCAGACCGAAGCGGTAGAGGCCTGGTGGTCTCTGGGGGCAGCACCAGGATGGTGCAATAGGCACGGAGACAAAAGCAAGAGTCATTCTCCAGCTTCCCAGGTCCTTTCTGGGCTTCTGTTCCTGTCCCCTTGACCTTGCCCTTCACCCCATGCCCTGTAATGAAGGCAGAGACAGACCGTGCACCGTGGAGAGGTCTGGCCCTGAAGGGGCCCAAGGAAGGGGGTGAGGGGTGTCCAATACAGAGGTGACACTGCAAGGGCACCCCTTGTCCTCACCCTGCCCTGAGGTCTGTTTTATTTTTTTTTTTTAATCTTTTTTAATGTTTATTTATTTTTAAGATAGAGAATCAGAGTGTGAGTGGGGGAGGGGCAGAGAGAGAGGGAATTAGAACCAGAAGGAGGCTCCAGGCTCTGAGCTGTCAACACAGAGCCCCATGTGGGAATCGAACTCACGACTGTGAGATCATGATTTGAGCCAAAGTCGGACGCTTAACAGATTGAGCCACCCAGGTGCCCTGAGTCTGTTTTTTTTTTAGGATAGGCCCACCGTGCAGGGTTCAGGCCATCTTCTGGAGAAAGACCCAAGTGGAAAGGAGGGGATCACCTTGCCCCAAGGCCTCTGAACTGGCCATTAACGGACCCTCTTCCGCCACTGACTCAGCTTCAGATGGGGCCTCGCAGCAGGGTTGGCAGGGCCGGTGGTGTGTCCAGGGCTGAAGGGAGACAGAGTGGGACAAGGCAGACAAGGCAGTGCCCAGGCTGTGGCCGGCATGGTGAGCCAGAGGCGGGTGGTGGAGGGAAAAGTCCTAAGGGATGCGGAGACCCTGGGTGCCTGGAGACAGATGGGGAGAGAGGAGCACGGGGGGGTGTGGGGCGGGCAGCGCAGGATGTGCCCAGGCACGGGTGGCCCCACGGCCGCTGCCAGTCTGTGGGGGCTGCTGAGGTCATGCCCAGCTCCACCATTCTGCGACTCTCATCTTGGCGGCTCTGCCTCTGGACTCATCCAACTGGCCTTGGGCCCCTGGCTTAACCGAACCTCTCTGTGCCTCAGTTTCCTGACCTGTAACGTGAGCTTAACAATAGCATCTCCTGCAGAGGCTTATTTTTTTTGTGGGGGTGGAGTGATTTCAAGTTACAATGGGACTGGCCCCATAGAAAGTGGTATGTAAATATTAGCTATTACATGAATTATCAGTCTTCACGTTATTAAAGAGATCATATTATGTCATTACAGGGTCTGGAGTCATCCAGGCCTAGCTTGGAGTCTTAGCTGTCCCACGAATACTAATGTATGACTTTGGGAAAGTGGCTTAACCTTTTGGAGCCTTAGTTTCTTGATATATAAAATAGGTATGAAGAATGACAGCACCACCGCCTTCACGGTGTTGCCATAATGGTGAAACAAATAAATTTGCGATATAAACTGTAAAGTACCTAGCCCAATACATTGCTTTGTCTTCCTGGCTGAAGAACAGATTTAGGATAGTCTGTAAGGGAGAATGTAGGACTCCTGACAAGTAGCCGTGACCTTCAGGGTGGCCAGATTGTGCCGGGAAATCCCACAGGAAGAGTACTTGCTCTTTGGACGGTATGAGGATTCAGAGCAGGATTTCTGGTTCTCTTCCTAGGTCCCCCCAGGTCCAGAAGTGGGGTGGTGGTGGCAGGCCAGGCGAGGGGGACTCGGCGCTGCAGGGGCCTCTCACACGGAGAGGGAGCAGATATTCCATGGCCCCCAGACCCGTGAAGGGCACAGACTGGCTTGGTCCTTGGTGGGCGCTGGCTGCCGGGTGGTCAGACTCGGCGCGGAAGAGCGAGATAAATATCACACCTGAAAGAGCCTTCCCTGACCCAAGAATCCTGTGCTATGGTCCGAGTTCTCTATTTTTTGCCTTTATTATCTCTCATTACAATTTGTAAACAGGCTTTTTTTTTTTTAAGTGATTATTGAATGTTTGTCTCCCTCAATAAAATGTAAGCTCCCTAAGAGTAAGGACCATGTCTGGATGGCTTACCTGGGGTTTGAAATAGCACCTACAATGTAGTCAGTGCTCTGTAACATTTTGATGACTGAGTAAGTAATAATCACAGCAAGTACTTATCTAGCTTTTATTATGTGCCAGCCATCAGCCCAAGCACTTGACGTATGTTAACCTATTTAAACTTCACAAGACTCTTATGAGGTAGTTTTTGACCTTATCCCTATTTGACAGGCGAGGAAATTGAGAGACAGAGAGGTTGAGTAACTTGTCCGAGGCTGCACAGCCTTCAGCTGGTGGAGCTAGGATTCGAGCCACCTGGTTTGAGTCCAGTGTCCACACTCTTAGTGGCAGTGCTATGCTGCCTCTCAGAGGGAATGGGTGAGTGAGCCTCCTTCCACGTTTACAATGTGTACTGCGTTTGGACAGAAGAGTTTGGGGGAGGGAGGGAGTGATGTGACTCCTACAGATTTGGCCACGTGGTCCTGAGGAGCAGGACACAACCGGCCCCCGTTTCTCGGCAGAGGGACAGGGGGCCCCTGGGGAGCCTTTTGGCTCATCATCCGTCCCCTCCCCAGTCAGGGCTCTGAGGGGAAGGGCCGCCTGTGCATTCAGGGCCTTCTAAGTTACCACGGTTCCTGGTTCCCCCTGCCTAGGATTACGGCAGGGCAGGGAGACCGGCATGGGCATGTGAACCCCTGAATTCCAGGGCCTGGTCTCTGCCTCCTCCCAGGCCTCCCGTGTCCCCGGAAGCCCTGTGGACGGGCTGAGGGCCGGGGGACTGCTTTGTCACTGGAGGGAGGGGGTGAGGAAGATGGGTGTAGACGAGCTCCTACCCATCAGCCCCCTAGCTGTGCCCCCTTGCTGCCTGATATCCCTGCGCCCCTTCAGCACCTCTCTTCCCAACTGCTGGGCTCCTGGCATGTCCTGCCCCTGTACCAGCCTCCTGTCCCAGGAGCCCCGATGAGCCGACATGGGGAGCATGACCCCTGGTGTCCTTCTGGCAGCCAGCCTCAGCTCCTCCCCCTGGGATTCCTGTCTTCCAGGAGGGGACATGCTTCAGCACAACCCTGCCCCCAGGATCCTGTTGACCAGGACCGAGGTGTGATGGGACACAGAGCCAGAATAAAGGGCCCAATTTATAGGCTCCTTGGCACTGGTCTGTGCCACAGAAATACCATGGGATGGACAAGCCTGTAATAACTTGAGATCCTTTCTTTCAGGGAGAGGGCAGCATGTGGTTGGGGGAAATCCTTTGATTGCTTACAATCGGTGGGGGCTAACCCCGCCTGGAGACATATGAGAGGGAGCACAGATGGGCACTAAACTGCCTTCAAGTGTCAGTGAAGGGAGCAGGGAGGGGACCCAGCAGAGCTTTGGCTTTGCTAAGTGGGAATGCAAGTCAGGGGCCAGAGCGGAATTGCGCCAAACTCTGGAGGGAGGCGTGGCTCTGTCCTGCCCACACCCCAGGGCTCAGGCTTCTCTCTAGACCAGTGGGAACAAACCTTCCAAGAATAGTACTGTGAAATCCTCTGGCTCTGGCCGGAGGAAGAAAGCTGAAGGCTGATGGTAGTCAAGGAGGAGAAATGTATTCTGGTCTGGGCTCGTGTTAATACAAGTGACACCTCTGTAAGCCTCACGTTTTCACTTACAACCTGGCCATGAGGTGGCGCTTGGACCTCCTGACTTCTAACGTCACTTCCAGTTTTAGGATTTCAAGGAGGTGGTGCACTTTGGGAAGCCCCTGGGGCTCTGACACAAAAACCTACCCCTGGGGGCTTGGATCAGAGAGATTTGAAAACACTAGTAACTACTTCATGGTGGGCACAGTGCTGGGGGCTTCAAGAAATAGCTTATTTATTTCTCACAGGAACTCTATTCTTTTTTTTTCTTAAACTGAAGAAACTAGGGCTTAGAAGGCCTGAGTAACTTGTAAAGGTCACACAATGTAAGAGGGAGAGACAAAATCTGAAGGTGAGTTGTGCAATTCAAGGCCTGTGTTTGGTGCTCTTCTTGAAGACAGAGTGGGTGTGGGGGGCGGGCAGGTGTTTGGTGGTTGCTGGAGAGCAGAGACTTGTCCTGGGCTGAAGACTGTCACATACCAGGGACATTCAACCCTGGGGAGGAAGGAGGAAACTCGTGGGCATAGGGGCAGGGTGGCGAGCGTGGGAGGTGAAGGCAGGAGAGGGTCTGAGGAAGGGGGCCCTGGGGGGGCTGCCTGGCCCCCAGAAGGGTGAGTGCGTATCTGTGAGTGGTGTCTAGTCCTGTGGGCTGCTGACTGTGGGACGCCATGGCCTGCTCTCTTCGTTCTCTCTCCAGGCACCTGGGGCGTGCCCCAGCTGCACACTTGCACCAACATGCTCTGCTGTCCTTTGTCACACATCCCGTCAGACACAAACAGGCCTGCACCCTGGCTTGTTCTGATGGTGCTTTACTTCCTGGAACTCACCTTGGCTCTCCTGTTCCCAGCCTCGCCCACATCCGGCTTGTGTGTGTGTGTGTGTGTGTGTGTGTGTTCATCGCAGGCTGCACAGTGCTTGCTGTCTATTGGCTTCTCTTGGGTTTGCACAAACACACACAGCATGATAATCACTCTGTTGTGTGTCTCCTTCACACACACACACACACACACACACACACACACACACACACACCCTTCTGTCCCCCTGCTTCTCAGCTGGTCTTTCTTTCTCTCCAATCCGGGCACCTCTCTGGGTCCCAGAGAACCCCATTACTCTTTAATGGGCCTGGGCTCTTTCCCTTCTGGTTTTTCTCCTCGCTGCCATCTTCGCAGGCCCCTCCAGCAGGACTGCAGGGCTGGGCAGCCCCCTCCTGGACGTGGCATCCGCGGAACAGCTGGCCAAGGAATGGCTATGTGGGTGGGGGCAGGCAGGGCTGGGAAGGGATTTATTTGCCTTGGATTCTTTTCTGTGAACATTTTTGTCCATTTGCCATGATGTTTCATGGATTTCAGCTGATGTCATTCTGGTGCGTGGGAGAGGCTGTGACACCCACATGGTGGAGGGTGAGCACTGACACAGGAGCCGGGGAAACCCTGGTTCTAGCTCCAGAGGAACCTCGGTTTTCTCATCAAATGGACGAGGGGTTTGGAACGGATGACCTGTAGTTTCATTCCAAAATGTTGCGATTCTCGGAGATGTCTGCTCTATTTAGAACCTGTCTCCACCCTGATCATTTCAATGATAGTCTCTTTCTCTTTAACTCATTTGTATGCACAGACATCATACAAGCAAACATGAGAAGGCGCACGCACATGCACTCATCCCAATGCAACTTTGCTACTGTATGTTTTCCAGGAACTTCTCCAACTCATCTGGGCCCCAGGCCCTTTTCCAGAGCAGGGGCTGCAAGCACAGGTGTGCGCGGCGCGCGCCTGTGTGCACGCGCGCACGCGCACGTCCCACATCACCTAAACGGGCATCTCTGAGTTGAAATGTGCCTCCCAACGGCGATGACCCAGGACCTCATCAGCTTCTCCACCTAGTCTCACAGCCCCTCCCAGGACCCGAATCCTCAGCCGTGTTCTTCCTGCTCCCATCGCTGACTGTACCGGAGAAACGGGATGCAGAATGAGCAGGGGACCCTGGAGCGTCCGAGCAGGAAGGGACTGTCCTGACGGGTTTTCAAACATTTCACTTAAAGCACGGAACCTCGGCTCTGACCAACTTTTACCCGGGCATGTGTACAAACAAAACTGAATACGCCAAACTGCCGGGGGTAGGGTGGGTGGGGGCTGGGGGCCGGCCGACTCGGCATCCCCCAGCCCCCATCACCACTCCCACATGCCCCTTGAGGGAGCGAGCTTTGGCAAATACAGCTTAAAATCCATCCATCCGGCCCTTGAGTTCTCCAGTGTGGTCCCAGAAGCGGCAGCACCACCTGCAAACTTATTAGAAATGCAAATTCTCAGGAGGCCCCGCCCCAGTCCGACTGAATCCGAAATCAGAGGGTGGGGCTAGGGATCTGCGCTGAAGGCCTCCAGCTGATTCTGGTGCATGTGCCAGCTTGAGAAGCACTGGGCTGGTACAGATTTGGAACTGAAGCCCAGAGAGGGGCGTGTCTTACCCAAGATCTCAGAAAGTGGCATTATGTTCGGGCTATGACTCTAGGTGACCTGTCTGTAAACATCTATATGATGAAGCCCTGGGACATTCCTGCCTCTTGCCTCTCCTTCCCCTAGGCTGGCTGAATACTCAGGGACAGGCTAGGTTGGAGCACTTTTTCTTCAGGGAGGCTGCTCTGAGTGGTGGGCAGTGAGGGCGGCCCCCTGGGCCTGTATGAATGAAGGTGTGTGTGTATTAGGACCCAGATGAGGGCAAAGACTTAGGGTGTGGCTGGTCATTCCCTGAGAGGTACATCTAGGGAGTCTTCTTGGAAGAGGCAGCCTCCACACACAAGACTTCAGGAACCAGAGGCGGTGCTTTGGCACAGGCCAGTGTGAGGCAGTTGGGAGGGGTGGCTCGCTTGGCCCAGAGGAGGAGACCCAGGACGGCCGGGGCTTGGATTGTGCTGGGAGGGGAGGGGCTGGCCCGGGGCTTGGATTGTGCTGGGAGGGGAGGGGCTGGCATGGGATGCGGGGGTAAGAGGAGTGGAAGTACTCAGTTTGCCAGCCCTGCTACCAGTCCCCTAGAAGCCTGGGACTTCTCCGAGGAATTAGGGAGCGTTTAACATCTCTGGCTAATTAGCTGCCGCCTGCTACCCAGGAAGGAGGAGAGGGGAGTTGGAGCCAGCCAGCTTTGAAAGGCAATGCTGCTCCTTGACAAAGCCGGCCTGGGGAGGTTTCAAAGACGACTTCTGAGCAGCCCGTACGTTTCATGTTCATTAGATCCTCGCTTCCCAGGCTCCAAAGACAAACAGTGGGATTTAAGGGTTTTCTTCCCTTTTTGGAGACATTTCATTCTGAGCTGTGAGCTTTCAGCTGAGGGGGTAGGGGGGGAGGCCCAGCTGGCTGAGCTCCTGCTCCTCCAAATCCACAGTCTAAGCAGAGCCTAGCTTCATCTACTCTGTATGCTAGAAGCTTCCCAGGGGCCCCCTGAAGCTCAACACCAACCCCCCTACCAAGGCTAGTTGAGCAGGTGCCCTGGGCACTGAGCGGTACAGTCCAGGTACTCCTGGACTTTATGCTCAGTGAGGATAGGACTCAGAAGTTTTGTTTGTCTTTATCTCCCCAGCACTTGGGTGCTCAATCAACGTTGGCTGAATGAGTGAGTGAATGAGTGAAAGAATGAATGAATGTGGCTGGTCCTTTGTTGCTCCCAGGTCCATTTCCTGCCTTTCTCTGTCTTCTTTTGTGGCACAGGGAACTACATTTCCCAGGCTCCCTTATCTATGGGCAGGTCCAGCCAATCAGAGGCAGGAGAAGAAGGTGGAGGGTGGGAAGAGGTGAAGGCCAGGATGTTGCTTCCCTCTCTCAGTTTCTAGCCAGGTCACTGCAGAAGTCTGTGTCTGCTCTTTGGTTCCTGCTAAGCAGCCCTGTATGGCCCATCTCCCTCTGGTAGGCCTGCAATGGTTCCCACTTCTGTCCAGTGGCCTCAGCTCCTGGGCTTCTGGAACATTCTCTTCGCCTCCCAGCCCCAAGAAGGTGGTGGCTAATCTCTGGGTTGTCCTGCCTCTTCTGCTACCTTACAACCAAATCCCTGATTTAAGTCCCTCCGGTTGAAAGACCGACGGTGGTTTCTGTTTTCTCCGTGGGCTTTGCGAAATGAATGAATAAATGTGCTTGCTTATTCTGTTCAGAAAGAAGGCTCTGTAGGACTAGCCAGGTTTGGTCGGCCTGGGACCCATTGGTCTACAGAGCTGGCAGCCTTGCTCTGGGCAGAACACTCCACCCCACTGCCGGGGCACATGTCTCGGGCACACAGGTGCATCTATCTCTAAGTCCAGGAGACACCTCCCTCCTATCCCTGCATTGTTCTCTTCCTATGAGCTTGGCTCTGCTGGGTGATGTGCCAAAGTGTAAGCTTGTGGCATAAAAGGACAGCAAGGCGCAGAGGACAAAGCCGCCCACTGCCAGTGGGACCCTGTGCATCCATTTATAGTCTCTGACTTGTCGGAGGCTCACAGTGATGCTGCTCTGTAAATCATCTTATCCCTATCTTGGGGGGACAGAGCCTGAGACTCTTTAAGAGCTTATGTGGCATCTCTCCTCTTTCACAGCCTCATGGTCACTTAGTTCTGTGCATTCAGGGTCACTTTTGTCCTTCTTCTCGCCCACGTGACTGTCCTCGCTGTTTCTGCTCCCCTTAAACACCCAGGATTCTTCTCCAGCCTTCTAGCTGGTCTGCCTGCCCCAAGCCCATGTCTTCCATGCAACCTCCATACCTGCCAGGCCGTTTTCCACAACACAAATGAAACCCTGTTATTCAGCCCCTTATTGCTTAAGGAGGAAGGTCCAATCTCCTCGGCGTGGCAGCAGGACCCTCCGAGATCTGGTCTAGCCCCTCTCCAGCTGTGTCTCTGGGGTCACCCAGAGCCTCTCTAACAGAGCTGGTGGTTCACACCGGGGCCATGCTCTCAGCACCGAGGACCCCCATCTACCTGGGCAGCTCCTGCTCTCTCTTCAACACTTGGCTGTGGTATCCCCCCCTCTGGGACACTGTGCCCAGCTCCCCTGCTCTGGGTGGATCCCTTCTCCCAGGACCTGCGTCTTCTTGTGCCTGTCGTGTTCATCACACCGAATCGCAGCCGTCTGTCCGCGCCGCTATGTCCCCTCCTGGGCTGCAAGTTCGTCGAGGGTGATGGGAATATGTTTCATGCACTCACTTAGTTAAAAATGCTTACCGATCATGCACTTAACGCCCAGCACCGTGGCAGTTGCTGGGATCCTTGGTTTGTATCTTGGAGTATATGGTCTCATGCGGAGTAATCGCTCACGCCAGTAGCACTAGCAATACGGGGTCATGCCAATATGTACGCAATTATAGGTTATGAAGGAAGAGTAAGGAGTATGATGACTGTGGTGTCTGGTACCAGTGGGTGTTCTGTAAAGGCTTTTTTCCTTCCCCAGCCTCAGTCCCAGGCACCAGGATGTGCATTTGTGGCTGTATTTATAGTACTGGTCCCACAGTGGGCATATGTACTGACCCCTGGTCTGTGAGCTCCTTGTGGGAGGGACTCTGTCTCTTTAACTCCTCTCTCCGAGGTCTCATGGCATGTAGTAGGCCTAGGGCAAATGTGAGTTGGGTTAAAAATAGAGTTACATCCCTGTCTATGAGTCGAAATTGCTTTAGTATCTGGAGGGGGCAAAGCCACTGGGCAGTGGGGTCAGAGCTCTGGACACGATTGCCCTTCCTCTCTCTGAATATGGAAAACAGGAAAAGGGGAGTCCTTTCCCCTCTGTTACTTCCTAGCTGTCTGACCTTGGACAAGGAGCCTCATTTCCCTCACCTGTAAAATGGACATCATCATAATAATAATACCTGTCATGAGTTCACTATGAGGAAGCTTAAGTTAGTACACAGAAGGTGTTAGAGTCACGCCTGGCATAGAGTAGGTGCTCTGTTAGTCATGACGTGATGATGATGATGATGATGATGATGATGATGATGATGATGATGATTACTACCATTTCTATGGCAGGTTCCCAGTGAATGACTTGCTGGCTTCTGCATGCGTCTCCCCTCCAGTCCCGCACCCGGCCCAGCCCCCTCTGGTCTGGCACGCGACTGGAGTCCCATCTCTCCTCTTGCTAGGAAGCTGTGGGTAACTGGGGCTTAATTAAGCATGCTTGACTGGGGTGTGATTAGCGGCTGCTGTGAGTCAGCAGAGGCCCAGGCTGGGGGGTTGGGGGGGAGGGGAGACAGAGGAGGGTGGAGAGAGAACGGAGCAGAAAACTTCTGGTGCCTCGGGGGGCTATATTTCCAGGCCCAGTGAGCCCACTTTGTTCGACAAGTGAGGGGGACCGGGTGAACAATCCTTCAGTCTCTCTGATTCCTCTGGTAGCTCTCACCAGCCTCTTGACCCTCGCTAGAGCTCTGTGGTTGTTATTACTCATTCATTCATTCATTCATTCATTCATTCATTCATTCAGCAAATATTGCTTGCTTCCTGTCTGCCAGGCATTGTCATAGATGCTGGGGATGATGAGTGAAGAGCATGGACACAGGTTATCGCCCTCATGTGACACACAGACAGAAATAGAGATTAAAATACAATGTGGAAGGGGCGCCTGGGTGGCTCAGTCGGTTAAGCGTCTGACTTCGGCTCAGGTCATGATCTCATGGTTCGTGAGTTCGAGCCCCACGTCAGGCTCTGTGCTGTCAGCACAGAGCTGGCTTAGGATCCTCTGTCCTCCCTCTCCCTGCTCCTCCCCTTCTTGTGCTCTCTCTTTTTCTCAAAAATAAATAAACATTAAAAAAATATGAGGTGACATCTGCCGCCATGGGTGGGGAGGCAGCCCACAGGAAACCCGGGAAGAGCGGGGGTCCCCCTGCTCTGGATGCCCTGTTCCACACAGTCTCCCCTCTGATGGCATTACTCCCTTACCTGACTATCTTTCCTACCTACTGTTGGCCACCTGAAGCCATGGCCTGTGTGACATTCTCAGTCCCTCCAGCTCACAGCATAGTGCCTGGAGTTTCCTCACTTGGAAAAGAATGGGCATAATAACTGAGCACCAACTTGCTGGGGTCGCAGTGGGAATGAAGGAGACAGGTACATGAGGAAATGTGTTGTGGAGTCTTTGGTGCTGTCCCAATGCCAGTAGCTGCTGTCACTGTTGTTACTGGACGTGTCATGGGTACTTAGCTTTGTTACCTAGTTCCGTTTGGTGTATTTTAACTCATAGGATGGTTTCCCTATGAGAAGGACAGTTGGGTTCTTAAAGGTCAAGGTGATGCTAAAGCTGCCCATCAGAATGGTCCTAGGTGAGTGGCCTCAGCGATGGGATGTTTGTGGCTCTGGGGCACCCCCTGCCTGATCCCTGCTTGCTCCTTCAGTGGTGAGGGATGAGAAAGACTGGCAAGGCATAGTTTATTAAGACTTGGGGAGGGTGGAACCCCCCCCCGCCCGAGTCTTGATCCCTGGTCCTTCACAGGGTGGGGGATGGAGCCAGACCTGCACAGACCTGCTCGGTCCTGCCCCCGTACGCTCCTCTGTCATGGAGACAGAGACTTGGGCTCTCCTGCCCAGGCTGCCTGTCCCCTGACCGGTGAATCAAAGGATCTAGCTTCATCTCTTCATAACCTTGACTGACCTTTGTTTATCGTTTTCTTTTCAATGAGCTCTCCCACAGATATCCATTTTGTCTTCCATAAGAATCCCATGTGTTTGAGGTTTTATTTACCCCCTTTATAAATGAAGATACTGAGCTTCAGGGAGGTTAAGAGACTTGCCCATAGTGAGTGTCCCAGCTGGGATAAGATCTGGGTCCCTTCCATCCGGGGCTCTTTCTCTCACACCAAATTGCCTTTCTTCATCTGCCTCAGTGGTACCAATGAACCAGTCTTCTCCCAGTCCCTCTCCCACTCCTGTGTGGCTTTGTCCCTGCTGACCCACAGGCCTGGGAGAGTCCCCTTCTCCACCCCTGTGCTGGTATAGAGGGGGGCTTTCTCCTGCAGTGGAAACCTACTGTGACAGGAGAGCTTCTGGAACCCCCCTCACCTGGTAATGACCTCTGGGTCCGGGGAGTAGAGATGGCTAGGGAAGGCGCACATTGGGGGTGCCAGGGAAGAGATGTCAGATCCAGTTACCATGACGTGGAATATTTATGCTGCCATGGGGCCCTGGGTGTCACATTGCATTAAGTGGGCACTCAGCACCAACTCCCTCCAGCCACGAGATCAGCTGCCAGCCCTTTTCTCCCTTCTTCCTGCTGGATGCCATAGTCTGTGGCATTCCTGACCCCTGGGGATACAGTCAGGGCTTCCTGGGTGCCCAGCCTTTGGGAGGTGCCACTTCCTAGGGACCGAGGATTTGACCGAGGGAAGGAAGCTTTGGCCCCTTCACACATCATTGTGGTGTCCCCAGGGGGTCAGGTTCCTATTTCATGGTTTGGTGGGGAGTTCAGGCTTTGAGGACCCATCAGACCTTCTCAAGAAGCTCAGCTCAGAGGTGATGCCCAACAGAAGCCTGGATACAAGCCATGGGAAAGAAACTCAGTCCTTGCCTCCCAAAAGGAGAAGACCCTGTCAGTCCTGTAGGGACCCCTAGCAGCCCCCTGCCCATCAACACAGTTTCCCTTCTGCTTTGCTCCACTGTACTTGCGTCTTGGAAACTCCTACCCCCGCCCCCCCTGCCCCCTCCCTCCCACCCCCCCTCCGCCGACTTTCTTCTGTACAGCGTGAAGTTGAAGGTGGCAGGGCCGGGCAGCAAAGGGAGAGCAGACAGGGTACCTCACCACGCCCCTGAGAAAGAAGGTGGTTTTGGGGGACACAAGGCTCCTTGGGGTACCCAGCATTAAGGAGTGAAGGGTGGAGGGGTAGAGAGCATGAGGCTGGTGTAAGCTGAGCCCCAGGGTGCAGGGGTTGGCCACATCCTCCCCTTCCCCCAAGACCTTCCTGGCTATCCCCTTGGGGTCTGGCCTGAGCCTCCCTCTCCAGGTCCACTAACCCAGACCTCATCGTTGTTTGTCTAGACTCTAGTCTGCTCCACAGCCTTATCCGGCCCCCACGGCATCCACCAGGCTAATGCTGACAACGTCCCCCTCCTACTCCTGACCCTTCAGTACCTTCCCATTGCTAACAGGACCAGATCTAACTTTCAAGCATGGCGCCTGTGGTCCATCGTGGTTTAGCCCCGCTTTGCCCTGTAGCCTGCTTCTCCCTGCTCCCTGTTCCGAGGCCGTCCTCTGGCCGTGGGAAGCCACACAGCCCCAGACACACCGTGCTCGCTCTCCTCTTGCACGTTAGCACATGCTGACACTCTTCCCGGCTAGACTGTTACCCGACTTCATTGTCTAGAGAGATGCTACTCACCCTCCGTGTCTGCTCTCAAGATTCACCCCTACCGTGAGGCTTCCCTTGGCCTCTACTTCCATGGAAATGCCACCCGGTGAGTCACACGTCTCCATTGTAGCTACTGTCTGCTTTTATTGTGGTTGTTCATTGATGTTTCTCCCTGACTCTTGACACTGAGTAACTAAAGGTTGAGACAGTGTCTTACTCACCTTGGGACTCTGGGCAATCGCTCTGTGTTTGACCCACATTGCTGATATTTAATAAATGGAAAATGTACCCAAAAGTGTTTGGAAGATGCTTGAATTAGTAAACGAATCAATGCCTCCCTATGGGACAAGGCAAGACAAGGCTCTGACTCCATAGTGTTCTGTCCACATTTCTGGCATCCAAAGCTGAATCCAGCTTCAGAGCCCAACATGCTAAGCCCATCTGACGAGCTGCATGTGTCGTGGCAAATGTCAGCCTCGGCCGGCTCCAAAGTAGGTCAGACCCTGCTGCCGGCCGCCAGAAGTCGGCCAGCACCGACTGCCCAGCGGCCTGGCCACGTGGTTGCAGCTTCTGGGTAGAAAGTGCAGGCAGGGATGCTGCTGAAATAGGAGGGTGGTAGCTGGGGGCGCCCTGGACCTGGGGTGGAGGAGAGGATCTGACACTGAGGCCAAGGCAGATTGAGATGTTGCCCTCGCTCCACATCCATGATGTAATTAGTGAGTTCGCCATTCATTCCTTTGCTTATTTATTCAACAAACATTTATTGTACACCTGCCTTGTGCCAGGTACTCTATTAGGTGCTGGGGCAGGAGGAAGAGGTCTTTGGCCAGAGAAGGGAGGCAGGTATAACCAACCACAGTTAGATGGGCTGGAGCGACACCAAGGTTCATACTGGAAACACTGGGCTGCCCAGGGAGGGATGGCTGAGACGGTCTGTGGAGATCAGACAGCCACCATGTCCTGAGGGCCAGCTGCTTGCATGGATGCAGGAGCCAGCCTTGACCCCACGCCCAGCCCATGAGTATGTGCTCTCCATCCTGTCTCCATCCTCACACCTCCATGGCCACCGCCCAGACTTGAGTCCCCTTGCACCTTTCAGCATTAAATAGGATGCCCACTGCATGATCATGACTATCCATTTTTATAGGTTCTCTTCGTCAATTTGAGGAAATTCCTTCCTTTTCTCTAGTTTGCTGAGGTTTTTATCAAGAATGGATGTCGGATCTGTGTCAAATGCACTTATGAATCCTTTGAAATGATTGTTATGGCTTTTCTTTTGTAGTCTATTAACACGGTGAGTTACATCAATTGATTTTTGAATTCTAGACTAACTCTATATCCTGAGATGCACTCCCCTTGGTTGTGATGTATTCTCCTTTTACTACATTGTTGGGATAAATTTCCTAAAAGTTGGTTTGGAATTTTTGCATCCATCTATCAGCATTAAACATATTGGTCTTTAGTTGTTTTTTTTTAAAAATTTTTAATGTTTCTTTATTTTGAGAGAGAGAAAGAGAGAGAGACAGAGTGCTAGTGGTGAGGAGGTGGCGCAGACAGAGAAGGAGACACAGAATCCGAAGCAAGCTCCAGGCTCCTGGCTGTCAGCACAGAGCCCGACGCGGGATTCAGACTCACAAACTGCGAGATCGTGATCTGAGCTGAAGTCGGGCGCTTAACTGACTAAACCACCCAGGCACCTCTGTAATTTTCTTATAGTGTCTTTGACTGGTTTTGGTATCAGAGTAATGCTGACCTCTTAAGAGAGTTTTGAATGATTCCCTCCTTTTAAGTTTCTGGAAGAGTTTATATAGATCTGGTAATATTTATTTCTCTAATATTTGGTAGAATTTACCAGGGAAACCTACTGGGCCTGGAGTTTTGTTTGTGGGAAGATTTTTAACTATAATATCAATTTCTCTCATAAATACAGTTTACTTTGTCTTGAATGAGCTTTAGTAGCTTGCCATTGCTGTATTTTTAAAAAAATATTTTATTTATTTCTGAGGGAGAGACAGCGTGAGCAGGGGAGGGTCAGAGAGAGAGGGAGACACAGAATCCAAAACAGGCTCCAGGCTCTGAGCTGGCAGTCCATACACAGCCCAATGCGGGGCTCAAACCCACGAACCGTGAGATCATGACCTGCGCCAAAGCCAGACGCTTAACCGACTGAGCCACCCAGGCGCCCCAACCATTGCTCTATTTTTAATTCTTTGCACAGCCCTTTATGTTATATGATACATTCTTGTTTATTTCCTTGAATTTTTATGTTGCTTATGCTTTTCCCCTACAAAACCGAGCTATTTTGTATGGGGCAGAGTATAAGCTCGATTAATCATTGTGGAGTGGGGGGAGGTTAGTTTTCGTCTAAGAATACTGCAACATGGAGATTCCCATTCTACACCTGTGAAAGCTGAGGCTTAAAGAAACTAAGTAAATTGTCTGGTAGTCACTGTATCACCTAACAGGTGGATCAAACATCTGATCTTGCTCCTAGATGGTTTTCTTTCTGGGTAAGTATTTACTTGGTAACAAAGTGTGAGAGTAATGTCCACAGAGAAACTAGACAGTGGGTCTCAAGTTCCATGCATGAGAGCCACTTGAAGAATGTACTAATCGGGCCGGGAGTCTGCATCGTCACCAGCTCCCCACGTGACTCTGGTGTGCATCACCAAGAGACCACACTTCAAGAGGCTCTGGCCCAGACTGTGCAAGTGTAGAGGAAGTGTAAGTTCTGCTCTGCTCAGAGAAGGAGGAGATGCTTGGTGTGGAGTCCCAGAAGCACTGGAGGGGGTGGTTGTGAATTCCGAGCGTTTGGGACCCCTATCTCAGAGGGTGGGGCATTAGTAGATGTGTATATACAAGTGGCAAAGGGGATAAGTCAACTCCAGCAAGTCCTTTGGCAGGGCCAGTGGCTTAGGATCCAATTCCTTCCCACTCATGTGTTTTTCAAGCGCCCAGAGACGGGACCAGTGCTATGTCTCTGCTTTTAATAAAAGGATAAACTATAGGGGTCTTCCAGGCTCTTCTTGGACGAGGCCCCAGAAACCTCACTGTCCCATCCAGCCCCATTGGTCACTTCTTACCTGGCCCATGGGGAAGTGAGGACCAGGATGGGAGGGAAGACAAGGAAACAGAGGGGTCCTGGGCTACTTACTAAGAAAAACTTAAGTGTCAGATGCCTCTCTCAGGGGCTTGGGGATAGGTGTCCTTCTGGCAGATTCAGGGGACGGGCATGGGATGGATGGAAAGATTCTAGGCCCTAGGAATGTGCCATAGGACTTGCTCATCACTGGAAGGTCTCCTGGCTCACTGTCAACCTGTGTGAGTCAGGGAAGGAGGGGGTACATGTAGCGGGGATGAGGAGGGTTGGGACGGGTGCTTAGACAAGGGGAATAGGACCTCTCCTCCGCACTCATCCCCTAAGCCTTGCTATGGCACATTCCAAAACCTCAGCTGAGTTCCCTGTCCCCCTGCCCTCTGGTGTCACATTGGATGAGGCTTCTGCTGCAGTAAGGCAGAAGCGGCAGGCAGATGCAGCAAGGGCTGGTGCCCCACGGGGCAGGCAGAGAGGGGGGCAGGAGGGAGAACACAGAAGGGGGAAGGGCAGAGGGCAGGCGTCTGCACCAGGTGCCAAGGTGTTGTGTTTTGGGGGGTTGGGAGCGGGCACCCTCCTGGAGGCAGTTTATATAACGCATGGCTTGGCCGTCAATTGGCCTGGAAACTAATGGAGTCATTTGCATGCCATTACCAGATTGGCTGGGGGAAGTAGAAGGGCACTTGTCCCCTGGGGTGGTCTCTGCTGTCCTGTGTTGGCCCTGGAGTGGACAGATGTCATCGCCTTCACATGGGAGAAGGCAGCACCTCCCTGGGTAGAGTAGCCATTTGTCTTTGTGGCCTAGTCTCAGTGACTGGGGTCACGGGAAGGGCTCCTAAGCAATCCCCAAACAGCAGCGAGGGCGGGCCACTTGTGCTGGCATTGGAGTGGCATGCAGGCAACACCCTGTTCGGAGGTGCTGGTGTGATGTTTTATCTGGTTAGATATCTCTGTTCACTTTCTTTCTTTTTTTTTTTTTTTTAAATATTTTTATTTATTTCTAGGAGAGAGAGAGAGAGCGTGAGCAGGGGAGGGTCAGAGAGAGAGGGAGTCACAGACTGAAACAGGCTCCAGGCTCCGAGCTGGCAGTCAGCGCAGAGCCCGACGCGGGGCTCGAACCCACGAACCGCGAGATCATGACCTGAGTGAAAGTCGGATGCTTAACCGACTAAGCCACCCAGGCGCCCCACTCTGTTCACTTTCTATTGCTCGGTAACAGGTGACCACAAACCCGCCAGCTTAAAACGACATGTAATTTCATCATCTCGTGGTTTCGGCGAGTCAGGAGTCCAAGCCACCCTAGCTTGGTCCTTTGCTCAGGGTCTAGCAGAGCTGAAATCTAGCTGTTGGCTGGTCTGTGGTCCTTTCTGGAGCACAGGATCCTCTTCCAAGCTCATATGTCAGAATTCAGTTCCTTGTGATTGTAAGACTGAAGTCCCATTCTCTTGCTGACTTTATCCAAGGGATTTTCTTGACTTCCAGAAGCTGCTCAGTTTCTTGACCTGTAGCACTCACACGGGCTCGCTCACTCACTTCACAGTGGCTTCTTACTTCTGTAAGTTCTCTATGAGATCTCTCTCTCCCTGGAAAGGGCCACTCCCTCTATTATGTGCTTTCACCTAATTAAGTCAGGCCCACCCAGGATAACCTTCCTCTTAATTAATGCAAAATCAACTTATTTGAAACCTCAGTTATCTCGTGATAATCATGATACATGAGGAGGCAGAAATCTTGGGGCCACCCTAGAATTCTGCCTATTACAATATTTAATGGGAGGGGGTGCTGAGAGAGGGAGAGAGAGGTATTTAGATGTTTATAGATGAGAGGGAATGATGAATATAGAACAAAGGAGTCACAAAGAGCCCACCTGCAATTCTGTTCTGCTGTGCCCTGCCCTCCCTGTCCTTGCTTATAATGAAAACAGTTGATAATTCAGAATTTTAATTATAAACAGTGGCTGTTGCATGGATAGGAACCAAAAAGAGCATTTGCTGTATGTGCTCATTTCTTACAAGGAATTGGTAGGAACCAGCTCAACCAATGACTATTGCTATTGGCCATCTGCTGGGACATGCAGATCGCTTATAGCATCTGAGGATCACAGCCTGCTGGAGCCAGAGGGGACTTTGGGATCTTGTCATCCAGCCCAGCCATCGCACAGATGATGGAACCGAGGCCCAGAGAGGGGATGTGAGCTGTGAACGGTCACACAGCTAGTTGGTAGCAAGGTTTGCCAAGAACCAGTTGGTGCCCATTCATTCAGCAAGCAGGTCTTGTGTGAAGCTTGGAGAGGGCAGATGGGTCCTTGGTCACCTCATGTGCTTTCCACTACACCAGTTTGCCTCATCGCGGAGTCCCTGCCCTTCTAATATGCCTGGGTTCATAGAATTTTTTTTTTTTAATGTTTTTTTTTTTTTTTTTTTTAATTTCTAGGAGAGAGAGAGAGACAGCGTGAGCAGGGGAGGGTCAGAGAGAGAGGGAGTCACAGGCTAAAACAGGCTCCAGGCTCTGAGCTGGCAGTCAGCACAGAGCCCGATGCGGGGCTCGAACCCACGAACCGCGAGATCATGACCTAAGCGAAAGTCGGACGCTTAACCAACTAAGCCACCCAGGCGCCCCATTTAATGTTTTATTTCTAGGAGAGAGAGAGAGAGAGAGAGACAGCGTGAGCAGGGGAGGGTCAGAGAGAGAGGGAGTCACAGACTCTGAAACAGTCTCCAGGCTCTGAGCTGGCAGTCAGCACAGAGCCCGACGCGGGGCTCGAACCCACGAACTGCGAGATCATGACCTAAGCGAAAGTCGGACGCTCCACTGACTAAGCCACCCAGGCGCCCCGGGGTTCATAGAATTCTTAATGTGTAAAATATTCAATAGCGGTTGCCTGCCTTGTCCTGGTTGGCCCTGGGGAGTAGGCAGAGGGGGCTGAAGCCTGAGCACAGATGGGGTGGCGGCAGGAGGAAGGGGCTCTGCAGCCTGTAGAATGGCAGTGTGTGTGTATGTGTGTGTCTCCAACTGATATTAAACCCTGAAAGCAGGACTCAACCTTGTCCCCCCCCTCCCCCCAATGCAGTCACATCCAGCCTGTGGCTGTGTCATCTCCATCTCTCCAGCCTTTATCAGTGTCACAGGTGCTGAGTCACAAGACGCAGGTTACCAGGGAAAGTGATTAATGATGGCAGCTGTGGCCCTTCCTACTCTCCCAGCCTCCCTGACCTTGACCTTCCCCTCTTCTTTCTAGTTTCTCTTACCCCCACCATTCTTTAAAAAAAGAGATAAACATTCAAGATATGAGAGGGAAGGGGAGGGAATTGGGTTCTTTGGAGTAGCTGCTCTGGGTCAGGCCCTGTGCCAGGCTCTTTCATTTGTTCTCATTGCACAATGTGCATGAGGAGGTGCTGCGGGGTATCCTGGGATGCAAGGGAGGGCTGTGTTCTTCCCACGTCGCCCTAGAAGGCAGTGCCAGGCTGATTTCCTGCAGACGCATTTGCCACCCTTTGGCACATATGTTGCTCATGTGGGTCTGATGTGCATTGTCGTCAGTGTGCCAGGCTCCAGAGGACGAGCCAACGTAACCCTGGAGCCTTCAATGTCAAAGCTGGCAGGGACCTTAGCAATCACTCACTTTCCTGGAAGGGTAAGATGGAGGCCCAGAGGAAAAATGGCTTGCTCAAGGTCATACAAAGCTGGCCTTTCCTGATTCCCATTCCACAGTTTGTGCTTGCATCCAGCTTTCATTTCTCCTCCTGAACTTTTCATTTCCCCTCCTGAACTTTTCATTTCCCCTCCTGTACTTTTCATTCCCCCTCCTGTACTTTTCATTCCCCCTCTCTGGAAGCAGGGACAGAGTCACTGAGAGGTTCAGAGCTGTAGGGTAAAGGGTGAGGAAGGGTAAAAGTCTCTAGGGAAAGATGGTTAAGGCATGAGAATGGCCTCCTCCATCACCCAGCTCTGAGGAGCTTCACCCAGCTCCCTGCTTGAGTGATGGGTCCTGTTGTCATAGTGATTGGAATGGACGGCCTGCCTACTGATGGGCCTGGGATGTGACCCAGCCTCCTAAACTGAGGCAACCTCCATGCAATGTTCTCTGCCCTTAGGCCTTGCCATTGTGCCATGTGTGTAAGTGTGTGGGTGGTGGGGCAGCAGGTAGAAGGCTACAGATCATATAGGGAGGGCTATAGTACTAATTCACATACAGAACCCCAAGCCGAATTTCTGATTTGTGGAATATGACTGTGGGTCTTCACCTGCCCTTATATTTTTGGGAGTCCCGAGGAGTCATGTAAGTGGCTGACAGGGTACAACTCAGGAGAGCCCTGTGGTGCTTTTTCTGCTCATGTTGGCTTCTTCTGGGTCAGGCTGGGGGCGTCCAAGAGAGGGCTGGGCCCAGCCCCCCATCTCTCTGTCCTCTGCAACCTGGTCCTTTGGTGAACTTGGCTGAGGGAGAAATTAGATCAGAGGAGACAGGACTGGGAACTCGGGTCTGACAGATCTGAGAACATGGACTAAACTTCAAGGGCCCCTTTTTCTTGAGAAGTGTTTGGTTGAGTAGTTGAGCCAAGTGGTATTTTCCTCCTTTGGAGAAGCCAGGCCTCTCCGTGAATTCAGCACCTTGGACAAGATTCATGATGGGGCCTATGAAGGTAGGAAGGTCCTTCATACCTTTTGGTGTCCCTACTAGGCCTGTGGGGCTGGTGGTCATGGGTGCCAGACACCCACAGCTCCCAGTTGATCCAGATCTGGGTCCCCAGGCTACTTACTGGGTGTACTGGGCTTTCATGACCGGACCCTCAGAGGACTTGACTACTTAGGAGTCATGGAGTTGAGGCTGTTCCTTCCGCTGAGGGTGGAGTGACGGGGCTCATGGACATGCTGCCAGGATGCTAGTTGCTGGATTTGGGGAAGCTAGTGCACAAGCACTGGTAAATTTTGCTTCTTTGCCTTCCCAACTGTAAACTCAAGGATAGGAAGCAAGGATAGGGCTTGTTCATTGCTGTGCCCCCAACACCTCACAGAGTGCCTGGCGCATGGTGTGCACTCTTCAATGATTAGCTACCAAATGTATTTTGAGGAAAGAGGCCACAGAAGGTGAAGTCTGGATTCGGAGCTCGAGAGTAACAAAGACAGGACCTTGGGTGGGCCTCCTTCAGGAGACATCTTCCCCGTCCTGATTCATTTTCTACTGCTCTCACCAGGAAGCTCCTTCCTCAGCCTCACAGTCTCCCCAGTGCACCCGACTTCCCTATACCACGAATGCCTCTTTGCTCTTGATATTTGCCCACTTCTGACCTATCCTTCAGAGCTCTTCCTACGGCCACCAGCCCTTCCTTCCTGACTCTTCCCTCACACTGCAGAGAGCTCTCTCACTCCTGAACTCCCAAGGCTCTGACTCTCTGGATCCCTAGAACTAGTAAGGATTTTGTATTCTGCATAGGTGTGTCTTTGTTCTATGTTGGGATGTCATAGTTTAAACAGTTTCTTTTTAATTTAATAATATATTTTATGTAACCCAGTAGTATCATTTTGACTGTGTTCAATATTACAAAATTATTTTTTTTAATTTTTTGTTTTATTTATTTCTGAGAGAGAGAGAGACAGTATGAGCAGGGGAGAGTCAAAGAGAGGGAGACACAGAATCCGAAGCAGGCTCCAGGCTCTGAGCTAGCTGTCAGCACAGAGCCTGACGCGGGGCTCGAACCCACGAATCGTGAGATCATGACCTGAGCCAAAGTTGGCTGCTTAACCGACTGAGCCACCCAGGTGCCCCCAATATTACAAAATTATTAATGCGATGTTTTATGTTCTTCTTTTCAAATCCCCTGGTGTGTTTTATACCTTGAGCATATCTCATTTCACACTGGTTGCATTTCTAGTGCTTAGTGGTCCCAGGTAGGGTGGATAGCACATTTAAATAACTTTTGGCACTGGGAACAGACCTCTGGCGTGCATGTGGCATGAAGCACCACCTGGGTCTCTTCACTGGGGGCCAACAGGTTAGAAAGTCCGCCGCAAGCCAGAATCTTGGGGTGCTGCTCCATCCTTCCTGTTCTTCGCTCTGTAACTATCAGCAGGGGCTGGTCCTCTATGCTTCTGTCACCTGCTCCTGTAAATGTGGGGGATCATTTCTGTTTCCTCTCTACAGCACTCAAAAGCTGTAACTTGTTATCTCAGGTTTCCCACAAATAGAAGGTGCTATATTTTCTTCTGCGTAAAATATTTCAGCCTATATGGCCCTACATCCTACATTGTATCACCTCTTCCTCCTCCTGCACCCCATCCCCCACAATCTGTCCTAGAATATTGAGAAGCTCTCATTCTAATGGACTGCCCACTTAGTGCTGGCATAGGTGCCTTGAGTGGTACTGAGCTCACCATTACTGGAGGTGACCAAGACTATATACTCTTCCCCTGGGCTGATGCAAAGGGGAATTCTGCGTGAGTGAGAAGTCAAGCAGGAGAGCTTCAGGGAGCCACTTCTCACCTTGAGATTCCACGATTCTATCAAATACGTGGCCAAGTGCCCTGGAGGACTGGGTACTGGGAGAGCAGAGGGGCCTGTGAATAGCATGGTGTGGAGGTGAGAGTGAGGGGTGAGGAGAGTGTTGCCCCCAGGACACTTGCCGACACCCGGGCTGCTGTCTGGTTCCCTCAGTGCTGACCCCTCACACCGCCTGTGCAGCAGGCACCCCCACCGCCTGCTACCCTTGAGCCTTCTCCTCTGTAGGTTGAGGATCCCTGCTCCTTCTCAGCTGTCTGTATGGGGGTGGGGGGCAGAGCACGATTCTGGAGCTAGATCTCCTGGGTTTGAGTCCTGACTGCACCAAGTGCGGGGTGGGGGGTGGATATGGGTGGGGGGAGGTTGACCTTAAGTTAATCAAGCTCTCTGTTATTTAGTTTCCTCATTCCCGCAAGTGGGCTGGAAATAGTTCCTGCCTCACAGGCCCATCATGAGGATGCAGGGAGTTAGCAGCACACTGGGGATACAGCGTCATAGAAGCATTTGTAAAATTAACCATGTGACTGGCTCCCTCCATGCCCCACCTCTTATTGCCCTCTTGTGAAGGTGACTTGGTTGTCAGTGGTCCTTCATGATGGGAGACCCAGGACTGAGCACACAATGTCAGAAGCACGAGACCTTGACCTCCCTCCTCTGGCCGCTAGTCCACTGGTGCAGCTCCGCCCCAGGTACTTACATGTAGATGGTTCAGTGGCCTCATCATGTTCTGATCTCATCTCAAGCTGGTTTTCAGCTGCACCCTGAGTCTGTTTTCCACAGTCTGCTGAAAAGTGGGCTTTACCTACCCCACCTTGTATTTGTGTAGCCAGACCTTTGCCTCTAGAAACAGAAACATCCCTTTCCCCTCTATCTGCTATTGCCCCAGACTCTCCAGGTCCTTTTGGGGTCTGAACATATGCACGATGTTTCTCTGTTCAGGAGCACCTGATGGCCCTGCGCTTGCCGTGGTCTCTAATACGGAGGGGCCTCTGGGATGGAGTGACACTGACAAAACAGACCTGGCTCTTGCGCCTCCCCTTTGGCCTCGGTGGTCTGACTCTTGACTTTGCCTTTGACCTGACCCTTTGCTGGAAGGCTGAATGTGCTTGAGAGTATTCCTGGGGCCCTCAACGTCTTTACCGCAGATGCTTACCCTCATCTGCTTGTCCGCCCTCCCTCTTCCCAGCTGTTGGGACTTATTTCTGGGCCTGATGTCAGTCTGAGCTTCCTCTTTGCCTCCTGGATGGTTCTTGTCTCTGCCATTAAAAAAGGAGGTCCCTGAGGGCAGCGGGCAAGTCGCTTTCTCTTTTCTCACTATCGCAGTTTGTGCATAGCCCCAGTGGCCAGCTTTGTCCTCTCTACTGAACAGATTACTAGTTACTAGCGAGTGGTTCAGAATGGTGGGCACTCCCTTTCGTGGATCCATGAAGGGATTCCCTACACAGGACCCTCAGTTGGAGCGATGCCACCAGAGAGAGGCAGAAACAGGCAGGGAGATGCAGGGGAAGACAGAGAAAGACGGAGAAATATGCAAGGCCTCACACTGTCGCTCAGAGCAAAGGATGGAGCATGAGACAGGGCCGGAGGGAGATGTCAGGGATGGAGTCATGGGCTAGTGTTCTTCCTTTCCAGATTCTCAGAGTCAGAGCTGGGAGGGACCCTCAGAGATCTCCTAGTCCCACCCCCTCGCTTTGTAGGTAAAGAGGCTTGGCAGGGAGGTCCAGTCCACACAGCTAGATGTTCCCATCCTGTTGTCCTGAGCAAGATCATACACAGATGGCGCCCAGGATCGCATCCCGCTGTCTTTCCTACAGACTTTCCAGAATACCTTCACCCTGGGGGCCAGCAGCCCAGGGCATTTCACCACAGAGGAAGGGCAGCAGAGGGGACAATTCTTAGCCCACAGCAACCACCTGAGAGTGCCTACCCCACTGTGTGTGAGCCCCGCTGACGGTGGCTGCTGTCCAGGGCTCTTGGGGAATACATGGCAATGAACTCATGGCCTAGAGGCACTGACGGTTTCAGGTCCAAATTAGGAATGGGGTTTCCTTCTGGGTCTGAATGCCAGCTGTGGCCATGCCACTCAACTTCTCTGAGCCTCGGTTTTCCCATCTAATAGGCAGAGATGGTAAGTCTTTCCTCCTAGGAAGAGTGCTTGGGGTTTCTATGTCACTGTGGAAAATGGGGGCAGGATTACTACCCCCCACCTCCTCCTCTCCATTCCTTTCTGCTGCACTGTCCGTCTCTCTTCCAGCTCTGAACACTTTGGCTTGGAGCATGGCCGCTGCTCTCGCCTCTTGGAAGAAGCCGCTATCCCCTTGGCTGTTGGCGGAGAGACGGTAGTCTCCTTGCTCCTCTTCCTCATCCCGTTTCTTTTCTTTCTACCCTCTGCTGAGTCCCAACCAGCCCTTCTCTTGGTCTCCCACAGCCGGTGGCTTTTGGTGGGGGGCTAGAAGGGCTTTGAGCCCGAGCAGAGAGCCCCCCAGACCAGGAGCCAGGAGAGGGCAGTGGCCATGCCCGCCGCTGTCCGGCAGGCCGGCCCGGGCATAGAGGCAGCTCGGGTCTTCCCCTGCTGTTCCCGGGGGCAGGCATCGCTGCGTCTCTCAGACTGAGTGGCGGCGGCAGCAGCAGCAGAGAGAGAGCCGACCACCTGCTCCCCCCATTACCCCCCCCCCACCGACTCAGCCCAGGCATCTGCAGAGTTAGGTGTGTGACAGCCCTCAGCAGGCTGCGGTGCCCGAGGCTGTCAGACAGCAGATTCTCATCCCGCCTTCTGAGGCGTTGAGGAAACACGAGATGCACCAGCAGCCCACACCATGGTGACAAATGTGGCTCTGCCATATGCCAGCCTGGGGGCGCTCCAGTCTGCACACCCTGGGTGTGGTACCTACCTTCCAGGTGGGAAGATGTGATGCCCGCAGGGCAGCCAGAGACGGGTGGGGACACCTGGATGTCTCCTCCTGCCCCTGGCTCGTGACAGGGAAGGCGGCAGGGCACCTCCCATGCCCGGCGGGGGACACGTCCAGATGCTGAACATCTGCAGGGCCAACCGGCTACGGAGCGCATGTGTCCAGGGCATGCTGTTAAGGAGATGCTGACTCGGCATGACTGTGACCTGGTTGGGGGTGTGGCAGGGGGATGGAAGGAATGACCTCTCAAGGTACCTCCTCAAGTGAGGCACCGGCTGGTGCCCGAATCTGCCTGCTGGGAAGTAAAGGGTCTGGGACAGGCAGCGAAGCATCTTCCTGGGACAGCACATCTTGCAGCTGAACACTGTTCAGAGGCAAGTTGACACGGGTTTCTGCTCCTACACGAATTCAGGAAACTACAGCGCTCATGTTCCTGCACGCAGGCTGGCAGATGGCTGGGAGCCCCATGGCCCATCTGCGAGGCTGACAGCTCGGTTGGGGTGAATCGGCGTTCTGGAGACCCGGGGGGAAGGGGTGCTTTAAGGACCCCGGATGTAGCGGGGAGATGGGGATGGGCTCCTGCCTTCAGGTGTCCCACGCGGGCCTCCACAGAGGCGCCTGTCTGGCTGGGCCACCGGTGCTGTTGCCTTCCCCTCGCTTCCATGCCAGCATTTGTAAAGTGAGGGTGTGGGACAGCGTGGCCTCCAGGCAGTACTTTGATAAGTGCCCTGGGTCCCTGAGTTCCCTACCTACTTTCTTGTCCTCTGTGCACCCCCACGGAGCCCTCTCTGCTCCTGGCCGGGCAGGATAATGATGCCCAAACCATGGGGGGAAGCCCATCCTCTGGACTTCTGTTCTAGAAGGTGTTTAAAAGAGGGACAGCGAGCACAGTCCCTCTTTTGGGGCCCAGCTCTGCCCCAGCCAGGAGTCCTCTGCTCTGCGATGGAGGGGAGAGGCTGTGGCCAGGGCCCGCAAAGCACCCGTCACTGGGCCTGGTCTGCTGCTTCCCCGGCGTTGTCATTGTACACATAGAGCCACCAAGGCCAGAGAGGGATGGTCACTTGCTAGGGGCCCTAAAGGAGCCGCAGAGTGATAAAAATGGCTCAGAACGCAGGCCTCCTGGGTCTCAGCGTAGTACATGTGCACTGTCCCAGGCTGCCTGGTGCAGTTCCCAGCCCAGAAGGAAAACAGGGTGCTCTCAGTGCAGCTCTGCTTTCTACCAGAACAGGGAAGTGGGGGACAGTAGAGGCGACAGCAGTCAGTTCCCCGAGTTCAGTGGGCACGGTGAGCTGTCTGTGTCCTGCTCTATCCAGCCTCCCAGCACTCACCACCCTCTAGCCCTGGGCAGCACTGGTCTGTAGTCCCTCCCCCTTTCATGGGACCCCCCCCATCCCCCCAGCATCCGAAGTTGGCCATTACAGAAAGGCCTGCAGAGAAGGAAAGAGTGTGGCCGCGAATGGTGGGGTTTCCGGCACGGTAACGACAGGTGTTGAGGCCGTGCTTTGGGGGAGGGGCCTGAATCTCCGGATGCTTCTGGGGCACCATGGGTTTGGGACGGCATGACCTCAGGCCCCAGCATGCTCCAGGAAAATGCTCTCCCTGTGCGCCTGCCGGGCTCCCCTCTGCCAGCTTGAGGGCCAATAACTTCCGATGTCACAGCTGCTGCCTCTCTGGTGCCCCTTGTCCGCCACAACTGATTGCAGTGTATGCCATTCCATTTTTAACAGCCCTGCTCGGCCCAGGCTGCCTGAACCGATCCAGAGGCGGGCCCACTGTTGATTGCGGCGCTAAAAATACCGGTATGGCTTCTGATGAGAGCAGGGGGCTTGGCTCCCCCTTCACCCAGCACCTTGGCTCTTGGCTGCCTTCCTGCTGAGTTCTTGGTGGGGGGACCCTGGAACCTTGGGGGGCAGAGAAGCACTATTACTCTCATGCCCTTTGCAAGCATCCAGACACAAAGCAAAATGGCTTTCCAGATATCTGGGGGTGAAGTGGCCTCTGGGGGCTTTCTGAAGTTTTGAGGGGTAGGTATTTTGTGCTGTGCAGACAGAGTCTTAAGGTGTTTTGTGATCCTAGGTGTGTGATTTGCTACATCGATGCTGGGGAGGAGGGCTGGAAGTTTCCCAGGCTTCCGTCCCTTTCTTCTTTCTTCTTTGCTTCCTACTTCTAGCCAGTGGCCAGGTCCTGTGGGTTCCTCCTTCTTTATAATCCCTCCCACCTTCCCCACTCAAGCTCCTTTCCATTACCACCCTCTCTGTCAGGTTCAGGGCCCTGCCCAAGTGCTCTCACAGCCG